>OW569398.1:87062294-87741044 GCA_937620795.1 Thecophora atra
CACGATATGCGTTAGATCAAAAGTTTTCTGAGTAGTTCGCCCGAACAAAAAACATTCTAACTCCCGATACCACAAACCACCCTACCACTAATGAAGCAACTAATAAAATTAAAGAACCAATCTATATGCACGAACTTTTGTCATGCCTAAATAAAGTAAGGGCAAAACGCCTGGGATTGATTCAAATCTCAAAATGTTAAAAGAGCTATTTTCTTCAGCAAGGAATAGATTATTAAACCTCTACAATACCATATTTCAAACGGGAATAATACCGCAAAACTGGAAAACAGCAACTATTATCCCGATACCGAAACCCCATAAAGAGGTAAGCAAAGTAAATTCTTACCGACCTATCTCACTAATACCTTGCCTCTCTAAAGTCTCCGAGGAAATGATAGCAACCCGCATACATTGGTACACAAAAGTAATGCAATTAATTTCACCAAACCAAATTGCATTTAAAAGAGGCCAATGTTGCGTAGATGCTCTTTTATACATCGACCTTTACGTCAATAACACTCTTTCAGCACGCAATCAGAAAATGTTAAAATACTAACAATCTTAGAGTTAACCTTCTCAAATATTTATTCATGGAAAAACCATTGTTTAGTCTTGAAAAAATCCCTTGCTGCCAGAGTTAATTTAATATCCTATCTATCAAAAAATAAAAGTAATGTACACATGAATACATTACTTTTTAAGAAAAATTGACTATGGATTGTTTTTATATGGAAACACCCCATCATCATCTCTCAACTTAATCAAGCCATCATATCATCAAGCACTAAGAAACAGCTTCCTTCTTTGATAGAGGTTGGAACTACCTTCTATTTACAGATGGATCTAAGTCCTCCGATTGTACTGCATATTCTGTCGTCGCGGAATCTGGCAGAATACTACTCTTAAAACAAGTCCCTAACTCTGCCTCCATTTTTAGCGCTGAAGCGTTAGCTATTTCTTCAACGATTTCATTAGCACTATCAAAGGAAAAAAAAACATTCGTTTGTACAGACAGCTTATCCGTAATTCGCACTGTTCTAAATCCAACCTTAAGTGAATGGAATGCTATCAATGAAATTCGGTCAGACATCATAGAAAATACGGACCTACCAAAACTGCTATGGATCCCGGGTCATGTTGGAATAAAGGGCAATGAGTTCGCAGATGCCGCAGCTAAACATGCTTGCAACGCCCCACTCTATTTGGAACGTAAACTCGAAAAAATCGATTTAATAAAGCACATAAAAAAGAACAATGCTTTAAAAACAAAACAGGATTGGCTGCAGTATACCCCATCCCATATCCCATCAATATCGAAAGAGAAAAAGTAAAAATTTTCTCTAGACTTCATCTCGCGCTTCCATTAACCACATCCTAAGAATATGTCACGCTCTTAGAAACACCAGACAAAACTTTTTCAGCACAATGGGTTCCAACGACATTTTATCAACTCCAACAGCAGATAATATCAATCTAATTTACGACTTTATTATATAAGCCTATGGTATAGTCATTCCTAGAGCCGATAGCCCTAGTTGCTAGTGCTCTCTAGTTTTTTATACCCTACACCTTAAGGTTGAGGGTATATTCACTTTCTACCGGAGTGTGTAACGCATAGAACTTGACAAGATAGGTATGGAAAAGTATATATATACTTGATCAGCATCACCACCAAAATTGAAATAACGATGTCTGTCCGTCTGTCTGTCCGCCTGTCTGTCTGTCTGTCTGTCTGTCCGTTGAAATCACGATCACAGGAGAACGGATTAAGATTTCAAAATGAAATTTGGCAAAAATATTCGTTGCTATGTTGGGGTGTTTCGTATTGAAAATGGGCAAAATCGCCCAAGGACCACGCCTAATTTTTATATCGAGAGTGCAGGTACCTCTGTTTTGCCTATTAAAAAAGGACATATCAGCATCACTTTTTGAGAGAAGATAAGAAAATTTTATATGTAGGTTTAGACTAATGCTTCCAGTTAATATGCCAAATATGGGCGTGATCCGCCCACTTTTAGTTTACAAAAGTCATGGCGGGTTTTACATGGATTGTATTGAAAAGTATATAAGTTTCCGGAATAATGGTGTACATAATATTGTAGTTTGTGAACCAATAAAATTCTGTTGGGGAAAAATGGGCGGGCCACGCCTCCTTTTTACCCATTCACTCAGTATTGCAATATATTTTTATACCATACACCTAAATTTTGAGAGTAAACGCACTTAGTACCGGTGTTTGTAACGCACAGAAATAGTTAAGCAGCTATAATTGTAGTTTATCTTATATATCTTATATATACGAGTATATATGCAGCTATAAGGTGTAGGGTATTTCGGCTACAGCCCGGCTGTAGGCAACACCTTTACTAGTTTTATTGTTAGAATCTAGTTTTAATAATAATTTAAATAAAATAAATAAAATATTAATTAATTCGTATATTATACGTATTAATTTTCCCGATGATTATTTAAGGAAAATTAAACCCACATTATAGGAAAAATAACGCACGAAAGGCTGCAGCTGAACCACGCAGAAAACTGGAGGTCACTTGACACTTGAAGAAACTCCAGGCTTAAAAGGTGCAGTTCCTTGGGAAAACCCCCAGTTCTTTGGTAAAACGTTTTGCTGCGGATCGGCTGACGGAGCCAGAGAGACGCCCGAATTGAATATAGTTTGTGTATAATTAATATAACTTAAATTTACACTTTAAAAATGTAAAAACGCGGCTTCCTGCAAACTTCCTTCTATTCTACACAGCAAATATATTCAGTGATGAAAAAAGTATGTGTCTTAGTAGATGAAGGATTTTATAACTATTTTAATTTAATTACATAAAAAATACCTAACATGTAAAAAAGTGTACGAATTAATGTAAAACGTAATAATTTGTTCTTGTAGCGCCTCACCTGTAAACTACGAAGCTTTGGGCCTGTGGCATTTTTAAGAGTCTTATGAAAGTTCGATACTTTATTACTGTGCATTTTGCTTAGTGACGGCACACTAATATCTTTCAAGTCACCATAATAGTTTGAGCAATTACGAGTCTGTAAAAAGAGAACAAACAACATGAAGAAAATCAACACTCAAAATGTAGCTACGTAAGTGCGTAGAGGAAGAAATAAAATTCAAGTTATATAAAATTCAAGTCATATCCATTTGAATGAAAGAATTTTGTAAAGAAAATTCAATTTTTAGTGCATTTTTTCAATGAACTGTTTAGGTTTTTACGTACGCTGTGGGATATTTTATGTTTAGTCAAACCATTAAGGGAAATATTTCGCATGAAAATACTGTGCATTGATAAATTTCTTTTCGCAAATAATCCAATATATGATGTTCTTTATACTGTATAAATTGCAACAAATATCATCGTATAAACACACAATTTTCCAAAACGATGATAAAAACCTCAATAAAACGATAAACTGTCAGTTGTTCCTAGCATTTCACCATCATTACTCATAATAATTCCTACTTTCTATGATGCAAATGTAATTATTATTTATCAATAAAGACTGTTTTAATATTTTTATACCATGTCGTCTGTTCTTACGTTTGCGAATGAAATGAACAAGTGAAAATTTAAATCAATATTTCAATCTAAATCAATACAAATGCATCTTTGATCAAAATTATTAATTTCCGAAATGTTCGTCATGGATTACTTGGAAATTTTGACCTTTACATTGAATAGTAAACAATACTTGCATGGGCATAATTAGAAGCTCGCGTCACTAGTTACAAAAATTAAAATAAAAACATTAAAAAATTGACTGACTTTCATTGGAAGTGAGTCTCTCCCAAACCCAACAAATCCCAAGTGTTGCGCACAGATTTTTCTTGAATGAATTAAGTCGCATTTGATGGAATGTATGTAAGTCTGATTTGGTCATTAGAAATTATAATAGATAAAATAAGGAACATTTAAAAACCAAACTATAACCTAAGCTTAAAAGTTTATTTTGATTTAATGGTGACTTGAATTATATTAATAACCTCTATTGTTTAATGTTGTTAAATATTTTTGTGTATTTTTGTAGCAAAAATTGTAAACGTATTATTTTAGCAATTAAACAACAAAGTTTCGCATAGCATTGATTGTGCCGCAAGGAATTCTAAAGGAATTAATAAAATTGCGGCACGGACTAATATAATAAATTGATTTCGAACTTCATCCCTATTAATATTAAATTACACAACAGAAAATTGATCACAAGGAAACTAAACCATAACGTTGTTGTTTGCTTGTTATTTATATATATATACATAAATATATCGGCGTTTTTATGTTTTTTAATAAATTCATTATTTAATTTTTACTAAATATGAACTCGTATCTGCCTACTTTCAGCCTTAAAAATACAATATCTTCACTATGTCGTTTCACTCATTGAAATGTAACGTTTAAATTGGTGTCATATCAATTAAATTTTAAAAAGTTGCCAAAACATACATTATTACATCAGAAAAAGATCATTTACTAGAGCAATCAGCATTCGGTAAAAAATTTTCGCTTGAACTCGTGGATGAGGGTAAGCAAACACTGCAACTTTGTCTCTTTCTTTGACTTTCTCTCAAGAGATTTGTGCTTACTATTACGGAAAAAATTCTAAGCGTTGCGAAGAAGGAGGTAGTTTCCAGAAATTCTTTTTTGTTCCGTTTAAAATTGGATTTATTTGCTTGAATTAAATTCATAGCTTGAATTGCACCCCAGTTCATGGACAGGTGTTTGTTCGCACTGATTACATCTGTACTTTCTGTTCATGTTGCACCTTTAATCTTAAAGTAATCTTCTTATCGAAAAGAAAGAGAAACGGAGGAAATAAAGTATTTGGGTTTGGTATTAATTGGGTTTGGGAGTTTTCCCAATATTTTATACAACTTTGTAGTCTACGCCCGTGTAAGGGCAATGGTTAACAGTTGGGTCCGTGTTACGGCCTATGATAACTCACTGATTGACAAGTGTTCACTTTAATGAATTACTGAATTCATCGTATAAACATTTCCTGCTTATTTCGTACAAAAGACAAACAAAACGGGTCAAACTTCCATTATGCCTTAAAGACATAGGATGTAGCTCAGTGACATTGGTCGCTGCACTTGTCAAAATTACACAGGCTCTTATGGGAAACGAGAAAGAAGAAAAGTCGCCGCTGCCTCTTTTTGGGAAAGAAAAATACATATATAAAACCACTAAAATCAGAACACTTACTTCAGAATCAATCTCCGTCTGCAAAGCTTCAGAAATGATATTATTGTCCAATGGCTGTTCCTGCAAACGAGTCCACATTTTATGTGCAGCCAAGCGCTTTGCAAGTTTTTTGCTTTTTCCTTTACCCACTTCTCGGAAATTTAAAATGGAACAGGCAATCGTAAAAAGCCGCTCATGGGGCAATCCAATCTCAGTTTCGGTTTCATAAGTTGGTGGTGGCCAACGTCGTGACATGCACATCTCTTGAAGCCAACCTATTGGATTGCCCATCAAAGTTTCAGTTCTAGGAAAAACAAATATAAAATATTTCCATTAAGTATTTAAAAACGGGCACTTACTCTCCACTTGCATTGATACTTATGCCATCAGCGCTATATATTGAAGCGCTATCAGTTGAGTTAGCAACACTTATTCCATTCTGTGCATCTGGAAATGGTACTCCAGTTAACTTGTCAATGAGAGCACGAGCAGCCGAATGTTTTGCCTCTTTTTTAGATCGTCCGGCACCCATTGCAGTGAATGGATCATCTTTATCATTAAATGAAACGCGATAACGGAAAGTTGGTTGGTGTATGGCTCCTTCGATCTGAACCAACTCATAGCTCGGTGTAATGCCTCGACGACTTAAAATCTCTTGCAATATAGAAACTGGTGTCTTCATTGTTATTCCGTTAGCGTCAGTCTAAACATGTTTTTTAAAAATTAATACCAAAGTTGACAGGAAAAATGCAACTCTAACATTTATATTACAAAAAAAAAATAATTGTTGCTCGGTGTTTTATCCAAAAAAAAATCTATTTGAATTTTTAAACAGCAAATGACAAAAAGCAATTACCAATTTTAAATCATCAACGGCTAATTTTCCGGTAGCTGCCACCAAATCAGCCATTATATCGTTGGTTTGCTTCTGTGCACGTGTTACAGGTTGCATATTGGGTGGTATAACGGCAGAGCCACTTGGCAGCTCACCATTAACTGCAGTTTCTGAAGTAGATACGGGCAATGCAGGTTTTGCCTGAGGAACAGCTGCAGCAGGTGCAGCAGCAGCAGCGGCAGCAGCAGCAGCGGCAGCAGCATCATCGTATTGACGTCGCGGAGCGAAACCACCTTGCAGTAGAATCTTTGGCTTTTTCTCTTGATCAAACATTCCTTGTTTCATTTCTAAATGTTTTTGAAATGGGAACGATTATGTACCCGAAAACTGGTTAAACAGATATTGTAGGTAGATACCGGAATAAATCAATAACTATACAACGAAAGTGACATGGGCTTTATTACCTGTTCTGGTTTATAAGAAATAATAACTTATGGTGTTTGTTGGTTGTTGAGACAGATTTGCACTGATTTTTATTTAAAAATAAATTATAATTTGAATTTAATTTATCTTCAAATAAAGAGCAGCAAAATCGACTTCCACGGGACTCACGAGAAATAAATTTTCTGTACTTCCACCAAGTAAAAAAAACTTTTAATGGCTATTGGGCCATGCCACAATAGGCCTCATGACGTTTACAGTATTTCAGATGAATAATCAGAGCCCCATATGACCAGCGTTCTATGTTATGCTTATTTTTCTTAGTAGTAATAGTTGACTGAGAAACAGGTTATTCTAGCGCAAGAATTGCTATTCCTCTGTAATATAGAGTCCGTATGCATGTGAAGATCAATCAAATTTATACAGAGCACGAAAAATCAATTCCATACATATATATGTACGTAAATGTATAAGCTGTAAAGTTCTGTTTTAATATAGTCTGGCGTAAGTAGTGAATTTTCTTCGTTACAAACGGACAATTCGCATAAAATTCTTAAAAAAAGGTCCCAAAATAAACGGTTGGTTGCTGTAAACAAAGTTTCTAAGCAGATGTATTTTCATTGTAATGTGTATGCAAACCAAAACTGAGGTTAAGTTTACGTCCTTTAAAGCGTTTGGTCGTGAATGATTAATATCAATCAAGTGCGTTATTTTAATGATAATGGTTAGAGTAACGATTTCTTCCTCGTTGTTGAAAGAATTGACTTTGTTCAACGAGCATATACGAACATATACCAACGAGTATATATTGTATATATATTGTATTCAACGTTTCATCAAAACAAATATCCTTATTAGACATTAAATTACATGAAGTACCTTATATTATAATGTAGTTAAGCTTTTAAGCTACCTCTAATATTAAGAAACTTGTATCACGGCTACGGGAGCAAGAGCCTATAATTTTAATTTCACTAAATAGCCATCGGGAGTCTTATGTACCAGGCATTCACCAATTAAGAAAATATATACATAGGTTATTTATCCCTACTAAAAATTACTTCACAATGCAATGCATTACAGCCCTGGAACTGTCAACTCATATTTTGTATGAAAATTATTATACCAATCGTTAATAGCCGTGTTACATTGCAATTTTAGGATTGAACAATTTTTCAATTTGTTTTTGTTTTCTGTGGGAAAACTGTCAACTCGGAGTTCATCCGAGAAAAATGAGAGCGGATGAACCCTTATTTGTGGCATTTAAGGCGGTGATTCCACTTGGGTAAAGTTACCCATGCAACTTTCTCAATGTGTTCATCGAATTTTTACCCCGAGGTGATTACACTTGGGTTTTTTTACCCAAGAATATTTGATACTTTTGCTACCAAATGGCGTAAAAGTGGCGTCAGGTGTCATAAAATTTTACGGATAGCTGATAATATGCAATCTATTATTATACTTATACAAAAATATAGAATAATTATAATTTAATGTAATTTTTGTTAGTCTCTAGATGTTTTAAGAAACATAAAATTAAGTTACAAAAAAAAACATCATGTCATAATAATCAAACATAGAATTGAAAAAATTTCATTCAAAATATATCGGAAATACCAAATTGATCGACTCTTAAAGAAGTCATAAATAGCATTAAAAAATTAGCAAAATTAAAACATTTATTTATGTGTGTAATATGTTAAAATAATTAATACAGACCGACCGTACAATACATCCGCATTGATAAGCGGTCTTCGCCGAACTAATTGTTGCTATGGCCAACAGCTCAAAACAAATGAAAAAATGTATACGCACTCGAAAGGCTTATTTTTAAACTACCAAATGGTTTTTGCTGCTACAGAACTCTGTTCTCCAAGAAAACCCAGCAAAATTCTTGGGTAAAATTTTACCCACGGATGAACACACTGTTCTCTCGTGAGCGAGTGTTCATTTTTGTGTTTTGCCGTAGAGCAACAACAAAATTTTACCCATTTGCGTAACTTTACCCAAGTGGAATCACCGCCTAAAAAAATTGCAGTCGACGAGGGCAAATTTCAATTAAAACAGGGTTTTGTGCGACGTAATAAAAAAGTATGCACGTTTTGGGTTGAAAAAGATCTACTTATATTCAAAAAAGGAGCTTTGCAGTAAAATAATTGCACAAGGCATTTCTTTAGTACTAAAACACGAATACATCACTATGGAAACTATTTGCGAGATTGGTGTTAAAAAGATTCATTATAGATAAGTGCAAAATATTCGATATGCAATATACTCGATATATTCGTTATGGGGAAGTGAGGTGTGGAAGTATAGATTCTTCCGTTGTTCCTCATCTGTCTTTCAAATAAACGAGTGTTTCACGCAACAATTCAACACACTTCTAGCCAGGGCCATAGACCATTAAAAAACTCTGATTCTTCTTCAAATACATTTCACGGTCTTTGTAGTTGAAAAAGGACTCATCTCTGCTTATACTTGACCCCTCAAAGCACTGCACAGTCTGAAAATAAACAACTCTGGTTTTTCGCTTATAACATGCCTCTGCCAATGAGCTGCCAAATTTTTGTTAGATTTGGATTTAACGGATAAGCGATTTTGTTGAATTTTTTTTGCTAGTTCGTGATATCAAATCTATAAATAATTAAATGTTTCCACATGTTTACGGAAAATTGTTCCAAACACCTGCGGATTTTATCGTACCTGAAGATGTGGACCTCGAGTCCGATACGATATACCCAAATTTGAATTCACGAGATTTCGCAAATCGTCCCCATAATACTGCTCTTCGTATGCACACTGCATGGGAAGGCATATCATTAAATAAGGAACAGCAAGTAATCATAGCAACAAATAAACTTCAAGGACTATGTTGGAACTCTACGTTTTGGGGCTTCGAATGCGTTGATGATCTGGATCCAAAAGCAGCATGCTTTCAATCACAAAACGAAACCCTTACATCACAGATAAAATATGTATCCAAAAACACTGTTGGTTTCATTTTTTCTTTGATTCATTGTTGTATAGTAAAATTAACTGTTGTTTATATTCTATTGGTTTTACAGTTCATAATAGCTTTGCAGTCTGGAACGATACAAGTTTGGTCAACGCGTCCGGAGAATTTCTCCGCAACAACTCCTTATTGCCTTTTTCAAATTGGCGAACAGACGGAACACTATAAACCGATTGTATGTATGGATTGTATGAAGACCAATGAAAACAAGGCAACTACCGCAAGCAAGGATGGCACATTAAAGGTATTCACACTAAGATTATAAATTGTCTTTATTAGTTCTATGTTTCGTCACTAGATATGGGATATGGGACAAGCTTACTTATGCTCTACCCACACTTTCGCTTTCGCACACACTGATGTCATCACTGGAGTGGACACTTCAAATAGACATGAGGATATACTTGCCACTTGTTCACTGGATAAGAATGCGTTACTTTGGGATATACGGTTGACGAAACCGGCAACGGGTAATTACTTATAAAAATTTATTATTTAAATTATACAAAAATTTATTAATCGAGCTTCGAATCAACTAACTTTTGTAGCTATTTTTGAAAAACATAAGGTCAGATTTAAAGCAGTTGCTTGGTCAAGCCCAACGCACGACTCTGATGAAAATTACATTTATTTGGGTGATGAATGCGGCTTCCTATATACAGTGGATAAACGGCGGCCGAAGGAATTTGTTAATACAACTGAAGTTTTCGATCGACCGCTAAGAAAAATTTTAGTTAATGGGTAATTAAGTCGATGTAATAACTGGAGAAAGTGTAGAATTTATGAATAATTATTTATGTTGGTTTTTTGTGCAGTGAAAATATTGCTGTAATAGGCGATACGAATCAAGTGAAAATATATGCGGCATCAGCAACAACAGCAGCTACTGCAATCTATGAAAATTCAGATTCGGAAAATTTTGTACGAGATGCTGTGTGGAGTTCGCCAACAAGCCTTTATACTGTCGGCTACGAAGGGAAATTGCGCAAGCATAATTTAAACTCTGTTGCTGATTCTGTGGTTTAAGAACAACTTTTATTGAATAAAAGCACATATTGTTTACTTAGCAGTATATAAATATTAAACTGTAAATCTTTCGATGTTATGTTCACGTGTGAATATAAAATTTATGCTCAGCATAAAAAGTTACAATAAATAATATTTTAAGATTTTAATTACATATTTAACAAAATTTGGGGCCAACGTAGAAATGAGTTTTCTAATATTCCAATTAAGTTTTGTTTATTATTTACATTACAAAAGTAATCTACCGAAAGCAAAGTTATATAATAGCGAAAATATGAATTACAAAATATAATAATTAATGTTCAGCAAGTTTACATCAAAATAGAAATTTTGAAGAACTTAGATGTTTTTTTTTTTTACAATAATTTAACTAATTAAATGCTAAAAAACCTTTAAGAGAAAAATAAAGTTACTATTATAAGATTTATAGGCAATTCCACACACAGAATGCGTTAAATGCCAATGGAGTAAATTCTTATTAACTCATTAACCTAGATAAAAAACCAAAGGTAAAATTATATTTACAAAATGCCAAAACAAATTGAACAATCATGTTAGTTCCCCTCTGAAGGAGAGACTTTAGAGAAGTTAGTTAAATGCACCTTTACTAAATGATACGCATCCAACCGAAACGATGTGGAAAGCAGCACTTTTTCTGGTCATTACAATATCTGACTTGCCACTTTTCCTCAACTCATCTCACTTAAAATACACTCAACAATAGCTTCCGGTATTTTAAGGGGCTCTCTACACAGCTCTCCTGTGGTTTTATCCAAAGCGTATATTTCATTTAGAACTCTGTCCAAGTTAATTGGGTCCTGGGTCGATACCAATGCCATGGTGCCTTCTGCCAACTCAATGAGTATTTGTTGGATATAAGTTTCGTCCATATCGTGCAATGTTATAGAGTCGCTCTGCTCCGCATACACTTCATCGGCATATTCATCATTGGGTACAATAGTTTCATCGCATACAAATGCATTGTTCACATCATTACAATTATTTAAACTCTCCATTTCATCCAAATTTCTGTTTTCTTCAATTATTGGAAATTCCGGAGCTAATGTTATACTACTTTCCATATAAGAATCGTTGTAGCCATTGGTTGGCATCTCCTGAAATGTCTCATTACTTTGAATTAGCAGATCTGCGAGTTCTTGCTCCAATTGATGGTGATCAATAGCAGCGATAGTTGCTTCACCCGATTCCCGATGATGATGATGAGTATTTTCTTCCTGCTTATTAACATCTTCGTCATTACAAGCAACATTCGCCTTGTCACAAGAATTTTTATTTTTCGCTTTTTTCCTTCGAAGCCGCTTGTGTTTCTTCTTCGGCGCTAATTCCATTAGCGGATCCTCGGAACTCATTTGTGGTATATCTGCAGGTGTTGATTCACAATTGAGGGACTTTCTTTTTCGGCGGTGGAACTTAATTCGGTTTTTAATAACTTTTTCTTTGTAGTAGACAATATCGGCATCTGCAAGTGCTCGCCCGCCTGCACTAGCCTTAGCTTTGATATGAGCCTGCAACTATAAACAATTGCGTAGTGTTAATATCATCATAATAATATAATGAATATAAAAACTAAAATCACTTTACAACCTTTTTCATTTTCTTTGTTTTTTTCGCTCTTATTTCCTTCCATTTTCGTTCAGTCACCATACGTTCACGTTCCTCGGTTTCAAGTTGCTTTTGCAACTCATCAATATTAAATGTTTTTGGATGCAAAAGAGCTTTATTCACCAGCGCCAGATTGCAACGTTCCTCTTTTTTAAACTTTAACTTTAAATCGCGCCTTGATCGATTTGGAAATAGTTGACCAATAAGCGAGAAATCCGTTCCAATGATTTGCAAGCACCGATAGAACTTGACAGTCTCTTTTGCTGGCCACTCTCTAGTACGTTTCTGCTTCTTGTAGAAACCGCTCATGCTAGAGTTTTCATCTACATAGATCAATGCGGAACTGGCTAAAACTTTGCGCGCTTCTTGCTCGGCGGTAGTTTCAATCAGCAAAGACTTATGATCTAATATCAGCTCGCCATTCGAATTCAGTTTTAATTGTGGAACTGGAAGTGTCGCTGCAGCATTTGCATCGCCACTTTTAGGATTGCTTTGCTTTGCGGTAGAGTTGGCATCATCACCATTCGACGGTTCATCGTTGTCGTTAGTTGTAACTACATTTCGGTCCATTGGATTTGTAACGGGATTGTAGTAAATGAGGTCGAACATTTTGAGCGTCGACTTGTCGGGCACAACTCCATTACTGAAGCGCGCTTCATGTTCACGTCGCGACATCGCACGATGGTGCTGGTGGTAATCGTCACCCTTGCGAGATTTTATCGAAGCAGCGTAAGTATCGGAAAAAGCTGAACAGCCAGATTCGGTTCTTGTGCGCCCCATGATAGGCACATACTTGTGCGGCGTATGGGGATGATGGGGCAAAGATGAATTGGATGCCTGGCTTAGTGAGCCGGAGAAATGACGTTCACGTCGGTAAGATAACGGTGCAGAAAGGTCACCTGAAAACAAAAAAATAGATATAGATATATTAACTGTTAATCAATAACGACAGTAGACATAGTAGTTACTAGATTCATCGGCCGTGTGAGGAGATGGTGACATGGCCATAAAACTGTTGCGCCTCTGGCCAAATATTGGTGTTGGCCGAATGCGCTGTCGTGCAACCGTCTTCGATGGGGACGTGGGCGCCACCGGATTTGTGCTAGTTTGGCTGGATTTTATTAAGTCCATTTGAATGACATTAAGATCCTCGAGGTCAGAATGGAATCCATCGTCATTTTTAGTGTTGACATTGGTATTTCCAAGATTGTAACTGTTGTTACGATTATAGCCAACGACATTTGGTGGACATTTGAACGATGATTCCACATTCGCGTCATCACCTTTAGAAGGCTCATTTATCACGTAATCCTTCGCTTTAAACGAACTGTCTTGAAATTGAGGTGGAGTTGGGCAAACATCCAAATTTTTTTCACTGTGCGATTCATCGACATCGCCTGGATTCGTTGCGACAACATTTTCATTTATAGTAGTGACTTCAGGTTGCAAATTTTCCGGTTCTTTATTATTCAAATCAAGCTCATGTGTTGAGTTATTTTCTATTATTCGCTTATCGTCAGAATTCACTTCCTTGTTAATTTGTTCATCTGGGAATATTTGCTCATTTGAATTTGTAGTACATTCAGATACCTCGAGATTTCCGGTCGTGTTGGCCACATTATTTTTCGGCTTTCTTTTCGAACCGACTAAATTGGCCGTAACCTTAATTCTAGGTCGTCGCATTGTCTTAGCGATAAGATACACTGAAAACTTCTTTAAACAAAATTGAACAGAGTTACACAAACGGTTACCAGTGGCAGATTCTTAATGCAATTAGAATTTCATTTAACATTTTAAAAATATTACCACTATTTATAAACTCCATATGCAACTTTAAGACATCGTGCGATGGCACAAAGCATTTTTGACAATCATACACAACCATTATTTCATTCTTTGGCTTTTTCTCACATACGTCATTTTTTTTAAGAACGTAAGAAATTTCCCTTACAGGGAAAGATAAAAATAGTGTTGCCTATAGTCAAACATCATATCATGTCATTTTCTTCACAACCTACAAATTCTATTCATTAATAAAATAGCCAATTGCTGTAACATACACCGTTTATGTGCACTTTTCTACAATTCAAAAAAAAAAAAATATTGAGTGCTTATTGAGTCGCTATTATGGAATCAAGTTTTGTTGTGTATATCTACAAAAAGGCGTGGAAGTGCCAAGACAGGTTATTTACTAAAATTTCCAACCGATCCTCCGCTGCGCTTTTAGTGGTTTATAAAACGATAGAAACAAACTTTAAAAATTAGCGTTGGTAACTGACAGATGTTAGGTGTTATCGAGGTTTTGGAAAATTTTCAAAGTACTTAGTTTATGTGTGTTTTTGGTGTATAACATGATTTTTTCACACAATTTATATTCATCATTTGCTATATTTGCAAAAAAATAAATTTGTATTGTATTTAATTACTCCAGCTTCTTTAAAATAATTCGATAAAATTTTTATGATGTTACTAATTTAGGTGTTTATAATGAAGTGACTAAAGGGAGGGATTTTCATAAAAATGATTTAACTACACTGGTTATTGGTATTTTTTTTCAAACATACGCTTTTAGGATTATTTAGCTGCGAAATATTAAAAATAAAGTTGGTCGCTTTAAATTAATCTGGTTCAACGATCTTAATTGACGTAAAAGTAATTAAAACGAAAATAGTATTAATTGTATTAAGAAATATGTCGTCAGCAATATATTTGGAAAATTACTTGGATGGTTAGTAGTAGGAGAAATTCGGCAGCATCAAACAGATGTTTCAGAAGACCGATTAGGAAATTTTTCTCTAGTATCATAATAAATACACGAAATTATCCATTTAATTTTTGAATTCTTTATAAATTTTTTCATCCTACAAAGTGTTGTCCACTGCAGGATTGGAGTCTTTGCCCACAGAGCTGGAGCGTAACTTTAAGTTGATGAGGAAACTAGATGACCGAGCACAAACGGCCATGAAAAGCATCGATAGTCATGCAAAGGATTTCATGCGGTTGTTGGCTACGGATGCAGGCGCTGGTATGACAGAAGAGGAGCGCAAACAGCGGCTAATGGACATACAAGTTTTGTTTGGCAAGGCTAAGGAATACAGCGACGACAAAGTCCAGCTAGCTATTCAAACCTACGAGTTGGTGGACAAGCAAATTCGACGACTGGATAATGATTTGGCTCGTTTCGAGGGTGAGATACAGGAGAAAGCGTCTTCAACTCGCAGCAAATCGGAAGAGGCAGCCATAGTAAAGAGTAAATTGGCATTACTTTAAACATAACATATCGTCGTAACTAATAAAAAAATATTCAATCGCATCGCAGAGGGACGGAAAAAAGCGAAGGATACAAAGGCCTCGGCGGGTAAGAAGAAGCGCACAACTTCATCTGATGAAGAAACTGCCACACGTGCCAATTCGAGCGGTACAGCGGCGGGCGCTAGCGGCAGCGGTGGCCAAGGTAGCAAAAAGAAAAAGCAGAAGGTAAATCAAGAAAAAGAGAATCGCAAGGGCGGGCAAAAGGTAATCATCATATTTGTTACATACATAGCTTGCTTTGGTTGGTTTAATTAGTAAAAACTTTATAGAATTGTTGATATTTCATACCAGGAAATTTAATAAATACTTTGCTTTGGTTGATTTTAATTTGGATTTTCCATTTCCTGGTATTTTAAACACTATATTTTGGTTAATAACAATTTTGCTCGACAATTTTTTAAGAGTCCCCTTTTGCTTGCTAATTAATAATCTAATAATTAATTAATTAATTTAATTTTTATGTTTTATTATCTGGTGCTATCATTGTTTTCAAAAACTTTTAAAAGAAATAACACAGTATTTATGTATGTATGTATGTTTTTTATATAAGATGATTTTGTAATCAACATTTGTTTAATCCATTGTAATTATTTATATACTATTTAGGTACTGAATATTCTCTAGAAGAATTGTTAAAAGTTTGTTAGTTGTAGATACAATTTTGTAAAAATCGTCTTTTAATTTAATTTATTTTTTTTATTCAAGTTTTTCGATTTCTTGTCTTTTGGCCGGTGATAAAATATGCTTTCATTACCATTTGTAGTTTGCACAAATTTGTAGTTAATATATCAGAAGATATTGGCTTGCATTCATTTAGCGAATTTATGTAAACATTTAATAAGATTTCTTTATTTGAACAGAGTAAAGCGGAGGTTGATGATTCCGAGAAAGAATCAACGGCAGCGACGCATCCCAGTGATGTGCTCGACATGCCTGTTGATCCCAACGAGCCAACTTACTGCTTGTGTCATCAAGTGTCTTATGGAGAGATGATTGGATGCGATAATCCAGATGTAACTAGCTACTGCTTGTATTTGAATTATTCATATTTATAATTTGATTTACGTTTTCTCGTATTCAGTGCCCGATCGAATGGTTTCACTTCGCTTGCGTCGGCCTCACAACAAAACCAAAAGGCAAATGGTTTTGCCCCAAGTGTACTCAAGATCGAAAAAAGAAATGAACGCAGTAAATCAGAAATTGTTTGGTTGTTGGAATTAAATGTGCGAGTTATGAAGGAATATTTTAAACATAGCATTTTAATTAAGTCCTTATTGATTATTTCTTTAAGTGCAAATTTATTTATTTTGCTAAATTTATATAATTTAATTGTAACCAAAAAAATATGTGCGTAATTTAAGGTAATAGTTTATATACAATTATTATTATTATTAGGTTAGGATAAAGTAAAATTTACAAATTTAATTCTAATTTAATTAAATAAACCTAAATTTAAGCAGTGCGTTGTTTGGTGTTTCGAGTTGTGTGAGTTATGTAAGAATATTTTAAGTGTAAGTTAAATTATTTAGAAGTAACAATGTAAATGTACCATAATATATGCTATTGAGTTATAATATATATGTACCAACTTATGTACACACACATCATATTGTTAAATCCTCTATTATTGAAGCCCTCAAAAATATTAATCTGTTTTATTTATTATGTTATGATTATTTTTGTAATATCCCGCGATTAAATTTCAATTTAAACTGCAATTTATGAACTACTTTTACGGTTTTTCGAGTTTTATATAAAAAATTACCTAGGAATTTTGTAAATACAAAATAATATTTATTGTAAAAATATTTTAGGTTTTACTGTACATATCTAAATTGTATTATAAAGCTATATTATTCGAACCTTTCAAAATATTTAGGAATGCTTTTCTGCAATAAAAGTCCTCAATTTATATTTTATATTAAAATTTTATTATTTTAATTTTATTATTGAATTTTTTACAATAGTTGTTAAATTTTACCTACATATAAGATAAAACTTTTTACCTATAATGTAACGTTATATTTTCACTACCTACCGTAATTTTGCACTATAGATTTTGTTGTAAATAAGTAAAAAATTTATTAATGCTAATAAAGATTTCACTTTTTGGAAGTTTACGCAACTTATTGAAAATTTATCAAAATAATTGATTATATTTCGTATTTGTTGATATTAATCAATTTTATTGCGTATCTGCTAAATTATTACATAATTGGAAGTTGAGTGTTTGTACTATATTTATTCAAATTTATCAGTACAAAAATTATTGTATGTTTCGATTGGTTTTTTTTAAAAAATTGTGCATCTATTCAATACAAAATAATAATAATAATAATGTTCATATAAGTAAAAAAAAAGTGTTTATCTGACTAAAATTTCATAAATTTCACTCAGATCTGATTTATTCAATATAAATTTTAACTTTGGCACTGATTTAAAAAGAAATTTGTTATAATTCTCATAGCTGAAAGATATTTACACTACTTTTGCTTTCTTAATTTTAACAAATCAGTAAGTAGTAAATTCTATGACAGTAATTTTTATATAAGCGTCCGGTTAATAAAAATTTCCTCATTAAAAAATATTTTATTCAAGTCCCTAATAAATATATTTGAAACAAAGTTTAAATGCCAATTACTTTTAGCAATCGTCCGCTTGCTCTTTATGTGGTCGTCTTATAGGTTAATTGCCACTTTCGCGTCTACTCCAAATTTTGTAGAAGCCACTACTCGAACGCTTGGAATTCGGATTGTAATCATTGTCGACATTACAAGGATTAACCATTTTCTTGCTCACTTCATATGCTTTCTGCTTTCTGTACTGTTTTGTCGCTTCGTACATCTTCTGCAGGAAGTCGGGCATTTGTTTTTGCGTTACCCAAGACTTGATGGATTGTGGAATGGCGAGTCCTGGGTCGTCGTAGTACGTCAGCATATAATGCACTCCGGGATCATTGAAGTTGCGAAATGGCTTGATCACCATAATGCTCCAGTAGTTAATAACACGTACCTTGTCCGCTGATTCCGGATAGTCGGTGTGCTTAGTACCACGGCTGCATATCATCATTACTTTATGCTTGTCGTCCGTCACAAAGCGACGGCTGTAGACATAATCACGATTGGCGAAAAACTTGGGCCAAAGCATCTCCCAATAGATGAGATGCGAGTTGTTCTCCGGTGTCGGATCCTCTTCAATCACCTCCAGTGTTACGGCCGTATCATCCCAAACCTTGCGGTAATTAAGATCGGTCTGAACATGCATCAAATCTGTAGCGGTGATATCGTTAAAACGAGCATAAACTTTGTAAGCGTACATAGCAGTTCGTTCCTCTCTTCGCCATATCGAAAATTGGTTTTTACTAAGATACGGCTCCCAAGGCACTTCTTCTGCACATTGAATCTTTGCTTCGGAGTCGGGTTGATCGGATAGATATGGTTGGCGGCAATTACTTATTTTCTCTTCGCCGCCTTTTCGACATTTCTTATTGCCTACTTGACAGTAACAGTATTTCATGTGCTTTTCTTTACACAACGGGCAAAGCTGATTGCGCGGCAACGAATCAATAAATTGAACGTCGCGAAGGCACATATCAAAATTTGTTAGACTTAGTCGCTCGCGCGACCAATCGAATCCCTTGTTGGCCATTTCTTTCAGACCAACTAGGCTAACTGCGCTTAATACAAAACTACGAATTGGCGGTTGAAGCTGACGGTGATAAGAGCGAAGTATTTGTTTCAATCCGTTCGATCCATAAACCCGATGGTAAAATGTGAAGAGCTGCTGTATTCGTCTGGAGCGCTGCGCCAGTATTGACTCGCACTGGTAGGACCAAGCACGTAGAGTGGCCTTCGAACTATGTTTAATACTTGCAATAATTTGCCTGTAGAACATATTTGCGATTAGTGGAGCATTTTTGCAATCTCACAATTTATGGATCATAATAACTGCTTTCCTATACTTGCATAACACCGCAACCAATGCTCACAATGGCCTTTTTTTGGGATTATACTTTGTTTCTAATTTAGAATTTTTGAAGTCCTCCGACAGCTATTTGGATTTCATAATTTGCTCTAGTCGCTCATCTAATTTGTTTTTAATAATAGAAAACTGTATCAATGTAATTTAATTTGTTTAAAAATTCTATTAGAAATGAGTAGAGAGCCTGAGCCGCTCCAATGAAATAAATTTTAAAATAAAGATTCGAAGAAAGTGGGAAATGTCAAAGGTATAATGCGGCGAAAACGGAAGGTTTCGGGCCGGAAAATAAATATTCCCGGCGGCTTAAAAATTCACAACAAATACAGCACTCTCCATGAAAACATCACAAATCGTTTTCCTGCAACCATATAGGATGGTTTCTTTGAACTTACTTACAGTTACCCAAATAACTTAACTCGACTTAACTACATGAGATCTATATATATTTGCCTATTTTGTATTCATGTATCTCTTTGCAAATAAGTAAATAAAACATTTCTTACTTTTAAAAAAGTGTTTTAACCGAAAAATTTATATTTTTGCGTGATCATATACATATGTATATTTTCACAAAATTATGTAGCCTATTTTCTAATAAAAAACTTTGAAACTACTTTCGAAAAGATAATTTTCACAATTTACTTCTGGGCACGAAAAATTTTTTTTGAAAACTAAATCTAAGAAAAAAATTTCTTAAAAAATCCATATGTACGTACTGCAAATATATGTATGTGCAACCTCTGAATTTTCAAAAAATACGGTAAATACAGCACAGTACATATTACCGAAATTCTGTAAAAATAAGAAATCCTTATATGGATTCATGTACAAAGTAATAACTCTAATAGGAATGGCTCTGGTTACACGTGTATTCACTTGTGAATACAGGTGAAACACTCGTTTCTTTGGGTTCACTCACTCAAATAAACGATTGTTTCACGCGTATAACCGTGATCAATAATAATGAAGATGAATATACGTATGTTTGTACATGCCAGCATACATATCCATACATAGTTGCAATAGTTGACAACGGTTTAATTCCATAAATTCTTGGAAAACGACGTTTTAGGGAAAAGCGGTATATGTATGTCATAGGTTATGCAAAATTTAAAAAAGAAACTTTATTGGGATCGTATGTTAACTCTGAACGGCGAAGAATTTTAGAGTGCAATTAAAATCAATCTTTTGCTTGCGGTTTAAATATATATCAACAATGTTTTTCGGCTCGGCAACACACTGCAATGTTTGCTTAACTTTAGAAATGGAAAATGTTCCGCTCACCAAGAAAGTGGACGACGCATTCTGCATGGCCTCGCTGAAGAGTTGTACTGGTTGCCATCTCGTGGTATACTGTAATAAGGAGCATCAAAAACTGGATTGGATGCGACACAGAGTTCTGTGTCATGCAGCTGCGAAGCTAATGACCTGTTATAAAGTAAAGAATCCATATCTGTTGGGTGGGTCTCCGAAGAACGCCATTGATCTGGAAGCAGCAATAACTAAGGTGAAATTCGGCTTGCGCTATTTGCTTCATCGCGAACTTAATTGCCACGAAGACGAGGTGACGTCGTTTCCCCAATACTGCGCCGTTTGCTATGACTTTACATGTGTGAAGATCTGTAATCGATGTCAGGCTGTGTCCTATTGCTCCGATTTACATGCCCTACAGGATCAAGCCAATCACAATCTCAAGTGCCTGCTGTTGCAACTATTCTACACACCATACAAATCGCAATATTTGCCGCCGTCATGTTTTCAACTCTCTCACAAAGTGCCCAATATGCACGAAAGTAATTTGTGCGAAGCATTTAAGTTCGCCACTCTCAAAAAACTACCTCCTCGTCCAGCGGATTCCTTAAAGTCTTATCAATTGTTTAACACTGCGGCAGATTTCAGCTGCATTGGTACGATTTGCTTTGGCCTAAACGCTACGCAGATGTCTCGATGCAATAGTCCGAAATTTACAATCTTTATTGTGGGCGCCAGTGTCGAACAGGAGCTTTGGTTCCAAGAAATACACACGCAATTCTTCTTTTTGCAATATCCTCAAATATTGCAACTTTATCTTTACTTTATTGGACCGGAAGTGATGAATGAAGACATGAAGGTGCAAGAGTATTTCTTTCAGGTATGAACTGGCTTCGTAAATTCAAACAACTAGTGTAATTCTGTTCTTTAAGGATGTAAAGCGATGCGTACACTTCAAACCATATCGAAGTCTGTTTCAAGATTTCACTAGATCTAACAGCATTAATCCATCACTTATTATTTCCTTCAACTGCGGATTTTCAGAGCATATGAACGAATACCAACGATCGAATAGCACCAATGTGGCGAATAGCAATTTATCAGCCACAAAGAACGATGAAAATGTTGCTGAAGAAGAAGAAGAAGAAGAAGAAGAAGATGATGATGATGATGATGATGATGATACGGCCGTGTTACCCTCAAGGGACACTTGGCCACCTGGAGTATTAAGTATGTTGCTAACATTTCATGTGCCAATCTTTTTTACCTCCTACACTTACTTGGAGGCCCTCTCTGACTTTGCCGTTGTAATGCGTATGGCTCAATCCGATAAACAAAAGATTCGTGTTACGCGTATTTTCAGGCTACGACGCAATCCCTTCCGAGATTTACGTCCACTGAGATCCTGGCGCCTATACAATGACGATATCTATTATCGCAACGGCTACATTCAGGCAATCTACACTGATGTAAATACAGAAATCAACTAATAGACTTTCAGTATTAATCGAAAGTGATGAGTCTTTCTTTAGAATCTATGAAAGATCACAAACAACAATAATGCAATAGTGTTTCTCGAAGAACAGGCTATTATATTTCTAAATTTTATATGTGACTGGAATATGCTTTTTTTTGGTTGCTTTTGTTGCATCATGTAAAAGTATTTAGAATCTTTTCAACTATGTAACGTAAAACTTTTCTCATCAAATTTCTTGATGTATTTTCGATTGGTTGTAAAAGAGCAATTTCAAAGCTCATTAAAAAGTTAATTTTAACTTTTCGTAATTTCAAATATGCTTTCGAATTATTTATAGTGGAGAATTGCTTTGTTTTTTGTTTTATTAGAACTTTGCGAATTTATGTTGCAGTAAAATGCAGTTCTTAAAAAGGCATAATTCAAACTTTTCAAATTAATAATCATTAAATATTAATTCGTTGAACTAATCATACTTCATTATTAATTATTTTGGACCGAAATCTTGTGTTGTTGAATTGCAATGTAACACTTCGTCGTTACTTATCAAAAATTAAATTTATGCAGTTTATAAACAAAAATAAATGCATATAAATTTTTATATGAACGCAAATCTGTCGTATTATTTATTTAGCGCCTTTAAAATTACGTAAAAACTGCCTAAATAAAATAAAATATCTTTTACATCGGCTTTAAATCTTATTTTTTGACACACTGATCGCTGGATTGCAGGAATACGTTGGTGCTAGGTTGAAATGAAGTGTTTTTTTATGCCAAATATGGACGTTGCATAAAGAATATCGGGTAGCAATTCGATAGAAGCATTTACAAATCGGCCATCAGCCTAAGTCAACGTTAGCCACAAACAACACCCACGTTTTTTTTACTTGCTTGTATATTAATAAATTTAAAATTATTATAAGATCATATTTGGATGTTTTAGAAGCTTTAATTTTCACTCTCAAAAGTGTTTGGCTTTGAGTAATGTATGAAATTGACAAAAATCTAATCAAATTAGATTCAGGCGTGATCGAAATGTGTATTTTCACAAAAATCCCTTTACAATGCTTTGTTATACGTATGTATAAAAAGAAAGTAATAATTCTATAAAAAATTGATTTATTGTGTTTTATTGGTTTTTTATAAAAAATAAGAAAATAGCTTTGTAAAGCGTTTGTAAAGCGTTTGTTTTAAACCTAAATTATTTCATATGTTGTCTAAAATGCCTAAATAAATACTAAGCTATAATTAAAATAAAATATACATGTGTGGCAGTTTAGTTACCTTTCTCAGTAATTGAACATATAAACAATACTTTTCTTTACATAGCAAACATAAAAATACATCTTTATTGTTATAAGTTAACGAACATAAAGCATAAAATCTTAGCATATGATTGAAGGACTACTTATTTCCCTTATGTAAATTATAATAAATATAGCCTTTTAACCGCCGAATTAACCGCCTCCCAGTCCCGATAGATAAATGTCCATTACGTCCTTATTGGCATGTACAAATGTCCGTCCTGGTTGTGAAAGAAATTTTTATATAAATGAATATATTGCATAGAAAATTAAACAAACTTCTAGGAATAGGCTGGACTTCAGGAAGTCTCGAACCATTCAGCACAGCAGGACTATCCACATGTTCCCAGGCATCTGTTGTACGGTTGCGTGCAGCTGCACTTGTCGATGGCTCCATATTTAATGATGATGCTTCGCTTGAACTTGGCTGCGTTACTCTTGCAACATCTGATTCCGATGATGCTGATTGTGTTTGAATACAAATAGTATTTGATGAATTGGATGTGGTTAATGCGGATGTTTCACAACTTTGCACATCAGATCTAAGTGATATCAATTGTGGGTTCTTTGGCATCTTGAATACCATCCTGTCTGTGCTATCACATTTGTCTGACGAAGATGATGGATTTGAAACTAAAACCGAAGCGGATCGTATTCTCTCTTGTAGTTTTCTTTTCGCTGATGCTTTTTTAGCTTCATATATTTCAATAGTTCTTCTGTAACATCTGGCGCAAACGCCATGCTGCGCCTATTTGCAAGACAAACCCATATTACTACCAATAAATAATTGTAAATAGTCTTGTAACTTACACGAAATGCTCGGTCGGCCCTTCTAATGAAGGTTATATGGCGTTCGTTAGTGAAATATTTAGTAGCACCTTCAATTAATTTACGACACATCGTACAATGTAATGCCTTCAGCGGCTTCATGGTTTAAAAAACAATTCTTCAATAATAACAATGTATATAACATAATTTGTAAAACATTTAAATAAGTGGGCTTTTTTTTACTATTTTTGGCGGTAGATCTTTTTAGTCACGGTTGCATGCTCATTTGGTTGTAAAGATGGGTAAGTGAATAAAAAGTAGTGTCTTTTAGTTAAAATATTACGCAATTTATTCAATTTAATGTTAGTTATTCAATTAAATTTTCAACTGCTCAGTCTTCTCGTTAAAAACATTTTGCAACAAAATAGGCGATAGTAGACTTAACTAACAGCCTATTTACCTGTTTACAACAACACTTTGCCTACTATGTGCGTTAGTTCCTAAAAAGAATAGAATTTTGGGTCTGTAGAAATTGGAAGTAACAATTTTTAGACTCTAAAAATTTACAACTTAAAGGGGTTTTAGGTCCGCTCGTAAACTTTTTAAATGCCATTGAAATTGTTGTTGCAATTCCAGCGCTTTTCGGTTTTAGCTTCACATTTTTAGTTTGCAACTCAGGTTCGAATTGCAGGGAACTTTTGCTTTTTTATGGTTTAAAAAAGAAAACATTGAACATAAAAACATGTTTTCTGTCATTCTTGTAATACATATAAAAGTACGTCAAGCTTCCGAAGTTTTTCACCCAATTCAAATATATTTTTGAACAATAGCTGCCGAAAACAAAATTAGCACAATATTAAGACAAAACAACATCAGTTTATTTTTTCCACTTTGACAGGCAGTTCATCAGTTTTCGAACAGCTTATTCGGTTTAAATATTTTTATGTAAACGGGGTATTAATCGGATTAAGAAAGTACTTACTTTATCACCTAGAAATCATAATAAACTCCAAAAGTGCTGCCAAGCTCTTCAGAGTCGACATAAAATTAGAAAACACAGCAACCCAGTAAAAGAGAGTAATTTTCCAGGTTTCTTGGAAAAAACTTCGCGAAATTGAGAGCGAGTTTTAATAGTTAATCAATATGTTCCTGACGGTCAAATTAAGGCATTGGCATACAAATTTCCGTGTACTTAATCTAACTACGATTACTGTATTAGGAAAGCGTTTAACATTTGTCTTAATATATTCCATTGGATTGATGCTTTCAATTTCCATGTTTTAGTACGAATGGAAACTTCAACAAAAATGGTTGTGTTGTAAGGGCTGGTGCCGCAAAAAAAAGGTTACAAAAAGTTAAGAATATTAGGTAAATCATCTATTAAAGATTTCTAATTGTGTCTGCGAGTATATATGTATATCACTTGCGTTTTGCCGCTTGCGAAAAGTGCAGTTGCTCTTTTCTCATGATTACGTTGGTTTTTTATGGTTACCATTGGTACATTCATACATACATACATAGACTCCAAAATAGACTCTGATAATAAAATCGTAGGAACTGCAACTAGGAAATG
This sequence comes from Thecophora atra, assembly GCA_937620795.1. Taxonomy (NCBI): domain Eukaryota; kingdom Metazoa; phylum Arthropoda; class Insecta; order Diptera; family Conopidae; genus Thecophora; species Thecophora atra. The sequence goes on from OW569398.1 coordinate 87,088,088, forward strand.
AAAGTAATAAATATTCTATTTAAATGGACTGGCATATATGTAAATAGGAAAAAACAATATCTAGTGATTGAATGCAATTAGTGCAAATGCAAAGTAAGAGCAACAAAAGAATTCAATAAGGAAAATAATCAATTCAACCAACACAAAAAAAAAAAAAAAAATGGCCTGTGAAGAAGAGTAGGCCGAAAACTGAACAAAAAAAAAAAACATTTAAATAAAAGTAAAAGAAAATTGACTGAACATGTGCAATAATTACATTTTCTGTTGCTGCTAAAATCTGCTTAGTTTATGTATTAAATTTATTAATTGCAAGTTAAATACTAGTTCCCAAGATTATCTGCAGCGTTATCAGTTACTCATCGTTGCTCGTCTTTGAAGAGTAAGTGACAGGTGCATTTTAAGTTTTTGTAATAAAAGAAGAATTTAATTCGACATTTTTGGCTCTAATATGATAAATTTTTACGTGTTTCTTCGTGGTTTTTCGATTCGCAGCAGCCCTTTGCATACGATTGTCCTGACATAATTCAATTTTTTTCTAATTTCTTTTTTTTTTTTTTTTGTTTGAAATTCGCCCAGTAGTCGGTAAAAGGACAGTTGGCCGTGTTTCATTCAAATCCGTTCAGTGTTGGTCAGTTTTCTTCTTGGATGTTTGAATCGTTTGTTATCTTTGCTTCGCCAGTCGACTGTCGGCTATGGCACAAAAGTACATCTGCAACTGTATGGAGAGCGTCTGGGAGCGTGTAGGTTGTTCGTCTCATTTGTGTGTGTGCATGTGTCGGGATTGTCATTTAAGTGGGTGGTTGATATCATGATAACTTCAGCAATGAAAAAATCACTGCTGTTGCGAAGCATGTATTTTAATTATTAGCGCATCGTATGAGTGAATTTAAAGTTTGTACCTTAATAAAAACCACAAAGAAAACCAGAAAAAACCCAACAAATTTAACGGAATAAAATAATTTGATTTATTTCCATTTTAATTAATTGAAATTCTTCAATTCGTTCCTTTGTTAATGAGGATTTTGTTAAAAGGAAATGAAATTTTATCAAAATAATTCAATTAATTTTCTAGGATGAAAGCAGAGGTAAGTAGCTGCATTTACGGTATAAAAAGTAGGCGTGTTTTTTGACCAATTTTGGCCATTTTTATTAGGAAACATCCTGACATAACAAAGAATATTTCTGTCAAAAATTCATGAAAATTACCACTGTGAAGTAACCCTCAAAATTATATCAAAAATCAATGAAATAAGTACTACGAAATCTGTTCTAAATTATGTCGCATTATCTCGGGGTCAATTGGGGAATATTTTGTATTTAATTTAATACGAAATTGTGATAAGAATGTTACAAAAATCACTGAGCTTAAACTCGTTTTTATAATTTAAATTCTCAATTTTAATTTAAATTAGAAATACAAAGAAAAAAATTCCCATCAGCAGAATTGCGACTGTAGACGAACATTTCCATTTATGCTAATTATTTATGTCTGACTATCATATATATATGTATATAGTAAATACACATCTATGTATTCTCGTATGGCCCTTCAAAATATTCCGCAATAAATAACTGCCAGATGCAAAAGTGAAGGTGGAACCGGCGTTTTTCGGCGTTTGCGCAGATCGTCGCCTTTCATTAGAGACCTTCAAACGCCATCAAGCGAATTGCAACCGAAACAGAATAACAAAAGGAAAACTAAACTGATATAAAGTAAAGGGGGGGGGGGGGGGGGGGCGAAAATAGGGAGAAAAGACCGCATCGAAATCCTAAAACAAAGCAAATGCGCAACTTTAAACTTTCGAACGATGTCAGCTCGAAATCCAATCGGAGAAGTTTTTCAAATTGGAGAAAATATATTCAGCAATTTAACTATTTTCTTAGTGAATCGTGTGAAGCCTTGAAAAGTGGTCTTTTCCACATTTTTATGAGCAGCAAAAAAAAAACAGCAGATACTATATTAAATCAATTGCATTTTGTGGCTGTAACAGCGTGAAGAGAAGAAGCACTTCATCGACGGAAGTGGAAAGTCACGAGTTGCTGATTGTTGAGGGGCTAAAAAAAAATGCTGTATTATTAAATATTTACATGAGAAAAATACTCAATAAACACTCGAGCGTCTGCCGCCGTATCTGCATAAAACAATGCTGCTTCTCCACCGGCCGATCGAAGGCCGTCATCCCTGCGGTCGTCGCTTCCAGTGGCAGCGAAGATTTTCCATGCTTTGCATAAAGGTCGCGCGATGAGAGAAGCCGCGGAGAAGAACGCAGCGGAGCGGCGCGGCCGACAGCAGAATGGAGCAGCAAAGAAATGATGAAAAGCGCTGGAGTCACCCCCACTTTTGATGTCTGTTGGCAGTCGGCAGTCGGTTTTTGCTATTTTCATTTTTATTATTATTTGCTTTCGTACCAAGTACGACTCGGTTATTTTTATATTGGAAATTATTATATATATTTTTTATTACATATTTTTATTTAATTAATGGCAACTTGCGACAGGTTTTTAAACTAGAAAAATTATAACTATGACAAGTAATTAATTTGCAATATTTTCACTAATAATTAAATAAATTCAATTATTATTACGGGGGGATTATTACGGGGAAAAAGATCACAGTTTTGGTGTACGTTCTGTGGACTCATGTGAAGTCTATGCTGAAACCCTGCACACTTTGGAGCAGTGCGAAGCCAACTTCAGACGCGTTGAAGTGATGTGCGGCCTCGAAGGGGGTCGAAGATTGGAATTTCTCGATTCATTAGAGACAGCGGCGAATTGTAAGCGCTAGTAGTAGTGCTTTCCCTGTCTAGCTGCAGGCAATTATCGCCCATTGCTCATCAGAAAAACAATATTAATTCGACGGGAATGAAGCAGCTTTTATTTTCTGCACTGCAACAATATAATTTATTACTCATTCATTCTATTCATAATCTTCATAACAATGAAATAACATTGAATTATCTTCTTCATAAATAATTCTCAAAACTCGTTTCAACACGTTTGTAAAATTTCTAGTTTCTGTGGTTTTTCTTTGGTTATTTTTTTCTTTTTTTTCTCTTTTAATTAGCGAAAGTGAAACTTGAAAAAGTTACGTAATCTAAGTAAAAACAATATATGAAATGATATCATCCGAATCGTTTGTACATATATTATTTTTGACCTGCTTCTCATCTCTATAAGGTTAAAATTTTTGCATTTATTTAAATGCAAATTTATTAAAATGAAATCGTAAATTTTTTGTTAATAAAAAAATCAGTATTAACGAGATGCAATAAGGTTTCTCATATATATGTATATGTATATAAAAAAGGTTTTTTTTTTGGTTGTAAAAGCCGAAATAAGATTAGCTTAAAGTTCAACTCAGCCGCTGCATTCCTTTCCCAAACACAACCCACACGCCTAAATGTAAGCAACACATTTGCGTTGGTGGGTGCGCTTTAATACGCGCAAATTGTGGCTGTTGACCTCTCCTTCCTCTTGCCTCTCGCCAGGTGGCTTTATTTTTTTTTTTGGAGCATGCTTTTCGAGACGCGTCAACAATTAACTCTCTGCTGTGAGTATGTGCATTTCGCACACATTTTTATGGCCTCCTCCCCCTCCTCCGCCGCTCTGCAATCGATATATCGTGCTGGTGCAGGCGGTCGGCTGTCGTGTTCGGTAGATAAACGGCGTCGTAATGCTTTCAAACCGTCGTGGGTGCCAAAAAGGAGGACAAAACTTGCGCCCAACCATTTTATTCACTTCTATTGACAGTTAAAAGCGAAGAATTTGGAGCTGGAATGTGAATTGGGTTATAAAATTGCATTTAACAACCGTGAATTTAATTGCGATTGAATCAGTTACTTAACAATCGATGCGAAATGCATTGAAGATGTAATTTAGAGCATTAGAAGTTTTATTTGTTGAGTTATGATTAAATAAATTCAGCATTCAAAGTCTTTAAATGCTTTATTCACTTTTAATATAATTTAAAAAACTTCTTTTTCAACCATGTTTATATTCGAAACTCTTCCTTCCTTCTTCTCACTCAATTGATTAGGTCAATAGTGGGTTTTCCAAGCACGAAGATCGAAAAGCTTTTAATGTGATAGAGCATTATTTTTCCTTTCCATTCCCTGCTGCTTCAGTTTTTAGCACAAGGAATAGCAGATTTTCTATAGAGTAATTTTCTCTAAAAATTGCAGTAACTTAAAGTTAAAAAAAAACGATGCGCTAGATCTTAAAAAAATGCTTATTAAATTTTTCCATCTTCGAGAAATGCAAAATGAGGCTGCATTATTTTTTTTTTTTACACTAACAAATTTCCATTTTGATCGTTTATCGTGAAAAAGAGAATAGAAGATTCTCGCGTGTTTGTGTTTTAATCAATTCTTTCGCTTGTAATTCACTTAAAATGGATGCAGTCAGGCAGCGATTCGTATGAAATCAAAGTCGAAACAGGAATCGACGAAGCAGAAAACGTCGACATGGATAAAAACTCAAGTGGCACATTGAAATTTCATTTTTCTAACTTTAATGCATTATTAATTACCGCAAAATTGCATAATTTAATGAATTTATATTGATGAAAGTCCCATGTTTCGTCGGGGATGAAATGGATTCAATCGAAGATTTTTACTTTATTTCATCTGTTTATATTATCATTATTATTACAATTATTATTTATTATTGTTATTTTTATTATTAAAATTATTATTATTAAAATTATTAATATTTATTAATAGTAAGTGTTATTTTTATTATTATTTTGTTATTATTATTATGATTGTTATTATTTTCATTATTATTACTATATTTTTATTATTATTCTCAATTATAATTATTATTTTTATTATTATATAATTTTCTTATTACAGTCAGAAAAGTTTTCTTTTATATTTTAAATACCATACTTGGGTTTGTCTGTTGCTGTATTGCTTCCAAAAAAAAAACTGAGACTATACATACCTTTCCAACGTTTATTCACTTTTTGAATATCTTCTGCTGGAACTCTTTCGCCTCTACTATCTGACCTGAGGATTCTCAAGCCCCGGTCTGTAAATTTGCTGCTTTGATGTAGTGTGGTTCTCACTAAGCAATAACTCCGTGTCCAGACACAGGAATAAATGGACTTTGGTCTGTTGTTTCTAACTTTAGCGACCACTTGTTCTCTGCAACGATCACTGAACAGATTCTATTTGCCCAGGGACCTCCTTAATAGCCCTTTGATCGTCGATATCCTACGGCTTGATAGGATTCCCTGCTTAGAACATAGTCAAGTGATCTGACAGGCTGACAACTTCTTAGAGATTCCTCACTGGAACGAATTCCTATGTCTTTTAGAGGGATGTGAAAAGGATTTCCCTGAAGAGTCTTTGATTTAGTTGTCGTAGTCTTTAATTTTAACTTAGATGAATGCTATTTCCCCTTATTAATATCCATATTCACCGTGATTTCCGGTTTCGCCCACTACTTTGCATGACTTCGTATTCACTGTTGCCTTGTTTGTTGGCGTCCATCAGTTTAAGCGATAAGAACTGCCGCGTTGGTGAAAAACTGGTGACGTGCCTCAACTCGTTCCTTGCTAGGGAAGTCTCCGTTCTTACCAAAGCCACAGACGACAACGAGAAGACGACGTTTGGATAGAATTATTATTTTGAAATACTTCTGAACGTCCTTCTACTTCTTTGTCGGCTTTTCGTACCTCTGAATAGGCTACCCACGTCCTGGTAACTAGTTACACCTCGGCAATTGATGAATAGTAGAATCTGCAGGTAAAATTTCCCACTTTCTGTCATCAATTCGGTATTCGATGGCTTCGTATTGGGCTGTTCCAAGCGGAGTTATATAAATAATAGAGATTATATTGATTGTGAATGTGGAAGCTTTCATTCAAAGTGATATTGGAATTAAATTGGATATTAAATTCTTGTTTTTTTTCACACAATATTTATAAAATTCTATTGTGTGAATATGGACGAAATTTTGAGATTTTCCAACCAGAACTAATTAAATTTATTAACAGAATTTTATAGCCCAGATTTCGAAGATTGTTTATTTTGATGTTTCGCTGTATTTAATTGCTAAGCACAACTTGCAATTAAGTGCATGGAATATTGTAAACACATGCAGTAAATGTATGCATTCAATATTCGACGTGGGCCGCTCAGTTCAATGACACGTGGGAGAAGCAATCTTATTCAGCGCCAGGCGTGGAGGGAAACTTGAAATCTGTCGACTGGTGACGGCGTGTTTATTGCATGCAAAACTTCCGGCCGAAAAGCGTTGCTTTTCTTTAAATATCAGCTTATCAAAGATTTTAAGCACGAGTGAAAAGGATTTTTAGTCATAAGACTAGAAAGTAAACAAGGAAGGAAAAAAAAGTGTGAGAAAAGCTTTTGAAGAATTTAAAAAAAGATTTTTTAAGATTTTCTAAAGATAAAACGAATTTCTAAAACGGATTCCTTCTTCTAGTCAATGAAAAAGTGAATCAATGTCATAAATAATTAAATTAAGAATTATTTCAATTACATTAAATAAATAAATAATCATTAATAAATATAAAAATTAAAATAATAACTTGTAATAATTATCAAATAAAGAAATTTTAATTTAAATAAATTAACCTAAACAATAAATAAATAAATAAAACAAAATAAATTAAATTTTAACCCAATTTTATAAATTATAATGAATCATTTTTCGTTGCAATACATGAAATGTTTTCTCTTTTTTATTTTGCAATTGCAAAAGTTTACTGAAAACGGAGATTTTGAAAACGCCGATTGAGTGGGTGAGTTACTGGCACCAAAAAAAGTCCCAAACAACTTTTCCAAAAACATGAAAATTATAACGAAAAAAAATAAACGAATTTATTTAAAAATTCTAAACAAAATTAATGCATAGTTTATTGACAAAAAAAATTAAGCAATAAAATAGAAATAAATAGAAATAAATGTGTCTAATAGAATGGCGAAAAACACGGCAAACAGAAGTAGCAAAATTGTCAAAAAGAATCTCATGGATCACGCAAGAATTTTGAACCGGTCATTGCAAAATTATGCAATGCGTTGGACTGTTTTAAAAATATCCCCATTGCATTTTCTCTGACACTTTGCATCTTTTCCTGTTGCCGTGTTTTAGTTTTATTTTCTGGCAAATAGCAGCAAGCATCCGAACCATTTATTAACGCCTCCGGCAGACAGCGTGTCTGCCATCGCGCCACATGAAAACCAAATCTCACACATTCATTCATAACTTTTTATTTTGTTGGTGCCAGCAACGGGTTTTCTGTCTTTTGCGACTTCTTAAATTGATACACACCCACACACACACACAGACGAATGCATGTTGATTGTGTGAATGCAAGACGAGAGCCGTTGACTTCGATTATTGCATTAATAAAGTCGATTTTAGTTTCAATTTTCAGTTTTTCCCATTGAAAGCCTACACATTTTAATCGTGGATTTTTATTTTCCCGGACAGATGAGGATGAGGACCTCCTTTCGAAAAATCGCTTGTATTATTTGAAAGTTTATTGACCGCTTCATGACTTTTTTCATCGCTTTTTTTATAGTTTCTTGCATGATGGACATTTAATCATAATCTTTTTATTTTATCGTTAAATTTGAAATGAAATTAGTTTTTCATTTTCTTTCTCATTTAAATGGAGTTTTTTTTGTTTTTGTTTTGTTATTTTAAAATCGATGTGAACAAACTTTAAACACGCGATAAATTCGAAATGCTGCCATTTGACGCAACGGATTAGGAAATGATTTTATTTGTAATTTGAAACCTAGTCGCATGCGGCTTCTTCAACTTGTTTACAGACACTTGACAAAAAAGAGAAAAAGAGAAAAATCAGACTGACGTCGACGTTGCGTCTGCTTTCCGCTTGAATTGCTAAAGCTTAAAAAGGGTTAAACCAAAGCTGACATAATCTGTTAACGTGGTTAAGTACGGGAAACCCGATCCCGAGCACACACTCAACCGTGCTGCGTTTGGGCTTGACTTGCAATAGAATCCATCACGGACATTCTCCAATCTCGAGACTCTCGTTTCGCTGCACGGAGTGGATTCATTTAATATCGCGTACAAATGCCACCTCGATAAGCATTACGAGTACGAATGCTTATTCCATGTACGAATTTCCTCAATGATAAATAATTCAAAGGGTTTTTCAACTTCAATCTTCAATTGACAATTAATTTTCAAATCAAATTGAAAAATAAATGCTAAAAATTTTCAATGGAGAATATGTAAATAATTAAAAGTTAAATAAAGTTTATTAAAAATTATAATTAATAAGCAATTTATAAATATTTATTTATCTTATTTTGATTTTAATTAAATTATAATATTAATTAATATAAAGATAAAAATATTGCGTTAATTTAATTTAAACAAATGATTTGAATTTAAAATTTGAATATTGAATTTTATAGAAATGATTTATAAATTCTTTTAATTATTTCCCTGTCAAATACCAAATTCACTTTCCTTTTAATTTCCTCTTTTTTCATTAAAATAAGAATTTTCAATTTTATTTTGCTTTTGAATTAAATTTCACTGTGAATTTCATTTATTTAATTTTGCTTAATTTTAATTTTATTTTGGTTTTTTGTATAAATTTTAATTTTATTTATTTAATTTTCTTTAATTTTATTTTGAAATTTATTTATTTAAATTTAAAAAATTTGATTTTATTACTTTAATTTTATTCTTAATTTTATTTTGAATTTTATTTATTTTCAAGTTTATATATTTAATTTTAAATAATTTTAATTTCAATTTTAATTATTTAAATTTCTTCAATTTTATTCTAACTTTTATTTATTTATTTAATTTTATTTTGACTTTTATTTATTTGAGTTTATTTTGAATTCTCTTTATTTCATTTTCATTTTATGTGTCCCATTTTATTATATATGTAGTTATACTTGAGAAACTGAAACCGTTGAAATTTCAATGACTTTGCGAAAAATGTAGGTCGAGTTAAACATTGCCTTGAAATTGTGTCGAATCAGAAAACTATATCTTCCATATAATAACCAAAAACATCCAAAAAAAAGACAATAACGAACGTATTCAGAAAATGCGCTGATGTAAAAGAAATTCGTTCCCTGATAATGTTTATTATGGCATTTATTATAGTTATTTTTATGCTGCTACTTTTTAAAAATATCCAATAGAAAAGAAGTTTCAACATTTCGCCTTAAATCGTTTATCAAAACCCACTTTTTAAGGTCTATTTTAAGATTTAACACGTCTACTTCGAACTTTATTTACATTTCAGATTTAAATTTAAGGTTTCTCAGGTTTCTAATTAAAGGAAAAATACCAAAGAAGTTTCTAGAATAGATTTAAATATTGAAAAATGTCTTTTTATAGTATTTTGCACCTTATATTACTAAATTGATGCTAATAAATTTGATTATAAATGCCAAATTTCTCTTTCTATTGCAGATACTAATTATTTAATGTACTTAGAAATTTTCCTAAACGAAATCATTGGGAAAAATCAACTGGAGAAATAAAAAAACTACTTTGCAACTACAAAACTTTGTGATATAATCGTACAATGAATATTTCAAGCATATAAACTTCATTTGAAACTTTTCTGTCATGAAAAATTTTTCATACACGAAGCATTAAAAATTTTCATCGAAATTTCTTAAAAAAAAATTTATTATTTGGCTGATACGGAGAGATAAATGCTGGAGATATTCTGAATGTAAGCACCTGAAAGGCAGCTGGGAGTTGGGCTTTGGAAGAGGCAGTGGAGATTGGAAAATAGAAGAAAATAAAAAAAGTTAAGAAAAAGTTAAGTTTGATCAAATTCGACCGAGGAGTAGAATTTTTTTGCTGAAATAGCGTTAATTGACGCAATGCACTCGATTTCTTCAGCGGCTGAGGAATTAAGGGTGCATTTGTGAAGATTTCGACTTGCTAAAAACATTTTCGATTGACGCAAAAAAAAAAAAAAAACCCCTTTACTAATAATAAAAAAGTAATAAAAAATATTAACATTGAAAAAGCAGATAGAAAGTAGCATTGAAAATTGCTAGCGAGATCCCTAGGATCATTCGGATATATATATTCTCATTGTTTGGGGGAAAAATAAACCGTTCAAACGGATTCATATAAAGAAACGTCAAAAAACCCCAGAGCGTCCAGATCACGACAAAAAGACAATAACCGATACAGCAGACGGGACAGAAGCTTTGAACACGATTCCGATAGGGATTCATCTGGGAGAGATTCACCCGGAAGAGAATCGCCTGGGCATTACCGTTCGCCGAAGAAATATCGCAAAGGCGGCGGCGGCGCCGGTGCCGTATCAAATCGCATCGAACGTTCATTAGGTAGATATGCCAGAGATTCTGATCAATCGGACATAGATCTACGTAGTCCCCGACACTCGTCGCAGTGTACCGATCTATCCGAACAGGAGATACGTACATATAAACCGTCGAAAAAGCCGAGAAATCGAAAATATGAAAGACCAGCCCGAAATCGTTCAGAATCTGTACCTTCCATTAGCTATTGTAAGCTGAGTCAGAAAAACGAGGAAGTATCTGCCATCGTAGTACAAAATGAACTATATTACGAAATACAAGAGTATAAAGAATTTAACCGACAACAAAAGAAAGCAGCAAAACTAAATAAAAAAAGAGAACACAAACCAAGTCCGCCTTCGATCGAATGCGAATCGCCGGATGAAGAAATACCAATACAAATATATAAAAGAGACTCCAGTTCCGATGTCGTATCGATTCCCGAACGACCGCGTCAGAAAGTGAAGAAAAAACGTCGACCCGTCCGCAGTAAGCCATATATCACCGAATCGAAACCGAAAAGCTTCTTAGCGCCGCAGGACGAAGTCGGCGAGCTACCCGTCTATCCACTTTTGCGGAAGCGTTCATCCATCATAGTGCAAAATCCGTTTTACAAGGAAATACTTCGGTCGAGTACAGCGAAAAAGCGCCGACCTCGCTCTTCATCCTCGGAGAGCTTCGTCCTTCCGAATAAACGTTACGGCGAAATACACAGCAGGTGGCGAAAGAAGTGCGAGGATATTCCACCGCGGCGAATCTGCAAAGTTAAAGCACGAGAAATATCGCCGAGCAGTTGCGACGACGACGACGACGACGACGGCGACGTAGTTAAGGAAATCGAAGTTATACATAAAGCAGTGCCGATTCGTAGGGAAAGCTGCTGTTGCCATTGCAGGCTAAAGGGCAGAGGTAGCGATAGCCCCGACAATTCCCTAGCGCAGATCTTGTCGAAATCGCAAGTTAACTGCCCCGCACGCGAAGTTCCCGTTGAAGTGGCTAATGAACTAGACGCTGACAAATGTACCTGTTCCTCGGAAGAAGCATTAAGCGTACACAAGCCACTGCCTAAGGATCCAGTCGAAACGGAGGAAACGCCCACGTTGAGCCCACTATCGAAGCCGAACGTTGTCGAAGATCTGAAGCGTGAATTAATCGGTGCTTTCGCCAGAGCTTCGATTGGCCGGCCAGCAACAATTGAATGCTGTGTACGGCCGACAACGCGCCCATATCACCAGCACGACACTACTGAGTATTACCAAAATTCACCGACCGTCACCTGTCGCTCGGTATCGATTCGCCGGCAGCCATCACCGATATTCCAGCAAGCAGCTGAACGACGTACATCGCCGACCAGGTGCTGCTGCTGCTCGCAAGCACCACCTGCAAAACATCCGCCGACGAACACTTGCGTCCTATATTCACCGGTAAGATCTCCAAAAGCTAGCCTGCCACTTTGTCCAAGTTCTGACGAAACTGATCCAAAACCCAAAAGAGCATCAAAACTAGGCGAACCAAGTGTAGATCCTCTTTTACCTGTTTCAGAAGAACAATTGAACGATTGTATAATTGACGATATTATTAAAACGAATTGTGAACATCGTGACGCTTACGTTCAATCCTCGTTCCCCTGCTGCTGCTGCTCCTGCTGCAATTTACCTCAGCCACAGCGACAGCCACAGCCTCAGCTTCGACAATGCGAGCCACTTGAATACGGAATTGTCGAATCAGTTTGCTCCGATGACGATACAACCGAAGACAGCCAACTAGAAGACCACACCATACAAGTCAATCGATTAGGTAAAGATTCGTAATTGTAGCATAATGAAATTCCTAGATATATTGATCCGATTGATGAATTGGTATTAGTAACAACAAGCAGTACCACAGCGAGTGCCTACACCGGCGACAGTGACAACAGCAACAACCTCAAAGCGAAAAGCTTCAATTCGCCGGGCGACGACGACCGCCATTCAATATCCGATCGAGTTTTGCCGGAATTTTGCTGCTGCATAGAAATACCGCCACGTCTGCCAGCTGTCGTCGACGAACCGGAGTGTCCTTGTTCGGCGGAACACAACCAACAACCGATCAACTGTAACGCATTAACAGCATCCAAATCTCCAGTGAAAGCAGCACCGAACCCCTGCATCTGCGTCTGCCCCTGCAGCTGCAGCTTTCCGAAGCATTCGACGCCGAGGAACCTCGCAGCCGAAGCAGCTGCCAACGCCATCGCCGCAGCACATCCCACACAGAAGCCAACGGCATATCTCCAGCATTGTCGGTGCCGTTGCGGCGAGTTCAGGAAGCACGACCGCAACCATTAGCCATTTACTATATAAAATTAATAGTAATAATTAGAATTAGCAACAACACAACAACAACACAACACAACAACAACAGGAAAAAAGAGAGTCGTTCAGGATGTCGTCCAACAATGAATGCGAAGAATCGTCGGTTCGTGTGGCCGCGCGGTGAGTAAATTTTTAATTTCTTTCACTTTTAAAGGCTTTTAAATTAATACATTTGACAAAATGTAGATTATGCATTTGCGTAGTTTAGTTTAGTGATTTATTGATTAATTTAATTTAACAATTAAATAATTAATTGTTCCTCTACAATCGCAAATTAAATTTAATTATTAAAATGGAAATTTTTTTGTTTTTCGAATTAAATCTTACATCAAATCGTGATTTAAAATGAAGATTTACTAAAAACGAACTTTTGAATTTTTTCGTCTTTAAAAATTTTCATCCCTAAAATTATGCAAATTCATCATAATTTTTCTGTCTGTTCCCATAATAAACAACGATAAATTTCCTATTTATGAGACGTAGAATAGTTTCTTGACTTTATTCACGAGACAAACAGAAAAAATTCTTTAAAAATTTATCGAAAATATTTTCGTATGAATGTGAAAATGATTTCTAGTCTCCGTTGGATGATGAAAAAAGACTAAATTTATGATTAAATGTCGTTGATGCTGATCTCAAGTGTTTTGCATAAAATGCTGAAGTTTTATTTATTTCTGTTTTATCTGATTATTGACCAATGTTTAGATTAGTAATAAAAAAAACACTGTTTCATGGCTTTCCTAATGTATTCAATTGTTTACAAAATCTTTGATTTTATTCCATGATTTTTCAACCTTTTAAAATTCAGCAAATTAGAATTTTTCTCTATTTTTATTAAACTTCTTTTTTCCTCTTTTTTTTGGCTATTTATTTCAACTATTGTAAACAACGTTATTTGCGTTTGTTGTTAAGTGCTTTGACACATTTATTTTGTGCTTTCGGATCACGTTTGAACAGTTGATCGCTGAATGTCGCAGCAAAACATAAGATATGCAAATAGCCCGACGTTTACACAGCGCTGTGCTGTCAATAAACTTCATTCAATTGTTGCCGAGTTTAAAATAAACGCACATTTTTTTTTTTTTACTTGCCTCATTTAGAGTCGTGCTTCCATTGCTACATGCGATCAATATTAAATATTTCAAAGTTCCCACAATGAAAAATGATCATGAAGCAAATCGCCGAAAGCAAAGCGAAGGAAATTGGTTTTTCTTTTTTTTTTTTGTGTGTTTATGGCGCAAATTGCTTTTGAATTTCAGCGCAAAAACAATCACATAAAATTCATACTTTCTATTGAATATGAGAATTCGCTTTTACTAGTCAACAATTTCGAGTTTTAGCATTCCAGTTGCTTACACCAGATATGAGCAAAACCTCTCGACCAGTTCTTTAATGAGTTGACCAAACAATAACCACATCTCACTGGATTTTATAGAGTAGACTCGGCCATTTGAAGCGCTTGAAGGTCGTTTCCGCTTGCTACCTACACAAATGCTTTGTTGTCACAGCGTTACAACGATATTAATACCATGTCTACGCGAAGAATTGCTATTGTTTCGGCCTTCACATGAGAGAAAATACACACACACACATACACACACTCGGAGAAATGTTGCTGTTCACGGAAATCACAGTTCATGTTTTGCGTATTTCGATTTAAAGCGTGTTACCTTCTAGAAAATTATATAACCACAAAAAAAAACCACGACTGATTTTGACCCATAAGCAGCGATACAAGCAGATAAACAATCACGCATCTTTCAATAAATATGAAGAATGGGATTGCCTATCCCGACCATTAACCATTGCCTAACCTTAACCATTGTATAACTTTCCCTCTCATTTCTGATGCTAGTGTTTAGTATTTTCTATTCTTATTATAAAACATAAATTAAATATCGTTTTAATTGATTTGTTTTTTAGGAATATGAAGAAACCTAAAATAGAATTACAATTTTTTCCCCATTTTCATTATCAAACAGCCCAATAATGGACAGAGAATATTCATACCGAAGTTTCAAGATGCTTCTCTTCATTCTCCTTCGACCCATTTTGGGAAACCTTTTTCAGTGTGAGAAGACAGACCTGAGAATTCAAAATTTCAGCCTACAAACTGAAAAAATTACCTTAAGCAGGGGAGAATTCGTATTGCCTATAAAAAGTAGATCCAATTTCATCTATTTTGTATATAATACAAAATCATGATGACGGAGAATATTGGCGCCAAATTGCTTTCCTTCGTACGTTTCCTTCGGGCTGCCATTGGCGATTAAACCGACCTATGAGACCGTTGTATATATAGTAACCAACCAAATTAGAAAAGCCTGAATAAAAAACTGACCATAAAACCGAAACCTGTGTGGTTTTTAACTCACACCGCTTTCCACTTCTATATTTTATATAGAATATCATTTTATAATTGGGTTTTTCATATAATCATTCATATAATATAGAATATATATTATAACAATATATAAATAAATAAAGTTACAAAAGAAATACTATGAATTTAAAAGAAAAGCTTTAAAACAAATTTCTGAGAAATTAGTTTAAGGTTATTTGATCTATGAGGGGTCCCACGAGACATAATATTTACTTTAAATAAGTTCTTCACAATAATACGAGGTTCTACTGTATTTTTCCGACAGACAAAAACTAAAATCGGTGATGTTTTAAAATGCACATTAAATGGAAAAGTCCCACAAGAAATCCAAATAGAGTAACTCCAACAATTTCATGACTCATTCAATTCGTTGATTGTGTTCGCGGTTGAGTGCGATATAAAAATGTTGCCTGACCGCTTCTCGTCCATTAATTCAATAAAATGAATTCCCATTCAGACAAAATTGAATACTAAACGCACTCGTCATTTAATTAAATCGAAAATTATTTCGTTTTTCAATGCAATCGTACTTTGTATGGTAAACTATTCAGGTGCAAAATCATAGCTGAGTTTTGTTTGATCATCAAAGAGTTTTGTGAGGGTAAAATTTTTGTTTTTTTCGTTTTTTTTTTTTTTTTTTTTTTAAAATACTTCTACGCATTGTTGAGTTTGCTTTTGTTGTTTGTTTTTGGATTTAAGACAAATTTGGCACATTAATTAAATTGGATCCGAAAATGTTTGTTAAAGAATTGCAATGTTTTGTTTGTTGGTTGTTTTATTATTGGTTTTTTAACAACTTTTGTGTGACTCATGAGTCAATATTTAGTTAAAATCATTCATAAATCCATTCAAACTTCTTATAGGTTTCTTTTGGAACTGGGTAGAACTCTTGCAGAAGTGGCCAAAAGCGGTAGCCTCCGAATTCTGATGCCAATCTCTCCAATGCCAATTGTCAATTCGATTCTAAATCTTCTAAATTTACAAGACTAGAAAGAAAAATGCAGCACTATTTCCTTTTCGAACTCATTTTAAATTCAGATTTACTTTCGATATTCATACAGGCCAAAATATAAAACGGAAACAACATATTCAGACTTTTTCATTCCATTATTTGTAGACTGTTTTTTTAATGATTATTTACTTAGCCTTTTTCCGAAGGTACCGCTTAAAGAAGACTCAGAACTTCCAAGTTATCGAAGAAACCGAGCAGAATATTATTTTTACTGATGAAAAATTATCATCACAGCAAAAAATGTGCTCTCAGAAAGCCGCTTCAAGAATGTCTAAGGTCGAGAGAGATCATTATCCCGCCTCAGTGAGGATTTATTTGTGGGTATCGCACCAGCTTCGAATGACCCACTTTTATCGAGGAGATATCCCAGGGCGCAGTGGGTATTTCGTTTCTCTTTAACCTTAGGAGTTTTGTAGATACTCCATTCCGGGATTATCAAGTTCTTGCCTCGCTGTAGACCTACTTCATTTTGCCGATATTTGGTGAACTCGATTTCTTTCCACTTCCGGACAACATCGAGCTTATCAGTATTTGTGCCACAATATTGCTCTCTAGTAGAACATTAAGGGTTCTGCGAGAGTGATTTGTCACGTCAGAGAATAAAATGTCAGGCCAGAGAACCTTTAGCAATGCCTCAGTTCCAATGTCTGAGCTCCATTGCAGCTTTTTGCCTTGCTTTGTCTAAGAGTACGCTTTATGAATTCCCATTTCCCTTTTCTGGACAAAGGTACTATGACGGCTTTTGTTCGTATTGCCTCAGCGGTATCTGTATATGGAAAGCTTAAAAGTAGATTCTATACTCAAAATCCGAAAGAACGGTTTTATATTCACTTTGGGCATCCGTTTGTAAGGCATTAAAGGAAGCGTGTTAGATATAGAAAATATATTCCTGATTAGCATCACTTCGCTGATTACAGGAGAAGCTATTGCCATGAAATTTGGCACGAATATTCTTTGCAGTCATGGAATTTTTTTGGTATTGGAAATGGGGAAAACAGAACCATCGTAGGTACAGCTCATTTTTTATAGCAAATTCCGGATGAATTAATCCGTGAAAGACTCTTAACAATATTCAGTTTCATAGTATCATCTGATTCTAGTGGTACAGACCTTTATCAATGAGCTTATCAATTAAAAAATAAGAAAAAAAAAAGGAAAAGTGAAGGTTTACGGGTTATTAGTGGTTCATACAGTTAGAATTCAGAGGCATCGCTTTTCCCTTCGACTATAAAAGTCCATCGAACGCAAATCCCCAAAAATCCAATTCGTATTTTTGGACAATTAACTAAATCCATATTCAAAATTAATTCCAAACTTTATGTACATTGGGTTATACAGTACAATATACTATATAATATAAATCATTGCTTTTGCTTTACTGCATCTAAGTTCCACAATTAAAGTTCCAATATCGAAGCTTGCCAATAGTACCAAAGAAATAAAATTCTAGAACATATAGAAATAACCGCCCGGTAACTATTCGTTCGTCCACGTCTAAAATTATGGAAAATACTAATGGCTGAGCAAATATCTGATAGTAAAATAGCATTAATGATAGTAAAATATTATAACCATTACAATCGGGTTCCCGACGAAACTATGTGCTGGTCACTCATTTCGCCTTGCATTACAGATTTACCAAAACCTTTGAGCATTATGCTCTGTATTTCATCTTGTAATAGATTTATTTATTTAAATACTAGGAATAATATGAAATACTATAGTAATTAAAGAAATAGACAGTACTAGCTGGCAATATTGGATAATAATTTCTCTCCATTTCCACTGGAATTAATGAGCAACTACAATCGCAATAGATTTGGAAGGGATCATTTCTTTATTATAATTTGGAGCAATTAAAAAGTAGATGATCAGTAATCTTGGAGATTCCATTCTTGGTCCACTTCTATTCGGAATGCTCATTAATTACATATTTTCTGTAACAAGTTACGTTATAATTAATGCCTAAGCAGATTATATGGAAGTCTATATCTGTCGGAAGTCTAATCTGCCGTGTAGAAAATATCGATGCTAGAATTAATGAGGATCTTTACTCCATGAATTAATTCGACTAAGAAAAGGAAGGTAATGCCTTGTTTCTTGTGTCCTGCCTCTCGCTAAATAGGGCTCTATTAAGGCCTATAATGTTAGGGAATATACCACATAGTCTTAGTAAGTGAATATATAGCATAGAATTTTTCAAAGAAATGCCAATTTTCTTGGAGTGAGTGAGTGAGTGGTCAGCATGAAGTAAACTTCGATTAGGAGAATCGGACTTGGATTAGAAGAAACGTGGACTTAACTTTAGTTAAGGATTTATTATTATATTGAAGAAGCTGAAAATCGGCTGCAATTCGCTGCTTTCAACTCTTGAATGTAACGAGAAATTCTCGTTTATTTCATTACCTCATCAAATTCTGAAACTATAAAAAAAGAAACTATATTCAACACATTTAACCACAAAACACAAAAAAAATCATTGACCAAATACAAATGATAAAAAGTCTCGCATCGAAACACAAGACAGAAATTTAATTCAAATTGGAATATTTCCTGCTTGTTTTTTCCAGCTACAATTCGCAGCTTGAAATAAACACCTTGTTCATGGTGTTCTTGAAATAAATGCAATTATCTCTCTATATATGTATATGTAATATATGACGCAAAGTTCATCAAATGGAAATAAACACAACGCTTGAGATGAAAACTTGAGCCGGGTGTTGATCTTATTGTTGGCTTTGTTATTGCTCTGCTCTAAAAAATCCACGTCCGTCGTCTCAAGTAACGTCCAATGCAAGTGAATTATGCGACTTTATTAACTTAATAACATATACAATCGGCAAAATGGAGATTTAGTGATTGAATGTGGAAAAAATCGATGGTGTCAGATTTTTCTATTCTATCAAAGTCGAAGTTGTTGATAAGGTTTCTAGAAGCTGCTCTTTTCTTCACGTAGAGCCACTTTAATCATTTAAAATGGCTGATTTAAAGCCACTTCCCAGCCACTTTAAATACAAGAAATACTATCAAAAAATTCCAATTAATACCTCAAAGTATTTAGAAAGTAATCAAAGTAATGATTAAAAAGGTTTTTTTGTATTAATTCAGTTTTAATCACATTCGAAATCACTCATAAATTGCAAGTTTTTACATAAATTTCTGCTTCATTCTACGGAAGCAGGTAGAAAAATTACTTTACGAAGTCGATTTGTCGAAAGAAAGATTTTTTTTTCTTAATCACATCACCTGAGAAATCTCGAAAAAAACAAAATTTCCTACTCAATAAGGAGAATGCGCAAGTAGTCGATGAATATTTTGCTCATTTCTGCAAAGATTACGGTCCATGGATGGAATTTAATGAAGGAATTATTAACTACATTGAATTATCTTTGAATTGAGATAAAATTGGAATTTTTGCGATATTATTTAATGCAGTTTTTTGCGCATTTAACGAAAAAATCCACTCAGCTAAAAACGTTGTGTGAAAAACGTTTTCGATACAAGTCGCCGTTGCTTTTGAAAATTTATATTACTGAAAAAATCTCAGTCTATCATCAGACGAAAAAATATTTTCTGATTTGAAGTTGAATTGTTTAAAATTCTCCGAAATTAATTGTGAAATAAAATAATTTATAAAAAAAAATGGGTTCAAGAGCTGCATTAATTAATTGTTTGCAAGCCATTAACCATTGCATCGACGACGCCATGATTGGTTTTCTCGTATTTTGGATCTTATTGTGCCATATTAAAAATGGGCTAGCCGCCGGCTGCTCCGAGGTCAACAAAGGACTACAAGTCCGCTTCGCCATCATCAGCTTCTGGCTCTGCACTATGTACGTCCAATGAGGCAAGCGGCGCCGTTAGAAAACTGCACGATTGATTGAAAACGCACATTGAATCCAGCACCAAAAAAAACATTTTTGAATATAAGAATTTCAACAACTGATTATAATATTAATAATAATAATAACAAGCTATTTAAATATGTATGTATGTATATGCTAGGGATCATTGGACGTGTTTTTTTTTAATTGAAGACAATTAAAATATGTTAAAAACTACACAAAAAAAACAACCCATGATTGTTTTATTTTCATTTTTATTGAATTGATAGAAATGCGATGCATTCAAATTTTTTGCATTTCATTCATAATTTCATAGAAGCAAAAAAAGACGAAATCCGGTCGAAAAAGTGCTCGGTTTTTCGTTCTTTTATCCTTTTATCATTGAATTTTTGCCCTCTTTTATCCTTGAAACATTGAATTTTCCCCCTTTTATCCTTAAATCATTGAAGTTCTGCCTCTGTTATCCTTAAATTTGTTCTTTTTTATCCTTAAATCATTGAAATTGTCCTTTTTTGTCCTGAAATCATTGAATTTTTTCTGTTTGTTATCCTTGAATCATTGAATTTTTCCGTCTTTTGTCCTTGAATAGTTGAATTTTTGGTCTTTATTCCTGAAATATTTCATTTAATTCCTTTTATCGTTGATCCTTTGTCCTATTTCAATGCAATTTAACTAGAAAAATTATATAATTTTTAGAAATTTTTCCATTTTTGAAGGCGAAAAAATTTTCCATTGACATTTGTTTTTTCTTTTATTTATTTATAAAACTTTTACGGCTTCTTTTAAATTTCTACGGCTTCTTTAAGTCAAAATTTCATGTTTTATTAATTATTTTTTTAGAATACGGCCGCAAAACCCACGCGAAGTCATCGATATGTGCCGCATTTGCACCACGGTCACGCATGGAGAGCCTCAAGTCATCCTTGGACAGGACAAAGCATTCACATTTGATTACGTCTTCGACATAAACGTCGCTCAGGTACATTTTTTAATGAAATCTCTGTCGCCGTTTCCCTAATCAATCTCCTCGCTTCACGCCACCGCAGTCGGAAGTTTATGCAACCTGCGTGGAGCATCTGGTGGAGGGCGCTCTGCGTGGCTACAACGCCACCGTCCTTGCTTATGGCCAAACGGGCTCCGGGAAGACATTCACCATGGGCACCGGCTTCGAGCACGACCTCAACGAGCAGCAGCAGGGCATCATTCCACGCGCCGTGCGCCATCTATTCTCCGGCATCGAGATCCTGCAAGAGCGCTCCTCCAGTGGCGACGGCGACGAACAGCAAGGCAACATTCATTTCAGTGTTGCAGCTCAGTTCATGGAGCTGTACAACGAGGATATCGTCGACCTGCTGGATCCGTACAACAAAGGAAAAGTCTACAAAATACACGAAGACATCAACGGCCAAATAACAGTCAACGGAGCAACGATAAAGCCATTGAATGATCCGCAGGATGCTTTGAAGTGAGTAAATTTCGTTTTGTATTGATGATGTTGGTTAAAGTCATCGTCCGTCATCCATCCATGCAGATGCCTTCAGCAGGGCGCCCTGGCGCGTACGACCGCCTCCACGCAAATGAACGATCAATCGTCGCGCTCTCACGCTCTGTTCACGTTGCTGATTCGCCGCCAGCGAATTCTGACGTGTTCGGAAGCGGAAAGCTCCGGCGACGACTTGGAAACGCTAACGTCCAAGTTCCATTTCGTCGACTTGGCCGGATCGGAGCGCCTGAAGCGAACCGGCGCTACGGGCGAACGTGCACGTGAAGGAATATCGATTAATTGCGGCCTGCTGGCGCTCGGCAACTGCATATCGGCGCTGGGCGACAAATCGAAACGCGCCACCCACATTCCGTACCGTGATTCGAAGCTGACGCGCCTGCTGCAGGACTCGTTGGGCGGCAACAGCCAAACGATGATGATTGCGTGTGTGTCGCCGTGCGATCGCGATTTCATGGAAACACTGAACACCTTGAAGTATGCCAATCGTGCGCGCAATATCAAGAACAAAGTACAACTCAACCAGGACCAGAGTTCGCGGACTATTTCACAGCTGCGCCGTGAAATTGCAGCACTGCAAATGGAGCTGTTGGAATATAAACAAGTAATTGAATAAATTGACAATAAATGCAACTCTGCTCCAATGAAATTCATGCAACATTTCATTATTTCAGGGCAAACGCATCATCGACGACTCGGGCAGCACCGTCATCTCGGACACATTCCATGAGAACGCGATGCTCTCGGCCGACAACCGCCGACTGAAGCAGCGTCTCAAAGCCATGCAAGAAACCATCACATCGCTCACTGAGTCGAATGCCTCGTTGAAACTGCAAAAGGTAACGCAGCAGTGGGCGTCCGTGCCAGAATCGGGCGACAAAAGCGTCACCACCATCGTTGCTGGCTACATAAGCGAAATCGAGAAGCTGCAGGCGAAACTCATCGAGTCGGAGGAAATGTATCAACTGGCAAAGAAATCGCAGGCAGGCGGCGGCGGCGGCGGCAGTTTCACCAGCCGCAGTATTGATAAATATAGCGGAGCCGGTGACAGTGAGTAGAAAACACGATGATGTGAATTGCTAAACGTCTGCTTCGTTCCGTAACAGATCCGGAAGACATAATTATGATCGCTAAGCGTGTGATTGAGAAGGATCGTGAATTGCTGATGTCGCGTTCTTTGGTCGGCTTGCCAGACGATTCCAATTCGAGCGGCAGCACGCCGTCCGTGCCCGCCATCAGCATCCCCTCAACGGAGTCGTGGGAGAGCGGCTCCGATTCCGAATCGGATGACAAAAGTAAATTTCAGCTTCTATTTTAGCTATTTTGCGATTATTTTTTATGATTAACGTTTGTGTGCACTTGTTTCGCCAGCAACCGAAATGCAAGCTGACCTCATCGACATCAACGCCGACATTGAAATCAAATCGAAGCTCATCGAGCAGTTGGAGTTGTCGCAGAAGCGCATGATCGTCATGCGGCAGCACTACGAAGAGAAGCTGTCCGTGCTGAATTGTAAGATTCTCAACACGCAAAAGGAGCGCGATGAGGTGCTGGCCAACATTGGTAAGTTTGCGGTATACGGAGGGATAAAAGAACTTTTGTTTGTGATTAATATCATTTCAACAGCCGCATCGGCCGCCCAACCCAGTGAGAAGATAAGAAAAGTCAAGGATGAGTATGAAAAGAAAATCAGTGAGATGCAACGCGAAATGAAGAAGCTGCAGCAGGCGCAACGTGAGCACATCCGCCAGCAGCGGGAGCTGCAATCGCAAGAAGCTAAACTGCGCAGTCTGCGCAATGAACTCGATGATTTGAAATGTCTTAAGGTATTATTTATACATATAGGCGAAATATTTATTTGCCATTTTCGAAAGTGAAAAATATAACAAACGGTTTTCAATGCAGACTCGATTGATTCGTAAAATGACGGAACAGACGAATCGGCACAAGGAAACCGAAACGCGCAAATCACGTGAAATTGCAACACTTCGCAAGGAGCAGCGACGCCATCAGAATACCGTCAAATCACTGCAGGCGCAGATGCTGGCCAAAGAACAAATTCTCAAGCGCAAAACCGAGGAAGTTTCTGCGCTGCGGCGCAATCAGCGCGGACCTGTGCTGAGTGTGAAGGCCGCCGGCCGCGTACCTGCGTCCAGAGTCGACAATCAACGCTTCAATGCACGCCTGGCGCACCAGCAGTGGGAGAAGTTCTCGCGCGCCATTTCGCGAGCCTCACGCAACAAGCAGGCCGTTTTGCAGCTGGAACGGGAGCTGGAACGCTTGATGGGCGAACGGGAGGCACTGTGCCGCGACTTGGCGACTGTGCAGAAGCGCAAACTCGTCGAGCCCAGCGTC
The DNA here is from genome assembly GCA_937620795.1 of Thecophora atra. Taxonomy (NCBI): domain Eukaryota; kingdom Metazoa; phylum Arthropoda; class Insecta; order Diptera; family Conopidae; genus Thecophora; species Thecophora atra. The sequence continues at coordinate 87,111,848 of OW569398.1, forward strand.
GATTTGATGAACGAGGAGGACAGCATCAATTCCAATGTTAACTATTTGCAAGAGAACATCGCACAGGTGCAGCACTCGATTATGGAATTCGAAGAGGGCAAAGAGGGCAGCAACGGTCTGCAAAGCTTGCAAGGCATCATCGCCAATGTACGCAACATGCAGGAAGCGAAATTCCTGCTCGAACATCTCACAACCAGCGCCATTGAATTTTCGTGCAGCACGGCGCTGACGCAGAATCGCATTTCGGAAAATGAGTCGCTGCTGAAGGAGGTGCGACAGGAGAACACGATCCAGCAGCAGCTGCTGCAGCACTTCTTAGCACAGAACACTTCCGTGCAGATATCGGAGCTGTTCGCTTCGCTGAAGCTGGACGCCGCTGCGAAGGACTCCGAGACGCGAGGCTCCCAGAAGTCGCTCAACAGCAACGGCACCTACGACATCCCGGCCGATGCTGCCATGAGCCGATCCTTTACGTTACCTGAAAAACCGGACAGTCGAACGCCGTCGCCGGTGCCGCTGCCGGCGCCGTCACCATCGTCGCATGCCGCCGAGCTGTGAGTTGGACTTTTATTAGCAATAATTAATTAGAAACGAGGAAATGCGTAGATGGAAATAAGTGTTGCGTAGCTTAGTTTTAGTGCAAATGCAAATGGCTTTTATTAATGCAACGAACGAACGAAATGACGACGACGACGACGACGACGCTTTTATTCTCGATTTCGTGTGCTTTTTAGTTGAGTTAAATTTTTAGTGGTTCTTCTTTAGTTATTTTGTATATTTTATTAATCGTTTGTTTTATTTGTTCCCAATGACAAGATCATCAAAACCCATTAAAATTCAATTAAAAACCAATCAAAAATTTTTAAGGAGAAATTATGCATTCGAAAGCGTCGTCAGCAAGCCGCCGGAGAAGGTGGCGAACAAATCGAAGCTGATAGCGAAGCCGAGACCGAGGCTAAAGCAGAAAGCGGCCGCTTCAAAGATATTCGGCAATCTAATGTCGAACTTGGATGCGCCACGACCGACTCCAAAGTCCAGAGATACCCACAAATAACAATATTAACAAACAGCAATCGAAAACTAATATAAAAAAAAAAAACTAAAATTAAATTAAGTTCCCTTTTCCAATCTATTTCCAAATAATGCTCAAGCAAATATTTTTAGTAACTACATATTTTTTTTTTGTTTTCTTGTTTTTTTTTTTTGTTTTTTTTTTTTATCTGCATGCGATTGAATATTAGATCATCGCTCGATAAAAATTCCAAAGTACGCAGACGAACAGCACAGCCGCAGGATTTGCTATTCGGCGACAATGAAATCAGTCACAACGGCTCGGTGAGTGACTCGTTACGATTAATTTTCATGCATTTCCAATGCAGCTTCCAATATTCATTCCAGGACGATCCGATGACGCGTTCGTATACGCAGCAGGAAACATCAGCGAGAAGCTTTCATCCGTTGATGCGAGTTCCCAGTGCGCCCGGTTCGCTGAAGTAAGTCACGCCTTAAAATAATTTAATTAATTGCTTAATGCACAAAATCCACTTTACAGAGAATCGTTTAATTCGTCTTCCTCGGCAAAGAAAAGCATGGAGTCATCGTTGACGACGACGACGACGACGACGCAGCCGCAATCGCCACGTTTCGCCCGCCGCGCTTCTCAAAACAAAGGCTCCCCGGGTTTGTAAGTAAAATAATCGTCTACAATCGAACAGAAATGCGATTATTTAGTATAGAATTTAGAATTTAGAATTTTTAGTAAACGAAAAACTTTAGTTTCTGGGTTCTTTAATTATTTTAATTTAAATTATTTATTAAATTATTATTTCAATTTTAAAAAAAAAAACTTTCAATTCAATTTTCGCTTAATCAGAAATTGAATTTCTCTCCTTTTCCTTTCCTTTAATTTATTTTGTTGTATTTTTCTATTTTCGTAAATCTTCTTTTACTGAATATTTCGTATTCTCTCTTCTGTTCTCCTCCTGTTTTACAGTTTTTTATGATTTCACTTAATTCGAACATTGTGCGTACATATAAATACATATATATTAAACACACGAATAAAAGTCTTTTTAACCAAATTCACTTTGTCAAATAATTAATTGTTAATTTAAATTAAAATAATAATAATTATATTTATTATTGTTCTTATTATGAAAAGTTCCGTTGTGTTTCGTTCATGCTTCTTTCATTTTAATAATTTATTCGTAATTTTATATTAATTTTGTTATCATACATTTTTTTAATGAATGAAGAAGATTTCATGAATTGCGTCAAAATCAAATCAAAATACGATAACGATAACTTAGTCAAGATTTGAACCATAAACACGATTACAATTTCGTATTTTGTGTCCATTTCAAAGTAATGATTATAAATTATATTATGGATTATGGAAATTATATTATTTATTGTCTATAAATTTTAACATTTTCATTAGCAAATAAAGAAATTTACTTTGCAATTGTTACAAAATACGAATTAAAAGTTAAACGCATCGTAAACGACGGCCGAGAAGATTTCATCTTCCAACTGGAATTTTACATTGAATCTTATGGGCAATTGGAAACAAGCTGCCATGTCTTTTTCTTCCTCATTCTTCCCATTAAGAGCCAATGTAAATTTCCATTTGAAATGTTCTCGTCCATCGTTTTCGATGTGTTTAGCTCAGATTTTTGCGAAGTTATCGTCACATTTATCGATGAAGGATTTTTTTTCTGTTTTTTGATTTATAGAATAATAAATAGATTATTTTTTTATAATTGCATTAATGCATATTTCAAGTATTCGTGTGAATATTCTTTCCTCAAGTTGGGAAAAACGTTGACTTTTTTCAAATACGAAACCATTTTTGTTCTCGTTATAATTAAATTTAAAAACTTAAATTATTAGTTTATAAAATTGCATTTGGAAAAGACTGGAAACGAGAAATTCCAGTCCAACTTGCAATCGTTGGAAAGGGAACGAAAAATGTTACTCGCTGTAAATTGTTATGCGATCACGTAGATCGTAAACGATGCTTACGATAGAAGTTAGTCGATAGTCGATGGCAGATTCAAATGAATGTTTTTTGTGTGCTGTTTCAAATCTTGTGACTTTTTGTTTTGTTTTGTTGCTTTTTTTTATTGTTGTATGTATTTTTTATGTTTTGTGTATCATTTATTGCACTTAATTTTGATTTGATGTTTATAATGTATTTTGTTAATAATCATATTTTCACTTGTACGTTATTTAAATGCGCATTTAGAAAAGCATCGCTTATGTAAACTTTGTTGTCGTAGTTTAATCGATGCTTGAACGTATCCTGCGTCTAACAATTGCTTCTTCATCTTCTGCTTTTTCGTCTTCTCTTTCCTTTCACATGATTTTTAATGCTTCGACATGTTCAATTTTCTAATCCATTCTAATAACAAATAAACAATTTCCATCTAACCGAACAAATCGATAAAAATATTAAACAATAAAACAACGAAAACCGAACGATCACTCGTCGCTCGAACGTCTCTCCAAATCCAACGACTTCCATAGCGACGATGACGTAATGATAGCGCCGCAGTCGCCGCCCGTTTATCGTAAAATGAATTCGCGCGAAGAGAACAGCAACAGCAACAGCAACAGCAACGGCAACGGCGGCGGCAGCGATGTATTTTCACGCTTGGGCGCCGGCACGCAGGATCCTGCACCGGGCGGCAGCATCCAAAAACTCACCGGAAAGGTAAATGAATGAATGAAGAAGAAGAAAATGAATGAGCAAATTAAGAAAAATTCATTTCCTTTGCAGATTCGTGTGGGCGCTCCGTTGTACTGCACGCACACCGTTTCCGGCCACAACAACTCGGTGCTGTCGATCAAGGTCGACGACGACGACATCCTGTACACGGCCGCCGCCGATCGCACCGTGAAGGTGTGGGACCTGTGCAGCGAGACGGCGCAGCACTGCTTGTCGACGCACCCGGGCCCCGTGATTGCGGTGCAGCACGACCCGGCGACGCGTCTGCTGTTCTCCGCCTCCGGGCCGTACGTGCGCGTGTGGGACCTGCGCAGCAGCAACACGAAGCCCATCAAGACGCTGACATCGTCGGGCCAGGTGCTCGCCGGCACAGCCAGCGTCAACGGCGTCACGCCCGGCGAATCGCCCGTCACCGCGCTGTGCATCGGCGCCTCGGGCAACTTGTACGTCGCCGCCTCGGACAAAGTGCGCATTTGGGATCTAAACAAGTACGTTTCCACACGTTTTTTTTTTGTATTCCTATTAAAAACAAAAATTTCCTCTTGTAGCGTTGCCTGCATCGGGAAATTGTCGGGCGGTCATCAGGCGGCTGTGATGTGCGTCACTGCGTGGCAAGGAGATGGCGACGGCTGCACCGACTTCGTGGCCACGGGCTCCAAGGACCACTACGTCAAGGTTTTCGAAGTCGCCCGCGCTGGCGGCGTCGTCTATCCCTTGCTGAACCTGGAGCCGCCGCACTATGACGGCGTCCAGGCGCTGGCTGTGGCCAAGGATGCTGTCGGCGCCGACGCTGAACTCTTCTCTGGGAGCAGAGACTCCGGTATTAAGCGCTGGGACCTTAAAAGCGGAGAGCTCAAGCAGGTGAGTCGCCGGCAGATCGTTCGTTCGATTCGTGCGATTCATCGGTTGTGGGGCAGCCATGTTGCTTTATTGTGTCGCATTACATTCGTATCGTATTTCATTGTCGCAAGGAGAAGGTTTCCTTTCCGAGGTGTGTTTCTGTCTGAAGGTGGCTGCTGCTGTTCTTAGACTTTTTTATGAAGGAATCGAGATTAATTTAAATTTTGTGTTTTCGTTCATTAACGAACTCATATCTGCTATGGTTAGCAACTATAACAAAGAAGTAAATAGAAAAGAAAAGAGAGAAATTTTAACAGAAAAGGTTTTAAGGGAAATTTTAACAGAAAAACTTTGGAAGGGAAATTTGAACACGAAAACTTTAAAAGGAAAATTTTAACTTAAAAATTTTAAAAGGGAAATTTTAACAGACAAACTTTGAAAGGGAAATTTTTAACAGAAAAACTGTAAAAGGGAAATTTTAACAGAAAAACTTCAAAAGTGAAATTTTAACTTAAAAACTGTAAAAGGGAAATTTTAACATAAAAACTGTAAAAGGGAAATTTTAACATAAAAACTGTAAAAGGGAAATTTTAACAGAAACGCGTTAAAAGAGAAATTTTAACAGAAAATCGTCAAAAGGGAAATTTTAACTTAAAAACTGTAAAAGGGAAATTTTAACAGAAACATTAAAAGGGAAATTTTAGCAGAAAAAATGTAGAGAGTAATTTTAACAGAAAAAGTTCATCGATTGAACAGTTTTCGTTAAGAAAAGGACATATGAAATTGGATAAAGATTTTTTCAGTTCTCTGTCGTCGCTGTTGTTTAACTTTTGCCATTTTCCAGTCCCTCAACAACGCCCACAAGGGGTGGGTCTCTGGCATGGCTGTTTCCGGTGACGTGCTGCTTTCTAGCTGCCGCGGCGGCATTATTCGTCTATGGAATGTCAGGAGCTGCGACAGTCTGGCCGAACTGAAGACCGATTTGCTCATCAACGATATTGTAGCCACGGGCCAACGCGTCTTCACAGCATCGAGGTTTGTGTCTCGGCTATTATTCATTTCATTCGGTTTGGATTTATTTTTATTTTGCCTTTCTTCCAAATTGACATTTTTTCTTTTTTTTTTTTTGTCTATTGACTTATTGAATTACTAATTTCATAAATTCCAAAAAATTCCTCCTCTCGCTCAACACTAATTAAATTCTGTTTTTCGAAATAATTTCCCTTCTTCCTTCACAAAAATTGACTGCTTTTCCTCTTCTTCTGTTAATCCTTGCTTATTTATCGTGTTTATTTTCGTTCCTTAATTTCTCCACGTAATTTCTTTATCATTATTTATTCATTCAGCTCGGGCGATGTACGGATTTGGCGTTTTGCGCCGCAAGACAATTTCCCAACATCGAATATGACCTCATCGTCGATGCAAAAGAAATAAACTCTCAGCTGCTTTACAGTAAAATGCTCAATAACACAGCAAACACATAAACAATATATTAAAGAAAAAGGAAAACAAACAACAGACCGAAAAATTAACTACTAACTTTAAATGCCTTGCGATTTAAACACAGAGAAAGAAGCAAGAGAGAGCAGTAAAAAAATCGCTCTCACCGCGAAGAAGGTCGCTTTTGCTGCTCTCAAATTAAATTGTAGCGAGCAGCCGAATGTACATCAACTTTTTTCTCAATCTCTATAAGATTCAATGTAATTTTGAAAGCGAGAGCGAGAAGAGTTGCTGTTGTTTCTTGCTTCTTTGACTGGCTTTAACTGCCTTAGAAACCTACGAATTTCGAAGGAGAAAAAAACAGAACAGGATCTTGAAAACAGAATTAACCAAATGTAGAAACACAAACTGAGTTACCTCAAAGCAATTTCACATGAGTAGCACGAAAAAAAGGAATAGAAAACTAATCCAATTCAATCGAATTAATCCAATATAATTTATAGTTGCTGCTTTGCTTTATTACGAAATGCATTTGCTATTAATAAATGTAGCTAATTAAATGTCTTATTACGTACATAAATGGTAACTAAAACGTATAAAATAACTATGAATTGATGCAATTGAAAGCACTGTCAGCTATTAACCAGTTTCTCACGTTTAATGTAACGCTTTTAAGCACGCTTTACTACGCACATTTCAACGATGTAGATGACGATGGCAACAATTGAGAGGTTCTTTTGGGTGTGTTGGTGTAAATGTGCAGTGAGAGTTCACCTTGCAATACACAGCGAGAGCTGAAATTGAAGCTTTGCGGTCGTTCTTTGTGTTTGCATATGTTAAGATTTTTGTTTGCGATTTTTCTGAAAGTATTGAGAGCTCCGCTGAGAGCAGTGAAAGATTTAGAATTTTTCGGAGCAATTTGAGAGTAGCTGGCGATGCATTTTTCGAATTCTCTCGCCATCGCAAAGAGCGTCGGTGAAATGTGCGTAGACAGTTACTAACACACACAGAGCTTGCAATAAATATTGATTGAGATTAGTGACATCGTTTTAATTGTCAGCTACGCTCTCCGTACGAGTTCAAAGTCAACCTTCGGGCAGTCGTTTGTTCGATTTATTTACTAAATAAGAATTCGTATAGCTAAAATATTGTACATACGTAAGTAGCTCCGATTTGCGTTTGTTTTAACATTAATTTTCAACTCTTTCAACTCTCCTCGATATCATTTCCATAATAAAAAAATGCGCAATTATAAATTCAGGTTTTTGTCACGTGCCTTCATTTGGAGTTTAATCATTATTTTGCTGCTTAAACTGATGATTACGTTTTTTCGCGAAGTTTTGCATCTGCGTTGTTGCTTCTTCTTCTTCTTCCGTTCTCAATGACGCTCCGTTTTTTCTGCTACATTTTTATTCATCAATTTCTTTGTGTAAGTTTTCTGTTTTATTGCGTATATTTAAATAACATTTAAATTCATTGGCACCTTCACCTTTTGTTGTAAATAAAAAACTTAAAATTCATTCATTGAACGGAGGTTTTTTGCTGTTCTATTTTCATTGCATGCCTTTTAAATATCGCTTTAAGCGCATTCTGGAATTTTAAATAGCAGCTGAGAACAAAGAAGAAAAATTTCAAATTTATTTCATTTAAAGTTCATGAGATCTTTGAGAGAATTTCGTTAGCTTTTAACTAACTTCATTCATTGCTGCTGCCAGGAAGCAAAAAAGTGACACACACACAGAAAGAGCAAAGGCATTCAAATTTCTCTTGAAAAGCTTCAGTAGTTGAAAGTTCCAATTGGGCAGTAATATTAACGTCGCTGTCGTTGCTCTGTAAACGAGCGAACATTCAAATTTCGTTGCGCGCTCTTTGCTGCTTTTTATTACCTAAATTAATTAATTAAATAATTTCCTTGTTCATCTTTTGTTTTATCCGTACATCGCTCCATCATCTGCGCCTAAAAAAAGCATTTCAAAAAATATTAAATATAATAATGAATCGCTTTAAATCGGCTTTCGTCACTTTAACGTTTTTTACTAACAACGAACAACAATATAAAAAAGCTTTGTATTGATTTTGAAATATGAATTTTCATTTATTTATTGTATTTTTCTCTTTTTCTCTCTCTCTCTCTCTTTCTCTTTTTATGTTGCATCTGTTTTGTATGCGTTTCATTTTCCTCGTTCCGCTTGCCAACAACTCACAAACACACCAACACATGTACGTTTCCGTCTGTCGTAAATCGCACAAACGCACATCGAATGCAACGCTGCACGACGTCGCCGACGACGTCGCCGACGATGACGACGACAGCGATGGGAAAGTTCGTCTGTGGCGCTTCACGAACATCCTGCGTCGTCAGTGTTCGCTGGACAGCAACAGCAGCAGCTGACAGCATCCGTTGACGCGCTCCGTCGTCCTCGGCGCAGCGCCGTCGTCGTCCAGCTCCCATCCGCTGAGCAGCAGCTGCGGCGGCAACAACAAACTGAAGCGCCTCTCCTCATCGACGCTCGGCCTCAGCAATGCGAACGCCTGCGAGCTGGCCACGCCCCCCGCCAAGCAGCCCGCCAACATCAGCTGCACCAACTACACGCAGATCATGGCTGAGCTGGCGGCGCAGCGACGTCTACGCAGCAGCAGCAGCAACCGCGCCTCCGTCAGAGGATCGACGACGACGCCGACGACGGCGACGAAGCGAGCCCAAGTCACTAAAATAACGCCGACGCTGTCAACTTCCGTGAGCTTCGCTGGTTTCATGGCGAAGAGCAGCCGCAGCCGCTCCGATTTGTCGCCACGCGTTTCCAACTCCGGCTGCGGCTATCAAAAGCCGCCGGGAGCAGCGACGAGCAGCAATTCGCGCGCTGCCGCCACGCATCGAGTGCATCCGCAGCAGCCGCCGCTGCAAGTGACCGCAGCGGCCGCCGTGCAGGCGATCTACGACGGCCAGCGACGGGTGAGCGGCGCGAGTCAGGCGCGGCAGACGCGGCAGACGCGCAGCTTCCAGCAGCAGCTGCCGCTGAACGTGTTGGCGCTGTCGTCGGCGCGCCTGCTGCACGGAGCCGTCGGCAGCGGCGCCTGTCTGCGCGGCGGCAACCGTTTATGATTGCTTTACGCCTTCATTTGCTTTTACTGCATTGTTTCCATGAGCCTCAACTGATTTCGTGCGCATCTGCTTCCAACTTTCCATCGATTCATTGGCGATTATTCATTAATCATTTATGAATAATTTATTATTGATTTACATATATGAAAGCGAGTTCGATTTCGATTATTTGCTTTTGAAGTTTTGAAACTTGTACGAAATTTAATTTCGAATTCAAAATTCAAAATCCTACGTGATGAAAAATCGAACACGCTTTTTGAAACCTTTGCAAACTCCAGCTTTGAATGAATAATTTTTAACAATGTTACAAAGAAAAAACAAAAACAAAAACAATTCTCAGAAATTTGTAACTAATTTCATTCACACGAATACTGAACATTTCCATGTACATTTCCATAAATATTTAAAATACCACTTATGTAACTCATTTATTGTTTTGTTTATGAAAATATCAATCGATTGCGTAAATGTAAAACACAATCATAACTGCAAGATGCTGAATGCACCAACTGTCCAACTGTCCAATTAGAAAAATCAACAGGTCGCTTGCATTCCGAAAAGTAACGAATGCTTTGCAGCGATGGCAGGAAGAGAAAGAGAGAGACAGTTATAGATACAAGCATCTTGCACTTATGACTGTGTTAATGCTATAAGTTAAATAATCATTCCATCTCACAAACATTCAGCATTCCAGCAGCTCCTAATTCCACTTCCATGTTAAACACACGTTGAAGCTTTTTCAGGTTGACTTTTTACTCGAAAGCATTACAACATTCACCAGCATTGAACTAAATTATAGCTGCATACTCTGTATTAAAGACAATATATAGCATCAAATAAATACATACATACATACATATATCTATTTATAAATATCATACTTTTTATAAACTAAAGAACGCTGCTAAGCGTCAAACTATAAACTTACATGACACAAATTACGTTATTATTATCGTTTTAATAAGAAAACTCTAATAAATATATTTAAAAACAAAAACAACTGCGAATTCTATTCATTTACGTCGATTGTTTGAATGTTTTAAAATTCTGCTGGAATTAATTACAATGCAAAAAGTACATAAAAATTAAGAGAATGACGTCATGGACATAGCACCGTTGCAATGTGGATAACGAAAAAGGCTAAGAACAAGGAGAGTAACTACCAATATAGGAAATAAACAGGTTATTAAATGAAACACTTGCATTGAATTTCGATGCGAAACTGACTTTATTTCATTCAAACAGCTCCTTTTATAGTTTAATGTAACCCCATTATAGAGTGCTGTGCAGTCTGCTTTCAATTCCAACGTGCCTTTTTGAGGAAGTTCCCGCCAGTACTGTTTGTCGGCACCGCAGTCATGGATGCACCACTTCGTACTTGCGTACTATTTTGAGTACATTTTTTAATGACGGAGTACGGATTTTCAACCCAGGCTACATAATATTTTCATGACACTTGGCAACTCTTTACTCTATTTACCAAAAAAAGAACCAAAACAAACGCCATGATTTTGGAGTACGAAGTACATTCTTGGTTTCGTACTTTCTCGCGTTATTCTTCCATAAGAAACCTATGTAAAAAAAACGGCACAGAGTACGTTGTACTTTTCGTACCCGCTTCATTTTCGTATTCGTAACAAAACACTATCGAAGTACTTTTTTCGAACGCAGAGTACGTTTTGTGCCCGTCTGCAGTACTATTGCAATAGGCTGTGGGTGCAACCTTGACCGCAGTCAATATGTAACGGAATTTTTGAGTATAGCATAAAATCCCAGCGATTTCCAGTTGACAATTCTTGCCAGAAGTTCTCAGCGGTAGGGAATCGTAGACTAAGTATTCTGCTTCCAAAAGAGCTATCACTGTTTTTTCGTTTATTCCGGTAGCGGAATAATTTTAAAAATCTCTGCTGATCTGGTGCTAAATAGTTGTTGGTATTTGTGCATTTATCACCAACCGATTATCTATCACAATGCCTTTAGCTGTTAATGATTTATATACTTCTCTTTGTTCGTTCCCGGAATGCCCACCAGGTAAGGCAAGTGTCGAAGGCAGTCGTTTCTTTATATTCTCCAATTCGTGTTTCAATTGGTGTGGCTTTAGTAATTGTGAGTTGATATGCCCGTGGTTTATGTCAATCAAAAGGCTAATTATTGCTGAGTGGATGCTGCTACATTCATCAATAACCGCACTTAGTTGTGACGTTAGTAGTTGAAACACTGAAATACTTTTTTCTTCATTCTGGTTTTTAGTGGATTCATCATAAAACATTTTCAATTGTGTTCTCAATTTGTCGAAATCGGTGCTGATGTCATTCGTAGTTTTCTGCACGATGTTAATCGTCGAATCGATGATGGAGGTTTGCTGCTTGACGTAGTCCTTTATATTCTTTTGGTTATCTAAAAGATCCCTCATGTTTTGCTCCATAGATTCTCTGTCATCGGCGTCCATCATTCCGAAGAGAACATGGTATAACGAACCCACAAATTCAAATGGGGCCCTTTTCGATCGTCGTTCTCTTGCCAGAAGTTCATTATTTTGTTTAAGGAAGGTGTAGCGGCGTTCCATATAGGCCGACATAGTTGAGCCTGCGAAGGAAATTAGGTATGGTTTTCATTTCTGCCATGTATGAGTTTCAGTTAAAATATATAACGAGATTCCAATTAGAGCTTTCTACGCTAGTCTCTCCAATTTTATCGAAATGTATTGCGGTTCCTTCATGGAGTGATGAGATGGATGCTCCTTTTGGGAATGCAGCTGCTTTTATTCCCTTTGCTGACAACATGAGCAGGAGAAGGAACCAAAGACTCATGTAGTTTAAGGTTTTCCATTTCTTTGGTTTCATATATGTTAGATTGATGTTGACTTTTCTTCAGTTATTAGTTCATTGTCATCAATACCCAGTGGACATATTTTGTTGATTGGTCTTTTGAACAATTTATATTTTACCTTTACTGTTATAACTCGTGTTTTGCTGTCCTTTCTGGGATGAACATACGTAATTCTTCCTAGTGGCCATCTTGAAGGTGCGGTGTTTTCTTGTTTTATTATTACCACTTCTCCAACCTTTATGTTTTCTTGGGGAGTTTTCTATTTGTTCCGCTGCTGCAGAGTTGTAAGGTATTCTTCCTTCCACCGAAGCCAAAAATCCCTCTTAATTTTTTTGATTACCTGCCATCTATCTAGTCAACTAATGTTTGTATCGATGTTTACTTCAGGGCAGTCGAGGAGTGGCCGTCCAATTAGAAAGTGGCCTGGTGTTAAAACATCTACTTCTTCAGTAAAATTCGTTGTTAAGACACATAACGGTCTTGAATTCAGCACCGATTCTATCTGCGCCAATAGTGTTGCAATCTCCTCGAATGTCAACTTCGTTTCTCCAATCACTCGTTTGATATGATGTTGAACTGATTCCACTCTGGCTTCCAACATTCCTCCCATGTGAGGAGCTCCCGGTGGTATGAAATGCCATTGAACTCTCTCGTCTGCTAGTATTGGTGCGATGGAGGAATTATTTCTTGCTGCTTTCTTAAACTCCACGTCTAGTTTTTCTTTCGTTCCTACAAAATTTGTTCCGTTGTCGGAGTATAAGTGGCTACTCTTACCTCTTCTTGCAAAAAATCTTCGCAGTGCTGCGAAAACGCCTCTGATTTAAGGTAGCTCACGGCCTCAAGATGAATACCTTTTGTTGCCAGGCAGACGAATACTGATATATATCCTTTATAAGCCTTTTGACCTCTTCCTTTTGAAACTCTAATATGGATAGGACCCGCGTAATCAATTCCTGTATGCGTGAGTGGGTGTGATATTGTTACCCTTGGTCCTGGAAGGTTTCCTATTACTTGTGTGATGTCCTCGCAACGATATCGAATACATCTTGGGCAAGATCGGACGTATTTCTTCAGGGCATTTTTCATTCCAACAATCCAATATCTGTGCCTTATTACTGCCTCCATTATTTTGATGGCCTCCATGTAAAGTGGAAGCATGTACCTCTCTGATTACCAGATTAGAAAATTCGCCTTTTGATAATATAATTGGGTGTTTTTTCGTTCAAGGTTGTTAGGAAATGATCTTGCTGTAACATGTTTATTAGTGCTATTGTGTTTTCTTTAACTTCATTGCATTGTTTTGGCCAGCGACTGTCCGGTTCACTAATCCAGGCTGGACCCTTCCACCATAAATCAAAGTTGTTGAGTTTTGGTGCTGAAATTCCCCTTTATGCCACATCAGCTGGGTTTTCTTTGGTTGGAACATGTCGCCAATTCGCCTCTGGATCGAGGATTCTTACTTCTTCTGTTCGGGATCGTACAAATTTATCCTTACTTTTTGAATTATTGATCCATCCCATTGTAATAGAGGAGTGTAATAGAAGAGTATTTTTCAATCTCTTTTATTTTATGTAATAATTTAGCTAGTACATGAGCTTCACATACATAGCTCCAGTTTCGGTAAAGTTTTTCGATTTTTTATTGGATTTACCTTGCTTTTTGATGTAATGAGAGTGACAACTGTATCTACTTTCGCATATATGACTGCTGCATATGCTTTTCCTGGGGCATCCGCAAACCCATGAAGATCTAAATACTTGTTGCTGCTTGTTTTGATCCATCTGGGTATTTCGACCTTCTGAAGCTCCTTAATCTCTTGTCTGAAGATATCCCATTCCTTCTGAAGATCCTCTTGTAGTTCAAGGTTCCAAGGTGTTTGCAGGATCCATAATTTTTGAATAAACAACTTTGCCACAATGGTTACTGGAGACAACAAACCAAGAGGCTCGAAAATTTGAGCCAGATATGATAATGCCTGCCGTTTCGTTGTGCAATCGTTTTCTGTGATATTTATGCTGAATTTAAAAATATCGCGTTCGGGTTCCCAATGCAAACCGAGAGTTTTTACTGTTCCATTGTCATTTATGGGAATTATTTGATTTGAACTCCATTTGCGTAACTTGAGTCCATATTTATTGAGTTCGGCTGTAACAGATTTTTGGATTTTAACACATTCTTCTAGAGCTCCCGTCATCAAATCGTCCATGTAAAAATCATCCTTGATTATGCTGTGTATTTTCTCATCCTTGGTATTGTTAGCGATCTCGTGTAGCGAACGTGTTTCCAAAAAGTGTGCCATAAGTCACTGTTTTTAGCTTATATTCCTTAATTAGATCGCTTTAATTTCCTCTCCATAGAATATGCTGAAAAGCTCGGTATTCCTCTGCTACTTCTATTTGTCGAAACATCTTTTCAACATCAGCGGTGATGACATTTTGCCAGGATCGCTATTTAATTATGATGTCATAAATGTCTTTTTGAAGTCTCAGTCCTACCAGCATTACGTCGTTAAAGCTTCTGCCGTTGGATGTTTTAGCGGAGGCATCAAATACAACTCTTAATTTTGTTGTTAGACTTGTATGGCGATTACCGCTGGATGAGGCATATAATATTTCCCCATTGCTCATAAATTTCACGTAGTCGTTCTTCAATTGACTGTTGCTTTCAAATTTCCGTTCCAATGCTAATAACCGGGCCATTGCTTGATTTCTAGAATTTCCCAAATTCATATCCTCCTTGTATCCTTGTATCTTTACAATTAATTTGCCTTCATTGTTAATTCTTGTTGTTTCGTCGTATAACTTTAGACATTTGTCATCTTCTGAGGTTGTGGGGTTCGCCGTCGATATATCTTCCAGCTCCCAGAATCGTTCCAGGTTCGTTAGTGCTACCGATTTCCTGTTGCTGTTTGTTTTTCTTTAAATGATACCGGACAGAATCCACCCTAATTTAGTAGCTTGTGCCAGCACTCCTTCCTTTTTCTCTATTCCTTCGTCGATTATTGCTCCATACAAGTCGCTTCCAATCAGTAAGTCGACTCTGTCTGGCTTAATAAAACAAGGGTCAGCCAAAATTTTGTTTTGCCACTGCTCGGTATTATATGTGAAAGTTTCATCAGGCTTTGATCCAGTTAACTTGGGTAAAACAAGTGCTTTCGTTTGTGCAGTGAAATTACTTGCGAATCGTGGTTTGATTTCGAGTGTGACTTTGCTTTTTGATGTTCCCAAATCTGAGTTTCCAAGACCTTGAAGCTCGGTTCTTATCTTTATGCGAGGTAGTGATAATATTTGGGCTGCTTCTTGTGTTATTGCCGTCATTTCCTCCTTGGTCGATAAGAGCACGGAACAACATATATTCACCATTGGAAGATTTTACTTTTACCATAGCAGTAGCCAGAAGAATGGTCGGTGACGATTCGTTTATGACCATAGTTGTAGTTTTGTTTGATTTCGCTGTGCTTTCTTGAAATTCTCTGTGAAACAAGGAATTGTGCAGTAGAGACAAGTTTTGTGAGATAACGTGTATGCACTTGTATTTGACTTATTATTTTTCTATGCATGTCCAGGGTTATTTTTGACGAAGTTTTTGATTGCTATTTTGACACTGCGTTAATCGCTTGGTAATGTGATTCCAAAAAGGAAAGTACATCGTCTAGAGTTTGAATTTCCTTTGTTTGAGTTTGACCATCTATTTTTGTGTAGGCGTTCTCAATCGCAGTGAATCTTTTTCCTAGTGTATCTTTAATTACGACAAGTTCCGATGGTGACGAATTTTTTAAATCATTTAGCGTTACACTTATAAGATGCTCCATGTTTCTTATTTTCGTTGACAGTTGTCTGTGCGTATTAGGGATGTCAATCCCGGGATCCCGGGATCTCGGGATTTCCACAATTTAAGCATCCCGAAATCCCGGGATTATTTTTAATGAAATCCCGGGATTTTCGGGATTTTTGCTGCAAATTTTTTGTTAAGTTTGTATGGCAATTCCTTACAGTTCACAGTGAGAGGTTGCTCAGAAATAACTAACAATCGCAATATCGTTATAATATGTAATATGTGTCAGGCTAAAAATACAATATACAAATAAATACACATATATAATTTATATGTCATATATATATTTACCATACAATGCATCAATATCTTTTTTTAACGTTAAGATTTCTTTGGTTCAATAAATAAATTAACTTCACCACATATTACGTTTCTGTTTATGGCTATTATATGACTCCTGTAAAATTGATCATGCTATATCATTCCGAATACAGAAAAGCAAACATTTATAATTGTAAATAGTACAGGTTCATATTATTTTTGCAGTCCCGATCCCGATCCCGGGATTTAAAATTTTAAAATCCCGAAATCCCGGGATTGAAAATTTTTGTTCCGTTTGACATCCCTAGTGCGTATAATCTACTAATTTATTTGCTATTTCTTTTTCCTTAGACGAGGTGAAATGATCGCCTGGTTTATTGCTGGGTTTATGCAGTACTATTTTCTCTACTGTGTCTTGTTCTGATGTATCTGTCGATTCTGGCGTGGGGATGTTACATTTTTCTTCCATCAATTTCATGGTTCTTTGGTAGATGTCTTCTATCGCACTGAAGTTGTCCTGGCAGAAGTAGTCGTCTTTTGTTATTCCCGCTGCCAGCAGACTTTAATGATGTTTTTGAAAGGACTGCCATAACATTTTTAGGTGACTCATCCTTTCATCTATGGTAGCCTTGCGAAGATTCCCTTCCTGACATTTGCTGAACAAGCAGACAATTTCTTCTCCTATCTGCTTCTGCTTTTAATCTATTTTTCTTTGTCTAGCCCCAGAAACGCTCACTTTTTCACTTCTGGTGTTTAAGCCCCAGAAAACGCGCACTTTTTAACAGTACGTTTAAATAACTTCCGTGTTTCTTACCACTGGTGGGGGAAAACACAGAAGAGTTTTTTTTTATTTCCGAACCTCTTACCGCTAGTGGGGGAAAGTTCGAAATAATTTCCTTATAATTCTGCTCTATTTTAGAGTTTAGAATTCAATTTTTACTTTATTAGTCTAGTTCAAAGTGCTCAGAATCTCTTACCAGTGGTGAGGGAAAATTCTGAGTGTAGCTTCGAAGGACCAAATATTAAATGAAACACTTGAATTGAATTTCGATGCGAAACTGACTTTATTTCATTCAAACAGCTCCTTTTATAGTGCAACATTCATCCCTTATTTTACATAATACAAATAACAATATCTTTTTAACTCTAATGTTTATAATAAATTATGAAAGATTACAAACAGGGATTGAGGATAACAAGACAATGGTGCAATAAAGTGGGGCTCAAACTCAACCCAAACAAAACTACAATTGGGACAATTGGGTTTACAAGATAATATAAACTCAGACCGCTTGATCCACTAATAATGAAGGGAGTGGAAATCATGTATGTGAAGGCAGTCAAATACTTAGGGGTAATTTTAGACCAAAGGTGATGCGTGATGATCGCCGGTATGTAGAAAGAATGGAACCTGTGAAAGAAGGGAACAAAAATATTAAATCGTATAAATATCCAACACTTAATTATATTTGGTCTAAAAAGAAAGGATTATTTAGTCCAGTTTTTTATTGCGACTTACCACCAAAAGCCAAAAACTAATGTTACTATTGTGAATGCTTTGACCAATTTTGGGGCTTTGTTGGCCTTAATAGACTACAGTAATTTTACTAAGAAATAGCGGCGAATATAGTAAGAAGACAGGCTTGCCAGAAGGTTGCCAGAAGCGAAATAGGAGTTTATGAATGAATTGCCGAATATACGATTTAAAGCGAAAAAAGCAATCAAACGAAAATGGGTGCTAACAATACGGTCCATTCTTACTTCTTTAATTAGTCGATGAAGCATACATATATAGATGGAACTTTTTTAATGTTTTGGGCTAGGATGGAAAAGAAATTTCGCTTAAGATTTTTCTAAAAATAGACTTTTCTTGAAAGCGGGAATTTAGTTTAAAAGTTGAAAGGAAAATAAAGAAGAATTTACCGTGTGAGATGAGGCGGAGCTCAATCGTACCGTAATTGGGAGACCTGAACAGATGGTCAGCAAGTTCACTGGAAAGAGGCGCTGAAGTTTTGTAGACTATAAAAGAGATCACATCTTCTGCAGAAAGCAGCATTTACCATCCTGAAGTACAACGTCGATTGGAGACGGTCAAAGATATAAGTCCACTTATTATAAGTCCACTTAGATATAAGTCCACGGTTGTACCGTTTTGAAAGCAATAAAGTAAAATAAAGTCAAGTTTAGGAGTTACGGTCCTTAATTTAAAATCTATGTATATTTATTGGTCACACAATGTTTTATTGTAGGTAGTGAGCGCGTAGAGAAAGTGTTAGGGGGTGTAATTTTAAATTCCTCTTCATCATTAAGGAACTCCTTCATGATTAGGGCTGATCGGGGAGAGGTCGATCGACTTTGATTTGAGTTTGAAGAAACTAAGTGACACTACCAAAGAGTTTACGAGTTTCTAACTTCGCTTTATTGTTAGAATATAGTGAAATCAAAGTTATTATTGAGTTAAATTTAATTGTTATAAAAATGAATTAAAGTCATGATTTACACGATGACTTTTCACCCTGCCTTTTTTACATGTTCTCTTTTCAAAAAGTCTTCCAAAATCTTCGTGCATTTACACGATGACTTTTTTTCGGTGGGTTTCCTTGCGTTTTTTTGACGTATAAGCGGCCAATTCTTAAAAAAATTATGGCCGCGAACAAAGAGCGTATAACTGAACAACTTTTAAATCTCGCTGAAATAGCTACTCAAGTATTACCTTTGAGCAATAAAGCAAATGTGGAAATAGTTTGGAGTTTGTTTGATTGTTGCGAAAGAGCAACTAATTTACCTAACAAAAAACGAAAAGAATGGGTGAAATCTTGGAGACTAGACGGAAAGGGAAAAGGTTCAGTTGCTTTTTTGTTGAAAGAGCTGTCTTTCGACCGGGAATCTTTTTTCCAATACATCCGAATGTCTGAAGAAACCTTCAATTGGATCCTTACCGTCATTGAATCCGATATAAAAAACAGAATACAATTATGCGGGAGTCAATATCGCCAACAGAAAAATTAGCGTTCCTGATATTTAATTAGTAAAAGTTCTATTAAATCTTTCGTCCACATATTTGCTTACACATACGCGGAATAAGATGAAAGCGAAATGTCAAAAAAACCCCTCGAATTCTATTATCGTGGGTGTCTGCCTAAACCGCTGACTTCTCTACACTTCTTGCCCACAAGCTCGACACGCATGACTTTTCACCCTGGGTGGAAAGTCATCGTGTAAATCAGGGGGAAATGGGAGGATGGGAGAAGGATGGCAAACGGAAGGAGAATGATGTTTTAGGAAAAAGGTATTTCAAAAAATTATTGTTGCTCCCAAATCTCGACCGGCAGGATTGAGGACCTACCTGAGAGGGAATTGAGCTAGTCGGGGAAGACACGTAACAAAGGCTAAGATGGAAACCGCACGTTGACTCAACAGTCAATCGAGCAATAAGATCACTAATGATCTGTAGATCAATCACAGGGAAAAGATGGGGATTTGTACCGACAATTATGCGATGGATATAGTTGATGATAATCAGACCCACCATCACTTATGGAGCAATAGCTTGGGCAGCCAGGGCAAATCAAACCGTTACACGCTAAACCTTAAACAGGGTACAGACACTGGCATGCTTGTGTATAACCGGAGCGATGCCTACTTGTCCTACGCTACCGATGGAAGCCCTTTTGGAACTGACACCTCTACATCTGCATATTCAAATGCAGGCAAAGAGGGCGCACTATAGGATGCAACTAAGTAATGACGATACCATGGTAAGAGGTGGAAGGAGAAGTCAAAAGATCCTTCAAAGTCTCACTGAACATCTCTTACCAGAGACAGGATGAAACAGAAATTCAGTTCTAAAAAATCTTTTAAAAATAAATTAAGCAACAAGAATGAATGGAAAGGACTAACAGACACGTATATCCTGGACAAGCATTTTATAATATGGTATACGGATGGGTCCTTAATATCAAGCGGTGCTGGGGCTGGAGTTTTCGGCCCCAGAACAAGATACTCGGAACTGATGAGCACGTATGCATCTTTCAAGCCGAAATAATTGTTATCGACAGATGTGCAAAATTCAATTTGGATAGGAGTTTTGAGAAGAAAATTATTGTAATCTTAAGTGACAGTCAAGCTGCAATCAAGGCACTAACGTCATACCGTATCAATTCTAGGGTTCTATAGGAATGCCTTGGGAAACTTAATATGCTAGGGGAAAAAAACAAGTTACATCTAGTGTGGCTACCAGGACATTGGTATCAAAGGCAACGAAGAAGCGGAACCGTTCTGTGGAGTTGCACCGAATATAATTTACCAGAAGCTGAGTGTCGAAGAACAAGAACTCAGAGTGAAATACTGGAATAACCAGTTTTTTTGGGGCACTCTAAAATGGCGCTAGGGACATACAACCAAGCGCGTTTCGGAGAATGCATGAACCTACTAAGAAGTAGGCTACGAATATGACCTATATACCATAGGAGTTATCGACGACCAGTCATGCAGGTTTTGCATGGGGGAAAAAGAAACCCCAATTCATATACTCACTTAATGTGCGGCGCTGGCGCCTGCAAGACTGGCAAAATTCGATACAGTGTACATGAGTGAGCAAAGTGAAAGATCCGTGAAGCTGAGTAAAATTATCCGCTTCCTGGAAAGAATAGGGCTTTTACAGGAATTGTAAGCTCGAGCAGGAGGCATCAACAGGTCGCAGTGCGCTACTCCATACAAATAATAATAATAAAAGGATGTGTAATTTAAATGCCATTTAAATATTTTCAAAGAAAAGAAAGAAATCGTTATTAAACTAGTAAAGGTGTTGTCTACAGCCGGGCTGTAGTCGAAATACCCTACACCTTAAAGCTGCATATATACTCGTATATATATTTAGAAGTGGTGCGCTATAATACATATACTCGTATATATATACAATATATATATTATATATCTAATAATAAATATATAAAATATATATATAATAATAATAATAAAACCAAAAAAAATTTTTTTTAAAGTGGGCGGATCACGCCCATATTTGGCACATTAACTGGAAGCATTAGTCTAAACCTACATATAAAATTTTCTTGTCTTCACTCAAAAAGTGATGCTGATATGGCCTTTTTTAATAGGCAAAACAAACTCTCGATATAAAAAGTAGGCGTGGTCCTTGGGCGATTTTGCCCATTTCCAATACGAAACACCCCAACATAGCAACGAATATTTTTGCCAAATTTCATTTTGAAATCTTAACCCGTTCTCCTGTGATCCTGATTTCAACGGACAGACAGACAGACAGACAGACGGACAGACATCGTTATTTCAATTTCGGTGGTGATGCTGATCAAGAATATATATACTTTTCCATACTTATCTTGTCTAGTTCTATGCGTTACACACTCCGGTAGAAAGTGAATATACCCTCAACTTTAAGGTGTAGGATATAAAAATACTTCATTTACTACTACTTCTTAAGAAACTACTTTTAGTTTTTTACTACAATTTAACTGAACTCTGTCGTGTAGTCCGAAAGTTTGAAGCCGCACTAAAATTCACCCTAAACTTGGCACCACTCTAATCATTGATAGAATTATGCTTACTTTTTTCACATCCGATTTTTTCGGATGCTCTTTAATTCAATTCGATATTTTTTGCATCGGAAATTAAACGTAAGGTTTTCTTGATATGCTGCAAATTGAAAGTGTTTTCGTTTTACACTCAACTCGCAGAACAATTCTCATTTCCCACAAACACAAATCGGCGTTGTAATCAAAATCAAAATTATGAATTTTGAATAAAATAAAAACAAACGAAAAAATTTTTCCAAAAATTTACTAATCAAAAATTGCAAAATTTATCTGTAAACTCCGAAGTAAAAATAATATTTCCTACATGGATTCAAGGGCTGTATTCAACGATCGGATGCATACCATAAACCACTGCATCAACGTTGTCGTAATCATCGCCGGCGTCGTTTGGATGTTGTTGCGTTATTTCAAGCATAGCTGCTCGCTTGAATCCGCCGAGTACAAGAAGCTGATGCAAATGGGTTTCGCACTGCTATTCTTCTGGGTGTACAATGTTTACCGTCGCGGGAGAATAAGACGTCGTTAAAATGCGATCCGATGCATCCGTTGAATCCACCTTCGCAATATTTATTTATATTTTTGAATTTGTTTATTGCAATAGATATGAAAATAAATTGAATTTTATATACATATTTTTGGATTACAATTGCGGTATTTTCATTTCCCGGCAATCAGCTGATCATTAACACCCGTCAAAAACAAAAAGGATTCAATCTTGCGTTCGGACAAATTAACTAAAAAATAGGCGTGTTAATTCAAAACTTCCTACGTCGTTCCAACGAAAAATCTACTATGAAAAAATGCAGACGAATCAAGGTTGCATCCACAGCCTATTGCAATAGTACTGCAGACGGGCACAAAACGTACTCTGCGTTCGAAAAAAGTACTTCGATAGTGTTTTGTTACGAATACGAGAATGAAGCGGGTACGAAAAGTACAACGTACTCTGGGCCGTTTTTTTTACATAGGAAGAATAACTTCTTCTTCTTATGGAAGAATAACGCGAGAAAGTACGAAACCAAGAATGTACTTCGTACTCCAAAATAATGGCGTTTGTTTTGGTTCTTTTTTTTGGTAAATAGAGTAAAGAGTTGCCAAGTGTCATGAAAATATTATGTACCCTGGGTTGAAAATCCGTACTCCGCCATTAAAAAATGTACTCAAAATAGTACGCAAGTACGAAGTGGTGCATCCATGAGACGAATCTAAATATTTTGAGGTTAACGAAGCGCACAAAAACGAATAAAAATAGCTAAGAATATAGAATAAAACGACTCAGTTAAGTATGATCCATTCGAATTGAATTCGCACTATTTATTTTCTGTGTTGTGAGTGTGTGTATACATACAATTCTTTCGAAAGTTGATATATGCAATTATATATATCTGTATTTTATAATAAAATTAAATATTGTTTTAGTTTATCTAAGTAACAAATAAAAACGTAATTATTCAAATTAAATTGATCTCACAGAAAGCACAACATTATCATAATCTATCATATTTCGCTCCAATTATTATTTATTCACGACAAATTTATACTGAGTTAATTATATATATATATGTATGTATATATTCCGATTGCGATGTTAGTGTTGTTGTTGTTGTTGTTTGTTAATTCGAATCGCTGTTTTTATAAATGTGACATCGAAATATCTTATTGCGTACTTAATAATTAACTCAAAGGTATGAAAATGCGTTTCTAGTTTCTTCGTCTTCATCTTCTTCTTCTTCTTCTTCTTCTTCGTCTGGCAAACTAATTGCAAAATCACTTCCAAGTTAACATAAAACCACTTTTCAATGTTCTCGTTTAAAGCATTCGTATTCATCGCTTAAATGTAATCAATTAATTTGATAAAAAAACTGTGATGAAAATATTCGTGATACCCTTTTTCTGCGCCCGCTTCATTCACGGTTTTTTGTTAATTTTTAACCACCACTCTCATTCGCCGCCATATTGTTAAATATTTAAACATATCATGCTAATTGCCAAATATTGTAATAAGTTTATATTATACAATTCAATTTCAAAATCATATCAATTAATACATTCGGTTTTTTGTTGTTTGTTGTTTAAAGTGTTTGGATGAATGCCCGGCGGCATTGGAATTGGGAACTTATCAAAATTATTGTTGTTTGTAAAACCGTTCGCTAAAGTATTCATGAAAATACTCTGTTCAGTACTCAACCAATTCGCATGGGACATATTCATCTACGTTGTTACAATGGCAGCGAGTTTGTTACGTTGCAAACGTCCACGTCCACATTCACGTTCACGTTAACATCGACGTTGATCGGGATTCAGCAAAACGTGCAGCCATTAAATTCAGATGTGCAGCCATTAAAATAAAAAAGGATGAAAAGATAATTACCATAATTAGTTAATTAATAAATGAATTTTAACAATAACTATTACTAATATTATAACTACAAAAGAAAAAACCCACAAATAATAGCCTAAACACAGTTGGAGTGGCCGGATACAACTTCATTACTCAGCTGTCAAAATTACATCGGCTCTTATGGACAACGAGAAAAAAGTTATTTTCCAGATTCCCACGACGTTCCGTCGCTTACTTACGCCGCCAGAGTTCGGCTAATTTCTAATCTGGCGGCATTTTGCTGGCGGCGGAGCTGTCTTCTTCTTCTTTTGTGTAGAAAAAACCTTTGTATGCAATGGACGCCCGAATACGCAGCTATAACTGTGTGTCATCGCCAGAGTTTGACGGCTGGAAAAAATTGAAGTTGTATCCGGCCGCTCCAACTGTGTTTAAGCTATAACTGTAACTGTATTGAATATTGAATAACAATTCGATTCGACTTGGCGTTTAATCAATTGATCTACAAGCGACGATCTACAACAAACTGAGCGAATAAATATGAAAGCATGGATGTAAATAAAAGCAACGATTAAAACATAATGCAATACTGTCAATAATAATAGGAGTATGGTGAGGTTAACGCACCCGTTGTACACCATCAAAGCGGAATATATCAACATCTTTTACGGTTTTTTACAAAACAACACGAATTATATTATTTTGACACAAATAATTTTCATATACATTCAATTTTGATGCCAAATTCGATTCCATTAGTTATTTGTTTGAACAATACCAAAAAAAATGATATATATATATATATATATGTATGTATGTAGGTCTTGAAAGAAATATATTAGTTTGCCAATTAGTCGCTGTTGCAGGGGAAATTTGCGCCGTAAATAAACTAATAAAATTAAAATAGAGATTAATATTAAATGACAAACAATAAATATGGATGCTATACACTCTGTCGCTCTTGCAGAAACTCCAGGATCCCCTGAATGTTCTGATGTACCTGGACACCGGAACTGTGAGCATTCAGGACAGCAGCATGGTTCAGCATATTGATGCCGCTCTGTAGGCGCGTATGAGGGCCAAACGCGTTTTGTGGCACTATTGGCTGTAGTGGCTGCTGTTGCTGTTGCTGCTGCTGCTGCTGTTGATTCAAGTGTGGTACATAGACATCCTGGGGTGAATGATGAGGCGCCATTGGGGGATGCTGCTGCTGCTGCGGCTGTTGTTGTTGTTGCTGCTGCTGCTGCTGCTGCTGCTGTTGAGCCTGTTGCGGAAACGAAGAAAATTGACGGAATGATAAAATTGCTGGATCCATTGATGTCCAATCGTTGTTATTGTTGTACGCTGCAAAATACACAATTTATACAACATTAATAAAAACATTTGCCCCAGAATCAACTCGGTTTTGAAATGTACCCTTATTCGGATTGCCACCGCCGTTTGCATTCTGTTGCGGCATGTGAGCGCCGCCGCCGCCGCCGCCGCCGCCAATCGGATGCTGTTGCATTCCAGCCGCAACCATGTGTGGATTCCAAGAGTTCGGCGGCATTGGCATTGCCGGCTGCGGTACATTTCCAGCAGCCACACCAGCGCCGTTGCCATTCATATTCATAAACGGTAAAATTTTGCTATTTTGTGGTCGGGGCACCCCGAAGCCGAATGCGTTCATGTGGTTGAAACCGGGTGGAGGCATGCGAGCACGGTTCATGTTATCAAGCAAATGCTGTTGTTGTTGCTGCTGCTGCTGTTGCTGCACTTGCTGCTGTTGCTGCTGCTGCTGTTGATGCTGCAGTTGCTGTTGATGCTGCAGTTGCTGTTGTTGCTGCAGTTGCTGCTGTTGCTGCGGCTGTTGGTGTTGTGGCTGTTGGTGCTGCTGCTGCTGTGTCTGCTGCTGCTGTGTCTGTTGCTGCTGTGGATGTTGGTGCTGCTGCTGCTGCTGCTGTTGGTATTGCAAAGCCAACCCCTGCGGCCCTTGTTGTGTTTGTACATTATTCGCAACACTCGGCGATATTCCTCGATTGCCGTTACCTAAATCTCCTACCCCGCTCGCCACTTCATTGCGAATCATTTCAGCTAAAGCTTTTTGTGTTTCATTAAATGGATCAAAACCTGAACGTTAAAAACATATATACAACAACAAAAGGATGCGACTAGCTAGCGATTCCTACCTAATTCATCATCAGTGGAAGAATTATGTGAAAAGCGATGTAATCTGCGGTGGAGTATCTGTGGATTAGGAGCAGGCATTTGTTGTTGACGTGGCTGCTGCTGCTGCTGCTGCTGCTGTTGTGGAGAGAATTTCAATTGCTTCAATTTATTTACATTGGCTGAGGAAAAAATACAACCATACTTACCACATGATCAACTTTTCCACAAAGTAAACGATGCTCTGGCACATGATGTTGCGGTTGTGCTGGCAGAATTCCTAAAATTGCAAAGAAAAACAATCATCATCATCATCATACATAATTTTAGTATTTCCGTAAACTGAAGACTTTTGCTCTTCAGCTAATAGAAAATTAAAATCGTCACAAAATCGCCTACCAGTTGGTTTATCAACAAAATGTGTGATTCGAGTGTTTTCTACTACTGAACCGATGCGCATGGATTCATTTGGGCTTCGTGTTCCGTTGTTGCCGCCCGTCGCTTCTTGTCCATTCACAACCGCAACTTGCTGCAATGAATTCGGTTGCTTATTAACGAAATTAACGAAATCAATTTGAATTATGATTGATTCTTACTTGATTCATTTGTTGTTGATTTTTGTGGAAATCGAAAAATTTCGACATATTTGTGCCGAATAAACTGTTGCCTAGGAGATGCTCAGCAGTGTATTGAGACGATTGTTGTTGGCGTTCGTGTTGCTGCTGCAGAATTTGCTGTTGTGGAACCATGGCGCTGTGCGACATTCTGCCCATGCCAACAGCACCATTGAAATTATTTGAAAAGTCTACGAATATTAAAAAATTGTATTAAAAATTCACTTCACTTTTTACTACTTACAATGAATTACAAGTATTCTAACGACAAATGCAAAAATATTTTCTATAATATTGAAAGTTTGCTAAAATGCAAAAAAAGACCCGCAACGTAATTAATTAATCAGTTCTTTTTTTATCTTTACTAAAGCCAGCAACCAAAAATTAATTTAACCACTCAATTTTTTTATTAAACCCTTGCAATTAGTTTGAAAATTAAATTAAATTTTAATTCAAAGTTTTATTTAATGAACTGCGTTCTTTTCAATTATGAAAAACCGAAAAAGAATGCTGCCAAATTTATTGCATTCTACGTCAAGCATGTAAAAGAAAAAGTCACTGAATAAAAATGTATCAGTTGCACTGCGCAAACCAAAACGGTTCATTAAAAACAATGCAGCTTTTAAAGGCAAATATAAATAATAAATAAATTGAAATGACTTCGTGATGACATACCATTGTGTTGGCCGTTCATTTGTAATGCTCCAATATTATTCAAGATATTATTACGTTTTTGTATCTCAAGACGAAGTATCTCTTCATTCTGCAGTGCATTTGGATAATGGTGATGCTGCTGAACGTGGGTCGGCGGTAAATATTGCACTTGTTCCTCCGCTTGTTTTGCGGTTCGCACCAAGATACTTTTAAAGGCTTCTTCCCAGTCTGTTGCGCAACATCCGAACACAAGTTTATAAATTAACAATAATGTTGAAAACAACAGCATTAGTTAACGTGAATTTAATTGTATTTTCGGTCAGAAATGTTTTAAAAATGTTAAATATTTCGAAATAGCATTAAGAACAATAGAAGGAACAAGTACAAAAATAGAGAGTTTTGAAAAACATTTAAAAACCATTTCAATGCTTATATATGAAGTTTTTATACCATTTGTATTTTCTGTGTTATTTTGATATCCATCCACGCCTTGTTTTGTTTCAATGCAGTTTATTTGATCCGATTTAGTTTAGCCCGTTCGAAAGATTTTTTATAAAAACAAAAATAAAAACAAATTATGCTGCATTAGAACACGATTTTTTCAATGACCGAAGAGTAGCTTCAGTCGAGGCTTATTTTATCTTTGTTATTTTTTTTTTTTGGTTTTAGTGGTCATATTAATACTAATATTTATTTTAATTTTTGTCAATTTTGAACAAACAAACGAACACACACAGTGATGCTGAAACTTCAACTAACTTGAAATGCTTAAATGTATACGAGTTATTTAGAAAATTTTAGATGAACATTAAAGGAAAGGTTAATAGAAGGAAATTTTAATAGAGTTGCCAGTGTTAAAAGAAATTAAAGGAAAAAATTAAATATACATCTGAAACAATATGAAGACACATTTATAAAGATTAGTTTAGTAAATTTAGTTTAGTTACGCGTTGTACTAAGTTTAAACGGTCGCTGATCACACGAATCGTGATCGTGAGCTTACACATTTTAATTTTAATTGACAGCTGAACCAAAGTAGAATAAATCAATTCGCCATTTTTCGCCCACAAAACACACGGAATACTACCAATCATGCAACACTTTTTTCATCGTTGTTGTCTATAGTTAAAAATGAATGTGTAATCTTTCTTATGGCGCAGTTACGGATAAACGAAGGGAAAGATTATTGATATTATTGTTATTTAATAATAAAGCCATTAAGTAAAAAAAAAAAATAAATGTTTACTAATAATCAAATCAAATCAGCCCAGCGAATTTTTGTCAAGTTTGTCTAGGTTTATCGTATTCTTAGTCAGATGTAATTCAGCTTCAAAAATGATACTGCTACAAACTCGGGTAAATAAAAAGTCCACCATTTAAGAATTGTGATTTAAAAACCGCAAATTAATGTCAATGGATGCTTATATAATATTAAATGTCGCGATATTAAATTATTTGATGATTCGATTTTCTCTTGTCGCTAAGTTTCTTCTATCGTCGTTCATGTAATACAATATTTAGACATATAATTCAACAGCGCTAAATAATTCTATTATTACCATATATGCTAATATTAAATTACTACTAAAATTAGTTTTTATTGATATACGTATGTCGTAATGTAAAGCAATGAATAATAAACTACTAAATAATAGAAATTAAACAACGAAATTCGATTGTGGTGAAGCGACATACCATTCAATAAATCTGGCAATTGACACGCTGCATTAGTCGATTGATTTGGTCGTAGCTCAGCCTCGGATTTGGCAACATTGATTAATGCAGATTCCTGGAAAACACCGGATGAAGAGAAGAAGCTATTGTTGTCATCGAAGAAGTTTAGCTTAGTCAGCGAAGCTGTGAACGGAATAGAATAATAAAAGAAAATACATTAATTAATTGTGCAATTCATAGTGAAATATTTAAACTTTTGCTACCTGTTGTATCAATAATGGTATTGTTGATGCTGTTGCGACAGCTGCTACTAGGAGAATTGTGCTGAAGTGGTGTCTGTTGCGGCATTACACATCCGCCTACTGCACCCAACTCATCATCGAGATGCGATGTGGCTGCGCCGATTGCTGTATTTGCTGTTGAACAAACGCCCAATGAGGGACTTGCTGGATCAGACTTGACAATGGGCTGCTGCTGCTGATTATTATGATGATGATGATGATGCATATTAATTGCACCGTCTGCACTAAAGCTTCGATTCTCCCGTGGCATAGCGTGTATATTTTGGTTTTGCTGCTGCTGCTGCTGCTGCTGCTGCTGTCCTTTGAATCCACCAATTGCTGGGGAAATATTTATGGGTTTGTTATTGTTGGTGCGATTCTGGAAATTGCCGGGTGAACTGTGACAACTTGACGCTCCGCTCAGCGTAGATATATTGTCGGTACTGCGATTGCTGCTGCTGCAGGTGCTGCCAGGTCGCTGTTCACTGCCGCTGTTCATTGCCATATTATTTCGCTGTTTCGCAATAGCTCCATGGTGGTAACGTCCATTGCCGCGGACATTATCTGCGTTCGGTATGAATTTGACGTCATCATCAGCGCTCCCTTGCCGACGCGGTTTGGGCTTCTGTTGTGGTTTAAACTGTGGCTGCTGTAGCTGCTGCGGCTGCGGCTGCTGGCGATGGGGATTATTTATTCGATTGCTTGAATTCGATTTCTCCGGCTTTGAACGCAAGTTCGATTTGGTATTGGATCTGGCCAATGGAACATCTGCGGCGTCGTTATTGGCTACGGCTCCAGCATTTGTAGCATTTGTTGTGCGTGGCTCTTTTGTACCATTTCCATGCGGATGCGAATTCAAATGTTGATGTTGATGCTCCTTATTTGTGGTCGTTGATGGATTGGAATTGGTATTACTGTGGCCGTGGCTGTTGCTATTATTATTGTTGCCGATGTAATTGCCACTCGGATTGTAATTACCACTGTGGTTGTAATTGCCGCCGCTCTGGTTATAATTGCCAGCGTTGTTGTATTGACCGTTGTTGTTGTAATTGTTGGGGCCATTTTTGCTCTTGTTTCGGCCGTTCTTGTCGTGCCTCTTCTCCCGGCGACCTTTTGTGTTACGCTGCATGCCAGCTCCGTTCAACGAATGCTCCTTGCTGCTGTTGTTGTTGTTGTGGTTGTTGTGGTTGGGCGAATACGAAAGGCTCGGCCAGGCATCCTTCGGGTTTACTCGAAGTGACGACGCTAGAACGGTTATCGGTGGCTTGGCATTCGGATTGGCCGACGACGATGTCGACGATGTTGAAGATGTTGACATGGACGATGAAGCGGCCGAGGCTACGGACGATGACGACGACGATGGTGTATTTCCATTACGTAATTGATTACTGCCGCCGTTGTTATTGCGGTTGGAATTTGGCGTGTGAGTTCTTGGAATTGCTCCAGTGCCGTTACCATTACCGTTACCATTACCGTTAGCATTACCGTTAACATTACCGTTAGCATTACCGTTAGCATTACCGTTAGCATTACCGTTAGCATTACCGTTAGCATTAGCGCCACCATTGGCTGCTGCGACTGGAGGATAACTGATCACTGCAGGATTGGGGCCCACCACACCAAATGCTGGCATTTCACTGACAAGGGGACCGGCGGTCGCAATTAAGTGTTCATGCAAACGTTTTTCGTAATCTTGATGCTTGCCCTGATGCATCTCCTGTCGACGTTAACGTTATTTAAATGCAAACAATTGAACAATTGAATCAAAAATGTACCTCCTTGGTGAAGCTAGCCTCCGGATCGCCCATCTCGTGAAGGTACATACAGTCGCCCTTCGGACACTGCTGATTCTTCATGAAGTGGCTGCAATATTTCGTCGTCCCTAGACTGGTCTTTACCGAGCGCCCATCTACTGCCACATTGTTGACGTTCTGTATGGCGCGCAGAGCGTCGCAACTCTGTACATAGGTTACATAAGCCGACGCCGAGGGACCCTTCGGTGATTTGGAAATAGACGAAGAAGGAGGTACAAACTTACGTCAGAAGATCGCTTATCCATGGTTTTTAGTTAAATTTATTTATTTTGTTGGTTTTTTTGGTGTACTGACGTGGTATTACTTACTTGTACACCGGCATACGTAGTGCTGGGATTTATCACAACTTTATGAATTCTTCCATATCTTCCGAAGTACTCGGTCCTCTTAAGCACCTGTGACGTCGGTGTGGAGCGAATGTGAATGTGATACGAGGGCAGCAAAAAAAGAAAAATTATATGTAAATTAAATACGAATAAATAAAAGAAATGGAAAAAAGATTAATTTTCATGTATCAAAAGGTGTGTAAATGAATTATCTTACATCAGATTCGGCTAGTCTTGGCGGCAGTCCAACAACAAATACTAAATTCCGTTGAACAACACGCACGTTGGACAAATGTTTACGACTTTCAGTTATTTTCTGCTTGCGCTTTTGATCACGTTGTCGCTTTTGCGACTTAAAGGCAATCATCTAAATCAAAAAGAGACAAAGAAACAGATAAAGTTTACTGCCTTATTGACAAGCTCACCTCACGTCTTAAGACGCGTCGCCGAAAAGTTTAGGTAGCACTGAAAAATGTGAAGTAAAGTTACCAGTGGCAGCACTAAACCATTCGGCGAAGACGCAATAAGACGCTACGTTAATAAATCTAAAATAAATGTTAATTTAACAAAGTCTCTAGCACCGAATAAAGTCCCTATTGCAGTGTTATTATAGTATAAATACTAAAAATCCCAATAAAACTTTTGAATAATGCTCTAGCAGAATGTGTGAATTGAATGTTATTTGTTTGTAAGCGATAAACTGACCTCCTCTTGAGTCAATGGTGTAAAATCAGCTGGATTTTCTGGATATTCCTTACGACACGCAGGACACAACTCATTTTCATCAGTACGAATTCTGTGCCAGCAGAAACGACAAATCTGTTGGGAGGCAAAAGGGAAGAGAGAGAGAGAGAGAATGGAATTAGAATGGAATTTTGCTGGATAATCATATTAAGCATCACCTGATATCCACAAGTGCACGGGAAAAAGTTTAGATCGTCAACCTCCAATGGCTCCATGCACAATGGGCATTCTACTACATCGTCCGGGCCGCCGTTTGCTGCCAAGCCGTTCATTTTTTCGCCGTTCATCGTTGCCGGTTGCCGGTTGGCGGCTGTTGCTTTAGTGCGTCGCAGACTCGAAATGTTTGCAGTCGTAAGAAATTTTCCGGAAGTAATTTAGTTGATTTTATTTCGTTTTTATTTGGTTGGATTTGGGTTGAATTGGAATATTTAATATTGGTTTTAATTGGATGTGGTTTGTGGTTGATTTTAGTTGGCGGATGAGCAGATGAGAAGCGATGCTTCTCCTTTCAACAGCAGTTGAACTGCAGATAATTCTGCTCCGCTTGATCAAAAAGTTTTGATGAAAGTATTTTGTTTAAGCTGTAGCTGAAATGTAAGAGAGAATCTTTATAAAAGCTATGATAAAAACGATGATAAAAAACAAAAACGAATCAATTCAATTGGCTTTTCAAAAAAAAACCATTAAAAAATTTGCAAATTATAAAATTTTTCAACAATTTATGAACTTTTTTCAATAAAATTCGTCGGCCTACTATTGATATATGAATATTTTTTTCGTTTCAATTATTATTATGTTGCTATGGTTACGTTATGTGTTTTTTTCTTTTCGTGCAAGTGATTTATTGACAATGTATTCAATTAAGGAGCAGGTGTTTTTTTTTTATAAAATATAAAAAAATATCGTTTCATAGTGAAACTTTTTATTATAGTGAAGCAAATGTTTTATTTTGAAGCGAGTGTAATTAAAGCAAGTAATGAAATACAAAACAAATTCCTATGTATCGATTTTCCTTTGTGTGCGTGTGTGTGCGTCCGTGGCTAAGAGTAAATGCAAATGCTAAATTATGGACAACTTTCTACATGGATTACTGAATATTTCCTTGCTCAAACAGCTTCTTCCACTAATAAAACCACCAGAGAAATAAGAAATTATAAAAGAAAAACAATTTTGCATACATATTATCAATGTGCTGATATGTATAAATAAATGAAGAAATAACTACAATGCACATAAATATTGCTGCTTTGATGTTTGTTTCACTTACATTTTTCGCTACATGTGCAGATAAAGAATTAATTCATTTATATGGAAATGATAACGAAAAGTTTATTCGTTGCAGTATTTTTATCAAAATTTAATATAAAAATAATTTATTATTGAACTGCAAACACAACACACGCAACACAATCGCTGATAGACTGAAATATCTGTTATACGAAGTACAAGTGTTATACACGATTATAACAACTCGTTTATTGCAGTTACTTGCTGCTGCTGTTATATGCCATTGCTGTTGTTGTTGTTGTTGTTTTTCGGAATACGTGTTTCAACGAAACTGCTATTACCAACAATAACACACACACACTCGCACGCGCAGAGAAAAATACTCGTTAAAACAAGTTGAGTGAGTCGTTTGCAGTGTGAGTGACGAGTGCAATGAAATGTTTGGGTTGATGCATTGATTGGTAAGATTACTACTACTACTACTGCTAATTTTATAAACATTGGCACGGCCGCCAGTGTTAACCCTTAACAGCTGATACATTGGGTTATTTTGAGTCTTGGAAAGAAACAGACACGCCCGCATCTAGTAATATGGTATCTAATTAATGCGAATAAAAGTACTTAAATTAAATAATAGTATTAAATTGGTAAAGTATTTAATACGAATAGTAGTAGTTCATACGAATAATAGTACTTCATTTCCATAGTAGTACTTATTCGATTAATACTACTTTATTCGATTAATATCATTAATTCGAATAAAAAGACGGAGTTTCTTTTATTAAGGGCTTTTTATAGACTTCTTTATATATCGTTCACACTTATTTTTGTGCGTTAAAAACGGAAAGACCCCTAAAATAACACAAAAAAACCACTTCACACTTCTTGTTTATATGTAGAAATTCAGAATTACACAGAAACCACTTGTTTTAATTGAGATATGAAAAAAAACGAACATCTATATTCTAAAATTGCAGAAGTAGATATGCGCGTGTGTATGCGTGCCTATCTGCGAATGAAAAGAATACACAAGTAACTCGTCACCCTCCTACACAAAATCGCATGCCAAACTCGTTCTCAGCTTCTTTTCTGTGTTTAGGCCGGCGGGTTTCCAAAAACAACGTGTAAGACACGTTCTTTTCAACGAGTAAGATAAGGTATGTTCACAATAACAAAAGACATCAAAAAGGCAGCATAATTTTGTATGGTGTGGTGGTTTGCGCTGGCAGAATGCAATTCTGGTGGATTTTCAAGGAAAAGAATTTATTGCGAATCGCCATCCCCCAAAACGCTCAATGAGCTATGGAATGTGGCTATTTGTTGTGCCACATTATGAGTTGTGGAAATTTGTTGTGAATAAACAATCTTAAGTCGACCTCTTAGTTAATCGAAAGTTGTTCGTAGCTAAGAAAACTCCAAGCAGAAGTTAAAGAAAACAACGATCAGTGGGATGATGAATGGATTCTTCCGAACAATTGGAGGAATATGTAAAGTGTGGATAGTGGAAATGGTCAGTCAGTCTCCTTAAGGTAAACGATTGAGAATCCTTTGAAGTTAACCAATGTTTTTTCAGACCCAGAGGAGGAAATGTGTTGGGATGAATTAGTTGAGGATATTTTGTTGCGATGTCCAGCAAATCGATCTGGGGCTTTGCTTTGTTGGAATTGTGCAAGTGCAGGTTTGTGATAAGTTCACTAAAAGCAAAAAGTATGTCAACTTTCTTTTCCGTGGCTTAGGCTTATGCTGGACATTCAATTGGGTCTTAAGATAGGAGTCCCTATGGTCAACTTCACGTATGATACAGCAGCTGCTCAGCCAGATTGGACAAGTGATTTGAACAGCTGCCAAGACTAATGTCTAATGACCCTGCAATTAATCTATATGCCGCAATCGCTGAACTGGACACCGGCAACTATTCAACGCACATCAATGAAAATTGCTCAAACTGATTGATCACAGTTGAGCGGAATTGTGAAGCTATCACTTGGTCCACGATGTTCTCCGCGTGCCCTTCACTAAAGGCGCTTGTGCAACAGTTTACGAACTATTTGGGAGCCTTGCGTGAATTCTACGCGCAATTCACTGATTTCGATTCAATTAATTTAAAATATATATTTTATATGTAATATAAATCGAATAGAAAACACGTCAAAGTCAATTTTTAGTCAGTTGTTGTTTATAATAAAATATATTCAGAACGAAGTTTGTGATTGCTTTAATAGAATCGCCGCGGAGCTGATGAACGTAGGGTAGAATTGGGGGTGAAACTGACCAAGCACGTTATAAAAATGAATGGCAAGTTTATGTGATTGTTTTCGATATTCACCCAACTTTATACGTGTCTACGGCGGAGTAAACAACGATCACAATTTCATTAAAGTCCAGCACATGGCGAACGTTTCGAGCTTGTTCTTCGTTCATCTTCAATAAATTGAATGAGAGTAGCTGCCGTTGTTTATTTACGTTGGCTAAAGCAGCTGTAGCGATCAACATGGATTATTTTCCCACGATTTCATTGACAAACGCCGATTAAATAAATATTTACACGTTTTTTTCTTTGTACCATAATAATAACTATCATATTACGATGATTATTTTACTTATAATATTGATTATTATTCAAAGTTTCTTATTGTTACTGCAAGGGAAATTCTATGAAAAACTACTTTTATAAAATTATATTTGCATGCGTTAAATACTTTTATGGTTAAATATGAAACGACGACTTTAAACCTAGTTGCACTTTATATTGAAATAGATTAGAAATAGTAAAAACAAAACTGCAAGACTTCGTTTAATTGGTTTCATGCAAGCAAACACACCGAAAGCCATCGACGAAATACGCAAATGATGTGAACAGATTATTTACGGTGCTGCCATTTTTTTGCAATTCCAAATATGCTCATAATAGGACAAAGCATAATAAAAAAAAAAACACACACTCAGTTGCAGTTGAATGAATTTCTTGTTGCTTTTCAAGTAAACAGAAAAAAAGGAATGACGAAAGAATCTTTGGATTATTTTCAGTGAAAAATAATAGTTTATATTCGATTTTGGAACTTCTTACGCAATCGTTATACTTCGAAGAAACTTTATTTTAGAAGGCTCCGAATGAACTGTCACTTAAGGCTCGGAAATGTTTCAATGAAGGACTCGAACTCAACAGCGACTTCTAATGCAGTGAGAATGCGTTTAGTTGCATTTGAGTTGAAACTTGATATTGTGTTCTATTGCCGCTGTTGCTGTTAATATGTGGTGTATGTGTGCGGTGAAATAACTGCGAAACTGTGCTATTGGCAGTGCGCAAAAGTACCAGAAGTATGCCCACATTAGTAACAAATCACACACATTGTTTTCGATATTTACACAAAACGCATCTAAATATAGACTCCATGCAGCTGTTCTCAATTAACTCGCAAATATGATATAGATTTACATTAATACTACGCCGGATTAAATTTTCCAGCTTGAATATTAATTTCAAATATCATTTGACTTTAAGAAAATAAAAAGCAATGCATATGCGATACTATAAAAAAAAAGGCTCAAGTATTTATTAATGAAAAATATGACAAGACTTCAAAATTTTTTTTTATAGTTCATAGGTTAGGATATTTTCGCGAAAATATATCGATTTTTTTAAAGTTATTGGTGTTTTTAGAGCCCAATTCGATGTTTAAAATGCTAGGGAACTGATTTAAACTAAAGTACTTGGACACAAACTCGAAAAACATGTGAATTTGATGCAAAAAAATGAATAAAAAAAAAACAAGAAACTTTTCGGATGAAAACAATGAAAACCCCGTTAATTTTATAGAGAAAAATTTTTGAAATGAAAAAACTGATCTGGGAACAGCTCCGAGAGACTTCTTTAATTTAAAACAAAACAAAAAACAAAAAATTAAATTTTCATGCTTGGAGCCCTAGCGCTCCCCACATCTTTTTTCGAAGGATACCGCACACAAAAATATTGAAAATTTTATGAAGTTCATAGTTTAAAATTTTTTGCAAATTTCCATTAAAATCTTATTTAAATGTTTTATTTTAGCACAATTAGGCTTACCTTAGTAATAATTTTCCGAAATAGATCAAAAAATATAGGAAATATATTTTTATTGATGCGTTGCAGTTGAAAATGAGGGATAAAATGAAAATTCAGTAGACGAAAATTCAGCTATGATATTAATCTGAGGCGACTAGATTGAAATGTTTCTATGGAAACGTATATGTACAGTATTCAATGAGAGTTCGATTCGAATTTTTTTTCAAAAATCGCGCAAGTAGAACAGTGGAAAGGGTTTTTTATTTTTTGTCGTACACGGAGAATTTTTAACAATGTAGGAAGTTTTTTTTTTTAGGGAAAAATTTTTGAAATGAAAAAACTGATCTGGGAATAGCTCCAAAAGACTTCTTTAATTGAAAACAACACGAAAAAATTAATAAATTTCTATGCTTGGAGCCCTAGCGCTCCGCACATCTTTTTTTTCGAAGGATTCCCGCACACAGAAATATTGAAAATTTTATGAATTTTATAGTTTTAAAAATTTCGGCAAATTTGCATTAAAATCATATTTAAATGTTTATTAAATTGATTAAATTTAATTATTTTAGCACAATTACGTTTACCTTAGTAATGATTTTCCGAAATAGATGAAAAAATATAGGAAATATGTAGTTATTGATGCGTTGCAATTGAAAATGAGGGATAAAATGAAAATTCAGTAGAAAAAAAATTCAGCTATGATATTAATCTGAGGCGACTAGATTAAAATGTTTCTATGGAAACGTCGATTCGAAAGAGTTCGATTCGAATTTGTTTTCAAAAATTGAGCAAGTAGAAAATGCAGTATTTTTTGTTGTTGTTGTTGCTGGAGAATTTACGCATTGATAATAAACAATCTATTTTCGTATCTATGCAAAGTTAATGTTGTTTTTTTTATATGAACATATTAAATCAGAAATTGTTTAATAATCATTTTGGCAGGAAAACTACTCGTATTTATTAATTTGGCGACTATTTTTAAATTTCATTGGCAAAAAGGCAGAGGAATAAAGGAATGGCGGCGGGGGGAGAAGAGCATTCGAGTTGTTTCTTTGTTTTTTTTTTTGCTGATACTTACAATTGTTCGCTAAGAAATGTTTTAATGTTCTCAATTTTTTCCGAAACTGGGCCAGAATTATAACAGCACAAATTATTGAAAAGTCTGATGAATTTCAGAAAAAACACAATAGTCTTTGGTGTTGAAACTCAACTCAAATAGTATAAAGATCAATTGAAACTCTTGACACAATATCGAGCGCAAAGAAAAATATAATCGAACAAAAGAAAAAATGCAAGAAACTCGTGAAGTAATCCATTCGAAATTATATTAAAAGACTTTACGAACTTCTGGAACTATTTCACAGCAAAAAAAAAATGTACTTATAAATGCAATATGTGCTTAGTTACTAACGAAATAATACTAGATATGCTATGAAAAAATACCATTTAAATAGAAATATATATTTAAAATAAGTATTTGCATATATATGTATGCTGGCATGTAGATACGCATGCATGTACAAATCCATACATACATACACACACACACACACACACACATTAATATATAGATATATATTTAAATCACTATCATTTTGCTGGTGTGGCACTTGTAGTATTGAAATTTTTTATTATTTCTGTTAATAATTACCCTTCGATAAACGTGGCGTTTTTCAGATTATATTTAACCGAAGTTAAGAGTATTCTAAGATGGAAAATTTATTTCTACAAATGGAAAACGAATTACTTGCTCTTTCCTCAGTAGCCAGAAAAAATACATTGACGACGAATAACACAGTCAGATGTCTAAAGCATCGCCATGGCTGTTCACACACGAGAAAATTCTGCCAGAAAAATTTTTCCCCCCTCGGCACAAAGGAGAGTTTAAGAGTTACATGGAGTGGAAATGCCGACATGAAAGCTATCTTGTATGATTAAATGAATATTTTGTATTCATGGCGTAAATTTATTATTTTTATGTACAATTTTTTTATGTTCTACGTATTACAATACTCTTTATGCCATTTGCCGACGACTAATCTAATAGATGTAGTAACATCGTGTGTGTAGGACCAATTTCAACAGGACAACTATTTTTCCATTGAATGACATCAATATTCGCAAAATTCTCTGCTGACGTCAACGTCGCTGAATATCGTTTTTCGCAGTTTCAAAATGTTCGCAAAATGTAAGAACGAGACGAAAATATAAAACCTTGTTCGAATTTCGCATTTACATTCTATTTGAAAGAAGTAAGAAGAAAATTGTCGAACTGGCAAATCCGAACTGTTATCACCACAGTTGCAATTGGCCAGCAAGAAATATTTGCAATTCTTATTTTTGCTTACCTTTTAGTGAAATTATGTTTATTAATTTAAATTGAGTTTAAACAAATATATGTGTACACAATAGAAAATATGATGAAAATATTTTACATTGAGTTTTACAGCAATGAGTTACTTTTATTTCTATTATTTTCTTTTCATGTCAAAGTAGAAAATATTTTTCGTATTCAAGGTACATTTTTAATGAAATTACGCTGCATTCACACTTTCGCTGCTGTTTTCATTTGGAATCTTTAGTTAATATTTTTGAAATAGGATTTTATTTGGCAAACGACTTGGAAACTACAATTCTTTTTGAGAAACTTTAAATTGAAATGCTTAAAATTCGTTATTTGGTTTAAGTCTTATTGGCAAAATTATAATGAAAGCTAGTTACACACCTGAAGCGGATTTTCAGACACACCTATTGCTGTCTCTTTTTGATCACCACAATAAAAATAGAAAAAAATAGTGTCATCTCTTGCTTCAAGAAATTAAGAAAACTGCTGAAGTTTCCACAAAGGTTTAAATATGTTTACATTTTTGAATAAATGTAATGAATAAATCTGTAATTGCAATTCCAATTAAAGATTCAAATTCTAATGGTAAAAGAAAATAAAAATTTATTAATATTTATAATTTTATTATTTATTAATATGACAAAAAACAATTATCAGGTTTTAGTTGAAGCAGCAATCTATCACAATATTTAATTATAATGAAATTTTATATATAGTATAAAGTCGTTTAATAAATACTGCATAGTTAGGATTTTGTAACAATGAAATATAAAAAAAAATATTAATAATTTATGACATCAACAAAAGAACAGCCAAGCACACAGCACACAATTATTTTGTTTTTTCTTTTTAGAAAAATGTTAACAGGAATTTAAACAGATTTTAATACATTGGTTTTTAGTTTTTATACTAAAACTTTGCGTGCGTTCGTTTAATATTTCCCCACAACATCATGAAAATTTAGAGTTTTGGAAAATTTCTGCATTTTCTGACGAATTTCCATGCTGTCCAAATCCATGAAACGCTTTAAACGCGTCCCGTTGAAAGGTTGCTCGCTGCCGGGGGGATATTTGCGCATCTACGGAAATTTTAAAGACCAATTAAATATATGAAGTGGACAAAGATGACAAGAAAAACACACAGAAATTATGCAGGGAAATTTTTATGCATATACATACACAATTTATATTATTATTATACAACAAAAGCTGAATATTAAAAATGTTATATAAATATATTATTGATTATATACATAATATTACTTTCTTAGTATATATTTATTTATTTATTTTCTTCTTTAACCGTAGTGCAAAAGGTTTTTACAAATTTCCCTAAAAAAGTTTTCTTTTGGCACCTCCCTGAGCGAACAGTGCTGCCGGAGTGGAATTTGAACCACTCACTAAAAAGTGATCAGCGTTGCAAAATAATTATTTCTAAATAAATGCTTTTAATATAGTTTCCAATTAATTTAATTTTAAAAGTTTTAATTTAGTTTTTTCAAATAAAATCGAAAGGTAGCAAATAAAATAGGATTTAATTATACGAGAATGTCCCAATTTTTTAGATAACAACGTGAAATGTCGATTATATAAGTAAGCTAATAAAATGCTTTGTGCTCTTTTTTCTTATTAATTAAGTAATTAATTTTAAACTAATCAACACCATTTACCTGTTTATTCTTTATTACTTGTTAAATGATTGTTAAATTTGCAGTTGTGTTTTTTTCATATTTTTTTTTGTTATTACGCAGTTGAAATTTTCCGCAAAAGCTTGAATGGTGTGTGTGTGCCTACGTGGACGGTTGCAGGGTTGTTGGATACGTGTGTGT
This sequence comes from Thecophora atra, assembly GCA_937620795.1. Lineage (NCBI taxonomy): Eukaryota > Metazoa > Arthropoda > Insecta > Diptera > Conopidae > Thecophora > Thecophora atra. Next base: position 87,153,489 of record OW569398.1, read on the forward strand.
GCTGAAATGCAAATGCGTCACGGATCCAAAATTAGATTTCTCATTCAAGCCCGTTTTTCTAATCCTTTTGCGATGAAGTGCTGCTGCTTGGCATTTAAAAAAATTTGGTTTTTTTTGGGTTTTACGCTTTCGTCCAGTGTCGACAGAAACAAAAAAAAAAAACAGAAAAAGAAACAAGATTTTGGGTCGAAGAAGAGAGAAAAACTGAAGACAAAATGGCGAAAAACAAGGGTTGTTTCGCTATATACATACAAAATGAGTACATAACATATAAGAAAAGAGAGCGAGAATGATATATGTACATTTAGATATAGAAAGAGAGAGAAAGCCCAATTTCATCAGCGAAACTATAAAATATCGAAAAAATGAAAGCATCTTTAATTACATTTGAAAAGCTGAAATCAGCTAGAAGAAAACCAACTGATTTATTATGCAAATGAGCGGAAAAGAAAGTGACCGGGAAATGTGTAAATAGAAACGGATCTGTGAGAAAAGGGAAAAAAGTTCATGCAATAAAATTTCACAATCAGCAGCATGCCATGCAAATTTATTGCATTCAATTTCAACAAACGTGGTGAAAGTTGAGAAACAATTCCCCAGACAATGAGAAAAACGATTGGAAGTATCGGAATCGTTCGCGTTCCACTTCCAACACCTCCGTTTGTTTTCCAATAAGTTTTATAGCGCCGAAGAAGAAAAAGAAGAAGAAGAATTTTGATAGCTAACCAACCAATCGCTGAGTTTGTGTCTTTGCTAATTGGATTTTTCTGTTATTATTTTGTGGGAAATAAATAATAATCAAGCGTTAATAAAATTAGTGTTAAAGATCTTTATTAATATTGTTGTTGTTGTTGTTGGTGTTGTTAGTTTCGAAGATTAATAATTGTTTTTTTGTTGTTTTTGCTTTATTATTATATGTTTTTTTTCTACTCTAACGGGTTAGTAAAAGTTGCTTTAAATGCGTTCAAGTTTCGGTTAAAATGTCAACATGTTTAAAGCAAGCGTTTTTGTTTGTTATTTTTGTTCGTTTTGTTTGTGTCTTCTAACAGTTAATTTTTTTCTATTTTTTTCGTTATTTGCTTGTGGCGCTGAATTCGTCTTTGGCGAATCGTTTCTGTAATTAAAATAAAATTATTTTTTCATTTTATAAATCAAACCAAACAAGGAAAAAGTAAAAAGGAAGCAGAAACCTTTTTTTTTTTGTTTGTTAAAATAATTTCAAAGATTTAAGTTAAATTAAATTAAAAATGCAATCAATTTAAGAAAAACAAAAACCATTTAAAATAATTAATAGAAAATATGGAAATGTTCAAGTTGTGTGAATGAATGTGAAATGTGAGTTGCTGAATGAAATTACAGTGAATAATGCATTTTTGTTAATTGATTAATTATTTAATTAATTCATTAATTGTAGAGAAACTCACCATAATTCTGTACTTCTCCTTGCACGCGTAATCGGACTCATCGATGTCCTGGTAGCAGTCGGATTTGTATTCTGGCGGCAGCGGACGTCCTTCGAATTCGCACAGTTTGTGCAACGGACGCGATCTGCAGCAGCAAAAATCATAATGAACAATTCAAATTATGTTTTCAATTTCCATTAAATTCTCCCCTCATAATTAACACTTTCTCAATCGAAGCTTCGTTTAAGGTTAAAACACAGACACACACACACACGCACGCGTGCATAATTACAACTTTTATTGCTTGTGCATTGCTATAAAATTGTAATGAAACTTTCTTTCGACAAGAACGAAAGCTTCAACATGCATAAAAGAGACAACAACAACTACTACAACGTAGAACGGGGAAAAGGAAATTCATCAATCATTGGTTTCTGTATGCGTTGTAGTTGTTGTTGTTGTGCTCTCTTCTCTTCTCTTCACCACTCAACCGAACTGAACTCAACACGGAGCTCGGCGCTCACCTCACAATCAGCTTGTTCATCGTCGACGGCTTCTGCAGCGGACAGTAGAAGACGTCGGCTGTCTTCTTGTCGAAGACGATCGATTTGCGCATCATGTCTTTCTCCTTCAGCGCGATCTTATCGCCGAACTTCGCAGTCGCTCGGCAGCAGCAGCACACGAGCAGAAGCAGCGGCAGCGCGCGCTTCATCCACATTTCGGCGTGTAACAACAACAACAACCGTGAGCTGCGGAAGAGGAAGAAGAAGACGCAGAATCTGTTTGAAGAAGAACGTAATTGAAATTGAAATTGAAAATTAAAAACTAAAATTGCTTTTTTATTATTGCTTTTCTGTTTATTTTTCCTTCCTTTTGTTTCTTTACTTTCCTTTTTTTTACGACTCGTTAAAAAAGCTTCTATTTGCATTTATTAAAAAGTGATCTTTTTTTTGTTTTTCATATCTTTTTTAAAGTCCTTATTTTATTATTAAAATATTCAACAATGAAATAATTTCAAATATAATTAATAAAGCTCTGTTTTAATTCCTTTGCAACATTCTTATTTCCATTCTTGTTTCCACTTTTCTCGCCTCTTCAAATGACGCAAAAAAACCAATCGTTGTCCGTAGGTCGGTCGGCAGCGACAGCAGAGATAAAGAGATGAAACACTCCTAAATTCGCCGCTCATACTAATCCATTTTGGCTGGAATTGCACTTACACTATGAAATAAAACTTGCAATTCGCTGCAAAAAATTTGTACTTTTCTTAATTCGCTGCAAAAAACTTGTACTTCGCTGCAAAAAATTTGTACTTCTCTGTGGTGAGATTTTTGCCATAACCGCTTATAATATTAATTTAACGGGAGCTGGTTGCAGAAACGTCAAATGAAATAATTAATAAATTATATTTTTTTTTATGCTTGAAACACGTACATAATACAACTTTAACCCCCAAATAATGAGAATAAATGTTTACTTTCAGAATTTTACATAGCATTGTCAAATTTAATTCAATTATATTGACTTAATATACTCGTCCGTCTAAATATTCTGTTGCAAACGCGAAATTTTTACCCTATTTATTTAAAATATAAAGAGTGATAATGTGGGAATTTAAATATATTTTAATTTTTCAATACATACATATTGTTAATATATAATTCAGATCATGGGGCTTTCACACTCTTTTCTGCACCCACTCAATTATATTTGACTAACTTCACCACCTTTGTTTATATATGGTGAAAACGAAATTTTTCAATACAATTCTTGAAAACAAGTAATTGTTTGTATACAATTTATTACTTGTGCAGAAGGTGATAATACAATAAATTGGGAGGACTATCATAAGAAGTATTACGGATTTATGGATGTAATGGATAAGAGTGAACTAGATGAAGAAAACGGTATTTCCTACAGCAGTATGCTTAAGAGCGACCGTCGACGTTGGGCTGCCGCTGATCTAGATTCGGACGACAGTCTTACTAAAGAGGAGTTTTTAGCGTTTTTACATCCGGAGGATAACCCATGATGTAGTGCTTAATGATACCATAGAGGACATTGATAAAAATGTCCTAAAAAATAAAACAGAAAACAAGAACAACACTGTAGTACATCTCACGTATTGTGTACGTGAGTTCAACAGTGCATAAAAAACAGACGTCAAACCGATTTTAGAAACGGCGAATTCGAAGTGTTTAATCTCTTTATCTCTGGCGACAGCGTGAATAAGCAGCACTTCGTTGGGCATCGATTTAAGCGCAAAACTGGGTAACGAACAACGCCGCCGATCGACTTCGTGACCAGCAACAAATCAGCGAGAGATACAAAAAAAAAAAAAAAAAAAAAAAATTTACTGTTTCTATGTCGGCCAACGACAGTTGATGCTGCTGTTGTTGTTGTCGTTGTGTTATTTAAATTTAACAAACACGAAAACGAACAACTTCGGCGCAGCGCAGCCGATCGTACTTTTGACGAACAGCGACTGGTTTTTCGTCTGTTTGTCGGCGATGACAAGTAAAAGTGTGTGCATTTGTATTAAAGCGACAGAATGAAATAATGCGAACACAAACAAACACACGCATGCTTCAGACTTTTGCCGATTGCTGTTTGTGTGGGCAAACAACCGCCCACCCGCTCACATTAGAATCCATCAAGCAGTCCATCGATGGAGCGACAAATGTTAAACTACGGCGAACATCGGCTCGTTTCTTGTCATGGCTGAGGGGAGAATGAAACAGCGAGAGCGAGAGAGCAATGAATGCCATCAAGACCAATGATTGCCATCAACGTCTTTTAAAACAAACTTTAAACATTCACTTTTAATGCTAATTTTTCAATTATAATCACGACTTATTTCCGACTTTAGAGCATTAATTTCGATTTGCTCGCCGTTTAATGGATATTTTTAGAACTGATTGATTGTTGTTTAGTGCAAAATTATAAAATATTTAATGTCAGATGTTAGCAGCAAACAGCAAACAAATGTTGATGTCATCGTTTAAAGACAAAAAAACAAATAACAAAACATTAACAGAAAAGTCAGTTGAATGGAAAATATAAATAAAGATGTTCACATTTATGCGGTTAAAATTAACTTTTAAAGGTCTTTCTGTTTAGTTTTGTAGCTGCTGTAAAATATGTTCAATAAACATACACACACACACGAAAGCAAATGCATTCGTTTAAGGCCAACGATAATCCATTCGTTTGATATTCACTCGTGTACTTATTCATTCATTTCATTCATTCGTTGTTTATGAGTTTGATTGTGTATTCAAGGCTTTGAAGAAATTTGCAGTAACAACAACAAAATATGAACGATATTTGGTATGCATGTAAAATATTTCCAGTTACGTTTCACTTCTTCGTTTCCTTTTGCACCGCGGCGAATCGATCGACTCGGCTCGACGCTCTCTGCTCGCTCAGCTTGACTTGCTTTACATCGCCAGAGTTGCCGTTCGCATAAATTTGGGTTTTACTCGGGATTTTTAATCGTTTCTGGATTTTTTTGTTCCATTTATTTTATTGTTTTGCTACTTTTCAAGGTGTCATGGGATACTTTTTAATTGACGTTGTGGGATTTTGTGAGTTTTGGTGACTTCCGGCAACACTGGACACCGTTATTCGTGTGCTCCGAATGAAATCGCAATCATTTTATGCTGCGCTGTTTTCACGTTTAAATGAGCATTTTTTTAATATAAATTTCAGCAAAAACAACTTTCAATTTAATGCATCGAGCATGAAATGGTTAATGAATGGTTTTTCTACATTCCGTTTCTTCGTAGTGTGTGTGTGTGTGTGGAAAAAGCACAACACGAAAAACGTGCGGAACGAATTAATTAAGGAGTAGAAACGAAAGCAACGATTGAAAATATTTAAATTTGCAGAAAAAAGGAGTTTTTTATTTATTTCGCTATAAATTATGGACAAATTCAATTTAATTTTGCAACCATTTTCATTTGTTTTATTGAGTTTTTAATTTAATCTGTTGTTTAATATTATTTTCAATGAATTTTCGTTAATGGAAAAAATTAAAAATTTTGATGAAATGACTTTGAATGAAATCTTTGAAAATTAAAAGAGAAAATGAGAAAATTCGTTGAATATTTATTTTCGCTATTTTAATACGTGATCATTTGACGTATGGTGAAGTGTGGTGAATTTGGTGGATAAATGGACGAAGGAATGTTACGGTTACTGCTCAGTGATTGCCTACGAAATGCAATTTGATGCTTCGGTTGCCCTCGCCAATGGACACAATAATGAGAACGTCATCATCATCATCATCATCAGCATCGTCATCATCGTCAGTTGTGACCTAGACTGGCAACCAGATGAAACGCAAACGCATAATTATGCTGAAGGAACGAAGAAGGGAACGAAGACAAAAACGATGCAAAGAAAAGAAAAAAACTATAAACAAAGTAAACAATGAACAGTAACAATGAAGAAGGAGAAAAGGAGAATACGAAAACGAAGAAGCATTCAAAAGAATTCACTGCTTTTTCTCAGATAACGTTTCAAGTTTTCATGTAGGAATTTTTTGCTATTATTTACCTTCGATATTCTTTATATTTTTTTGCCTTCAGCGGTCGACCTTCATAATGAAGAATTTTATAATTAATGCAACGAAATTATTACGCAGTTCAATTAGAAAATGTTGGCCTTTTTACCCGATTTTAATTTGTTTATAAATTATTGAATGCAATGTAATCAAATAAAGAATAAAAAAGATGAATTAAATAAATAAAAGAATCAGAAAAACGTATTCAAGTTTAAATTAAATAATAAATAAAGGAAATAATGAAGAAAAAGAAGACGAAATTTTATCGTTTTTTTTTGGTGTATAAAAAGCGTTAAAAAATAATAAATAATTAAAGTTTCTCTGTTAAATATTTTCTATTAAATAATTTTCTATTAAATAATTTTCTATTAAATAATTTTCTCTTAAATTTAATATTATTTCTATTAAATTCTATTTAATTTATTTAGTTTATTTGTGAAATTGTCTTCGTTTAATAACAATAACCGGTTTTTCTATGCACCGTTGTTCTTGTTACAGTTACTACGCTTTCCCGTTCGACAATAATAACTCATAAAAATCCTTAGATTCACCCAGCAAATGACACATTGAATGAATGACGCACAAGTAGCTTTTTTCCATGTTCGCAGCACGCAGTGAAACCCACTTTAATTCGGGTTTTTTTTTTGTGAAATTGCCTTCAATCGAGCAGAAGAAGCAGCACGACGCCGACTGAAATCGTTGACCGCGACCAGAAGTGGGCAAAACAAATAAGAAAACGAGAAAACAATCGATCATTTCTGAGTGTAAAAAGTCACAGCTGCTGCTGTTCACTCAAATGACGCTGTGAAGTTTCTTTTTTTTCACTAATTTTTTGTAAATAGCCGATGTGAATCCGTTGCCCTTGGAAATTGTAATAGATCTTTAAATGTTTTAACCAAGAATTCATAAATTTTCATATTAATTCAAATACAAACAACGAAAAGTGGAACCGAAAGTAAAAAATTACAATTTAATTAAATGTTTAATAAAATCGAGTCATCATATTTAATTTAACTTCATTTAATTGTTAATTTTTTAATTTAATATTTAATTTTTTAATTTAAGATTTTAATGCAATTTTTTTTTGTGCAATTACTTTTTTACTTCGGCAAGTTTTTGTTTGCACTTTTTTTAGTTTAGTTGCAATCGATTTTTGTTTGTTTTGTGCGCAGTGCGTAGAAAGTCGACGGCGACGATGAAAGCCGAAGATGCGCCGCTTCGTTTGGCTTCAATGAAAAAAGTCTTCGATTCATAATTCGAAACGTGGGCAAATTTTTCCAACACAAAAGCGCAAAATTGAAATTGCTGAATTCTTAAATTTGCGTTTGGAATTTGTTCAACGCTTCAAATTCACAGAACGACGAATAAATTCACAATCGACTTCGCGATTAACATGCGCTTCTTCGTATTTTTTTTGGCGGATTATAAATAAAAAAGCATGAAGAAAGTCTTAAATTAATTATAAAGAATCACTTTAAAGTTCATAGCAACGTCGATGATGTTTTTCAACAACGTTGAATAAAGTCTTTTTCTGCATTGAATCAAATGCACAGCAAATGAATTGAATCGAAATGAAACTACAAACAAAAAAGGAGCAAAACGTATAAAATTCACCTTAAAAGTTACAAAACAAAGGCAACTGCAACTGCGCAGGCGTTCGTTTCGGTTTGTTTTCCAAACACAGACGCAGAGACAACGATTTGCGCCAAGAGAAGCCGAAGAACTGCGGTCGGCTTCGGGATGTCGTTGAATGCGATTTCACGCGCGTTCGGAGAGCTGCGACGAGCGTAAAAGAACTCACAAGTCTTTCGCGTTGATCGCTTGGCGTGGAACTGAAGCGAGCCGCTGCTGTTGCGCTCGTCAATAAGCAGCAGTTGAAGGCGCCGCCGGAGCAGTGAATGAATCAGACGTTTGATGACGCGATTTTATTATTTTCAATGGAGAAAAACTTGTTGGGTGTGTGTGTGGTAAAAGTGTCGAGTTTGTGTCTTGAGTCTTTAGTATCACATTAAAAATGCGATTTTCGGACTTGAAATAAATTATAAAATCTGAATTCATACGTAAATATAAATATTTTATTATAAAATAAATAAATAGAAATATTTAATGAAAATCAAAATTTTAAATCTCCATCCAGCGGCTTCCTGTTAAAAGTGCATACAAACCAAATTGAAATCTTGCGTGAAACAAAATATTACTTAGCTGCACTGTAGTAAATATACAGCTTATAGTTATATATATTATTTAGTTATACTATATATTATAAACCTTTAAGAAATTATTAAATAAACTGCAATCATCTTCTTCGAGGATTTGTCTTCTTTTAGCGTAATTTTAATCAAGTTTAAAAATTAATCTAACACCAAAATAATATGTAATTTGATAATTTATTTATCAAAACAAAGAATAATTGAAATTTATTAAAATATAATCCTTGTTTTTATTTTTTAATAACCGCAGCAGAAACGTTTTTTATGCAGTTTTTTAAAATATTTTATTTTATTTTATACTAAAAATTATTTAGACTTGCGCAAATGTAATCAGAAAGACTCAAATCATTGAACAAATTCATGTTTCGACTGTACATCGATGCGATGGAGTTCTTTCGTATTCGAAAAAAATCCCAAAAACACTACTTTCCAGTTCGTAGGGAAACACAAACATTGCAAATGCAACACTTCCCATAAAACATCAACTAGCGATGGCAACTCTGTTTAAGCGCTAACAAAATTTCATTTCCTTCAGAGAAAGAAACAACAATCATAAAACAATCCGAAAATTTACTTCTAAGTATTATTCGTTCTAGGAATAATTTAAATTACAATGAATCAGTCTTTTATATCTTCTTCCGCTTTTTCCCCACAACAACGTCGTTCTGTAATGCAATTGCCGCAAAAGCAACACTGAAATCTTGCCTTGCTGGAAAATTTGGAATGTTTCCAAGGCGTTATTTGCGTACGAAATGCGGCAGTCCATAGCGAAGACATCAACCACAAGGATCATGCTTTTGCTACTACTAAATATTGGAAGTTTCACAGGCTACCCCAAAAGACACCGAAATTTATTGATTAATTCGTAGACGATTTATAAACAAGAGATATTATGCTACAATTTGAAGAAATACAATAAAATCAAAATGATAATATGAAGATATAACTGGCTGTTGATTTCGCTGAAATGTGCGTGAATTCATGTCAACTTCTTTTGTGGCCTCAACACCTTGTGCAAACTGCTTCTAATAACTTGTGGAAGATGCACTTCGTACTGGAAAAGATGGAAAACAAACCAGAGATGAAAATTTCACACTAAAGAGAATTAAAAATTTTTTACTATATTTTTATGGTTTCAGCTTCTGCGCAATTACCATAGAATATTGTGCAGTAATACTGCGCAGAAAACCCAAGACACAAATAAGAAATGCAGGTAAATGTAAGAAATGTAGCGTGCATGCATAAAATGTAATGCAAATGTGGAAAATATATTGAATGATTATATAATGTATCATTATAGTTCTCTCTCTACATTTTAAGTACGATTTTATAATATTTATTTCATTGTTTCTATAACTTTTCACTTTTTTTTCTTTTATATTCTTATACATTGAAGTTAGAATGACATAAAAATTTATTGCCTGATTTAATTGAATTTAAGCTCAAATGTATAATTTTATTCACTACTATAATTTCTATTTAGTATTTTTTCATACATACTATTTCTTATTATGTCTGATACTTATTGCAAACATTGTCCAATTATCATATAATGAAAATGAATGCAATATATTTATTCAAAATATATTAATAAAATTTTTTATGTCAAAAATGTATATGTAACTATGCAAAAAAGAGTACTATTAAAATTTGTAGTATTTGTACTATTTCACAATTTTTAAAAACGTAGCGGAACAGAAACCCCGCCGCAGCCTGGAAGTCTGTAAAAGAAATACGAGCTACCAGTGTTGCCATATTCATAAAATCATCAAAAGCAGCATTTTTAAAAAGACATCATAATTTTGTATGGTGTTGTGGCTGATTTTGCTGACTTTTTCTTCTTCTAATCGGAAACCCACCACCAACAGTAGCAGAACAAGTGAAACCAATAGATGTCGCTACTGATGACGGTGGATGTAAAAAGAAATGTCAAAATTCGGATTCACGGCTTCGCTGTCATCCATTTTCACGTCCAAGCTGGACGTCGCCATTTATAAACGAGTATGTGTGTTATTCGTCCGTCGTGAGCCAAAATAAAATCGGTGAAAACTAGGCAGTGGAAAACATTTACGACCGATTAAAATGATTAAAAACAATGGACTCTTGCAATTGAAATTGCTAGCAAGCAAAACTTTAACGCCAGAAACAGTGCTAGAATTATGTGAAGCTGTATGTATGTGGCGTAAAAATCTTGGAGCGTAGAAAAAAAAATTTCCCTTTTGTGTTGCGCTAAGCACGTCCACAAAAGAAAATATTTTTTACCTTTAAAATAGAAAGTTGGCTCAAATTATATTCTACTTGGACTGTAAGGAAACATAAAGTGCAAATAATGGAGGACTTATGATATAGATAAATTATTGTAATTTATTTAAAAATCGAATGCTGTGAAAAAGATAAAACGTCTGCAACACGAATAGGAATATATATTTAATTCGGTCATCTTCGTTGTGTCTCGCATTAAGCCATTATCATCATTCCCCAAAGGAAAAGGAGGAAAGGGGACAGCAGTGAGCAGAACAATTATTCCACTCTACTTCCAGTTCTATCACCACATCCACCCGCTTCCTCTGGTAATAATTTCGGTGTACGATGTAATTGTTTGCACTAGTAGAGGTAAATCAATATTGTGTTGGTGAATTGTTTATTTTTTACCTTTTCTTTCAACGTTTCGAATTCTCAAAATAATCCTTATCCTCATCGAAATGATTATGTGAAACCTAAAGCTTTATGTTTGTGTTCATAATGAAATGTGAGAAAGATGCAATAATGTTTTACACTATTTTCTTTCGTTTAATAAATTTCCCGCTGAATTGCGGCCGATGATGCATTTGCTGTCAGGGCAAAGAGTGTTGCCAATTAACATTATTTACAATTGCATATTTTTCATTATATTTATATGCTAAGAATAATTGTCGAAAACTTACCTTTCATTATTCTATATCGAAGAGATCGCTTTGGATATTATTTATATTTATTTACTATAGATTTTATTTTAGAATAAACAAAGAAAAGAAAACCTTCAAAATAAAACAGAAATAATTAATGCATAAATAAATTGATGCAGTAAACTAGTAAATATTATCACATGTTTCTGTAAAGTTGGCAACCCTCGGATCTATTCTTGCCGCTTGCTTATACACAATACTACAGCATCATTTTGCTACCGAAATTCACATTTCAACACAATTAATCTATATCTGAGTTCTTTTAATAAACTAAAATATCCAAAAACATTAAGCGAAATATTATATAAAAATAAAAAATCCTTTATTGCTAAATTTCTCTTTTCCAAGTCAACAAATTTTATGCATGCATACATACATACACATACATATATAAATATAAACACAGCTGCTTATGCAGCTTATGGGGAAATTTTTGGACTTTTTTAGACAATTTTTTTATAGTGAAATAAAACATTTTTGTGTGTTGTTTTGTTTACAAAATAGTTTTTGTAATAATTTAATATATTTGTTTATGTGGAAAAATAAATACGTGTTGTTATTAAGTGCTGGACTTTTTTAAAAGATGTAGTTATCGACATCTGTACAGTGTTTAAACAGTTTATGACGAAACGCAGGTTATGTTGATGCTCGAAGAAGGTGGAAATTAAATAACATGTTTTTATTTATGTTAAATTAAATGTTAAATACAATTTCAATCAAAATTGAATCCTTTTTGGCATAAAGATAGAGCAAAAATTGTTATTTGCGTTGTGTACTGTCAAATTTACACGGGCGCTTATGGGAAACGAGAAAAAACAAAATAAAATTATCGCCGCTGCCGCTGCAGACGCCATCGTCAAAGTGCGTAAATATTGTTTGTTGCTAATTTAAAGAATTTTATTTTGTAATTCTTGAAGAATTGTGCGCACTTTAAAAAAGTTCATTTACCAAATTTAATTTTTATGAAATATTGAAGTCGATGATTCTTTGAAAATCGACGACGACGAAAGAGAAACGACCATTTTTTTGTATTCTTGAATTGAATTAAATAAATAAATAAACATTTTATTGTTTCTTTCATAATAAGAATTATATAAACATTATAGAAAAATTTTTAGTGTTTAAGCAGAAATAAGATATATGTACGAAAATTAATTAATTCATTATCGTCATTAAAAAAACAAAACAATGTAAAATGACTTTTCAAAAGTTTACAGACGAAGCAAATGCGAAACAAAATTGCGAAATTCCTTGTATAGGAATAACAATAATAATAATAACAGAATTATTGAATAGTGGATAGCAGAATTTGAGAATTCTGTAGACATATTTTGTAATATGATCAACGGAATTGTAATCAACAAAAATCAATTTCGAATTTTTGATCATGCGTTGTTTTGCATTTAAGTTGAGCACATAAAATCACATATAAACAAAGTTTCATTCCCATTGATTGAAAACATACATTTTAAATTAACTGTAATTAAATTTCAATTTACAAGCTTGTTTTTTCGTATTTAGGAATTTAGGAAATTGCTTCCGATGATTGGACGAAGCGTATTTTTCTTTTGTGGTTTTTCCTAAAACCTGTGCAATTTTTATTATTGCAGCTTAACTTCGTCTATGCAACAATGCGTCAGCTCAGCTCAGTTCCTGAGCAGTGGCATTTTTATCAATGAATTGCACAGGTGTCGTTATGCAGTTGAATGAAGAAACGACGCGTCGTTGTGAGCTGCTAAAGCGCAACGATGACAACAAACACAACCGCAGCTGCATCATCAAACGGCCAAAAATTGGAATTATAAAAAAGTTTTCGTCGAATTTTATTATTTCTGCACAATAATATAACTATTATAATATGATTTAATATTATATTCGTTTTCATTTCAGTAAAATTCATTTTTATTTAAGATATTTTCAATTGTAAATCGTTCAAATCTTCAATAATTACTTCAGAATTTTATTTATTTTATTATTGTTTTGTTATTTTATTTATTTATTCGGTACTTTATAAATTTAGTTATTATTTTATTAATTTTTTTATTATTTTATTTATTTAATTATTAATTTATTTATTTTATTATTTGGTTATTTTTTAATTTTGTATTTGAATATCGGAATTTTCCATTTGTAGCTCATATTTATTAGAAAAATTAAAGTTTTAATATAATAACACCAATTTTTAATTCCTTTTTTATTCCGTGCACCTTGAAAAAATATATGAATTAGTAATTTTAAAGGCAAACCTGTCGATTCATTAATTCAAGTTTTAAAGGTTTTTTTGAACTACAATTGAAGTATCCTGAAGTGCAAATTTAAAGATTTGAACTACAATTCAAAAGTTTTTATATAAAAATTAAAAAATCGGACCGTAAAATGAAAGATCTGAACAACAATTGACAATTTTTAATATTAAACTGAGAGTTTATGAACTACAATTAAAAATAAATGCATTAGAAATGCTCACAAATTTGCGATAAACTTAAGAGACTTAATAAGACTGCAAGCGGCAATACTTTGTGGCCAAAAGTCGTAAGCAATATGGAGAAATTTTAACAGATGTGATATGAAATTGTATCTAGCCGGAACTCAGCAGCTCAAGACTTTTTCAATGGAGATCAACTTGACGAAGGATGCGATAAAGTTTACATTATTCCTAAGTCATATTTTTAATCCACTGCATAACAAAAACCTAAACAGTTCATTGAAAAAACGCTTCTTTTTATACTTTATTCATATCAATTGTAAAAGCGTCGGTTTTGGCTTTCAAACATCGATCCGCTGATCGAGGGTTTTTTCATCTTGTTTTGTCATCTTCATCAACTGTTCAACAGCTGATTTGAGATTGAGTTGAATGGAATCATTGACGTAGTTTTACGTCATTTCTTTCATACTCTTTTTTTCCGCATTTGTTTGTTTAGATATGAAAGTTATTTCCATATGAAAATAACAAATACTTCTTTTGCTTAATATAAAGAAATAATAATAATAATTGCCACAATATTTATTTATGTCTTGTATTTCTTTATTTATACAACGAGTTCCACAAACAAAAATGCTCAACCTTCAGTTAATTGTACAGAGAACGTCATGATTTAATATGATTTGAGACAAAGTAAATAATTACGACTGAAGATATTCAGAAATTCCATTAACAAAAAAAAAAAAAAAATTAAATATATTTTCATGTAGTTTAAATCATGATCTTTGTTAGGAATTAATTTGATTAATCTCTGTGTTTGATTGATGACTATTATAAAATTCATCCACCGATGGATAAGAGAAATACTTTTCCCTATCGCAATGTGCTCATCCCGCGTGTGGTTTTCTGATAGAAAAAAGGCGCGATTCTTAACAGCTTCTAGATAGAATATTGGCAAATCTTCTACGGCAACCGGTCGTACAAATTTGCTGGCCGGTGTTTTGCTCCAAGATTGGCCTTGATTTTCCCTAAATGTATTATTAGTTTTTTCACCACAGCGCACGATGACATCGAGGGAGCATCAAAGCATAGCCATCATTCGCAAAGATGCGCACCATCGTATAAATCAAGTCCAAGGACTGAGCTATGATCTTGAGGGGAAATTATGTATTGTTTTCCTGTACGCATTGCGTTTTCTGTGATAAATATGGGATAAAATCTGTGGTAGAATTGCTCTCTCTTTTTACTTCCTTGTATACGTAGTAATAACAAGAAAGTATTGTAATCATGAAAAATTTCGATATTTGGATTTTGATGGTAACACACATTTTGACCATCGCGGAGTCCATTTTGACTAGTTTGGTCGTGACGTGTATACGTATGTACGTATGTACGTATGTACGTATGTACGTCTGTACGTCTGTACGTATGTACGTATCCTCAATAACTTAAAAACGGAGAATCGTAGAAACTTGAAATTTGGTATTTGAGACTCTTATAAGACCTAGTTGTGCAGCTCCCTTTTTGGATGCAATCGGTTGCGCGAAAAGGACACTTCTCATATAGTTTTTTTCAAATTTCATACATTACTCAAAAACAAACACTCCTAGAAAGTATATTGGGCCTTACATAAGACACAATTTTGTAGCTCCAATTTTAATGATGGTTCGCACCAAAAGGACTCTTCGCCAAAGGAACACGAAGCATGCATTATCCGAATTACATAAATGATAATGATAAATGAGTGTTATGCTGCTATATCTTTTACAAAATTGTTTGTACCCCAACAGAACTAAACAGGGAAATCAAAATTACTACGATTGATAGTTAAAGCTGTGTGGAAACTAATTTGTACTCCTTGTTTTTACTTACTACTATTTAAATTATTTAAATTAAGAGAAGCCTATGAAATGTTTTTCATTATGGAAGTAAAAATATTTAAAATTTTTAAAACTTCAATTTTAAAATATAAATAAAATATATCAACCGCTCTTGAAATAAAACCATACAATTGCCGTCATACAAGGAAGTTATGTGTTGCCCACATCAGATATTTCCTAAACAAAATACCGAAGTCAGAGCTTTACTAAAATCTAATAAAAGGAGCACAGATACGTTTCTAGCGTCCATCTGCGGACCTCGCTATTTGCGGATATGCTTTTAAAGGTACAATTTCGCAGCTTAACCCGGGATTTTGACTAAGGCAGCCATCAGCTGAGAGGATTTAAAAACTTTAAAGGTACGAAAGCGTCAAAGAAAAAGTACTTGATGAAGTAGTTAAGCAGTTCTAATTTAAAAGTAACCAACGAGTTTAATTTTGACTTATCGAAAGGGCGACTAGTTGCGATTAAATGCTCAACGTTTATATTCCGGTAATCGCGGTACTGCCGCTCCGGTAACCAGCAGATCAGCTGGAGCAAAAATTAGCGCTTGCTTTGATATTGAGGGCACCCAAAACTGTCCTGTCTTTTTGATATTTACTAAGACGCTGACCCAGAAGAAGTCAATTAATGAAATGGAATGGCGTAGGCCAACACATTGTGCGAAATTTGCAAATAACATCTTAGTTGCTATATATTGAGCAAGTTGAGACTGAAATCTAAAGAGAGACGAAGATATGTGGGTTCTGCTATCGAACAGAGATGTGGACTCATAGCCCCACAAATCTTGGAAGACTTATATTACTGATTATTGGGAAAGATTTGCCGTGATCCCTCCGTGAAGTTAAGTTTATAGACAAACCGGTTTCGGGAAACTAGGAACAAAAACACAAACTTATGGTACATTCACAACAATATTTTTAATGCGTTTGTGTTTAAACCAAAGCAATTTCATATTATGTAAATTGTCTATAACTGAAAAATGGGCTTAAATTTTACTTATTTATATTGTGGCGATAGTGAGAGGAAGATGCGATCTTCAAAAAATCGGTTCTTAAGGTTCAGTGTGGAAATGAAGATGCAATATTCCGACGTCCATGTGTAGTTAAGGGTAAGCTCTAAGGCTAAAAGATGTAAACGTATAGTCGACGTCGGATTAACGAGTCTGCAAGCTGACGATGAGTGGCAAACAAGTGCGCTAAGGGACAACCAGCTAAATGATGCAGACTTGGCGAAGTTACTTAACGCTAAAGAAATGGGCCCAAGGCCAAGCAAAGAAGAAATGGCAATGGAAAAGTCCGCCTGTCAAGGCGTAGTGGGCACAATGGAGCAGTTTCAAGCTACAAAACGGAATGCTGCATCGTTCCTGGGAAAGTAATAACGGTAAGCAAACTCGTGATTTGATTGTTCTACTAAAGTCGCTAATAGATGCTGTATTAAAAGAATTTCACAATGGACCAAGTGGCGGCCATCTCGGTGTTACTAAAACTGTGGAGAATATTAAACAACGGTTTTATTGGACGAACTGTCAAGAAGCGGTAGCGGAATGTATCAAAAACTGAACGCAGTGTATAGCTGCTAAGGGACCTAATTTTGGAAGCAGAGGGATGTTGCAGCAGTACAACGCTGGAACGCCATTTGAGCGAGTTGCAATGGATGTAGCTGGCCCATTTCCGACTAGTGACTCTGAAAATAAGTACGAAATACACGAAATGGTTAGGCGGTTAACACAGCTAATGAGTAACAAAATGAAGGATCGCTATGACCGAGCTATGAATACGTGCGGGCTCAAAGAGGGCAACTTGGTGTTACTGTACAATTAGCAACATAGGAAAGGCATGTCTGCAAAGCTGCAAACATCATGGGAAGTCCCGTACAAAGTCATTAAGCGACTGAATGATGTTGTGTATCGCATACAGTCACACACACAAAAACGAGGGAAAATTAAAGTTGTCCATTTACAGAGGCTTGCGCCATATGGATCAAGGAATTTGGTGTCTGATTGGGACGATCAGACTTAAGTGGAGGGCAGTGTTGCAAATACTATACAGCGCCATCAAGCCAAGTGACATCGTGAAAGTTACAGTTTGAAAAGTGTTGAATACAGTCGAATAAGAATAAAATAGTTGAATAGCTTCTAATAAGAATTCGTGTATAAGTCTTTACGTGTATAAGTTATAAAAAGCGGTAGTAAAGAAGTGTTAAAATAAGAGCAAGCAATAATAAATCATAGATTTATTATTTGAAACTAACTACTTTTCATTATTCGAGTTTACGATTATTCACAATTCAGTGATCGAACCTGAAGGGAGTTCAAAAAGTAGTTATAGAAACTACGTAACAATATTATAGACGCGTTTTTGCAATGAACTATATAGGTCTTCTCCATACAAGTGACACTTACCCACGTTTTATCGAGGTTTCCATCCATGTTATGGGGAAATTCAATCACACTCACTTGGCAATTACTTATATAATTTATACAATTAATTTATATATATAATTTACTATATTTTATTATTTGGAAATAGAAATTTAGCAATACACAGACTTTTTCATTTATCATTTTGCTTAATGATTTGATGACGAAATTGCTTTTATGGTTTTTTTAATGAACTGTATAGCAAGATCTATATAAAGTTGGATAGCAAGATCTATTGAAAAAACGCGGCTATTATATGCTAGAAGTCTTTGATAGTACAAAGTGTAGCAAAAATAAATTACAGTGAATGAATTTTGGTTGAATAGAAATAAAACTATGTTTCTTTCTGTCCGAAAATGAGAATATAAACGCAGAAACTACGGTTCCAATTCGAAGTAAAGCCCCATCAATATTTCAATTTAATTTCAGTCGAAATTATTTGCATCAGACAACATTTATTTGAGGAACAACAACAAATAAAGAACATTTTTATACACTGATATTTGAAAAATGTCCTAGCAAAACCTTTGAATAATTTTTAAGAAAATTTTCTAAATATTTAGTATTAAATTGTATCGTGTAAATATTTCATTGTGTATAATTTTATTAATGTGAAAAATTTTCCTTCATAGATTTTTCATATTTATTGGTAGCTGATTCAACGTCGTCGAGAAGTCCAAGGAACAAATCCAACAGAATAATCGGCTAGATCCTTAGATAAATGAATCATCTGAGTATAGAATTTGAAAGAAAGGATCGTCATCATAGTAAAATATTGACGTAGGCGCAAATATTGAAAGTAAAAACACGCACAGGCGAAGGACATCGCCGAAGATGAGCGACCGCGATATACCGAGTGTTCCGGTGACGACCTTGGCTGGGTTGACCAGTTTGTCGGATCGTAAGTATTACCTCATTACGGTTTTATATGTTTCTGTTATTTTCTTCATGTTTTATGTATTTAATTTTCTTTCAATTGGACGAAGAAAATTCAATTTATTTAGTTATTAGATTCTAAATAGCGTAATTATAGTATAATATAGTGTAGTAATAGACCAACTATTTCCCTTCCCTTGGGATATATTTTCATACTTTTCGAAGCGTCACTTGTATTTTAGAAATGCCATTTGGAAATCAGAAAGCGTCACTTGTAATTCAGAAAGCATAACTTTAAATTCAAAAGGGCCATTTGTAAATCAGAAATTATCATTTGAAATCTTCTCTGACATTTCTGAATTTAAATTGAGGCTTTCTGATTTTAAAATGAGGCTTTCTGATTTAAAAGTGGAGAAGGTGTAGCTCTGACTATCCTACGAATGCCGAAATTAATAAACTTTTCACTAAAAACCGTGGAGGAAATTTTAAATCTGTCGAAGGAGTTGGTAGAGTGCGTTTGGGAAAACGATCCTCTGAGGGATAGAGCAGAGAGAATATTCGAAAGAAATCTTGAAAATAATTTATCTGCCTACCAGGAAATCTATTATGCAAAGATTTAAGCAAAAAGGGAATTTTTATTACATAAAATATCGAAAATAAAAACATATAACCAATATTTTTTGTATTAGGAACGTAACGTTAATTTTTGTATGGAGTTCAAGTGACCTACAACGCGGTTTCCTATAACGCGCGATTTTTCAGGAACCCATTGAACGCGTTGTAGGAGGGTTACCTACAATATATTTAACAAAGCAGAAGATTTTTAATTATTTATCTTAATATTGATTATGTCTAAATTCTTACAATTTACTGAATTATAAAGTAGTGTAGATATTTAGTTTGTACGGTTAAACCAATGATATTTAATAAAGAAAATAATAATAATAAGTAGTATAAAAATAGTTCTACACAAGTCTAAATACAAATACAACGCCTGAGATATATGACGACGCAACGTCGTCGACTGTTGCCCATTGCGTTCGGGCGTTTATTCGTGGTCTTCTAGAATCCTGCTTTCTGTTTACCGTTATTCGTCTACCAGACAACACATACTTTTGTTGGTTTCTTTTTTCCCTACTCTAATTTACTCAAACCGGTTGGGAATATAGTGTACATTTTTGCATTCACTTACAGCTCTTGAACAATGCGAGGGATTCCTCCTGACAAATCGAATAATAGGTTTAGCCTGTTATCCGATTTCCCAGATTTCCATGAAGCTCCAAGCAAGAAAACAAAAAGGATTCCTCCTAATTTGTTCTCTTCTGGAACAAGCCACCTAAATGATCCTAAATTTTTATTAATATTCTCATGTAACGTGCAGAAATCATTGGGAAAATACAGCCCGTTTCTCGTAAAAAAAGACTTCTTGACTCAATCTCCACAAAAGTTGACTCAATATCCTTATTAAGTGATGGTAAGTTACTAATCTTAGCACGTAACACCCGAGTTCCTCAGAGGTTTTTGACTGCGAAAACACTATCCAATATCTGCCCTATTAATATTCAGTTACACTCGCATCTCAACTCGGTTAAAGTTGCAATTTTTGCCCCGTGTTTCAATCACACCGATGAAGACGAAATAGTTAAAGAGCTTGAAAGGTACGTTCAACATAATTGAAGAACGCACAGCAACACATAAACCTCCCTCCCGTCTGCTCTAACGCATCTCTTACAACCTCATCTCTTACAAACCCATCTCTCACACCTTCTCCGCATTCCGACTTATACCCAACACTTCCCAACGCTACCACCTCTTCCCCCTTTTCAAGAATCATTCCAACACTTCTCAACGATAACAGCTACTATCTTAATACTTCTTCATCCCAACTATCAGACAATGACATGAGCGATAACATTTGATCCTTCCAAAATACTTTGTATATTGCCAAGCGATTATTTCCTCGTAATCTTTATATAAATCCTTTAATTTTAACCTTTTTTAAATTATATGGATTTTCATTTCTTTCCTCTTTACTCATGTTTTCCCTTTTGCAATGGAACATCAACGGATATTTTAACAATTACCATAAACTTTAATTGCTACTTAATTCGCACAAACCGTCTCTAGTACTAGTTACAAGAAACGCACATCCTCCACGGAAATACTGCCCCTATTCCTACTAAGAATTAAAACAGCTATTTTTACAATTTTTCATATAACTCCAGTAAAAAACAAGGCATTGGTATTATGGTAAATAAGCCATACCTCATTCATTCAGACCATTAAACAATATTGGCCTGAGCTATTAATATTTGCTTGTCAGTCAAAATTACCGTGCTATGTGTCTATATTCCCCCCAATCAAAACTAATGCTTCCAGTTAATATGTCAAATATGGGCGTGATCCGCCCACTTTAAAAAAAATTTTTTGTTTTTATTATTATTATTATATATATATTGTAGATATTATATCGCACCACTTCTAAATATATATACGAGTATATATGCAGCTTTAAGGTGTAGGGTATTTCGGCTACAGCCCGGCTGTAGACAACACCTTTACTAGTTTTACTACCTCTTCTACATAAAAACCCCTGCCTGTCTTTATAAGGTCAGGTGCCCTCGGGCTTTGACCAAGGTAAGGCACAGCAGCCAGGGATAGTTATAAAAATATCCCATATCCCAGCCATTTATAGGTAGGTTTCTTTTTTATATAATTTTTACCTCAAACGCGAAATGACAGGTAAGTATACTTCAAATGCGAAATGACCTGTAATTAGGTTTGTCTGATGATGATTGGTTTATGGCTTGAATTATTTGTTTTATGCATTTGCAAATCGGCTATAAATGTTCCAAGCTATTCAGATTTTTAAATATTATGTGATTTGAAGTGATAAAAGCAACACCAATTTGAATAATGGCACAACGAAATTTGAATGAAGCTGAAATAGAAAGATATTTACAAGTAGATATCGACGAAATTGAAGTTGAGCAGCATTCCAGGGAGGAAGACACATTCTCCTCAGGCAGCGAGGACAACTATAACGTTGAAAACGAGGATTATTCATCCAACTCTGAAGAGGATGAACCCGATCATGACGCTGATTCCGCAATGCGTTCTAAAAACAGTATTGTATGGAGAGAGAGTCCTGAAAGTCTTCAATTAACATATCATCGAAGGGCAGAAACCGTATTGACATTGAAACCAGGCATAACACGATAAGCAATCAGCAGAATAGATTCCATTTTATCTGCCTTCAAAATCTTGATGCCACAATCTATTTGTGATGTTATTATAAAACATACAAATGAACACGGAGCTCAAACGGTGGATAAATGGATAACCTTAGACACGGATAGTTTTGATGCATACATTGGGATTTTATTACTGGCTGGAGTATTCAAGTAAGCTTTCTAGTACGATAAAATTTTCTTTTTTACAATTACATTTATTTTAGATTGAAAAACGAGAACGTAGAAAGTCTTTTCGATAAAGATTTTAGGTCGTCCAATATTTCGTCGAATAATGTCCTTGAGCAGGTACAGACATATATCGAGATCGAGGGCTTTACGATTTGACGATTATTCAAATCGGTGCCAAAAAGTTTCCAGTGATAAATTTTCACCCATTCGAGATATTTGGAATAAATGGTGCGATTCTCTGCCAAATTTTTACAATCCGAATGAGAATGTAACCATTGACGAGCAGTTAGTAGCATTCCGAGGACGCTGCAAATTTCGGCAATACATGCCATCAAAGCATGCTAAATATGGCATTAAATTCTGGATGCTAGTTGACTCAAAGACGGGATATATTTGGAAAATCCAACCCTACCTAGGAAAATCAACATCTGGTGAAATCGAAAGGCAACGAGGGACACGTGTGGTGCTGGACCTAGTACAGGGATTGAAGGGTCATAATGTTACTACGGATAACTTCTTCACTTCATACGAATTGACCCAAGGTACCACTTTACTCCTCAAGTTTTGCATTTACCAAAGACACCACATTGTTCTCATACGTTGGTCGAAAGAATGTATGCACAACACTCCTTAGTACTTTTCCTCATCAAGCAACTGTAGATGAAACTCATCCCAAAAAGCTACCCGAAATCATCAAATTCTACAATCACACAAAAGGTATAGTTTTCTTCCTTCTTCTTGTATTACTATAAACTTGTATGCCAATAACATATCCATATACTATAATATATTTTTGTATTTCTTCTTTTATCTTATCCTATTAAGTGGAGTGGATGTAGTAGATGAAATGCTGTCTCCTTTGTAGCACGAAAAGAAAGACAAACCGTTGGCCTGTGGTTGTATTTTGCAACATGTTGGACATTTCTGCTTCCAATGCGCTAGTCCTGTATGATGCAATCAATCCAAGATTTCATTGAGAGCAGAAGAAAAGGTTCAGAAGAATGTTCCTGGAAAAACTTGGTCAAGACTTGGCAGATAACTTCATAAAATCGAACAAAAAGCCGCTTCTTACAAAAAGATGTAAAAAAAAAACATAGGACACCCCACATTCATAAAAGAGATCAAGAGGACTTTGCACTTTTTGCACAGGCACAGAAAAACACAAATGTGATCTAGTTTGCACAAACTGCTCAACATTTATTTGCAAAGAGCACAGAACAACTCTATGTTTGAAATGTGCAACTAACGATTTAGAATAAGCTTATCTGTTATGGACTACTTATATGTTTATTATTAAATAATATCAATAAATTAAATAATACAAATAAAAAAAAAAACAAATTAAAGTCTTCTTACTTTTTTTATCGGTTAAATTATAAGCAAATACGCTTTGGGACCAAATGGTCCCCAAAAAACATATTAGGTTGTTTTTTTTTAAGTGGTCTAGGGTTAATGCAGGTATCTACCCACAGCACTGGGAAACTTCTGTTATTGTACCCATTTTGAAAACCAACAAAGCTGTGGGTGAATTAAACACCTACCGATTTCCGATTTCTCTTCTGGCCTGTTTGGGTAAGGTTCTTGAGAAGATAATTGCTAACAGGCTGATGTGGTTTGGTAAAAAAAATGGTCTTATTAGTCCCAATCAGGTCGTTTTTCAAAAGGGCTTAAATACCTCCAAGGTTTTATTGGACCTAGATCACTATGTCACGAGCACAATGAGCAGCAGAAATCACGTCTCACAGCTTTTAATTGATTTCCTCAAGGCTTTCGATCGCATTGGCTTACACGTTGTCTTACGACAACTTTTAAGATGGAAAGTTGGATTAAAAATTTAATTTAATTAAAATTAATTTTACTTTGTTAAAAGTTTTTTATCCAACAGTAAATATCAAGTTGTAGTCAATGGCACTTTGTCCAAAATAGCTCCACTCGATATTGGTATGCCACAAGGCTCACCACTTTCGGTGGTGTTGTTTATCATAGGCTTTCAGGAAGTTAGTGTGGTTATTTCAAATCACACCGAAATTCAGCATTTGCTCTACGCAGATGATCTAATTATATTCACTAATATTGCTGACATGAATACTGTGTGTGCTTGAAAATAAATTCATAAATATTTTACATGATTTTCATGAATGGTCTCTAATCTCCGGCACAGTCGTTTCTGTGGACAAAACTAGCACGCTTCATTTTTGCAAAGAGAGAAACTCTACAGGCCTTCAATTATATATTAATAACAACCCGATAAAAGCTTGCACGTATTTAAAAATATTAGGATTATTATTTGATAAGTCGTACACATTTAAGCAAAATAGTACATATCTTGGGCATTACTTATTTAGTAGATTAAATATAATTAAGCTATCCTCCTCAAAAAGCTGCTATGTTCATCCCGCTACACTCAGCCACGCAACGAGAGCACCAAAACTAACCTGCGACTACTCAGTGGGCCTTACCATAAGGCCATAGCCAGAAACCTTGAGCCTTCCCAACAACTCCAACGAAGAATATTCTGGCGGAAGCCGGGCTTCCTTCACTTCCAAATAGAGTTTCGGATGGAACCAACAAACTTATTTCCAAATTTGTGCTGGCCACGAATCCAATCTTAATTAAGGATCTAAGAAATTTCCAATCAAGAAAGCGCACACCAAAAAACTCTCTACAATAGCCAATTGCGCCGCTTTCGCCACGCTTCACGGGACACCTCTAAGCAGTACTTAGACCGGCTTATACACTTACCCACCGTGGTCTATACCAGCATCGGCTTTCATTAACAGACAGCCTATCGTGTGTTAATGCAATCAAATTGCTACATTGGAGCAACCACATTATAACCTATCTGAGGAACACTCCCATAGCGACCAGTGGTCGCATTGAAATAATGTGGGTTCCCAGTCATTGCAGAATTGATGGTAAGCAGTTTGCAGACACCCTTGCTATAAACGTTATTCAAACGCCGTCGATCAAATGCTCTTCTTTTGGACCAAAAGACGAACCTCATCGTCTGACAGGCAGGCTTACACACACACACCATTACCCTGCAATATTTACCCCTGCAATATAGCTCATGCAGCGATTATAGCCTATTGCCGACTTCGCCTTGGCCACACCAATCTTCCACACGAGCGTTTGCTCAACGGTCGTCCACCCAACGTCTGTCCTCGGTGCTACCAAACGGGGTCAATATACCATTTAATCAACAGCTGTTCTTCGCTAAACTCCTTAAGGAGCCTAAGGGCAACCCGACCGATTCACTAAAAAACATAACAGGACCCAACATCCTAGCCACTCACCTTTTTTTTGAAAGACGCGAAGCTACTAAATTTTATCTAAATTCTAATTTGCCTAAAGTTTTGTCTTATTTATAATTTTGTATATAAGTACGTTTAAGTATAGCTTCTGATTTTATTAATAGTCCTGAGGCCCCTGTTGCTAGTACTGCTTTTGTTTTTTGCTTTGAGCAGTAATTTATTACTGCATAAATAAAATAATAATAATAATAATAACGCCCGAGATAAATGAGCATCATTCATGAGCCTTAAAACGTCCCCGTTGTCCTACCTTTGGGTGTTTTTCCAAGTTCATGATGAATGTCGATGCATCATCAGAATAAAAATTGTAGAAAAATGTTTATATTTGCCTCATAATTGTAAATTCGAACAAATTAAATAAGAACATCGTTAATAATAACGGGGGAAAAAGAATAATTATAATTAGAATTGCTCGAATTAAAGTTATTTTCTTGAATTGAATTGAATTGTTGTTGTGACTCTGAGCTCTAAAAATAGTATTTTGGACTTTTTATTTCGCCTGCAGTATTGAGTGAGCTTCCAGTGTCCGACTCGCTGAACAACGTGACGCCGCTGAACAAATCTCTGCTGTTCCATACGCTGGTTGCGAACGAGTCGAACAATTTGCTGTCGGTGCGCGACGACAACTTGGTGCGGCAGCTGGTGCACGCCATCGAACAGACCAACTCGGATAATATGTAAGTTAATTCATTTCCGATCAACGAAAATGTTACATGTGTTTTTTTGCCTAAATGCAGCGAGTTGAAGTCTCCGTATGCGATCCAACAGCACGGCACCAATATTAGCGCATTTCCCGAGCTGCTGCAAGGAATTTATAACTTTCGTCCAACTGTTTTTAATACTCCTCAGCGAATTCGTAAGTTTCGAGTGTTTCCCCGATTTCGACTGCAATTAATTTTCATCCACAAAAAAAAAACAAAAAAAAGATTTCTCTTTAATGACTAAACACATAACTAAACATTTATTGCTTTCACCCACAAACAATTTGAATTGTTGCTCAAATATGTAGAAAATCAACAACAAAACCAACAGCAGCAGCAGCAGCAGCAGCCACATTCGTCAGTTTATCAACAGCGTGGCTCAAGCGCCGTCAACGTCGTCCAACATCATTTAACTACAGATCATCAACAGCAACAGCAGCAACAGCAGCAGCAACAACAGCAACAGCATCAGCAACAAATACAATCATCACAAGTGAAATCTCCTGGTGGCAATGCATTCGCACAGCAGGCAACGTCACCCAGCGGCCATAAGCAGCAGCTCATCATCAGTCCGAATGCGATGGCGAATGTACTGATGCAACAGCAGCCGTCGACTCCGAATCATTTGCTGTAAGCTGGCGTATAATTAATCTCAAAACAATTGCAATTTTTGTGTTTTATTTTGTATTGAATATTGTAGACATTTGTAACTTTTTTACCCTTAGTACAAATGACGGCCAGCTGCAACAGCAACAGGTTGCACTGGAGACACCAACGCGGCGGACACGAAGGAATGCAGCAGCTGCAGCTGCAATGGCTGCGGCGACGGCAACGGCAACGGCAACGGCGACTGTGATGGCGACAGTGACGGCGCCTGTGACGGTGACGGTAACAACGCCGCCAACAGCAACGGCAACGGCAACAAATGAACAGATAACTTTGAAGCAGCTGAAATATCAGCAACAGCAGCTGGCAACGGCACAAACAATTCCCATGGATGCAATAACGCAGAATCAGCAATTTTGGCAAAGTCAAAATTCGCATTTACAGCAGCAGCAACAACAGCAACAACAACAACAACAGCAGCAGTCAACAGAAATGAATTATTTCGTCAAGGAGCAGGAGCAGCAACAATTATTTCCATTGCAGCAAACATCCGTTATACAAACACAACAACAGCAACAACAACAGCAACCAACTGTGATGAACCAAAAGCACCAACAGCAGACAGTTATACTGGCAACAACAGCTGCAGCAACGCAGTTCCAAGGGCAACAAAGCGTCATAACGAATCAGCAAATGCAGCAGCAGCAGCAGCAGCAACATCAACATCAGCAGTTTCAGCACCAACAACAGCAGCAGCAGCAGCTATTGTACCAACAGCAACAGCAACAGAAACAGCAACAGCAACAGCAACATTTCCATCAACAACAACCACAACAACAGCAGCAAGCAATCGTTAAAACGCCGCGAACATCACCGCAACAGCAGCAGCAGCCAGCAGACCAACAGACGCAATCGATACAAGGCAACTTTCAAAATGTGTTGAATCTACAGCGACAGCAAATGGTGGAGAGACAGAAGCAGCAACAACTCCTGGTGCAACAACAGCAGCAGCAGCAGCAGCAGGCGCAAAAATCTACACCGCGAAACAATGAATATTTGTTAAATCTACAACCGAACAAGAATCCGAGCAATCAATCGCCAGCGCAGGCTGCCATTGCACCATGCGCAGCAGCAACGATGCTTAGCAACAATGTTGCGGCCACTGTAACATTGGCAGCAACACAAACAGCAATAGCAACATCGATACCAACGCCAATAGCAACACCCACACCCACACCAACACCAACACCAACACCGACGACAAATGAAACATTCGTTCCTTTTCACGAGGAGCACACAAAACAAATGTCAACAACAATAACAACAACAACAACAACGGTGGCAACAAATATTGAATCGTTGAATTTGAGCAGGCGAATGAACGATACGAAAAGTTCGTCGTGCGCCTCTTCGTCATCCGGCGAAAAGTCCCAACTTCGGGTATGTATTAATCGACTTAACGCCGAGGACGCTCATCTCATGCAACAGAGTATTAAAGAATTTGTACAAAAGTCACCAGAAACAGCAATTAAAATCGGTTTGCATGTGCCGCCAGAGTTGGCAACACTCAAAGCTGCCTCCGCTAACGATGCATTCGGCAAAACTATCGAAATGACATCAGCAGCAGCGGCGGCAGCGGCAGCATTGAATACTGCAATGATTGCCGCCGCCGCCGCCACAACATCAGCTACGGACACCTTCACGCTGATGAAAGCCAACGAAAAGCGGATCGTAGCAAAGCGTCGCTTGGCGGTTCCTTTCGACGATATTCCACCGGAGCAAATATGTGAGTTGCCCATTATAACGTCATTTTTAATCGTTTCCTCAATTATAAAATTATTTCATTTAATGTTTCTTTCCTTTCGAATGATTTTCTGAATGTCTTTTTCACTTTAATTTCCTTTAATGTCGTCGAGCGTGTAAGAATTTCAATTGTTTACTTAGAAATTAACGTCAATTTATTCTGCATTTTCCACTACTTCTTTGAGTGGAAAATTCTTTATTAGATTAACTATAAAATATTGAAAATAATTCTTTAAAGTAGCTGTAGTGTTTAAAAGCCCCTCAAAATTAGAATAATTTAGAAAAGTTCAATTGTTTGTAGTCATTCGAAATGCATGGAAATGAGTTTTTAATAACAGGCGACGTGGCATCAGGTGAATTTTATTGGATATTTGGATATTTGCAGGTGTTAAATTAATGTGTAATAAATAATAAAATCTCTAATTTTTCCACAGCATAACTTTTAATCGTTTGTTATCTATCGCATTCGCAATTGGCTTACTGCGTCTGCGAAGATCTTTTTCCCCCTTTATTTTCCTCATACACTTCAACGTTTTCTTTTGTTACTAATTGTATTTTCTTTACAATTTCTAGAATTGCTTTGAGTTATCAGTCGTGTTTCATTCGCAAAATGTCACTCGTCATTCTTATAAATATCCATATATATTCTGCTTATTTCTGTAAATAGTTTCGAAGCCGAAGATGCGACGTGTAGAACGTAATCTATCGCCTCCGATGCCGAAAACGTCGAAGGAAGAGATGATGCGATCGCAAACCTATCAACAATTCATGCGCAACATGGAACAAATCATTGAATTGTTGGATGATACGGAAACACCCAACTTGGATTCAGGTAAAAGTTTACATATATAAAAAAAAAAATTAAAATTTATTTAAATATTCTCAAAAAAATTTGCTGTCTTTCAGATGACGTCGATGACAACATCGAATGCATTTCATCAAAAATGCTTAATACCATGAGCAACGATGTGGCCAAGCTCAAAGCCAAGTTGGCGTTGGATTCTATACCAAAAAATAAATTAACTCTGCTCATAAACTACGCAATGCGAAATGTCTACTTGGTTAAGAACTACTCAGCGGGTCCAGTACGTATTTTAATTACATTAATTACATTTTAAGGCTACGTTTCACTGCCTGCTTTCATTACACAGGACGACGAAGACGAGATCATCGATGAGGATATCATGGAGAAGATCTTGAATGCGATGGAAGCATGTCTGCTGATTTGCAATATCTACGCCACTGCTAAAGACCTGAAGTTCCTGCAGGAGGATAACATTTCGCTCATTATTAAATTCGTTCAGTTCCAATTTCGCGAAACCATCTTCCCCTCCTACGATCCCGTCTACACCGTCAAGAGTCTGAAGAAGACCGACAATCGTAGGAAGACGAAGGCGCATCAGAATCACAATCGCAGTCTGCAGCTGCTCTACTCCAAGGCAGTCGAGTTGATGAAGGTTTTTGTGACGCTCTTCGACAAATGCATTTTCATCGATACGATTGTGTTGCCGCTGTCGACGTTGGCTGTCGAGCCGTTTTTCGTCGATAACATTGAAACTCTTCAATTTGTCTGCTTAGAATTAGTTACTACGGTGCGTCCTTGTCATTATTTTATTTATATTTTCATATTAATTGTATTTATTGTATTGTATTGTATTGAATTGTATTTTATTTATCTTTGTTTGTGCAGATCTTTCGCAAGGAAAGATATGACAAAATCCGTAGCAGCATCCTTGGCGACATTCTCTCTTCAATTGATCGATTGCCATCGTCCAAAAAGAACCTGCGGCCATTCAAACTGACGAACAACGGCGGCAACATTCAAATGGTCACTGCTCTCGTCCTGCAGCTAATTCAATGTGCCACAATTTTGCCGGAATCGCTTTACGACAATGACCTGAACAAATCGAAAGTTACTGCTCAGCAGATCATCGATTTCGATGATGAAATACCGGGTGGCGCTACGAAAATCGCCAATAAACAGAGCAACGATGTCGTCGTGTTGAAGAAATACGATGTTGCTATGAGCATCGGCGGTAACTTTTTGACAACGTTTCTAAATAAATGCAAAACACGTTCCAATGAAACCGATTTCCGTCCGTTGTTCGAGAACTTCATAAACGACCTCTTGGCCACGGTCAATAAACCGGAGTGGCCGGCATCTGAGCTGCTGCTGTCGCTGCTTGGCACCATGTTGGTTCGCTACGTGTCGGACAAGACGATCGAGCAGAGCATACGATTGGTGTCATTGGATTATCTGGGCATTGTGGCTGCTCGTCTGCGCAAAGATACCGTCGAGTCCAGGTGCAAAGTCAACATCATCGATTCTATGATAAAATCTATAAAAGCCGAGCAGGAAAAGGAAGGCGATTTGCCAGTTATAAATGTACGTTAGGCCAATAACTTTTTATCGCTCGCTAAACAAACAAATTCGTGTTTGAATTTTATTATTTTTGTATATTTTTGTAGAGCAAAATTCAGGTAGATCCCGAAGAGGAACGCACAGAATTTCTGCACAAAATTCTGCTCGACTTTTTGGCTGTCAACGCGCAAGAGGAGGACCTCATTTGGGATTATGCAAGGAACTTCTATTTGACGCAGTGGTATCGCGATATCATCTACCAGCGGAGGCGAATCACGGACGGCGGAAAGGGATATGCTTCACGTAAGAAAAGTACGGCGCGTAAAAAACGCAGAAAAGGTAATTCAAATCGATTTAAATAAAAGAAAAATAGAAATAATCGACTTTCTTTCTTTCTTTTTGTTGCTGCAGCAGGTAGCGGCGGCGGCGGTGGCGGTGGCGGCTCATCGGGATCTTCTGGCACTGATTACAGCGGTGCCAGTGATGATGATGAAAACAATTCCGCAAATAATAGCAAACGGACTGCCGTTACCGATCAAGAGTTAAATTTGGAAATCTTCAAAGTGCTGGAAGAGCGAAAATTGTATTTGCTCAGCAAAATTAAACCTTATTCGGCGACTGGCGATATGAACCACGCATCGTCGCAGCACATTAAAACCTATATCGACTATAATAATGCGCATTTGATAGCGCAATATTTGGCGACGAAACGGCCGTTCAGTCAATCGTTCGATGGTTATCTTAAGAAGATTATTTTAGTTGTAAAGTAAGTTGTAAAGTAGTTCTTAAAGCCATATTTCAAAGGAAATTATGATGGAAATGGTGACAAGCAACCACTAAATACCTTTAGAGACAAGAAATCTCTTTTACTCAAGGTTGCAGCCACAGCCTATTGCAATAGTACTGCAGACGGGCACAAAACGTACTCTGCGTTCGAAAAAAGTACTTCGATTCGTGTTTTGTTACGAATACGAGAATGAAGCGGGTACGAAAAGTAGAACGTACTCTGGGCCGTTTTTTTTTTACATAGGTTTCTTATGGAAGAATAACGCGAGAAAGTACGAAAGCAAGAATGTACTTCGTACTCCAAAATAATGGCGTTTGTTTTGGTTCTTTTTTTTTGTAAATAGAGTAAAGAGTTGCCAAGTGTCATGAAAATATTATGTACCCTGGGTTGAAAATCCGTACTCCGCCATTAAAAAATGTACTCAAAATAGTACGCAAGTACGAAGTGGTGCATCCATGCTTTTACTTTAATTAACTTTATTTTTTTTTGATTTTATTTGCTTGAGAGCATTTGTTCTGCACGTTTTTGTAAGCTGACTGTTTGTTCCTTATTTGTTCCAACAGTGAACCATCCATAGCTGTAAGGACACGTGCAATGAAATGTCTCGCCAATATCGTTGAAGTCGACCCGCTCGTCCTGAAGCGCAAGGACATGCAAATGGGCGTCAATCAGAAGTTCCTGGACGCTGCGATATCTGTGCGCGAAGCGGCTGTGGATTTAGTTGGCAAATTTGTGCTTAGCAATGAAGAGTTGATCGATCAGTATTACGACATGCTCTCCACAAGAATTTTGGTATATTGAATCTTCAGTAGCTTTAAGTGTTTGCGACTTGTTATTATTTATTTATTTTTATTCATTAAGGATACTGGCGTTTCAGTGCGGAAGCGTGTGATAAAAATTCTGCGTGATATTTGTATTGAATATCCTGATTTTGAGAAGATTCCTGAAATCTGCGTGAAGATGATACGTCGAGTGAATGATGAGGAAGGAATTCAAAAGCTTGTGACGGAGGTGTTCATGAAAATGTGGTTTACTCCATGCCGAGATAACGATCGGGTAAGAAATGTGCCATCGATGATGCTCGAGCCGAGTTCTTTACGTTCCACGTTTTTACAGCATGGAATTCAACGAAAAATCAATCAAATCATCGACGTTGTTAATACTGCCCATGACACAGGCACCACTTGGCTAGAAGGATTATTAACAAGTGTAAGTTTCAATCATCGGACAATTTCAATAGCAGCCACACTTGAAGTTGTTGGTTTTTCTGCAGATCTTCCAGCCGAAAGAAAATATGATTAAGCAGGATGGCGGTGCACAGGAACCGGTTAAGAAGAACACTGAGCCGCCGCCGGAAATAGTTGTGGCGTGCCAACAGTTGGCCGATGGTTTAGTCGGCCGCCTCGTCGAATTGGAAGATACCGACAACTCGCGCATGTTGGGCTGCATAACGACGTTGCATTTGTTGGCAAAAGTGCGGCCGCAGTTGTTGGTGCGACATGCGATTACTATTGAGCCCTATCTGAACATCAAGTGTCATTCAGCGATAGCGCCGAAATTTATCTGCTCAGTTGCCGATATTCTCGAACAAGTAAACGAAATACATTTCATGTGAAACTATTTGCAATTTAATCGACAATATTTCTTCAATTAAGGTCGTTCCGCTTGTCGTTAATCCCAGTGAATCATTTTTGGCTTCGCTGGAAGAGCATTTAATGCTGCTGGTTGTATCGCTGAATCAAGCCGTCGTCACCAGTTGTGTTTCCTGTCTCGGTGCGCTGGTAAATAAAATCACGAAGAATTATAAACTGATAAGAGACTGTTTTCAAAAGTATGCACTTTTCCATAAGCGTTTCTGCTGTAGTTTTTAGTTTAATTGATTTATTTATTTTATTGCAGATTTTACCGTGTTCTTGACTACAGCCGAAATCAAGTGGTTCAAAATAATCATTCAATCGATAGCATTTATACGCCAATGTTTCGTCGCAGTTTATTTACCATCGGAATTTTGATGCGTTATTTCGATTTCAAGTCAAAACAGGTTATTGGTAAGTGTTTTAAAAGTAATCACATTTCACATTTTCTATAATACAAATTCTAAACAACCGTACACAATCTTTTACGCACCAAATTGCAAAAATTTTTCAATTACTTGCTACGAAGTGTGTGCGTCCCTGTTTTGTTTCTTTTTGCCGTTTTTACTCGTTGTAAAGCAACACTTTTGGTAAAACTATTAAAGCTTACGGTTTGTTAATATACGATTTTCAAATGAGTAACAGAATTCAATTACGAAAACTTGTATATTTATCTGATATGAATACACAACTACATAATTTCCGTTTGCGATTCACTGTTGCGAAAGTAAAGAAGATTTTCCGGGTTGCAGTTTTTGAAAAGCGTAGTGAACGCTAAACTGTATGTTTTGTAGTGTTGCATTGCTCTAAAATTTGCTAATTGCAATTGTGAATTGATCTTGTGTTGTTGTTGAGAAGCACTCAAATGATTTTCTTTCTTGCAGGTGACGCAAATCCACTCCCCGTAACGATTTGTGACGATGCTTTCGAGTGTCTCATGTTCTTTACGAAGTGTTTAAACTATGAAATTCGTAAACAGTCTCTCATCGCATTGGGTTCGTTTTGCGTTATGAACGATGATTATCTGACTCGAGCCGAGTTGAAGAAATTCTACTGTGATCTACTTCGCTCCGACACGATTGAACCGTGCATTAAAATCATATGCATGCGCAATATATGGATTTATTTAACAGAATCAGAAATGTATATGCAACATAAGGAAAAAGAATGTAAGTTCATTCGAAGCGTTTTATGCAAATGAAAATTTTATGAATATTTTTTTGGTCGTTTGACAGGGGAGAAGCAAGCAAAAACCGAGGATCTAAAAGAAATGAATGACGTTTCATCGGGCATGGCGAGTCGAATTATACAGCTCTACCTGAAAGAAATACTTGACTGCTTCCTCAATCGCGATGACGCTGTGCGTTTGTGGGCGGTCAAAGTGGTACAGATCGTCCTGCGACAGGGTCTGGTGCATCCTGTAAGAATGGTTCCATATCTGATTTGCTTAAGCACGGATTCAAAATTAGAGGTTTGTGTTTGGTTCGACTTGTGATGATTAATTACTATTTAATTATTGTAATTAAACTCTTTGCTTACAGTCGGCGCACAGAGCGGATGCGTTACTTAAAGATATTGACAAAACTTACGCCGGATTTGTAAATATGAAAGTTCATCTTGGTCTACAGCTTTGCTTTCAGCTTCAAGAGATTTTGCAGTGCAATAATAAGGGCAAAGGAGGATGTCACGTCATTCGTGGCTATGTGTAAGTACTGAGCATTTCTCTCTCTCATCATCGACTAGAATTCATGATCCATGTTTGAACATTTTGCGTTGTCTGTAGTAAAAGAGAAAACGAAATTATGCCTTCCGCTCTCAACGATTTCCTCTACACGATGCTGCGTACAACGAAACCTCAGCGACGCGCTCTCATGCAAACAGTTACCAAGCAGTTCGACGATCAGAAGACCTCCTTACTTCAGATGTTGTACATTGCTGATAACCTGGCATATTTCCCATACGCCGTGCAGGACGAGCCGCTCTACTTGATACATCAGATTGATCTGCTGATATCGATGGCTGGCACCAACCTACTCGCCACCTTCAAGGAATGCCTCAAGCCGAACGAGAATGCCAGCGACGTGCTGGAGGACGACGACGATGAGGAAGATCCGGAAGTGTTGCTGAAACGTCTGCCGGACGATACGTCCGAGATTCAGAAGTGCATAACATCGGCTCAGGCGTGTATGTTGCTGCTCATACTCAAGGAACATTTGAAGGACATGTACGGACTGACCGACGGCAAGATATCACGCTATTCACCATCCGAGTCGCAGAAGATCTACGAGAAGGCGGTGGCGCGCAAGGTGGTGCCCATCTTCAATCCGAAGACCATCATCGAAGTGATAACAAAGCAACAAGCACAAAAAATTGCCAACACCGATTCCGATTCCGACGACAAACAGACACTGAACAATGAAGAGAAGCTGGATTTGATTGCGAAGTATTTAGATGTAAGCGCTTTCCTTTTGTCACTGTATCAATACGACGATAGATGAATAATAATCTTCTTCTTGTTGTAAATTGTGTAGTTTAAGCAGCTGATGCTGAAGCTGGATCCTGACGATGCCGACTCGGACGATGAGGGGCGCGGCGATAAGTCGAAACTGAACCATACAACGATGGCGATGGATACAACACCAACAACGTCGGCGCTGAATTCGACGGGCGCATGGAATACGTCGGCGTTGGAGGAGAGCGTCAGCAGTGGAGTGGGCAATAGTTCGGGTGGTTTCGGCGCTGTATCAACACCGAACATAAACAACAGCAGCAGCAGCAACAATCATGCAATGGCAACTGCAATGCACATGAAGGTAACAACACGCCACAGAACAGACAACTGACAACAGACAACTGAGAATATTACTTTTACGCAATTGATTTGTTGAAGGAATCACCAGCGACGCCCACCTCACGCTCTTCCAGACAAACCGCCAACTTGAAATCGTCGGCGCGGAAGCAACCGCAGCGCAGCAAGCGTAAAAAGCGAAAACTAGTGCCATCGGACGCCGAAGAAGACGAAGACGGCAGCGACGACGACTACGCGTAGACAGCAGCCGTCGCCCATTGGGAAAAAATCGAAAAAAAAAGAAAGCAGAAAGGAGAACCCAAAATGGCTTCTTTTAAACGAAGATTGGAGGATAGGTTTTTTTTTTTTTTAAATAGTTGTTGTTTGTTTTTAATGAGCACCTTCATGAAATCGTGATAGGATTTCGCTAGATATAAAACAGATTCTGTAGAAATCACATCGACGTAGCCCAGGACTAGGAGAATTAACAGTTTCTCTTCCTTGCGTTTCCACTAACTCAAACCAAAATATGTTTTGTTTTGTTTTGTTTTTTGTTTTTTTTTTTTTTGTTGTTAGTTGATGGTCAGTAGCTTGCACAAAGGAAGGGGAACAAAGGAAGGGGAGCAATGCAAGGGCTTTACTAGAGTTTATTTTTTATACACGACTTTTAAATATTTTTTCTGCGACAATTTCAGTTGCTCTTGTTAACATTTCTAGTATGAATTCGTTTGTTATAAATTCTAATTTGAAATTCTTTCGTTAGCATTTAGCACTTTTTCACTAACACAACACCAATTTAGATAAACACGTAGTTTTTATGGTGCTGTTTCAAAATTAAACATTCTTTTATATTTTCTTTGCAATTTTTTTCCTTTAAATCGTTCGTATGGTGCTTTCAATTGATAGACAAAACAAATAATAACTACTAATTCGCCAATTGTGGTGGGAATGAGAGGAAATTTGTTAAGCATACGCGCAAAAAAAACTTGTTATGAGTTGCATTCAAAGCAGTTGCGTACCTAAAAAGAGCGTAGGAATTTTCTGCTACATAAAATTGCCTTTGTTTAAACGGAGCAATAGCAAAGCGTAGTAGATAAACAAAAACTCACATTTACGTATGAAATTTGGTAGGAAGTTGTGAATGCAACCGTTGATTATTTTCTTGATTGTTTTCAGCAACAATTTTAAATGAATTTTTCAATGTTCAACTCACCTTTAATAATTTACAAAATTCACAATTAAAAAAGCAAAAACAAATAAACTTAAGGATCATGTTGTTTGGGAAGAAGTTTTATTTTTCTAAAAAAAAAAAAAACAAAAACAAAATCACAAAAAATTTCGATAACATAACAAATTAAAAAAGATTTTGTTGTTGAGAAGCGAAACAAACTATTTTTTTAAGGAAACTTTTGGTACGATTAAGTACGGCGAGCGCAGTTATGTAAGCTACAAGTGTGTTTGTGTGTCGATATTTGATAAGTGTGTAAAAAGTATATAAGCGCAGAAATGAAATGAAAACGAAAATGTACACATTAGCTTTTAAGGTTGAATAACTGGAATGGATTTTTGTGGTAATCTGTAATCTAAGTGATGATTAGATTAGCGAAGCAGATTGTAAGAGAATCTTTTTTACTTAAACTAATATTAAAACTACAATAAATAACAATAATAATAATAATAATAATAGACTTTTAAACAACCAAACAAAACAAATTAAATTAATTAAACAGATATTCACAAATCATTACTAAATGTAATATAATAAACATCGTTAATCGACTTTTTAAACTCTTGTAAATTGTCCAGATTAAGCAATTTAGGAATATTGATATGAAAACAAAACACTATTTAATAATATTCAGCAATTGTGTAAAAATGAAAAAAAGAAATTCCAGTTAATTATTGAGAGTAACAACAACAACAACAACAAATACAAATTTAAACAAACACTTAAATATTATTATTTTAAACAAATCAATCAACGTGTTCTTTAATAATATAAAAACTAACAAAACGAAATGAAAAACTAAATGAAAAATAATTAATTATATCTTGATGTTAATTTAAGCTTGTTTAAAGCAAAATGGCAAAAGGAAAAAGAAAAGAAAAGAAAAGCCCAAAAGATTTATTACTAAAAATAATAAGAAATTCATAAATGATTTCCAAAAACAAAAAACTATAAAATTTTACTCACATAACGAAAAAATATAAAAGCAAACAAATATGAAATTTTCAATTAACACAAAAACAAAAACAAAAACAAAAAAACAAAAATTTTATTGTATTTATCCAGCACACAGCGCAGCTTTATAAAAACTTAATTCCTTCTTTTTAGCTCAATTTGTAGCTCTTAATTAATCGTTATTATTATTATAATAATCTAATAATTATATTTTAGTGCTTCTTCTGCTTCTTAACATTATTATTATTTTAAATTCGATTACGTCATCACTTTCGTGTGACTGAAATTAGGCAAATTTTATTAATTACCCGGTGTTTGTTTGTCTCTTCTCTGCCTCTTTTGGACTTTGACGGAGAAGGTTTATAAGAGAAGTACACACACACACACACACACACACACTTACACATATACAAATACCCACTGTACACTAACCTAACTACAATCTATTTTGCTATTATTTATTTTTTTATTATATATCCATCTTTTGTCTCTTTCCCTTTACTAACTTTTACGACTATTACGAAAACATCGGAGGAAGAATTGTGTAAAATGTTTGTTAGTACACACGATATTAGCTGTATTTATGTAGACATAATAATAATTTACTGCTTAATATATATAGTTACAAGAGAGTTCGTACATTTGTAATAAGGAAGAGGAATAATACAACAGCAATTACTATTAATTGGAAAATAAAACCACAAAAAAGTGTTGTAAATGAAAGTCTTTTTCTATGGCGGTTAATTTCGGGGTTTTCTTTTTTATGATGATTATTATTTATATGTCTAGTGAGAAAATCCGGCAGTTCTTGCCTTGAAGACATCTTCGAGGAATCTTTCACAACAAACGGCATTCGTCGGAGACGCCTGCAGGACATGCCCATGCTGAACGCTGCTGACATTTTCAATACAATTTCATTACAAATGTCGTTTTCTTCTTGCACGACACAATGCAAGACATGTCTTCGTCGTTGTCTTCGACCAAAACATGGATAGCAAAAAGAATAAGCTGCTATAATTATGATTTGTTTTTTTGTCATCAATTTTATAATTCTTAAATAAATTCTTTAGATATCTCTGAAAAGTTTTTACTCCGACATTTTTTTTATTTATTATCTGAATCCAGTTCTGCTTTGAACAGTTTTCTGGCCAGTTTTCATTGAGCCACATCAAAACGCGTCGCTTAAGTACTAAAAGTGATTGATGACAGTCTGCAAGACATGTCGCCTAACATGTCGTCAATGGTTAATCTCATCTAAGACAACATGCAAAGCAATGAAAGCGATTTTCCTGAAAAGGACAATCTGCAAGACATGTCGCCTAACGTGTCGTCAATAAGAAATCAACTGAGGAATTGTCTTGCAGGGTTTTGACGGGATAAAAAAAGAGCGGATCGCTAAGAGTAGTGAAGAGAATTTGTGTTTCTCTGAGCGCCTGTCGACGTGTTCCTTTTTGTTCTCCATAAGAACTTCGATATTGCTTTAGCAGCGTCGCTGTTGCTATTCTTCCAATTGGATTCTAACTGCGTGTTGATTTTAATTAAATGTTAATGAAGCTAAATTATTCATAGTCGATCTAATGCATAAAAACTCGAAAATTCATCGAGGATTTTCGAGATTAAAGCTGAACTTAAATCATGCTGCTGCTGCTTCAAGCAAAGCGAAAATTTGCATAGTAAATCTCGGAAAAGGCACTCGACAGGCGCAGTCAAGGAAAGCAGCTGCCAACACCTGCGACGAGCGCTGCAACGCAACGGAGCTGCAATTAATTACGCTAAGACGTGCAGATTAAAGCTTTACGGAGTTTTATCGCAGCTCTTCCACAGACATTTAATTACTTAATTGAGTATGCAGTTAATTCCGTGCTCAATTTACATTTCTACGTAATTGACGCAGAATTTCGTAGTGAGCGAAGTGGGAAGAACTGAATAATCCCCAATCCAATTAGGACATTTTCCCAACATTTCTTATAAGCAAATGGACGCTTTTGAGTTTTAACACATTCATGAGAATGTTGAAAGCATTCAAAGCCGGCTTGGAGAAGGGCGTGGCTTATGACTTTACTGCATACGTTCCAAAGGAAATCCTTATTAGAATAAATTCCAGTAATTGGATTATGACATAAAATGCATTTAATTCGCATACATCGAAATTATTAATAAAATCATAATTAAATAAATAAATGAACAACAATTAAATTAAATTTATGTATTTTTTAAACATTTACAACACTCGCGGGGAAAAATTCGCACCGGAAACGGATGTTTGCTGGCGGACAAAAGTTGTCCTCATCATTTAAAGCATTTCAAACGAGTTTTTATCGTTTTACAAAGAATGTGAAAACGAGTCTTGATTTCAGTTAATTTTTTATGAAACAAGAAAATATCACGAACAAGGAAAGAGAAGCAAAAATTTCGCTTAATCGAAGCAGCATTGAAAAAAAAAAACCCCAACATAATAAAAGACTAGCGCATTTCAGAGAAGAGATCCTCTCTCTGCCATCAAACTCCACCCATTTTTTTCTCGCAGCTCTCCGCCAACGACGTGTTTTATGTGTGCTTAATGCGAGTTTAACGTGCAGAGAGCGGCAACAAGAATTGCCATAACCAATAATAGTTAAGAGGAATCGAATCGGAATCCGCCAGCCAACACCGCCGCGGAGCCACGTAACGGAAGCACAAAAGAAACCCCGACAACAACGTAATTTCCATTCAGAGTAAACGTTGCGGTTGTCGATGGATGGGAGCGAGCTGCGAGAGGCAAGCAAAAAAGGTTTCCTTTAAAATTGCGCAAGGGTTGTTTGCTCTCGTTATCTCTCTCTCTCTCGCTCTGTCTGGCTCACTGTCTTAAGCCGCTCATCTCTCACTAACTTTTCTCTCTTCTAACCATTTCCCCTTCATTGTAACTATCTCTTTCTCTCTGCCGATCGCTCACTGGCGATTTGCGGGAGATTTGATGCGAGAGAGCGCCACCTTCTCCTCGTTCTCCGTTCCAATTGGAAATCATGCGCTCTGCCAACGCATCTGCTCAACAAACATAACAGCTATTATAATAACAATTACGACAACAACAATATTCATTATGCTGCTTCTAAAAATGGTTGCGAAAGTTTTTGTTTTATCACTTCGACAAAAACCAGTCGCTGATGGCTTTCTACGGGAAGTGAGAAGTTTGTGTATGTGTGTGTCGGTGGGAGTTTATGGGAGAGTCTGTCTGTTAGTTAAATTGAAGTTTAATTAAATTGTGTACGGGGAATTCGACGCTTTCACATCTCGTGTCGGCCTTCGATTGTGTGACAACTCATTTCCCGGGAACAACAGCGGAGAGCAGGGAAATGACATCACTTGTGATTGGTTGGTTGTGTTCGGCAACGATTTTGATGACTTATTAAATTGTTTTAATTAAAAGAAAATAAATAAAATAAATTATTGCCTTGGAAGAAAGCGATTTTCGGAAGTCTTTTGATGGCCTGAGGCAGCTGCAAGGATTGTCGAGTTTCTCCTTTCGTTTATGGAGTCTCGAGTTAGTAATTTTGAATGACGCAGCGTTAGCCACTCTCAATTGCTAATAAGAAAAATTCTAGTTCTTTCACTGCTCTCAGTGATCCTCTCAGCCAAAGCTTCGATTGCTCTCGCACAGTAGTGGATCCTCCAATTGGAAGTTGAAATGACTACACAATAACAATAACAACAAACAAAAAACTCTCAATGTTCGCCAGCGCTGAAAAATGTGCGATAAAATATTACAATTGGCAGCACTTTTGTTTCAAGTCACCAAACAATTTAATACAAAATTTCGTATTGTTTTAGATATAAAAATTGATCTCAGATCTGGATCAGGCAGCAATGCAGCTATTAAAGTCTGAAATCGGTGATATTTTTGTAATAATCACGAAAGAATCCAACCTGAATCGCATGCGACCATACAATTCAATCGCATGCGCTTCAATCGATCGTTAAATAGAGTTTGATATGTATATTTACGAGTATTATTATGAAATTGGGCATAAAGCACTGTGCCCAGCGGATCTATTGTACCAGCGACTATT
Source organism: Thecophora atra (assembly GCA_937620795.1). Taxonomy (NCBI): domain Eukaryota; kingdom Metazoa; phylum Arthropoda; class Insecta; order Diptera; family Conopidae; genus Thecophora; species Thecophora atra. Next base: position 87,195,859 of record OW569398.1, read on the forward strand.
GGTCGTCTATTGTATGTAACTCGAAGGCCAACGAGAGCCTACGTGTTGCATTCTTCTCCGAGTAACAGCATCGCATTCAGAAAACAAAATACTCTGGCGTCTGACGCCCACTTCTACAGACGCGACTTTGACTCGGATAATTTTAAGTTGACCCCTAAAATTACAGTATCCAGTGAGAAACCGTGTCTCAATGCTGAGGTTGTTTTTTGGCAATTTTAGATATTGCCTTGCTCTTCTTGGATTGTGTCCCCCAACCAAAAGCTTCGCCTGTCTGCCAATAACAGGTTCTTCTGGTTAGTTCCTCTCTTCCACTCTCCCCTATATATGTAAGTGTGTGGGACGATGGCTCCCTTCCTAAGTAGCTCCTCCGCTAGTTCATTACCTGCTATTTCCGCATTTCCAGCTATTCAAAGACGTTTAGGTTTATTTATACGGTACTGGCTGTCCTCCTAGATATTTTCACAATAACCTTGACACTATCTCGCAGGACTTTGTTGCCTTAATAGCTGCTCGACTGGCAGTCTTAATGACAATATTTTGGACCCTAATATTACGCCTCAGGTTGAGTTCAGCGCTTGAAGGATCCTACGTGTATCCTGTTCCCCATCCTAAGATTTTCTCTGTATACCATGTATGAGTGTGGGCCTCAATGCGCTGTTTGAAGTACTCATCAATCCATTGTCCTTTGTTACTGAGTATAACCTAAAATATGTTTCCAAGATTTATTCTTTTTATAACTTTTTATAGGAATTCATTTCTGTTCTATTATTTCTTTTGTGTTTATTTCTGGGGCCACATTTTACAGCTTAACTGGGACCTTAAAGACGATATATCGACCTTACTAAAAGGATTGTTTCTCGATCTTATCTTAAGTTGACTGGGAATTGTGAAAACGGTCCTTAAAGAAATTAACAATATCACTTCGGATACTTTGTAAATGTCAAGATAAACAGAAAATCGAGCGTCATTTAAAAGACGAAATTAAAATTGTGTCGTACAACAATCAAACAGATGTATTAAGAATCCAGAGGGAATCCATGATTTGCTGTTTGTGAAAGTAATGATTTTCAATCGGTGGAACCACACCCGACCCACATCCCTTGAAGCTCTCCGTCCGTAGACAGGTGGGTTTCCGGACATTCTTCTGCGTTCAGGCAGTTCGCTTCGTGCTCTCAATTCGTGCGGAGATTGGATTTACTTCGGCTGCGCTGTGGAGTCATGCGCGAAGGGGTGGCTTCCCTCGTGTGACGGTATTTTGCTTTTATTGAGGCTCTATGGCGCTGGAGAGAGACCAGTTGCTGTTCGCACCGCCGGCTTGGACCACAATCGAGACGAAGCTGGCCGCTTCACTCGCAGATTGACGCTCGTCGGAACACTTCAACCACCGCTTCGCAAACTCAAAGACTTTGAACGTTGTAAAGAGGAACGCGCGATGTGAAAACGCTTTTCAGAAAATAAAAACCTAAAACGGTCAAAAATCGGTCAAAAACTGAAACGAACTGTAAATAAAACCGAGAATTAGTGCAATTAACTGAAACAGAAGAAAAGTGATAAAGCGAAGGATTAAAATCCGTTGGCATGGAGCAGCTGGCGCACTTCGTAACCAAGTCCTTCGAGTACTCGGTGAGCAACAACCGCGTTCAGGAGCTCTTCAACTCCATGACGAGCTCCCGCCTTCAAACGAAGCTGTCCGCGCTCTGCTCGGAACACACGGCAGCCGCGGAAAGCGGAGCTGCCACAGTGCAGGCCGTCGGAAGCGCGGCGTCCGAGATCTGCGACGACGACGAGGAGTCCGTGGACATCGATATAACCGACGTGTCCGGCCCCGAGTCGCTGTCCGAGTGCGAGTTCAAAGACGTCGCGGAACTGAAGCCTCTGCCGTTGATCAAAGAACGTGTCGAGCACAGCGCATCCTGCGAACGGACCCCAACAACTGAGCTGTCGACCTCAGCACGGATGCGCCCGCATCAGCAGAAGCCGAGGAACTGGCTGATCTCGGATACCGCGTCAGAAGCGGAGAAAACGCCTTCGTTGGACGACTCCACGCAGAGCGCTGAAAAAGGTGATCATGGGCTGTACAGGTCCGATTAAAAACCAATTGCTTTCGTACGTAATCGTAAGGCGTTATTAAGTCAGATAATTACCCTAAAGACACATTCCTTGTTAGGCCTTGTGTTAGGTTTAAAAGGTATTCGAAGGTAGGCAAAACAGAAAATGCTTCATAGGTATACTGAATAATAAAATAGGTGTAACTACGAGGTATCGAAGAAGGCCTCCATTCGCTTTACTGAATAGAATTGTTCGACGTGAAAATGGAAGTTTGTAGCATGAATAATACAAATGGCAGTGCTTAGATCCGGTTCAGGGAAGCGTCCTCCAAATAAGTCCCCTTGAGAAGTTTTGAGTGCTTTGTTTAGCTAAAGTCGGCCTAATTGTCCATTACAATTTTTATTATTATAAAGGGCAATTTCCACCTCATAAGACCCTTGTGGAGATCTTTATATTTAACCTAAGCTGACATTTCTTAAAACTTTGACCGCCACAGAATGTTTTGGTCAACCTAGTTTCATAGTAAGGCAGGAAATCACCATGATTAACTTGTCCTTGTCCTTGCAGGACAAACGCACAGCACCTGCTCCGAACTTTCTTAAAACTCCGGGCAATATTTTTAAGGTTGTTAAGGTAATATCAAAAGCCGTAATCTCCAGTAAAATAAGTTATTCTTAAACTATTCGAAGGAGCCTTAAGAAGCTGCCTGTCGGGCTTCATAATCTTTTGGTTTGGTTTAGCACGGCCGCCTTCGCAAAAGTCCAGCGAAGTCAATCCATTTGCGGCAACAGGCAACCTACAAATGTTTGCTAGACTCCAAAAATGTTCGGCACCTATTACAAAGCCGCATGCAGTGGGACCTCACGTAATCACACAGCATTATTTCGTCCAAGGTTATAGAGGGCTTCGCGGCATTCAACTACCACCTTATTATAAATGTCAGTCCTGAATTCCACATATTTCCAGTCCTGCTATTTGAATATTGTAAAGAGTTGGGCGTTTTCTATTTTAGTATTTGGTCCATTTATTGGTAAAATAAGTATTTAATTGCATATTGTAATTTCCAATAAATTTCTAATTGACCGATCAGATGGGAGTCAGGTCAACATCAAAGACTAGGACAAAGCGTTAACATAGACAGTTACAACTTTTAGGAAAAGGAATGACAAAGTTCTTGATTGTCCCTGAAGTTCTGATTGATGCGATGAGAAATAATTCTATCAACCGCTGCTGATATAGAATAACATTGTAATTGGGTAATACTACCTGAACCATATAAGGTAGAGCCGAAAGATAGATTAAAGGTGTAAAATAGACCTTAGAAAATCACTAAGGGAATCTTTGTGATTCCCGGTTCTATATGGATTGCTGACCAGATCCGCAACTTGGTACAAAAGTTTTAAAGAAAGTCGATCGCGGAGGTTGTAGCAATGCAGGACAAACTTTAAAATCACGCAGAATTAAGGCGCAGTGGAAGAAGTTGGCAACTTCAAGCGTGTTCGGAGGCGATTGTAGTGACTGAGCTGGCTGAAAGAACTTTGTCCGTTGAGTTCCACACCAGACGGTAATACTGCATTTTCTCCTCCGTTTTTGGTACAAAGTATAGCTGCGTTCCAGTGCTCGTTCTAGATCTGGGTAGACCGGGAACGACACGGCTCAGAAGGCATCAAAAAAGCGTGTGATCAACTGAAAATGCTTTTATTCACAGTTTGTAGCTCGCAGCACTTTCGACCATTTTAGATGCAGAAAATTCGTCCAGAAAATTTGATTTTTCCTCAAGTTAATTTCTAAACTTGAAACTTTCATAGCCATGTCTATTTGCTGATAGAAATTTTGTTATTGATTTTCCCGTTTGATAACGCATTTGTACCTATTTTGAAAAAGCCTTTTTAGATATCACGATATTGCCCAATAAACTTCCCATGTCGCTTTCAAATTGTATAGTTCTTTCTTCGATAGTTCTTCGATTTTATAGTTCTTTCCTTGATAGGATAATTTTGATGAAAATTATCGATCAAATGCTGCCATTTGGAGTCTCTCTTTGATCATATCCGTGGTAAGCTTACGTAAGGCTTCTTTTCGGAACTTCTATAAATTTCCTGGCTATGATTTCATCATCGGAAAAAAATTGATCGCCTAGCAATTCATCGAAACAGTTCACAGCTCTGTTAGAAAGCAGATTATCCTTTACCCATTCTTTTTACGTATTCTGATCAAAGGGATTTCCAATATAGTGAAAAATTTTAATTCTGTCTTTGGCGCTGTGAATCTGTCCAATTCAATAGATTGTATTAATATACAAAATGCACAAAAATAGCTCTCTAAAAGCGCGCTCTTAAGGTACAAAAAGCCTAGGATTACTCAGAATTAATTTGCTTTCTTATCAATCCTAGTAGAAAATAAAAACTTAAAGCTATACCAAAATAAGAGAGGGAAAACAGAAAAAAAATAGAGAAAAGCTAAAAACGAGGAATGGAGAGAGAAGGGAATTGGTAAAAGGAGGTAAAGGTGATAAAGGAATGAAAGAGAGATAGAGATCTATAAAAAAGTGCAGACTGAAATTCTTTTGGGAGATTCTTTTTAATATTTATGGAAAGGGATTCCATATGAAAGCAGGTTGTTACTGCTCAATTGACCGAATCGCAATTTTTAATACAACTATAGTGATGTTCTTTATGTATGGAAAAGATTATGTAGGAATGTACAATTCCTTGCATTAAAATAACTTTTTATATCACAAGCGAGAAAACTTTTTCGAAGCTCAGACATATGAGCAAATCTCTGCAGGTAATCAGAATATGTCGTGTCACTTGAGACCGCTTAATTAACTATATACAACCTAAGAGTATACTATAGTTAATTTATAGAGCCACCCTCAACTCACTTCTTGACGTACTGCCAAACAAATCACGGTGACTTACGGTGTCGAAAGTATTGAAAAAGTCGAGTAAGCATGGTAATGTCAATGGAGAACTACCATCAGTTGGTCGTATATGATCTAACTTAGGATATCGTAAAAAGAAAAGAAAGAGATGTTTTGCGTGAATTTGAAGGCTTTATCTATCGTAGTTATAATGATACGATTTAGGTCAAATGTGCACCGTTTTAGTCAACCATTTATTGATAATTTGAAGGGATAACGTCGCAGGATTTCCGAGGATTTCAAAGGTCAAAGAATTGGGAGATCGATTTTCACATAGATACTTCCTCTGAGGCGAATTTCTCACCAGCAAAATCTCTCATTTCTCCAAAGTTGGGCGCTGGTCGATTGTTCCATCAAACGGTCCAATTTTTGACAGTACAGGTCCGAATTAAGAGTTAGCGATAGAGAGGTAAAACAGCGATTCGAGCGCGATCGTTTTTGCTTTTCGTTTTTGTGAATTACCCAATTTTGATCAGCATTCGCTTCAGTAATGTGTCGATGTTTATCTCTTTTGTTACCCATACATTGAGCTTCATTTTGTGACTGAACCACTTGCTCTGCCAATGCCGGGTCTTCACCGCCGCCGACTCCAATCAGTAGCTCCTGGTTTCCCGACGGAGTGGAAGCTGTCGGAGTTACCGATCGCCAGTCTGCTGAGATTCATAAAGAGCACCAAGTACCGATTCTTCTAGACCCATGCCCGACTAAATATTGGGTCGGGAGAGCGCTATGCGAATGAGGTGGACACGAGTAGTTCCCAGCTCCTACATCTTACGCTATACTTTCCCCAGCTCACCAAACCCATAAGGAAAAACACAATGGGCCGCTAGGCCTTCTTTCAACCTAACCTAACCTAAATAAATTAATCCCTATCTAGCACCAACTGACTGCACTTGATCGCATTTATACCAAGCGATTACTAAAGATTACTAAAGCTGATGTAATGACTGTAATGATGCGAGGAAATTAATAAAAATTAAAATAATCCTCAACATATTTCCATGTTTATCAATCGTCAATCACTTTCTATTTTTGGTTCATTCGTTAGTCGAAATAACTGTTACAATCCTTGGACCTATTGTGAGTAATTCCCTGATCCATTGTATCAACATTTGGCTGTTCAATATTTGGCTGAACTCTAAATTCCAGAACTTTATTAAAGTCACTAACATATCAAGGCTTTTATCAGTAATACAAGGGCAAACATCTGTTACGAAATGTTTAAGAATTCGAGCGCGCCTTGGAAAATTATATAATTCAATTCAATTCAATTTATTAAATTCAATTCAGTTCAGTTACACATAGATTAACATTGGCACCCCGCATTGCTCCAACGAGCTTTTCTGCAGGATTATATAAATGTACATCAATTCATAAAATTACAATTAAGTTAGTTGCTGAATCGTATCTTAAATATACAAATTATATTTCACAAATATGGACGTCGTATTAATCAATATGGAAAATATGTTCAAAAATTTTAGCTGAAAGTACTGCCTATTTATGATACATGATTTGAAGTATTGCTGATTTAGTATTTAATGAAAATTTAAAAGTTATTAGGACGTTTCTATCTTCGTGCAATGCCACGGCAAGATGAATTTTGACTCTGTATGAGTTGCACTTTGATGAGCTTCTTCCTTCTTTCTACATTTGTTAGCCTAGTTAAGTCCGGCGGTAACTCATTTAGTAAGGTTTTCTCCGTAGTTGTTGTGAAACTGTGGCACCTTGTACCTTCCTTCAGCTTTTCGCCTCGTTTCTTTAGGATGATCTAGACTGACTCTAAATCGACTGTCATCGTAGAATTCCGTTAAAACGCAATGTTTGAATATATTGCCGATATTTAGTAGGTTATCGTCGTTTTGCTGCCTTCGTGATTTTGCCAAAATGTTGACCATACGATTCTGGCTATTTTGCAGGTTTCTGCAATGTATCGATGAGCCCCACGCAGTTATACCGTGCCGTAAGTTTGATTCATATAGCGCTAAGTATGCCTGTTTTAATACACTGTAGTTAGTAAAGTTACTGAGATGGTACATAAAATACGCCGTTTTCCGAAATTTATTTTGCAACGATTCCACATGCGGTTTCCAGCTCAGCGCTTGATCTATCACTACTCCAAGATATTTGTATGTATCTACTAGGTCAATATACGTACTACAGGAATCATTCGCAATTCCAGAGTCGCAATTAATGTGTGTGCAATTGACGTCGTGATATTTAATCCGTATTTCGCTGCAGAGAAAGTGAGGCGGCTTAATATGCATTATCTTCGACTTTGACGCATTGGGTGATAGACCATTACGTGAGACCATCCTACTATTACATCGAAGTCTTTTTGCATCTTTTCCATCGCTACACTGAACTCTGGACTCGATACTACTATATATCGTTCGCATAGATTATATAGAGTAAAGGACCTAGTTTCGAACCTTGCGGTACCCCATAAGATATCCTTACATCCTGGCTCTTTTTATCGTCCACTTTAAGAAAGTAGCTCCTTACACTCAGATAGTATTCAAACCACTTAATGCAATCGCCGCGAACACCCGCACGCTGCAATGTTTCCAAAAGTTTGTTATGAGACAACGTGTCAAATGCCTTGCTAAAATCAACAAATAAGGCTAAGCTATGGTGTCCCCTGCTCAATGCATCATTCAGCGCATTGCAAAATGGCCTAACAGCTTATTTATGTTCTTTCCGCTCTGAAAACCAAACTGGTTTGCGTGTATTATTTTGTTTTTCTGCATGAAACACTTCAATCTTCGAGCCACGATCTCCTCTAAAACTTTTTCTATCACTGGCAGAATAGATATAGGCCGATAGTTTTCGCATTCAGATTTGCACCCACTTTTAAATACTGATCTAACAACGGACTTCTTTAGCAATGCTGGTATTACTCCATCTCTAAGGCTCATGTTTACAAACTTGGTTAACATTGGGGCAAATAGGGAGACTTCCTCAGAGGCCTCACTCATGAATATTGACTTTTGGATTGATTCGGCATTATTGTTGCTTAGAGTTTTTATTGAACACTCGTGTATTGTTTTCTGTATGTTTCTATCGAACGTCTCGGCAAATGTATTCGCTAAGCATTCCATGTTTTGATTTTTAAAACTGTTAGTTATAAATTCGTCCAGATTTGACGTTTTCTTTCCAATTATTTTATTAATTGTTCTCCAGATCTTTTTGCTGTTATTCCTATACTGAAGAAACTTATCTTTATAATAGTTGGCTTTTGCGTTGACTATTTTCTTATTGACCATATTACGATAGGATTTATATTCGAGCTCTTTGCTCCTGTCACCCGGCCTCAAGTACCACCGTCTGTACAGCTTGCCTCTCTTTTTGCAGAATTCAATTATTTCACTATCTATCTATAATTAATTCCCTAACTAAAAAAATCCACAAAAAAAGATTAATAACATAAATTTAATAGTGTAAAACTGAATCAATAATTTCAAGAAATCTATTTTAAAAACAGAATTAAGTATTTTCCTAACTAAACTATAAAAAATATGAGCAATGTCCGCATTTTTATATTTCTTTCGAGTGATGATTTAATTACAATAAGATTTTTATTAATTTTTCAATATTTCTCGATATAGTTTTCCCAATAATAACACAGATTATAATTGGTATTACAGTTACATTAAGCTAAAAATATAAAATACTTTAAAATTCATTCAATGCTATCGACAAAGTAAAACAACTGGCTAAATAAGGATTTATTTGCGGCAGCAAACTCAAGAAAGTATCCTCCATATGTCCTTAAATTCACTATTCACATTGCTGTACAATTATCACAAGAATTTACTCGGAAATAAGATGGGTGCCATAAACTTCTGTTTGTGGGCATTTGCCGACATTGAAACAGCCTCGCTGTTGTTTTAAGGTTGTAAAAATTAGGTTCAAGCAATAATTTCCAATCGGTGGGGTTCAATACACATACAAACATCCACCAGACACACATCCCTTGAAGCCCTCCGACCGTAGACAGGTGGGTTTCCGGACATTCTTCTGCGTTCAGGCAGTTCGCTTCGTGCTCTCAATTATCCACTCCATCCGCCGTTGGGCCGCAGAGCGGAGATTGGATTCACTTCGGCTGCGCTGTGGAGTCATGCGCGAAGGGGTGGCTTCCCTCGTGTGACGGTATTTTGCTTTTATTGAGGCTGTATGGCGCTGGAGAGAGACCAGTTGCTGTTCGCACCGCCGGCTTGGACCACAGTCGAGACGAAGCTGGCCGCTTCACTCGCAGATTGACGCTCGTCGGAACACTTCAACCACCGCTTCGCAAAGTCAAAGACTTTGAACATTGTAAAGAGGAACGCGCGATGTGAAAACTCTTTTTAGGAAATAAAAACCTAAAACGGTCAAAAATCGGTCAAAAACTGAAACGAACTGTAAATAAAACCGAGAATTAGTGCAATTAATTGAAACAGAAGAAAAGTGATAAAGCGAAGGATTGAAATCCGTTGGCATGGAGCAGCTGGCGCACTTCGTAACCAAGTCCTTCGAGTACTCGGTGAGCAACAACCGCGTTCAGGAGCTCTTCAACTCCATGACGAGCTCCCGCCTTCAAACGAAGCTGTCCGCGATCTGCTCGGAACACACGGCAGCCGCGGAAAGCGGAGCTGCCACAGTGCAGACCGTCGGAAGCGCGGCGTCCGAGATCTGCGACGACGACGACGAGGAGTCCGTGGACATCGATATAACCGACGTGTCCGGCCCCGAGTCGCTGTCCGAGTGCGAGTTCAAAGACGTCGCGGAACTGAAGCCTTTGCCGTTGATCAAAGAGCGTGCCGCGAACAGCGCATCCTGCGAACGGACCCCAACAACTGAGCTGTCGACCTCAGCACGGATGCGCCCGCATCAGCAGAAGCCGAGGAACTGGCTGATCTCGGATACCGCATCAGAAGCGGAGAAAACGCCTTCGTTGGACGACTCCACGCAGAGCGCTGAAAAAGGTGATCATGGGCTGTACAGGTCCGAATAGTAAACATAATATTTCTTCTACTACAATGTAAAATTGTATAAAGTGAGAAGCTTCCGCCAGAACACGTTCTCCTTGGTGCTTTGCATTATTTCCCACTTGAAAAGTTAAATGAAGTTAGGAAGTCTGCGTCTTATGTTTTAGAATACCATTTCAATCGATAGTCCTTTAATGTTTCACTGGAATTTCACACCAATTCACCCTTCTTCCTCCGAGACTCGATCCATTACGGATTGCACATAATGTTGGTTCTGGTGCGGGCCTTGAGCTGTCCACAAAACGTGCCTATTTTCCAGCTGTGCCTGTGAAGTCGAACACTGATTAATAAATACTGAAGTAGGATAAGAAGTACGAAGTCCAAAGGGTTTTGTATTGCTTCTCTGAATTATAAATTCTTCTTCTAACAGTCGATTAAGTAAGATCGGAATAGTAGTCATTATTCTAGCGAGGTGCCCTTCGTTAACTCATGGCTCTTGTTCATGAATTGCAGCATTATTATAAACGTTTTAAAATTAATACAAAATTTTCTTAAATTGGAATTGACATTTATAGGAATTCTTGAAATGAAAACCTCCTCCATTACGCCACATCCAGTTAGAATAGACCAAGTTCCAACCGTTAAAAATATCCAATTGGGAAGGTTGAAGGGAATTACAAATTCTGCAGTATTATTACCTATATCGTTTTAATCTGGGATAGTTTGACTTGTAGTAGACAGAGCTGCTTGGAATTTTCTCTACAAGTTGTGTAGCAATTTATTATCACTATACTATATACTATACTATACACTATTTCATATATGTCCTTTTTTCGACATAGATGTTCATTGGTTCTCTTTCTTTTCTTAAAACCTGAAAAGCTCTGTCTTTTAGCTCTAGTGTCTGCTGTGGTATTCAATCTGCAGACATGTACACGTTGTCTTAGTCCAATTGCCACTTAACTTCGGCTACAACGCAGCTGATTCTCGATTTCGAGTGGTGCAAAGTTCAAGAATCTCCGCGGAAAATAATGTAAATGTGTGATATCGCACGATGTTGGAAGTCATTCAGCCTATTACGAAAGTTTCTAAATAAATAACTAATAACGTTTTATAAAAATATACAAAAATGCTGTATCGATTGTTGCGCGATCGCCCACATAACCTCCGATCAATCGGGGAATAAAGAAATCAGTAATCACGGGTTTAATCCGTTTTTAATTGGCCGTTTTGGACGGTACCTCTAAAGAATAGTTGTGTTGTAAGGCAATTTATTTATAAAGTAGTATATATATATGTATATATAAAATATAAAATGGAGGCAAACTCTTTAGAGGCCTTTTCGAAGTAGTTTTTGGCCAAGAAATTTTGTTATTATTTACGCTATTTGTTTATGAAATTGTTTTATTTAATTATAATTCTTCCCTTTCATTTATCTTATTTTATTACATTTCTGCTTTTTATTTTATATATCTTCGTTTTAATCATATGTTTCAATGGTCATATTATGAATGATCTGAACCTCAGATCGTGTACTCCCTAGGATCATAAAACATCTACAAATGGAGTTTTCAGCATTTCCTTTTTTCATATTTTCCTTTTGAGCTGAAAGAGCAACAATGATCTATATATTATTTAAAGGGCGTAATAAATTTGCTGTAAAATGGCCTAGTTGAAAACTACAGGGCACACGATGTCAGGCTGAGGTTTAGGTTTGAAATTCGAATGCTTATCGACGGTACAATGCAGTAAGAACACGTGGCAAGTTATGAATTTTTTAGAATTTTGAGACTTTTAGACCCCGGACTCGGAAATCTGGCATGTTGCTGGTCGTAGGAAGAGCACGACGAACGTGGCATGTCTATGGGTAGTTTATAGTATTATTATTATTCAACTGGGGCAACCGAACCGTAGGTCTATATTGCGCCTTCGATGTTCCTAAGCCAAGGCTCTTAAGGCAACTTAAAATATCGACCAGGTTCAAGGTACTAGGCAAACGGATACCGAAGCAAAAGCTGCTCAATGCCAAGAGTTGTTAACGTCCGGGAATAATACAAGATACAAGGGAAAAATGCAAGATTACGCGTTACACAATATTTATGAGATTTTATCTGAAAAAGTGTCCAAATTCCAGGGGCAAAAATATTCCGTTTGCCCAGAAATTGTCTAATACACATTTTGACCATTCCTGAGTCCATTGTGACTAGTTTGGTCGTGACGTATCCTCAATAACCCGAAACTGGAGAAACGTAGAAAGATGAAATTTTGGATTTGAGATCTTTTCGGATGCAATCAATGCCGCCAAAAGGACAATTTTCACTGCAAGATTTTTTAAATTGCATGCAAATATTTTCCTCCAATCGTGTTTGCAATCGGTTGAAGCCAAAGAACACTTTAATTAAGAGACTTTGGGCAATTTTATGAAGAACTAAGTACAACTTTTTAATTGAAATTATTCTTTCACCTACAAGAAACTCGTGTGCTGGGGCTACACCATGTTTTCTTTAAGAAAATACTAACAATAAATTTCATTTGTAAATTTAATTTGAAGTTTCTGTGTTTGGTGGAGAGTTTTCGGTGCAGTTACCTCCATCTTCAGTGGATCGTCGTAGATAATTATTAAATCTGAATAATTTAATACTGAATACAAATGCTGCAAATTTAATTGCACATTAATTTCAATTGAATTTTATCAACTTTATTTCAATTTTTCAGAAACGTTTGAGGAAAATCTGCAGAAATATTGCAAGTCGAACGGAGTAAGGAAAATGATGGATGCAGCTGGCAACGAAGGCTTGAATTTAGTGAGAATTTGTGATAGGAAAATGGAAAACGACAGTTCAAAGGACAAAACGCTGCGGATACGAAAGAACATGTACGACAAAAACAAAAGCAACAGCAATTTAAGCAGCAATGACAATAATAGTTGTAATAACAACAATAAAATGATGAAAAACAATATAAATAATAATAAAAATAATATAAATAATAATAAAAATAATATAAATAATAATAATAACGTGAGCAACACAATTAACAGCGACGATTCGAAGCCAGAAGCAGCACATTCAAAGACAGTACGTCAAAATTCGTGCCGAAATGCATCGCAAATCAAGGATAACAAATCGCCAATTTTCAGGAAAAAGGAAAACGCCGAAGTGCTTCGCTGCAGCGGAGCATCGCCGACTGTGACGATGACGCCACGGACGAAGCTCGAAGATGGAGGTGAGTTGAGTTTTTTTCCCAATTCGACTGAGCAAAAAATCGTCACTACGATTACAATTCAATTTCTATTTCAATTTTGATCTGTGTTAAAGTCATTAAAATGGCGAATTTGTGATTTGAATGAAGTCGTCCGTGCGAAGAACACAGATAAATAATTTCCAAATTAACGACGATACTTTTAAGAGCATCCGAAATCGTGGAAATGATGATTTATGGCCGCAGCGGGAGAGCGAAAACAATATTTCGCAGCATGCATTGAGCAGGGTTCGTCCAATTGGAACGAACGAGGGCGACAGCGACTCTTCTTCTCCATGCTGACGGCGAAAACAAGTGCCAAGAAGAAGTTTTTGGCGAAGCAGGCAACGGATATCAATTATGTTTTGTACAAAGAGCGGCGAAATGTCGGCGGTCGCAAGTTCGTAATTACGTTTTGAAGATGCGTCGACAGTCGCGCGGAGCGTCGATTAATCATTTGCTATGAATTCAGCAAAAACAATCGGAAAATTTGTGTGCGTTCATTTGTTTCGTGGTTTTTCATACAAACGACGGGCAAGCGGACGATTTAATGCAACGCTGACTTTCGTCGTCGTCGTTGTTGTTGTTTTTATTATATAATTGATTTTCCCTGTTCTACAAAATAATTCATTGTTTAGTATGAAAATTATTTGAAATTATATTTTGAAATTATATTTTGAAATTGTTTTTTCACTCTTTTAATTCAATTCCCATTCGAATATCAAATTCGGAATTCGTTTAGTTTAATTGAAAATTATTAAATTAATTTCACAACATTTCCAAAAAAAAAACAGCGAGCTTCTTAGCAAAAGTTTCCTTTGAAGAATTGCCCGCTCCAGGGAATCGCCGTCAATTTGCCAACTCCAATTTAAATACCTTCGCATTTTCTAGCGACCGACTTCATTAAGGCAACGCGCAAGGATTTCTTTTGGAGCCGTCGTCAATTCCGAGCAAACACAAATCTTGGCAAAGGGTTTCTCTCCGTCCGAAACTGGCCGCCTTCTCGAAAGGGTTGCTGTGCGCTGAGCTCCTCGTTCTTCTTCTTCGTCTTAAGCCCACAATAAATCCGTGCTCGCAGCCATCGAGAGCCGCGGCGCTGCTGCTGTAATAAATCCCATTTAAGAAGAAGTTTTGCGCAATTCATCAGCTCCTCATCAGCAACTCTGCAAACAGCTGCATACTTTCCAGCGCGCAACTTTCTCAGCACTTAATTAACACATTTGCTTTAATTAAATTGGCTAATTAATTAGAGCGTCGAGTTTATCAAATCGCACAAGACTCAGGCAAAGGAATAACAACGGAAAAAGCGCGCTGCTTCCCACTGCTCACATCTCAAACGTCGTCAGTTGTCGTCGTTTCACTCGTTCGTTCGTTCGTTCGTTCGTTCATTCGTTCTGCTCGTCGTCGTGCTCGTTGCTATTTGCGCAGCGAATTATAATTACCACTGACGATTTCGGCTGCCGTCGCGGGGCGCAAAGCAAACACGCCCGCCGCCGTCCGAGCCACGTCAGCCAATTACCGAACAACAACTGATTGCACAACGCTGTCGACTGTTGACACAGCAATTTGACAAATTGCAACCGTGCGGATGAAGTGTTGGGTTTTTTTGGGGAAATGCATTCGCCGTTTGCCGTCGATTGACGAACAAGTTTCTTGCACATGCACAATTAAAACGAACGAAAATTCCGCTTTTCTTTTTTATTAACTGAACAAAATTCATTGTAATTATTTCATTAAGTAATCAGCAAAAATTAATACATTTTTTTATAATTGAAATTATGTTAACGAGCCGATGGAAAGTAGGAAATCGTTTTTATTCATTGCATAAATCAATTTCAAGCACAAAATAAAATTGAAATTTTATTGACCCATTTTTAAACGAGAATTTAAGTAAAATTCATTTAATTAAATTAAATAAATTGAGAAAAATAACAAACTTTCGAATGACAAGATTAAAATTTATAATAAGATGAATGAAAATTGCTTTTGCTGCCGAAATTGATATAAATTGGAAGTAAAAATCCTTAAAAAGAATATATTTAAAACTCACTGTAATCCAAAAATGACAGACAATAACAGAAAAAGAGCAAGAGTTGACAAAAATGTCGTATTTGACCAGTTAAAAGCGCTTTTCTGACTAAGAATATCACGAATGCACTTGTTAACGTCCAATTGGAAATACGTTAGCTTTCGCATAGAAAAAACCGCTTAAATACGGTCAAAATACTTTTCAATACAATGCCTCAAAAACTTTCGTTGTAAAATAAAGGTAAACAATTAGGATAAATAATTAAATAATGAAAAATTACTCTGTCAACAATTTATGGCGTTCTCTAAGCTTCTCACAAATGGCACTAATGACAAAAAAGCTGCATACCTTTACACATTTTTATAAACCATTGGAATGTTGCGCTGCCTACTTTTAGGATGTCATTTCCAAACAAGAAATAACGCAACTCACTGATTGCGTTATTTTTTCAGTTTTAAGAGTTACATTTGAAGTTTAATAATAAAAATGAATTTATTAAATAATTTCTTTATTAAATCAAAAATTTGGCAACTAAGTCATCTTGGTTTCATTTCAGATGCTTCGGCTGCAGCTGCGAGTCCCATCACGATCCACGATCGCTCCGACGGCAGCCAATCGCCCAGCTGCAGCGCGCAGCTCTGTCGCGACCGCAGCCGCTCGCCGAAAGACGTGTGCATGTCGCCGGATCCGCAGAGCAGCGCCGCCGCCGCCGGCCTCCACCCGGCGATGACGCTGAGCAGCAAGCAGCGCCGCTCGCGCACCAACTTCACGCTGGAGCAGCTGAACGAGCTGGAGCGGCTGTTCGAGGAAACGCACTACCCGGACGCCTTCATGCGCGAGGAGCTGAGCCAGCGGCTGGGACTGAGCGAGGCCCGCGTCCAGGTAAATAACGCTGCCCCGGCCGCCGAATTCGAAGTGTCCAATAAATTAAAGACTCAATTACGCAGTTTCTGTTGTTGTTGTTGTTGTTGTTGTTGTTGTAGGAAATAAATGTCCACTTTAGATTTGCCACCAACAAATGTCCTTCGAATTGAGATTAATTGCAGAAGGAAACTTGCGACAGGCGATAACTCAGCCCCGCACAACGCACTCCGCCGAGATTGACACTTAAATGCCACCGCCGCCGCCATCTCCAATCCTTGGCGACGGAAACACTCTCCTCCCCCTCCTCACGCGACGCTGACGAAGGTTGAGCCGCGGCGGGGAGGAGGTTGGGGGTTAAACGGTAATTGATTGGGGTGCCTCTTCTCGGCGTTTTCTTCTATTTGCGTCATTTAATGAATCAAGTCGCAGCAACCGACGTCGCACATTCATTGACGTCTCGGTCAGCCGAAGGAAAAGTTTGCAGCAAGTGGCAGGGAAAAGGGGAGGGGGGAAAAGTGTCGCTGAGGGGCGGGGAGGAAGGCGCAAATTAAAATGTTTTACAACTTCAACTATCGACGGATACGTGAACAGTTGCAAAGTGCTTTGCGCAAATGACGCAACGGAATTGCGACTTTTTTTATTTATGGCAGTCGTTAAATTTGCCGAATGCCGACGGCGGATTTTCTTGCTAAATGCGAGGCGATTGCGATTACTTTTCTTCATTTAATATTCTTTTGCACGAGGAAAAGCAACGCGAATTCAATTTTTCAGTTTTGCACATTGAAAAAACGCATGCGAAGGAAGTAACGAGTGAGCGAAGCAGCGAGTGAGTGATCGTCAATTTTGTGGTCTTTAATTTTTACATTCTTAAGCGGAATTTTAATTGAATTACTTTTAATTTCATCGCTGTTTCGATGGAGTCAATAAAATTTGCAATTTCAATTGACAATTTACGATTTTTTCCTGCTTCAATTCGTTGCTTGGTCTTTTCATGAATCGAGCGAGTTGTCGCTAATCGCTGTTTAATGTCATTCCCATTGACGAATCCATTCGCTGTCTAAATTTTGACAGCCGACATAGAAAATTACGATCGTTTGCGAACATTTCAAACGCCCGTCAAAGCAAATATTTTTTTGTCGGAATTCTTCTGGAATTTTTCTTATTATTTTTTATTTTTTATCGAGTGTTGTTTATTTTCTGTGCTGTTGCGAAGTGAAGTGTTGAACATGAAAGAAATGATTTGCAAAGAAGAAGACGACGCCGCCGCCGCATGCAGAGATTCTTCGGTGACGCTGTTTATTGCCAGCAGCCAGCGACGGGCGAAATTGCGGCCAGTGTATAAATTTCATTTCCAATTTTGCTATTTGCATGTGAAGCAAAAAAAGGCCACAGAAACAGAAGCAATGAAATATTTTCCAGCGAGCGAAGGCGAAGAAATGCGACGCTCCTTTGCACAGAGATTCATGTAAATGTGTGCGAGCGTGTGTGTGTGTAGATGGAAATCACTTGCCACGCTTGCAATATGCACGAGCTGCATGCAACAGGAGCCACGAAGCGAGCGACTCCTCGAGCCCCGAAATGAAGCGAATGACGAGTGGACTTGGAGTGGACTTGGAAAGCGACTGCAGCACCCCCGCAAAGTGCAAAGTTTAATCCAATTGCGCTGCATAAAATAGCAGCATTTCGTCTTTTGCAGCAGTCGCTGGCTGCTGGCTGCTGCCAA
Source organism: Thecophora atra (assembly GCA_937620795.1). Taxonomy (NCBI): domain Eukaryota; kingdom Metazoa; phylum Arthropoda; class Insecta; order Diptera; family Conopidae; genus Thecophora; species Thecophora atra. The sequence goes on from OW569398.1 coordinate 87,213,657, forward strand.
AAGTTTCACTCCTGCAACGGAACTTCGCAGCTCGCACGTAGTTTTGATTTATATCGCAACTTCGTTGATTTACAATATTATTTCAGATGAAGCAGGAAAGTTGAAGCTGGCCACTCGCTTCGTGCTGCGCTATTAATTCGATGAAGTTTTGCCAAGGGAAACAACAAACAGCAACGATTTATCTGTTGCTCGGTTTCTGCTTCGGAAGCAAGCGGAAAACTTTGTAATTCGACTGCGACAGCAGCGACACAGAAAAACATTTCGAATATTCCATTAAATTTATCGATTTATGTTAATAATTGTCCGTTTTTTTTTGCAGGTGTGGTTCCAGAATCGTCGAGCAAAGTGCCGAAAACATGAAAATCAAATTCATAAAGGTGAGTTGAGTTTATTTATTATTTTATAGTATTTTAGCAATTTTAAATTCCTTTCTTTTTGCTTCTTCTGTGAATTGTTAAATATTTACAAAACGTTGCTTTGCATTTTTTATTGTTCAGGGAGTTTTAGAGTAATTATTACAATTTAAATTTATTGAATTATTATGTTTTTTAACAAGTTTTTTAATTAACATTCGGATTCTGGCTCGCATCAAAAAATTCCGAAAGTCACAAATGAATTCACAGCGTAGTCTAAAAGTATGCAATCGCTTTTGTTCATTTCGTGACTCAATTAAAACTCAACTTGATTTTAGTAAAGATTTTTTTCTAAAGAGAATATCCCAATTTTGTGGATAACTAAAATTCCCTCAACGAGGACAACATGTCGAACAGCGTCGGGTTCGTTTCTTAAGTCTTCCTTTACTTTGCCAATAAGAAATTTGCAAATACGTCTACTGAAAACTCGTATTAATTCATAATTTATTATATTGAATTATACTGACAATTGAACAGAGAAACCATCTAATTTATAATTTACTCATTCGTTGATAGCTTTTATAGAAAATGTTTAGGGTTTTGTTCCTACGAAAAAACTCTGTTAAATTATGTTATTTTAAAAAAGTTTTTTGTTGCTTATATCTATAAAAAGATTAAAATAATGAAATTTGATAAATTTTATACAAAATGAAGGCACTTGTGATGGCAGTCCTTCTGTTTTTTTCAGTCCTAATCGTTCACCACGAACAACTTCCGTAGAATCAATCGTTGGCTCGACCAAATCAAGCGATTCGTCCACGATGTCGCCGACATTTTAATTTATACTCTCCCAAAGCCAAATTGTAATTTGTTCTGTAAACATATCCAAATTAGCAACGTCTGTCTGTGTGTGTGTGAGCGCCGCCGACCGTGATATGTTTTTCAACTGCTGTGTCCATTGCTTTGTGGCCTCTCTCTCTCTCCGGCTCACGCTCTCTCCGCAACACATACGCTCGTCATTTGTTCCACACACAACGCCATCCACAACAAACTCAACTGTGTGCCTTTTTAACAGATTTCCGTGTAGCTGTGTGTGTGTGCTTTTTATCCCGAATAACTTAATTTGATGACGTTGATTTGTGTCATGGACGCAGCATTGACACAAGCTGCTCTGTCTGTGGTTCTGCTTGGAAATTCTTCATCGTCGAAAAGCCGTCGCTTGGGACGAAGTGAAATCCGAAATCCGAAATCCTCACAGATGTGCATTTGATGGTTCTCTGTGTGTTTGTGTTTGTGTGTGTCTGCCCTGCGTTTGTGTTTTATATGCGACAGCTTTTTCGGTTTTAAATTTTATTTGAACGCAAATATTTTCGGGATTGAGTGCTAAAAGCTATCAACAATTTGCTTTAGCTCGACATGGAAAATATTCAACGTACACTTGAAGAAAATAGAGTAACATTTCGAAAATATTTCAAAAATTTAAAATAAAAGCAAAATAATGAAAATTAAAATTAATTTCAAAATGGAAATAATTGCAACGGCTGAAATTAATTCATTATCGTGATGATGGGGGTTAAAAATCCATTAAAGAGCCATCAAAATATCGAAGAATGTAATTCCTTGATTTTAATTTAATTTAAATTTAGTAATTTTAGATTTTTAAATTTTTATTTTCTCTTAATTAAATTTTTAATTTTATTTAAATTTAGAATTTAGATTTTTTTTAAGTGTTTTTCTTTTTATGCATTGATTCAGTGTTGATTTTGTTTCTATCACAAGTTTTCGCACGTTCATTCATTAAACAAATGTGTGCGTGTGTGTGTGTGTGTGTGTGGTGTATATTTTGCGTTGTGTGGTGACGCTGTAATCAAAATGTTAACAAATTCTTTTATTGATTTAGCCAAATTGGCGGGCAAACATTGAAATGCACATGAAAATGCGAAACGCTTTCTAAACTTTTGCAGAGAATAATAAAACGAAGCGACTATTAAATTGAGTTGTAATCGTAAAAAGAATAAATTGATATATGTAGAAATAATGCCATAAAATAGAATCGACTTCAAAACACTAAAAAAAAACAAAAGAAATGCTCGAAGCAACAGCGCACAAATGTAGCCATCAACGAAAGTGCAAATGGAAAACTTTTATGTTCCTTCGTTATGCTCAATTACCTTGCAACCCCTCCCACTGCCACTCCCCCTTCCAACTCTGCACATTGCTAAAAAACTTAAGTGATATTTTATTCACTAAATCTAGTGTTAATCAATTTTATTTGCTTGTGAACAAGTGTAATCATCCCCTAATCCTCATGAAATCCTCCGCACTCCGCAGCCACTCGACACTCGTTTAGTCTTTTCACCGCTGCTGCAACTTCTTTACTCGTCCCTCGTGAGAGTCGTTCGAATCCCAACACACAAGACTTTCTCAACAGACAACTCGCTCTTCTCACACCACTCGCTCTTCTCACACCGCTCGCTCTTAACACACCACTTGCTCATCAAACCAGTCGCTCAGCAAACCATTCGTTCTCCCCAAGCGGCTCGCTCTCCGCGCTCTTAACATTCTCCAAAGAACAGAGCCGACGTCGTCATCGTCGTCGATTTGCTTCGGTATTCGTTCGTCTGTATGGCAGTAATTTGCAAATTGATTTACTTATTTAACGCTCATTTAAATTTCGATTTTTATTTACTTCTACGTTGTTGCTGCTTCCATTACATTAGGTGTCTGAATACCCTTAAATTTCCCTTTGCCCTCGTTTGCTGAATGCTTAATTCAAATTTATGCAGGATGTGAATTTCAATCGAATCACTTCAGAAACGAGGTTTATGCTATCGTTGAGTTATTATCGTTGCTGTTTAATACATGTACATAAATAATTAGTTTACGAATAACAATCGATTTATAAAGTGGAATTATTTTTGCAACAACATTTGCAAATTTGAACTAATTTACGAATTAAAATTGTAATATCCAAATAATGATTATCAATAATCCACATACATTAGTAATTAATCGGTCGTTGAATTTATTCGTATTTAGTTCAATTGGAAAATATTTGAACGAAAGCAACTCGGAGGTAATCGCGTCTGCTTCGGCTGAGATACGCTCTTTGAAGCTCAGAGAGAATACATTTTGTGCTGCTGTTGTTGCTAATGTTTTTTCCAATTGGTGGCCAATTGCATTGAATTCCATTGGTTCAATGGAATGACGAACGAACCATTCGTCAAAAGTCGTTGATCAGGAAGTGAATGCTTTAAATATTAACAGACAAAGCGAAACGACGAAGTCTGTTTCCGGATGATTAAATTTTGCCTTCAACACTTCGATCGTTGGCATGTTAAACAAATTGACAATTTTCGGTAGAGCGACTCGAGTTGGTTGCGGTGCGTTTTTTAACCCTTGCGCACTTCTGTGGGATTTGTGCTGTTTCACGACATGACTTAATAATACTTCCCCGAAGCGAGCGACTGGCAAGCCTGCAATAACTCATATAAATTCGGCCATAAATTCGACCTCCGCCTCGAAGGAGCTCCGTTTGCATTCTAATCAAATTAAACCGTAAAAAACAGCAAACAGATTGCTCAGCCGTCGTCCGTGCGAGCGTTCACGTCCGATATCAATTGCCATAGATTTCTGGCTGAGCTTTTTGCGCCGCCCCTTCGAGTGCGTCTCCCGAGGGTGTCGTTTGCTCGGGCTGCTCTCGGGCCGTGGGTGTTTTCGCAGCAATAAATAAGTGAAGTGCTTTCAATTACGTACGCTGCAGCACACGAACCGCTGCCGTAGCTGCTTCCTTTTAAAGTCAACTCAAGTCTTCAAATTTTACACTTTCTTTTTCAGTTTTTCAATTTCAAAATGTTCCGTTTTTAAAACTTTGTCGTTGTTCTTTGGCAGGTATCATGTTAACCAGTCACAGTCCGCCCGTGGCCACGCCCCTGGAGCCGTGTCGGGTCGCGCCTTACGTCAACTTGGCGACGATCCGCAACGCAGCAGCGGTGAGTGCTGCCAACAGCTCCAGCGCGGCAGCGTCTGCGGCCGGCAGCCAAGCGACTGCCTCCTCCGGACCCGCAGCACAGCAGCACTTCTCCACTTCCGTGGCAGCAGCCGCCGCAGCGTTCTCCGCCTTCGATCCCGCTCTCATATCGGCGGCAGCACATCAGGTAAATTGCCAACTAAAACGCAGAATTTCCTTTCATAACCCACACTAAAGAAATTCTGTTTTGTTTCGTTGAATTTTCAGTACGCAGCAGCGATGAACAGCAGTCGATCGGGGGCGGCGCTCTTCCCGATTCCGCACTATCCACTGAACCTGGCCGCTGTGGCTGCGGCCCACAGCAAGAGCTCCAGCATAGCTGATCTGCGCATGAAGGCGAAGAAGCATGCCGAGAGCTTGGGACTCATCACGGAAAATGCTGTTTAATGCTGTCATCATTTCACGTCCACGAACGATCGACGTTAGAGAAAAGTGCTTACAAAATCCCTTCGCTTTGTTCCCATGACGGAAGCGTTTCGCTCGTTGATAGGAAATAAGCAGCAGCTTCAAAGCGCAGTGTGTGAAAATTTAGCATCAATGAAACTAGTCTAATTTAGAGTTACATATAAAAATAACAAAAAGTCTTGCGGAGAAATTAAAGTGATTGAATTTTTCGGCTGCAGTGCATTTAATGTAATTTTTCACAGTTCTTTTCATGTAATTTTCACAAAAGCAGCAACAATTACAGCCATCAAAATGTTTGTTCAGTGCATTTAAATTGCGTTGTTAAATTCCTAGTTTCGCCACCAAAAGCAGCAATTTAAATTTTTCCATTTTTACTGCATTTTTCCAAATAAGTTTATTTAATTAATAATAATAGAATAATATAATAATAATAGAATATTTTAATTTGTGCATATAAATTTATTGAATGAATACAAAGTTAATACAATTGTGAATGAACAAAGTGTAATGATTTATAAAGAGACGATATGTTTACGAGATCGTGTTTTGCTCAAACTTCTTGCTTTAAATCAATTAATGAGAATCGCAGCGATTGATTCTAAATTCTAAAGTTTCGTTGCTTTTAATTATTAAATTGCTCATTTCTGATTTACACAAACAATTTTGATTATAAGTTGAAATCTGTTTTCTCACAGAGGATTATAATAAAGGCACAAGCGATAAAGGCACAAGTTTTATCATTTTTGATCAGAAATGAGGATAAAAACTTAGATGAAATAATGTTAAATATAAAGGGGAAATATAAAGGCAAAAGTTTAGGTTGAAAAAACTAAAGTCAGGATTCATTCCATTCTAATTCAAGGCAGCATTTTGTTTAAAAGAAAAAGTTGTATAGCACTTAATATTTTGCTTTAAATTAAGCTTTAAGTTAATGCCAATCGCAGCGATTGATTTTAATTCCAAAGTTTCGTTGCTTTTAATTATTAAATTGCTCATTTCTGATTTACACAAAGAATTTTGATTATAAATTGAGATTAGTTTTCTTACGATTCGTTAAAGGAACGAAAAGAAGTCACAGGCGACGAAGGCACAAGGTTTTTCTTTTATCAGAAATGAGGCAAAAAATGAGATATGAAAAAAATCATCATGTGAAAATGTTAAATGTAAAAGAAAATCTTTTCAAATTGGAAGTTGAATTGAAGAAACTAAAATCAGGATTCATTCCCATCTAATTGAAAAAGTCTGCGTTTTCTTTAAAAGCAGTTGCCAAGTATTTAAGATAAAAAGGGAAAAATATTACATTTGGGCGAAGGATGCTCTCGGCCGATTGAGCGGTTCGTGGCCGGTGACGATGGCCAGGATGTAGCCGTTGCGATAGTAGATGGTGTCCTCGGAGTCGCAAGCCCAGAAGCGCAGCGGACGCAGGTCGCGGTACGGATTGCGTTGTATGGGGATGAGGCGCGTAACACTCAGCGGCGGTTTGGCCCCATCAGCGATGCGCCGAATCGCCGCAAAGTCGAACAGCGACTCGTTGAAGGTGTAGTTTGTCATGAGGATCGGAACGTTTTGCATTTCCAGAATTGCCGCTAACCCCTTCCCCCATGTGTTGGGAACAACGTGGCGCGGTTCGCGAATTATGCGATATTTCAGTCTACGGGGAGCCGCAGCGGCAGCGGCAGCGTCTCCTTCAAGAGCGGCAGCGGCTCCTTCTGGAACGGCAGCGGCTCCTTCAAGATCGGCAGCGGCTTCTTCCTGAACGGCAGCGGCTTCTTCCTGAAAGGCAGAGGCTCCTTCAAGAGCGGCAGCGGCTTCTTCGGGAGCGGCAGCGGCTTCTTCGGGAGCGGCAGCGGATCCTTCCTGAACGGCAGCGATTCTGGCTTGTATTAGAGCCAAAATGTCTACGCCGTTCGGGTTGAGCTGCAAACTGTTGAAGCAATCGAAGCGCGGAGGCGCAGCGGCCCCTTCCGGAACGGCAGCTGCTCCTTCTGGAGCGGCAGCGGCTTCTTCCTGAACGGCAGCGGCCTCTGGAGGAGCGGCAGCGGCTTCTTCCGGAACGGCATCAACAGCTGCTTCTTCCCGAACGGCAGCGGCTCCTTCCAAAGCGGCATCGGCTTCTTCCTGAACGGCAGCGATTCTGGCTTGTAGTAGCGCCATAATGTCTACGCCGTTCGGGTTCAGCTGCAAGCTGTTGAAGCAATCGAAGCGTGGAGGCGCAGCGACCCCTTCCGGAACGGCAGCAGCAGCTGGTTTTTTCTGTGCGGCAGCGGCTTTTTTATAAACGGGGACGGGAATCGCAGTGGCAGCGATTCTGGCTTCTATTAGCGCCGAAATGTCTACGCCGTTCGGCTTAAGCTGCAATCTGTTAAAGCAATGGAAGCGCGACTTCTTAACGGCAGCGGCTCCTTCTGGAGATGCAGCGGCTTCTTCCTGAACGGCAGCGGCTTCTTCCTGAACGGCAGCGGCTTCTTGCGGAGGGGCAGCGGCTTCTTGCGGAGGGGCAGCGGCTTCTTGCGGAGGGGCAGCGGCTTCTTTATGAACGGGGGCGGAAACCGAAATGGCATTATTTTTGGCTTGCATTAGCGCCGAAACGTCTGCGCCGTTCGGGTTGAGCTGCAAGCTGTTGGAGCAATCGAAGCGCGACTCGGGCGTCGGCGCCGCGTAGAAATGCTGCCCGGAGAAGCCGCAGCTCAGGGCTACAATAAGCGAGGGTCTGATACTGCAAGTCCTGCGGAAATCCTCGAACAGCCCGCGGTAGCAGTGGTACTGTACAGTGCGCCGCTTGCCCTAAAGCACAACCAAAAGTCAATCAACTGCACAATTATAATCTGATTCGCAAAGACTTTTTTAGTTATTATATAGTAGGGATATCAATCCCGGGATCCCGGGATTTCATAATTTCAGCATCCCGAAATCCTGGGATTATTTCAAAGAAATCCCGGGAGTTGCGGGATTTTAGCTGCAAATTTTTTGCATAATAATTATATGCGGTAATGACCATTGGTATTAATGTTAATGCCTGCTAAATACAAAGCTCTTGTACTCGTACTTCAAGTACATGAAAGATACTGCCTACTGGAACATTTTAAAGTACCAGTACATTTTACGTACCTCAGAAGGAGTACAAATACGGTGGACTTAAAGCTGAAAGTACCAGTCCATTCCAAGTACTTTTGCAGTACAAGTCCTATTAAGGTACGAAGTCCTCTTTCAAGTACCAAGTTCTTTTTATGTTTAGGTATGATTTATACTTGGAAAATCTCTCATTTATATAAAGTTGGAATAGAAACTAGTAAAGCTGTTGTCTACAGCTGCGCTGTAGCCGAAATACCCTACACCTTAAAGCTGCATATATACTCGTATATATAAGATATATAAGATAAACTATAATTATAGCTTACTGCTTAACTATCTCTGTGCGTTACAAACACCGGTACTAAGTGCTTTTACTCTCAAAATTTAGGTGTAGGATATAAAAATATATTGCAATACTGGGTGGATGGGTAAAAAGGAGGGGTGGCCCGCTCATTTTTTCCCAAACAGAATATTATTAGTTCACAAACTACAATATTATGTACACCATTATTCAGGAAACTTATATACTTTTCAATACAATCCATGTAAAACCCTCCATGACCTATGTAAACTAAACGTGGGCGGATCACACCCATATTTTGCATATTAACTGGAAGCATTAGTCTAAACTTACATATAAAATTTTCTTGTCTTCTCTCAAAAAGTGATGCTGATATGGGCTTTTTTAATAGGCAAAACAGAGGTACCTGCACTCTCGATATAAAAAGTAGGCGTGGTCCTTGGGCGATTTTGCCCATTTTCAATACGAAACACCCCAACATAGCAACGAATATTTTTGCCAAATTTCATTTTGAAATCTTAATCCGTTCTCCTGTGATCGTGATTTCAACGGACAGACAGACAGACATCGTTATTTCAATTTTGCTGGTGATGCTGATCAAGAATATATATACTTTTCCATACCTATCTTGTCTAGTTGTATGCGTTACACACTCCGGTAGAAAGTGAATATACCCTCAACCTTAAGGTGTAGGCTATAAAAAATGAATGAGTTCACGATAAACTTATACACTCAGTCTTCTATATTGTGGTATTGCTCTACCATTATCTAGACGTGCATAAATACTAAAGTGGGACTTGGTACTTGGTAAAGGACTTGATACATGAGAAAAGACCGTGTACATGAAGAGTATTTGTACTGCAAAAGTACTTCAAATGCACTGGTACTTTTAGCCACAGTATTTGTACTCCTATAGTCCTTTTGAAGTACCGCATAATGTACTGGTACTGTAAAAATTGTACTGGTACTGTAAAAAGTAATAGTCCCAAGGACGAGGTACTTGATTGTTTGAAGTACCAGTGCAAGTCGGACTGGTATTATAATCATTTAAAATGTATGTAGAAAGTTTATAATTTACATTTAGCTTTAGTGGGTTTTTATTTGCATTTAATTGGAAAATGTTTTGCCGCAAATTAGAAAATTTAATTGGAATAAAATTTAATTATAATTCTAAAATATATTGCAAATTATATCGACATAAAATTTCATTCAGAGTTCAGAGTTAGCTTAGAACTGCACGCACACAAACATACATTCAAGCATGCACACATGCATTCATCTCTCTTTTTAATAAATTGCCGAAAAATTGTTGCAGTGTTGCAAGCTTTTTAAATGCAAGAAATTTTGCTCACATTTCATGCAGCACTTTATGCAAACAGAAACCATAGAAAACGCAAACAAATAATTTTCTGATTTAATATTTCAACACGAACATTAAAGCAAAATCTTTGCATAAATATAATTTCACAGCACTAAAAATCATATTTATATAGAAACCTAGGTCGTTTGCAACACGGTCTCAGCCTGCAAAACGAGCTCCTCATTTCTATTTATGATAATGCTTCAGTTTTCCAACACTTTTGCATTAGTGAAGCGAGAAAAAGTGAGAGAAGTGAAAATGATTTGCGAATCTTATGAAAATGATCTGGATTTTATTTATGGTCTTTTATTGTTAGCATTTTAAGAAATGATTTCTTTTTTCTTCTAGATAAATTAAGTTTTTTTAGGCATTTTATTACACGTCTTCTATTTGGAATAATGAAAAGGAAATGGCTTGAAATATTATAAAGCAAAGAGCAAAATGGCAAAGAGTCGATGAAGAAAAAAGTCATTAATTTACTACAATCAGAGATCGTCTAATAAAATATATTTATATATGGTTATATTTTACCTGGAATAGATATTTACGTTGCTTAAAGGGCTCCCCCTCCGCCTGCGGCCCGATGAAGTACAGACACAGCTTCGCCATCTGCGGGTGCTGCAGGAAGAAGAGCCGGGTGGCCAGGTCCTGGAACCATTGTTGGCAGTCGAACACGGCGCCCACCACGAACATCGTGAGCTGGCCTTCCAGTTGCTTGCCGCCGGTGAAGAAGTCCAGCGCGTAGCAGATGGTGGCCATGCTGCTCAAGTCGGAAACGGTGCAGAGCAGCCGATAGTTACACAGCGAGTCCGTGGGCACCTCCGGCACATCTGTGTACGTGGCGTATTGGAAGGCGTCGTGTAAATTGCTCTGCTGCATGTTGGTAATGCGACGCTGCAGATGCACCTTGATCGGCATGAGGGGTAGCGCCTTGTACGGCGAGTAGTACAGCTGTAGCAGGCAGCACTTCTTGAAGTGGCGCTCCGCGTCTTCCTCGGCGTGCTCCATGGAGCAATAGGACACCGCCTCGCAGCGATCGCAGTCGCGCAGCGAATCGAAACTGAAGCACACTTCGCAATAGCGCGGAAAGGACAAGAGCTCACTCTCGTGGTAGACCAGCGGCCGTTGGAGCAATGTGGCCACGATGCACTTGGCCTCCTTGATGGCCATTTCCATGCCACTGGCACTCTGTGGCTGCCCGTCCAGCAGATACACGTTCTTCGCCTTTGCAATGGACAGTGCCTGCGTGACGGCTTTGCAGAGCACGCTGTGGCGCTGCCAATCCATTCGCTGGTGCAGTTCGCCGCAGTAGACGACCAGACGGCACGCGAAGCATATGAGCCCCTTGCGACCTGTCGGCTTCAAGCACACTTCCTTGGTCGGCACCTTCGGATTAGGGAGCACCGCCGGAGTATTCCTGATTTCCAAAATCACGCAAATATTGCAATGTCGCTGAGAGCAGAAAGACATTTCGAACTGGTGAAAAATTAGAAGCGTAAAAGGAGAACTGTTCGCTACAAACGCAATGACCAGAAAGAACGTTTAAATAGCTCGTTGGCGGCAAACAGGCAGATAAAACAACAATAGGAATGGTTTACACAGAAGAGCGCAAATGTGGAACGTAAGCTTCGTCAAAAAACAACGAAACACGAAACCTCAGCCAATTCTATGCAGTTGATTAAACAATACCAAACAAATACAATAAGAAATTAAAATATTTTGTAGTACAAAGGTGAATATTGTATGTGAATGAATTATAATCTGCTTCAGTGATTCACTGAATCATTGAAGTGATTCATTGTAAATCGTATGAAATATTAATTAATTCTCCAATTCAGTAATAATTCATTAGAGGTTTTTTTATATAATTTGCATTATAATAGCATCGCAGTAATGTATAATATTAGCTATAATTGGAATATTTGCATTAGAAGCTTCTTCATTAAATTATAAGCACTTCTTAAAAATCGTTTCTGTCGCACTTTTCGAGATATATGCATATCAAAATGCTCCTCATCATCTATAAATTTTTCTTTTGCGGATACATATAATTTTCTATTAAGAATTACATCTTTAGGAGAAAAAAATTCTTTTTTGGTTTAGTAGATTAAACAGATTAATTAATTAAATTAACCTGTCAAAACTCAAAATTTCATTAAAGTCATTAAATAAACCAATTCAATTAATTTTAATTCGTATTTTCGTATTTCGTATTTTTATTACTTCATTCTTTGTTACAAATAGTACAATAACTCGGAAATCCTTCAATTCCTAAAACTCGGAATTCAATTCAATCAAAAAAAATTTAATGACAATGAATTTCATTAAATTTTAAACTGTCAAAATATCAACATTTTTGCTTATGGAGAAAAAGTGACATTTACTCTTATTTGCATTCCAATTGACTCATATTCCAATTGAATACTTCGAAACTACCTAAGAGAGAAAGAGATAGTTAGAGAAAAACACATGTCGCTTTTGTGACTGTTTAAGTTATAATGCGTTATTATTCACTACGTTCGATTTATAGGTACATTTCCACTTCTCAATGTTTTCAGCTGATTCAGAAGATAAAGGTTAACTTATGCAAATTAAAATGCATATATATTAACATATCTATATTACTAAATACAAAATAGAAACTAAATTCTTAATTTTCTTAGACGATATTTAATTATATGGTGATTGTTTTGTTGAGTGAGCGAATTTAACATTTAGTAAACGCGTTTTTTTTTTTGTTCAAATATGCGTATTTCTGTTTGTTTGTGATTTTAACATTCTGCAGTATTATTGTTGTATGATTGTTGTATTATTTAAGTGTTTAATTTATTGCTTTTACAGATGCTGATGTTTTTAGCAATTAAAATAATTTATGTTCCACTTGGCATTTTGCTTGTAAACCCCTTGCATTGTAGCTGTGCTTTTGTAGCTTCCGTTTTTTGCTGCAATTGCAGTAGACGAGCTGAATACATAAAAATTTTGTGTTTTGGCATGTGTGTAAGTAAGCTTGCCTATTGGAAAATGGCCGTTATCAATAAGGCTGTAAAAATTGAACGAAAATTCCTTTCAGAATGAACGAAACTTTTTCGTTCTTTGGTACAAAGTATAGTTAAAATTAATTAATAGTTGCCACAGAAAATGTTGTAACATTTACACTTGGGACAATTTTTTTCTGGTTTCCGAGATACATAGCACAAAATAATTCTAATTATTTTTGAGAAGAATATAAAGCTTTTAAAATGTCTGATTATATTTGATAAATCGTACCAAATATAGAGTTACAGTTTTTGTCGTTTATCTTAAGAATTTTCTAATGCAGCAATAATATTGCTGTAGTTACGAGCAACTGCATTAATATTTCCATAACAATCGCTGATTGTGTGTTATTTATTGGTCTTGTTTTCAAAAAACCCAAGAAAAACACTAATTAAATTTTCAATCGCTTTCAAACATTACTTTAAAAAGGAAGAAAAATCAAATTTGTGATTTTTCGGCAATGTGATCGGGCAATGCAAAATTATACGAAATGAAAGTATTTATCCAATAAATTCCTTTTATTCGCAAAACAGTACCAAAAAACTCGTTTACCATCCAACTTCACACGCAATCTGAAAAGTACTGTATTTCGTCGTATGGTGAAAAGAGGAGAGGGATTTCAACTCCTTTTAATTGCTAAACTCCTGATGTTAATAATGCGTTTCTGGACACCAGATGAACCCAAATCTTCTATTCTATCATTCTTACTTTAATCTATTTTCAACAATTGAGAATGCTTAGTGAAAAATTACTATGCGGAACTACTATTTTTCAGCCTTTTTACTACTATCGAAATTATGGAATTACAGCACTGGTAAGGTTGTTTTTCTGGAAAAAATGGAATATTCTGGAAGAGCTCGCTTTCGGGTGGAAGTTATGCCAACTCTCAATGCATGGACTTAGATGCTGCCATTTTACTTTGTGCAAGATTTTGATTTGACTTGTACGCATTGTGCAGTTATACTTGCTTATACGCATAAAGTTGTTGGCGGCAAAATCCTTTAAGGTTTTACTATTATTTAATGATTTGGTGTATTGGTCACAACAGCAAAATCTTCATACTTAATTATAGCAGTAACTAGTTCCAGGAATTTTCAGTAATATGGCAAATATTTGGGCAGGCCAGCGACAAAATAACGAGAACCATGGACAAAGTAAGTCATTGAAAACTTTCTGTAGGAATGTCAAATAGTAAAAATATTTATAATTTTGCAGTGTTGTCTGGTAATTCGAAACAATTTTTATCAGCTCGCAAACATTCGGCCAAGAAACAAGTGTTCGGTGAGTTAAAAAACATCATACACAATCAAGGTGACGCTACACCTTTGAAAGGTTTCAAGATTAAAAACAGTGTTGCGCCGACTCCATCGAAATCATCCCTTTGCATCGAAGTTTTGCGCAGGCAGCAGTTGAAACAAAATTTCTCAGAAGCACAAAAGCAATTGGAGAAAAAACTAGTACCAAGGATGCCGAGGGAGGTAGCACCAGCTCCTGATTTGAAGTTTTCAATTGCTGAAGACTCATTTTTTGATTTATTTGATGTACCAACGAACGCTTGTGACGAAAAGTGTAGCAAATGTAAGATTACTTGCCAAATTGAATATATTTTTAGTGTGTATAAAAGTGCTCAGCTAACTTAACTAATAATTTTCAAGATTTGGTAGTTTCTAACAAATTTTTTGTTCTAGCTTTGGAAGAAATCTGGGGTGAAAAGAACGGTATTGATGAGGCTTTCCTCACAAAGGTAATTAACGGCGGTGATCCAGACTCTGATGAAGAGATTGACAAAGATCAATTTCGCGACTATGATTATGATTACAAATTCGACACAGACACCGATATTCCGCCGCTCTGTATTTCTGATAAAGCACATATCGGCGACGCTTTGCCGCTATTTGAATTGCACATGCCAGAGCATGCACTTGATCTGGACGATGATTGCATGTTTTAAATTATCCAGCATTTTCTAAAAAATATATATCATGTCTATTTATAATGTAACTGCGCTCAAGTGTTGAGCGCATGAATGCTGATTATATTTAATTTCGTTTAAGTTACTTAAACTTTTAGCAAAACATCTCCGCTGCGGTACATATAAAAACTGAGTTTCGAATTTATTTTCGTTATACTATGTACTCGAATAATGCTATAATTCAATAAATTAATATCTATTTTATTATCTATTTGATTGTTAAGTTTTAATCTATTTATTTTATGTTTATGGAGGTTATTGGGTAATCATTAAGCTCGCAATTGTCTACATTGACTTTTTAGTGGTTCCTGATTGACGCAAATAACATTTATTAATATATTTAATATTGATATTGGTAATAGAAAAGAGGACACGAAAACCTTCAAACAATCTTCACATCATTCCTTCTCTCGTTCAGCAGGAGCCAGCGAAACCGTGTGCCTGATACACATTCTACGAATGCTGCTGTTGCTTTTCTCTGTGGCACATTGCGCTGAGCGAGACTTCTTTCTTGCTTGCCTTTCCTAGTAGCTGAGAATGCTGTTTCTTCGTCTACTTTATTCGCTCAACAGGTGAATGTTGTTTACAACAGCATCGAAGTCTGCTGCTTCGATTTATTGTGTGTTTGTTGTTCACAGCTTCTGCAGCACCCAGTCTCCGCTGCTGCATTTCTGGTTCTTATGAGTGAGGAGCGGAGTGAGGTGCAGCTATGGCATAGAATTGCATTAGATGCACACGGAAAAACTGCTGCTGTATGAAATGAAGATGTGAAGAAGCGTTTTTGTTGGCTGTTTGCCGCACTTGATTAAAATGTTATTTTCGAGTGTATCTAGCAATTTCTCTATAGCTTTGTGAAGCATGATCGTGCGGTTGTTTGTTCGTTGTTTTAAATGCCTGCTTCTTTAAACTTCTTCGACTGCCTCGACTTTCTTGTGCGGCTCAGAAACAGCAGCAGCAGCAGCAGAAGAAGTGAAATTCACTATCTCCAGAATAGATGCGCTTCTCGATTCATTCTGGAAATCGTTCTCGGCCAGTTCAGTTGTGCTTAGCCAGAGTTCGCAATCGTTCATCAACCTAACGTTTATCTTTCTATGTGAGTAGTTGCTGTGCGCGTTTAAGGACAATTAAGGACAAGCATTGATTTGTTCGCTCTGCCGCCAATTTCATTATTGCTACATGCTAGAATAAAGTGTTCGCTAAAAGACTTTGGCAAACAATTGAATGCCAAATAATAAAAACTGAAAAACAAAAAAACATTTCTAAAAGAACTTCTTCTGCACTGCATTCAACAGTTTGTGGATGAAATGCTTTTTCATTGATCATCATCAAGCAGCTAAAGTGATTTCGCTCCAAGTTCGTTTCTTTTCTAAACAATTATGAAAATGTCAGTGGTACGCAAAATCTGGATTAGATCAATTTTATTATTGGGTCTGACGGTAAGTAATAAATAGTTGTTTGGTTCTTTTCCTGTGTGAAATCGTATTCATATTTTATTATTATTTATTATTGGGCACTTTAAAAATAAGCTGCTTCTTTTAGCACTTTATTTTCATGTTATTTATCCATTTAATTTATGTTTTCATTGTTAATTTAAAGAGATTTAAGATTTATATTGAATTGTTGACTTGATTCAGTATTTGAATGATATCAACGCCCAAAGGAAGAATAAGTTTCTACGTGCCGGAGCAGCAAAGAGTTCTTTTTTGCACTGTATTTTATTTGGAGGATGATTTAAAGAAACCACTTCAACACTTCAAATGATTAATGGACAATAATTTTAAACTTTAAAAAGCAATTTAACGTAATTAAAAGGAAACATTTAATCTGTATTTAACTATGTCCTTTTTTGTAGTCGATATCTTCTTTGATTGTCCTTCTTTGACCTACAAATTTCCAATTTCATGTAGGAACTCATTTAAAGGACAAAAACTTTTGCATTTCGAACGAAATAAATTATATGAATTTCATTTAACATGCATCGTTTTTGTTTTAATGCAAATTAATTGAAACATTGAATTGAAAATGTGCACAAAAAGAAAGTTCATAAAAAGATCGTTAAAAGCAAAATTAAGTGCAATTTTTCCGGTTCAGGGTAAACGGCGTTTATTTAAATAACTCGCACTTGATCGGAAGTAGATCAAGCAGCAAATAAATCGACTGCGAACCTCCCGAAAACTTTCTACTTGCTTGGAATAGAAAAACGACGTGCTTCGGATCGCTCTTGAATGTGTAACAATTCGGATCCCGCCGCGTGCCATTTTATTGAAAACTTATCCGATTCTGCACGATTCCAGTGACAATCCTCGTTCTCCTCGTCGCTGTGATGAGCGGCTGCTCTCTCTCTCTCTCTCTCTCGGCGTTGGTCCCATCGCAAGTGCAGTTGTTCGGAGCCGGAGTCGCAGCAGGTCTTTGCTATTTTTGCGCCAACTCATAATTCGTAAACAAACCGTACAGCGCGAACGTAACAACGTAACCACTGACCTATATTCCGCAAGTATTCGTTGCATTCGCCAGCAGCAGTAGCAGCAGCAGCAGCAGCAGCAGCAGCAGCAGCGGCAGCGATGCGATGTTTCTATGCAGCAAACGTTGACAACATGACTTGGACTTGACTTTGCTTGGTTCGGATCACATCGCATGTTGCTAAAGAAACTTAAACAATTATGTTAATGCAGCTGCACTCAAATCGCTTGCATGTCGCACACAAACATGCGGCAACACCTTTTTCCACTTTACGCATTGAACACACACGAAATCGTGCCACAAAAGAAACGTAAATTACGATTTATCGTTTCGTATTATTATTTTTACGCCGAACATATTTCGGTCAAGCAGTTAAACAATCAGCAAAAGTATTTAACTTTCATATAAACTAATAAAATTTCTTTTAAAGTTTTAAAAATTACATTTTTTATGTCATTTACTTGAAATGCATTTGTAGAAATTCGTTCCGTTAAATTTCGAAAACAGATTTTCTTTTTCCAATTGGTGAAGCTGCCAGCGCTGCCTTGTCCAATTAGTAATTATGGCAGCAATTGTTGTTGGTTGAACAACGAGTTTGTGTCTTGAGTCTTCTGTTAGCAGCAGAATTCTGCAACAATTTGATCAAGCTGACACAATTTAAACAGACTGTTCTATAGCGTTTTCTTCTTCGATTTGATCAACTGCACCGGCGAATTCCATTAAAAATTTAACTAAAGATCCACAACTTGTCTACTGAAAGGCGAACGAATTTGAAAGCTGAATAAGACGAACGAATTTCACAGAAAGAACTGGTTAAACAAGGCGAAATACATGCACATGCTATGAGGAAATAGAAAAATATGGATCAAAAGGACTTCTAAGTTGCGTCGCGACAAGAGAAAACCATATGGCGAAGAAAATATTCAATTTATGCTATCAATTAATGACTTTACATCGATTATCTTTGAATTTAAACCAAGTTTAAAACAAAATAAAGTTTTTCTGAAGATCTGCAGACTGTTGAAATAGGCAAACAAGCACCTGAAAACATAAATTCATAAATCATTGGCCTGAAAACTGAAACTGTTCAATTATAAGCTTATCTTTTACATAAATCGTTTGTTTTTATGGCTGCTTGAATTGTTTTCTCGCCTCGTTGTGCTTCTGGAACGGTACAATGAGTTCGATCTAATTATAAATGCAGCGCTCTTCGGGTGGAAAAAGCAGCTGGGATCGAACAACAGGCGCGGTATTTCCACACAGGATTTAAGTGGCATTTAGGCGCATGTGGTGCAACTGCTATTATATAATCTCAACGTGTTAAGTGCTTGATACCAGCCTCGGCTAATTATTTCCAGCGAGCACTGCAAATTGCACTGGCAGCATCGCTATGAAGCGCTATATAGCTACTGTACATATCTAGCTGTGAATGGGAGAAGACGCTGGCTCGAAATGATGCAATAGCATTAAATTATAACAAAGAATCTCTGAGCCCAACTTGATTAGGAGTCAGGAGCAAAGAAAGGGAAGCGTTTAATGGCTCAAAACGTACGCGTCCGCATGAGGCGGGCCTCACGTCGACTGATTGCTCCTTCAGCTGTCATCGGATGCAGTGCGAAGTGAAGTGCGGTCGGCCTCATGCAGCCAGAAACGCCATGGATGCAAGCAGCATCATTCCAGGGCGGGGCTCAGAAAGTCGGACCGAAGTGAAAACGAAGAAGCGAACACTGCTGCTGCTGTCGTCGTCGTTGCTGACAGAGAAGAGGTTTCGGCAGGAATGGGAGCAAATAAAATGATGGCACGAACTACTTTACGGCATCCGCTGCTCGTAGATAAACGTAGCAGCAGCAGCAGCAACGACGCATCATTTCGGTTTGCACAATAATTTTCGATAATTCGCACCTTGAGAATTTGCGTAAAAGAAACAAAAAACCGAACCGAACCAGAAGAAAGACGTTTGGCTCATTTAAATGTCAGTCAATCAGAAAAAGCGGCTTCGATCTTGCGCCTGTTTTCTAACCTGTTTTCCAAGTACGTGGAACAGCTCAACAGGATTCGCCCGATGCAGAGTATCATAGAGAATATAGAGAATATAATTGTAATTGGAAGTTAAACGCGACGACGAATAATTTTCTGCATTGATTCATATCAAACACATTCATGCGCCAAAGAACTTTCCTTTGTTTCCATCAAATGTAGGCAAGGAATTGATGCAAAAACAAGGATTTTCATTGAACCATTAAAAAAGAAGTAATTCAATTAACATTCTGGTAAAATTAAAGACTGTAATGAAATATATAAAATACATAAATGTTGAAAAGTAACAAACTTTTGGAGGACAACATTAAAATATCTAAAAACATGAATGAACATCAATAAAAATTAAATATAAAGAAAAATATATACTAAAGCTGTTAGCATAAATAATTAATTAATGAAAACAATTGATTTTTGGTTTTATTTTTGATTACTTTTGCTTCAAATCGTTTAACAATTGATTTTATTTGAGGATGTGGCATTCATGTTATTAAAGCACAAAGAAAGAATTCAGAATTGCAATGAGAAAGCCTCCAAGATCGCGATGTGTGTTAATTAGGCCGGTGGTTATTCTGTAGCTCGGATTAAATTGCAATCAAAATGCAATAAAAAGAGGAAAGAATTGCAAAGGCGTCCAACAGTTATAACGTCACCGTTGCAATCGTAATACCAGCTGCAAGTTGCTTCACTCCGACTTATTTCTCATCGATGTCATCAACAGAATGTGGTGCTTCGATCGGTTTTTAGTTTCAGCGAACAACAACAGTTGCTGATCCGCAATTGTCTCGAGTGTCAATCGTCAATCGTCTGCGTTTGATTGATGACGACGGATTCGGAAAATAGAAAAGCTAAAAAAGCAGTCGCAGCGCAGGAAAGAAACGAGACAGTAACGGCTCTCGATGGCATTCTCAACATAATTACAAGCAGCAACAAAATGTTGCACTATCGAAGAGGCAAAAGAAATGTGATTTTTAGCGCCATCGCAGCATCGGTCACTTCTCGCTGATTGACTGAGTGTTGTGCGGCTGCTGAAGGCAGAATTCATCATGGGTCAGCGTCATTGATCGTCATTTCTTTTCATCAAAGATTCATATCAACATTTTACAAATCAATTGTTTTGTTGTGGGGCAACACATTGAGGATTCTGGCATCACTTCGAGAGCCTGGCATCACTTCAAGAGCCTGGCATCACTTCATGAGTCTGGAATTTCCTTCATGAGCCTGGAATCATTCCATGACTCGAGCTTCACTTAATCTAATTACTTGAACGAAGTTGCTAATTGGAGAAATTAAACCGAATGAGACCAGCTTCAAGCGAATTGGTGTGATATCGTCTCATCGCCCACAACTGGGTTACGTTTGGAAATTGAGCCGCGTTGGTTGTTGGTAACCAGATCTCGCGGACCGAATTGAGATCAGACATTAATACGCACCACAAAACGCATGCTTCGAACTCAATCGAAGGCTTCTCCATGACTTTAAACGCTCCATTTTCTCAATAAAGCGATATTCAATTAAATTTTTTTGAAGCAATTCTTTGGCTTCTTTCTAAAAGTCGATTCGGCTGCACAAAAAAACTTCTCACGAGGCTTGAATTTCAGTGTGAATGAATGAACTTTAATTTTAGCTTTGTTTTATATAGAAAACAAAAAAAAACCCTTGAAAATTTACGGAAATCTGGAAAAAGATTTATAAAGATTTTTGTAGCTGTGAGAAAGAAAAGTTTTATATTTTGGAAAATTTAATAAAATGCAGAATTCAATTGGAATATTAGAAATAATTATGATTAATTATTGTTGTACATTAATAAAAAAATCTAAGTAACGCTGCAGTGAAAGCTGCTGCTGCTGCTGTATGTTTTCTTCGGTTGCTTCGGTTCTTCCAATCAGAATCTGCCCGTCCGCCAAACAATGTTAATGAAGAGGAGAAGCAGCAGTAGGAAAGAACTCAATCGCCGGTCTGATTGTTGCGCCGATCGTTTTGTGCCAACGCTGATGTGAGTCGCTGACCGCGCTGCAGCACGTTGCACGCTGCACGATGCACGGTGAACTGTTAAAGTGACCACGCTGTCCGTTATGTAACATTCTTAGCAACTGAGCGTAGCCATGAGATCAGCATGCATCATTCTACTTCTGAAATTATTTAATTAGCTGCCTTGGAATGGCGAAGAGCTGGATTAGGCATCGGAGCGTGACAAAACGGACGCTGATGGAATCTTAATTACGATTAAGTAAATGCAGCAACAGCGATCGAACATCTTGCACTGTTCCAAATGCAACAGCATCATCAGGCTTTTTATAGTATTTCAATTGTAGAGAATGAGGAAAAAGAAGCACGAGAATGAATCCCGAAACTCGAATTTCTATTCTGGGAAAACTTCCAATACAAAAGCCATTAAAAGTAATTAAACTGAATTTCGTATTTATTAAAAATGAACACATTTCATGGGCAATTAGAAAATTAAGTGCATTCAAGTGTGGTTCTTGTGTGAATTTAATCAAAGCGATTTCCCCAGTTTTTCTTAGAACTTTCAACAAAAATATTAAAATCTAAGAAAAGGCGTCCGTCGGTCGTTATTCAGAGCATTAAAAAACTGTTTTCGGTATAAATTAAATATCGCACATTCAAAAAACTTCAATTTGCGATTTTTTAATGAATTTTTTATCGAAAGAATGAAGAAGGAAATTTCATTGCATTATGAGAAACCTTTAAGCGATATATTAAATGAAAAAAAGGGTGTAATGCTAAATTTATATTTGCAAATAATCAAATCAAAATTATATAAATCAATTCTAACAAAAATCGTTGCTTAATGAATAAATAAATAACATAAATATAACTTGAATAACTGAAGAAAGTCTTTAGCAATATTAAAATTATACAAATAAAAACGAAAACAATTCGTAATGCTTATTTATAATTAAATAATAAATGAAATTGTTTATAATTTATTTATTCATTAAAAGAAAATGCTTATCTGAATAATGAAAAATAAATAAATAAATAATATGCACATGGATCTTTGCTCTTAGAATTCTGTGGCCACAAGCAATAACAGTCTAAATGCCATTTCCTTCTGCTTTTAAATTAATTATTTAAAGTGTTAAATTTTTATTTATTCATTATAATCGGTAACCATAGGAAAATATAATATTAAATTAAATTCCATATTTGCTTTATTTTATGCTCCTTTTTTATATCTTATTATTATTTTATGCTCCTTTCAAGGGTTAATATTTATATTCATTTTGTCCCGAAATGTGCAACGCATATAACTAAAGGAGATAGATATAGAAAAGTATATATACTATTGATCAGCGTCGCCTCCATAGTCGATTTAGCCATGTCCGTCCGTCTGTCTGTCGTTGAAGACATCGACATGAAAATTGGCGGAAATATTCTTTGTTCTAGCGAGAAGTTTCTTATTAAAAATCGTTTAAAATCGATCAAGAAACACGCCTACTTTTTATACTGAAAATGCATCTAACTCTGTTTTCATATTATTCAAATGGCAAATTAATTTTTTTAGCTATTGCGACAAAATTGCATTTATTTATAGAGTAATATTATGTGCAAGTGTGTAAAAAATGGGCGTGGTATGGCTAGTGGTAAAAAGTAGAGAAATACAAAACGAAAAAATGGAGAAATCGAAATAAATTAAAATTTAAATAACTGAAATTAATTGCTCCATTGAATATTTTTATAGTTTTTTAGGTGTAGTGTGTTTACGATTCGGCAATACAGAATATAGCACTCTTTCTGGCTAATATTTGTTTTTTGCATACTCCTTTTTTAGATATTCTTTTAGTAACGTAGTAGCATTTCTCCAAATTCTGTTAATTCTTCTTGTTAAATTTAACTATACTTTAACTTCAGTTAATTTTAAGGAGCATCGTTAATTCGGTTGTCTCCAGCGCGGTAAATATTCGTTTGTTCATTTTTTTGTGTTCTTCGAAATGCGAATTCGCGTTGCATGCGAAATACGAACTTGGTTATGAAGCCAGTTAATTTTTAAAGACGGGCGTGAGTCAGTTATCTCTTGTAGGGATAACCAAGAATAACTGAAGTCAGTGAACGAAATAAACAGTAATATGATAACTACGTAGTTAAATACCTACGAAAACTCAAACTTTTTACTTTAGACATAATAATTTTAATCTGATGTCTTTTTTAACGGTTATTTTCCGGTTTATAATCCTTATGCGTATTTTCTAAATGAAGGAATAATTTCTGAACTAAAATTGCTACATTTATAATAAAATAATACTAAAATTAGATTAAAATAAGCTGAATTTAATGGCTAAATAATACACACACATACATATATAATATATATATAAAGAATATAAATTTCTCTTATATCGCAAAAGTTCGTCAATCTTTGAATTCTGTGTTTTCTTGTTTTTTGCTAACAGAAACGAGAAATACGCAGGCGTTAATCGATTTTTATTGAAAAGTTTTATCAAATGCAGCTCACGTTATTTTCTAATTGGAACCAAAAGGCCGACGTAATGACGAACTGAGCCAGTTCGGTTCCGCATACGAGAGCCGATACGAAGCTGATGCAGAATGATTCGGAAACGCAGCAACAAAAAAACATGCGTTGTCTTTCTGCTGCCTCGGATTCAATTTCATGTTGCTCGGAGTCACGAAATGAACCCGAGGCAGCAGAAGGGTTAATTTCATTTGCTTTTTACGTTATAAGCTGGTTAGAGGAGAGCAGCAGCAGCTGGACGGAGCACGCGCGATATTCCACTCTCGCTAAAAACTCTTGACTACGGATTTCAGTGCAGTTACTTCATTTCTCGGCGGCATGACTTGATAACAACCTTTGCTGAAACCTTTGGGGCTGCCGGAGAAGCTCCGCACGCCTGAATTCTTAATCCTCTTCGAGTGAGTGCACCGTCGAAGAGGGGGAAACAAAGCAGCAAGCGATCGATCGATCGGCGGCTGGCGCTGCTTTCAGATTCGCTTATTGTTTAATTTCCGGATTGTTCGACGCTTTGATGCGATCGAACGTCTGCTCGGGTCGCGATTTATTCCGGTCCAATAAATCAGCTGCTGCTGCTGTTTTTCCACAGCTTCTTCAAATATACCGTTAAGTGCAGAGCTTCCATTTAGAGCTGTCATTCTTAAAGATTATCTACAGTTTCGTCCGTGAAAAATTGTTTGCTTTTGTATGTTCTGCTTTTCGGGGATTTCGGGAGAACCTTTTAACAAGTGAAGCAGACTTTTCACTTTATTCTGTCTGCCTAATCAACGTAACAAGTAGAAAATTAAGTTGGCAGCACGATTTCCAGTTCGCACTTATACGAAGAGCGAATTCTCCAATTCGAAAACTTGAGTTCGCACTTACACGAAACGAGCGAGCGAGCTTCGACTTCGCGAGTGCCGTGTTCTGTTCGGAAAGTCACATATGCACAAACGAATATAATTTAAATGCGTAATTAAATCCAAGGAGCTTTTGTTTATTTCTTTCTCTGGTCGTTTTGCGTTGGCAAAGATTCGCTTGATGAATAAAATTTAGAATTCGCTGAATTAAAGATAGAATAATTAAAAATACTTTTCCTTAGACTTGAATAATTATTTACTTACTGAAATTTAGTAAAGCTAAAAACCATTTTCATCTCCTTTTTACAGATAATCCGTCGCTCAAGTACGCAAGATTACGATGGTGGGTAATTTGATTGGTTTCCTTTGTTTATTTGCTGGCATTTGGCTCACTTTTACACTTGCTTTCGAACAGTTGGCGACATTCAGTGCTCCTTCTCGACGCCCGGCTCGAACATCGAGGACCTCATAACGGCCAAGCTGAAGCGGCCGGTGGGCTTCAAGGGAGCGCCGCTCTTCGCCGACGACCGCAGCGTCCAGCCCGAAAACGATCGCTACTGCGTAATCAAGCAGGACGCCGGCGATGCTACGGAGCTCACCTACAACCTGAAGATAACGGATTTCTCGCGTTGCGGCGTCCTTAAGCGAAACGTAATGCTATTCTCGCCATTCGCCGACCAGAGTTGCCAGCACTTTTGATTACCTAAATGGTTATTCTTCCATTTAGGGCTTCGTCCACGTGCGCATTTGGTTCCCGCAGTTCCCCGGCGTCGTCATGCAGTCCGATCAGGAGCTGATCATAATGTGCAAGCCGCCAGAGCCGACTGTCATCGAGAATAAAGCAGCAGGATTCGCAGGCAGCTTGTAAGTGTTCGAAGCTTCGACGTCTGAGTTGTTCCTCATTTAAAGACCTTTCATATGATATATGGCTTGGCGCGATAGGTTGGCTAGAACTCGAGATATGACTGATAGAAGTGGGGAGTGTTTTTCGCTCTAAACAAATACGCTCCTTCAAGTACTGCGCCTAAACTATAGAAGTGACACGAAAATGTTATAAAGCGCAGTTGTTCCTCATTTAAAGACCTTTCATATGATATATGGCTTGGCGCGATAGGTTGGCTAGAACTCGAGATATGACCGATAGAATTGGGGAGTGTTTTTCGCTCTAAACAAATACGCTCCTTCAAGTACTGCGCCTAAACTATAGAAGTGACACGAAAATGTTATATAGCGCAGTTGTTCCTCATTTAAAGACCTTTCATATGATATATGGCTTGGCGCGATAGGTTTGCTAAGGGAACAACCTACAGAAACGAATGAATTTCGAGTTTAAGAATGCCCAAATGAAAAATGATATTTCCTTTCCGCTTTCTGATGATTACCCGATTCCGATTAACGAAATCTCTTCCCGTTACTTATTTGTCTGTGAATTCTGTTTCAGTCCTCATGGGGCACGCGTTTCTGGCGTCGTCGAGGAGACACCCGGGCGCCTGGAGTACGAGGTGGCTCTGTACAAGGAGGCGCCACCTATCGCTCGCATCAGCGGCACCAACACCCCGGTCAGCAGCACCAAGGAGCCGCCGTCGGCTAGTGAGCTGCCTGTGGACCAAGCGGTGCCCATCGGCACGAAGCTGCAGCTGCGCGCTCGCATCAGCGCTCAGTCCGTGTGGAAGTACGTGAAGCTGATGGAGGTGACGGTGTCGCCGGACCCGGACGATCCGCATGCCAGCGGCGCCGTTTCGCTGGTGCGCGAGGGATGCCGCAACCGCGACTTCGCCACGATCATCCCCCATCAACCGGCCAAGTACCGCGATCGCATGAACGAAGTCTTCCTCGACTTCGAGGCATTCCTGCTGAGCTCGATGAAGGAGCGCGCCACCCTCTGGATCCACTCGCAGATCAAGGCGTGCATGGATCCGGGCGACTGTGCGCCGGACTTCTGCATGGACCTCTATGAACCGTCCGGGCATGGGCGGCGCCGACGACGTCGCCGGCACACGCTGACCGCCAGAACACCGACCACGCCCCGCACATTGCCCCACTACAAGAGCAACACGAGTTCGCCGGAGTTCACACGCTTCAAGGAGAACATCGAGTACACGGTCATCATGCCCGGAGAGTCGACGCCGAAGCCGCACGACGCCGAGCCGAACTCGCAGTGTCGCAACGTCTTCGTCATAACGGGATTCCTCGTTCTGCTGCTGGCGGTCTGCATAGGATTCGTAAGTTAGGCGCCTGCGTGTGTGTGAGTGTGTGTGCTCTAACGGCATTCGCTGGCGCTCTCATAATACAATTGCTACTCGATTCACCTTCCTCCCATCTCTCGTTCTCTCTTGACAGATATGCACCTTGGTGGTTCGCCTGCAGACGGAGCAGAAAATCAAGGTGAATCATTTATCGCCTGGCTTCAATACTGGATACGCCGGCCGCGCCATGGTTCAATGAACGAGCTGCGTGCTCTCACTCGCGCTCCGACTCCGTCATCACGCACAACACTCTCCGTCTGTGGCTGTGTGCGTGTGTGTGTGTGTGTCTTATTTTTGCACTACTTTTTATTTAAGTTTGTTTTGAAATCTTCTCCAGCTTTACTATTGACATAATTGATTATTTGTTAAGTCTTATTCTATAGTAACTCGAGTTCTTGCCGCACTCAACGACTTTTCGACTGACGTCCGTCCGGAAAGCCTCACTAAACCTAGCAATAGCGATTTATTGTAGTTAACTTCATGGACTGAATTTGTATGCATTTGTGTAATCGTATCCAAGCATTAAAGCGATACGACTAAAAAAGAATTTTTTAGAAAATAAACTTAACCCAAAATAATTAAAAACGATTTTAATTGCTTACGGAAAGAGAACGGAAATCAGATTAGGATTATTTCATAAATAATGGAGTAGAAACGGTGACAAATATATGTATAAAATTTTAATATATTTCTACATTTAATTAATGACTTTCAATAAGTAAAAAACAAAACGTTTTTTTTTGTTTTTGTTGTTTGAGTCTTGCTAATTAATTGTATTTGTTAATTTATTTTATATACTGTAAAAATGATTTGAATTGGTTTAATATTTTACAAGTTATGCTTATGGTTAAAAAGGCTTCATTAAAAATAACTTCATACTTAAATAGGTACATATACACCATATAAAATTGACCAGCAATGTTTGCAACGAATTATTTCATATTGCTTATTTATTTGGATTAACAACTGAAATGCACAAATTTGACTTTATTTGCGAAATTTTAATTTATATTCTCAATCGATCTTACTTCAACACCATCGACAATTCATTGTGAGATATTTGCTAAAATTTCATTTTCATTGCTAAAAGTTCATCACAACAAAACATAGTTTAAAATTCCAACGTTGTTTATTGTGCGCTAAACAAAGACGCGCCGACAACAACACGATGACCACAAATATCACGTTGCTTATGGGAAACGAGAAAAAAGTAAATTGCCGAAGCTGCCGTATGTCGTGTCGCTGTCGTGTCGCTGTCGCCGAGTCTGTGCTCTCTTTCATTACATTTCGAACTTATCTAAATGCGCATAAGTGTAACGGAACAATGCTCGTAGTATAACGAAGCAACGCAAATATAAAAGTTGAAGGATTTGCTAGCAATTTTCAATTTCTACTTACGTGTTAATAATGAAATTTCCGTCTACGTGGCGACTTTGCAGTCTCAAATTGCGCCCTACCGACTACACTGGCTACTGATAGAGATGGCTATAGGAATGGAATTGTTCGTTGACTTTTCTAAATCGTAACTATTCTGTCAAGGAGTGTAACTTAAATTCTTTGTGTTTCTTTGTGTGTGGTCCCGCGTGTAACTCGGACAATTTTAATAGATTTTTATGTTATTTAGCTATTATTGCAGTCGTAAATGGTAAGTTTTGTGAATAAATATTTGTTGTGATCGAGTTTATATGCATGATAATGTGAGATCCTAAATAAGAAGTGGAGAGGTAAGGAATTTATATGCCGAATAAATAATCACAAATTAAATCAACACATGAGGCATTCAATGGCCAATGCCACATTAAGCATCATGAGTTCGGCCACACTTTCATTTATTGCCACTTGCTCATGAAGCCTTGTCCCATAGAAATTAAAATATAACCTCACATCGTACAAAGTGTTTATATTTGCACACACACAAACACACTCACAGCCACCCACAAATATATATATATAAAAATAAACTTTTAAATATCTACTTCTTCAGTTCAGTATTAAATGGAAAGAAAACGAAGAAAAAAGAAAATATATAAAAAATTAACGAGATCCTTCTTTTTCCTTCAATTGGGCGGAAAGGTTTTTCTAAAATAAATTTGATGAGATGCGATGTTGTGCGACGATTTTCGTAAACCTACGATTATCGAGATTATCGTTAAAATAGTTGTCGAAAAGTCACAGGAGTTGCTGGCATTATCCGTATTTTTGTTGTACAATAAATTTCTCTTCTTAGCTGTCAAAATATATGCATGTATGTATGTATGTTTGCTGTAACCGTATGTAAAACTGAATGAGTTCGATTGTTCCATTTCCAATGATTCGATTTCTTTCAGTATTAAATTTTATATGAACTTAAAGTAAACACAACGTTTTGTCAACCTTGCTTCCTGGCAACCTTTCGAGTGTTGCTCACTATACAGAACTACATATATTAATGGTGGAATTTGAAGAGTCACTTTTTTCACTCTTAGACGACGCCGAGACACCTTTCCACATTCTCAGTGACTCTTAAATTCTTGTCGTCGTATTTAGAGCACTTGAGACGACGGAACCGTTTCTTAGAATAGGTTACAGTCATCAATAAACTACTAATTGAA
The DNA here is from genome assembly GCA_937620795.1 of Thecophora atra. NCBI lineage: Eukaryota > Metazoa > Arthropoda > Insecta > Diptera > Conopidae > Thecophora > Thecophora atra. Next base: position 87,242,851 of record OW569398.1, read on the forward strand.
GTATGAAGTAAATAATAAAGGAAATTTATACCGATTGTACAAATTTTATTCGTTAGTGCAAAGTGAGGCAGTTTCTATCGATGATCATTTATTGTCTATTTTTGTCATCTAGTGACCATACAGACAATTGATGCAAATATCGTTCAACCGCATCGATTTTCTTCATAATCCTTTCCTTAATTTCCCCAGAAGAATCTAATCCGATTAAAAGCATAAACACGAATAAAAACGTATTAAAGCGCCGAATCATTGATTACGTTCGTCTGTGACTTTGACGTAATCAACTGTTACTGATACTTCAGTTATTTCGCATTGTTTTTCTTTCGTCATCTCACAATTTTACAATCGACTACGTTTTGGCTAAATTCAGTGCAGAATTAATCATTGAACATTTCTGTGGAAACTGAATGATTTAGCCACCAGCCAATGTTTCCATTGGCCCACATCAATACGTTGTCGCTGCAGTCCGAAGTCACATATGAGTTCTGACGTATTCTGGTTAAGAGTCTCTAAGAGTTGCGAGAACAGGACCACGAGACAATCTGTAAATGGTGTAATAGGAAACAAATTCTCAGAGCATCAGTGCAAACACAGAAACAAAGGTAGTAGCTAAAGCGGAGAGAGCGTAGCATTCATACTAATCAATTCAGTAGTGGATAGGAAAGAAATTCTCATTAACAATGGCAAAAGAGAAGAGTGCGAAACACTCAGCAATGTATGTATGTAAGTAGTATGAGTGAGAGGAAATCACGCAAAACGTAAGAAGTTCTTCAACGAAAACATCACTTAGAGAAAAGTCACCTTTTAAAACGTAACTCAGAATCGCCGCCTGTTATAAAAGTGACTTCTGAAAAACGTCGTCGTCGTCTTTCGAAGTGACTCTTGAAATCCCACCGTATTAAGGGTGTTCTACATCTTGCGCCACATTCTCTGGTTGCTCTTACAACTTTCGACCGAGCTTGCGCACTATGAACTCCTTCAGCGGCTGATAGTATTGATAGCGCAAGCTGATCATCTCCGGCAGATTGCGTACTCGTTCGAAGAGCTCCGACTCCGACTCGAGGATGAGCACCGCGGAGGCAGCCATCGCAGCGATAACGAAAATTAACGACGGAATGAATGCGCGAAGCAGCCGAAATTTGCGCACATTTTTGGCACTGTTGGCGGCATTTTGACGTGCTGCATTATTGTCCATGGGCGTTGTAATCACTCCGGCCGCGTTGCTGACGTTGTTGTTGTTGTGGTGCAACAAACCCAACGACGGCGAGCAGCTCATGGAAGCGCTTGAGTTGATGGCTGAATTTGGCAACGCGTGGTGCTGCAGTTGCTGCTGTTTGCTGGACGTATAAAGCAAGTGTTGTTTGTTGGTCGTGTGCAGATGCAAGGGGCGGGATGCGCCGGCATCCGTGTAGGCGCTGGTCAGGCCGCTCTCGGTCGAAGAATGCTCAACCGAGTCGCGGAAATAGTAGTCGGCGATGTCGCCAGCTGCGCCCGCATTCAGCCCGTCGATGTTGGAGGCCCGCAAGCGAGCCTCCTCCGAGACGGGCTCCAGGCCGGGCGGCATCTGCACACCGCCGACGCCGACGCCGACGCCGCCACCGTCGTGGTGCAGCGCGTGGCCGCTGTAGATGATGTTACCTAAACTATCAGTGGTTGCCATAGTACAGTTGCCCAACGGTTCCGACATGGTCGAACGCGGTAAACTGCTATAGCCTGAAGAATAATGTGGGAATTGATAATGATCGTTTGTGATATAAGAGTGACGCAATAGTTTACGGATTTGTGCCAGATCGCCTTGCGGACTGGAGGGCGTGGCGGGCACACTGCTCGCCTTGCGCTTGCTCGCCGTGGAGCTCGTCATCTTCTGCTCGCGCAGAGCATTGATGCTCTCGGTGAGGATCTCGCGTTCGGTGCGTCCTGTGTACTTGAACTTGGTGCCCCACGAGAAGAAGCCGCCGCCAGAAACCACTGAAGCATTTTGGCTATTTGGAAGTCTGCGAAGGAAGATTTCCCCTTAATATAATCTACACTTCCCTAAGCTATAGTATAATAATAGTAATATATTGATGCTTACGTAAAGAAGAGCATCTGCTCGATGGCACAGCGCCAAACGTAGCGGCAAGCAGCACCGGAGGAGCACTTGAAGCCGATCGTGTGCTTTTTCTATATAGAAAAGAGCAAAGAAGAGAGAGATGAGGAAATTGATTCGGTTTGTAGCAAATGCAATGTACCGGATCACGCGGCTCGCGCGCATCGATGAAACTCAGATGAGCTATGAACATTTTGCCCTCGAAGTTAATTTTCACCACTTCGTTCCATCGAAAGTGCTGCGAGCGTTTGCCGGAGACAAACGTGCTGATGCCGGCGTGATTGATGCCCACGTACAGTTGGGAACTGCGATGGTCCTTGACTGGATGTGGGTCGATGCCGTACGTCTCGAGGCCACGTGCGATGCCCATGAACTCATCCATGGCCACGCTGGCTTCTTGGCCGGGCTCCCGCTTCCGATGCAGCTCCATGATTTTCTTCTCCAGCGCATCCGTCTGCCGCAGCGCCAAGTGCATCGACGACACGTAATCGCCAACGTGAACGTCTTCGTCATAATCGCCCAGTTCCTCTGTCAATAAGGAAAGCAAGCGCATTAAACGGTCGAGTAACCAATAAACAACGGGCGAATAATAAACAAAGGCATTCAAAGTAAAATAAAAGAATAAAAATTTAAAAATTGGCTTTAAACATTAATTAAAAGTGATCATTAAAAATTAGTTCACCATTTAAAATAAATACTAGAAAATATTTAAATTAAATAATTGTAATTTAAAATTAATTAAATTTAATTAACACTCGATTTATTCCCGTCCTCTTCAAGGAAATACTTTAAAAAGGATTCCTAAAATAGAATTACTTGATCTTTAACAGATAATGAATAGAAGATTGCGCAGATCAGAACCAGAGTTGACCCTTAGGTCTCCCAAAATGCTCCTTCTGCACATCTACGTCACGGTAGCAATCAAACATAGAATTCAATTTGCAAATTAGTATTCATATTGTAAGCAAATCTGTAAACATTGCAGTTAAATTTTATGCTGTGACATATTAACACCGATTTAGATAAGATTAAATTATTAAATAAATAAATAAATATTGTGTAAAGTGAACACACTATTTCTGAGCAAACTGTTGTTTAATTTAGGCAAATTAAAAGGCCTATTCTCGTATTGTCAATATTGCTATTCTTGCTGTAAAATAAAAGCTCTTTTCTTCACAATTTTCTTGCAATGTTTGATTATTTCATGACAGAAAATAGTCAATATTATAACACAAAATAAAATGAAATTATTTAGCAGTGTGAAATGCAGTTATGCTTCATTTAATTTAAACGTTAAATTTATATATGCTTGTTATTAACTAGTTTTCACTAGATTTTATCAAACGAATTATAGTTTAAAGGAACAAACAATTATGGGTTATAGTGCTGCTGGTCCTCTGCATTGATTTAACGGCTCTTAAGATCTGTGATCTCGTCGTGAAATGTGACAACAATCTCAGATTCGGTACGAAAAGCTTCGTAGAGTTTTAAGGACCAAGCTATGATTTAACAAAAGTATTTGCTTGAATATGAATAGCGATTATAATGTATTATTCTATTGTATTCTATTACTATTCTACTATTTTTCTATTAATATTATTATTCTATTAAAAACTCTATGATCGAATTTCTTTAACAATGTTTTCTCAATAAATTTATAATATAATTTATGTAATATAATCAATGAAGCAAAAAGAATTTCGTATTCAAGTGAATATTTATTGAAACTATGAAATGATTGAATGATATAAATAAACAATAGGACGGATATAATAAAAAAAAACATATTTTAATTGTATAACAAATGTTTTAAATTAAATTAGTTCAAAGAAATTCTTTTGTAGGCATTTTCATTGTATTCAGTTTCCCTTTTTTGCAATTTCTATGTTTCGTTGTTGGAAGAATATCTTAAAAAATTTATATTCTCTATCTGCGTTCGGGTTTCACATTCCGCAATTTTTCACTTTAAACTTTTAATTATTTCAATTTATTTCTTTTAATATTGGCTGCCTTTACGTCACGAACTGGTTTTCGACATCGAATGACGGTTATGCGCAATCTCGAATCTATTATTTCTGATCTTTAAGATTCTTTATATAGCATTTAACTGAGAGCGAGGAATGAGTGTGCTGTACATGAAGCAGAATGCTTGATTTATTTATTAAATTAATTATTAAAATTAGAAAATCATCTCTTTATAAAATTTAAAAATGGTTTATGAATAAGTTTTTATTTTAAATTGTTTATAAAACATTAATAAGTTTTTATGAATAAGACTGATACTTTATCGGGTATATAGAAAAAATCAAAACATCTCTAAATTACCTCTATATTCTCTATAAAGGATAATAATAAATACCTTGGACTATTAAAGCACCCAAAGCTGCTGCTTCACCCATTGAGCAGTAAAGCCGGCCATGGCGCAGGTCCCGCTTCAGCTGTTGATACAGCATAATTCGAGCATTTCCGGTCAAGCGAAACGGATCGGCCGGATAGAATTTGACACGGAAAGAAAATAGTATTGGATCGATATCTGTAAAATTCCCCAGCATTCGCAAAAATTAATGATAGAACCAATTATTACGATAATATGTACTACATTATGGAAATATGTTTGTGTTTGTACCTTTGCACTGTTTAATTATAGACTTGGCCAGATCCAGCCAGTGCTATAATAAATTCAAAACAATCGTAAAAATGCCCCTTTGCAAAAGTCCTTCCTAACTTACTCGCTGCTTGCCCGTGTCCACGTAGCGTAATCCGAAGTAGTCCTTCTCCTTGATATCCAGCTGCTCGCACAGGTATTCAATAAGAAAGGTCCCTTTGTGGAAGGGCTGTCGAAGGTGGAGATTCTTATTAGAATTTTACTTGGATCACGCAAACCCACCGCACCATACAATAAACAAGGCAAACAACGCATGACAGATAAACATTTGCAACAATATTTGTGTTAATTATGTGATTTATTAACTTGTATTTAAATAGAGAATATAAAGTGTTTTTTATGGTAATTTTTTTTTAATTTTTTACTTTTCGAATTTGTTATCGATTTAACAACATTAATCCTAATCAGATCTAATCTGTATTAACCATTTCTCAAACGAACGCTAACGAAAAGTACGATAACGAAAGCACGATCGTTGCTCGTTACTTTGCATACTTCCTATAAGAAATGTGTCATGTGTTCCTATAAGAAAAGTGCAAACAGAAGAACAGAACTTCCGATAAGCGTTGGAATGAAGGTCCAATTAAGTTCAGCTTGGAGATTTAAGGGAAATTAATTTCTATGAGGTTGGATTTCTGCTTTAAACTGTTACGATGACAGTTTTACAAAGGATCCATTCCCCCGCAAAGAAAAAACCTTGCTTTTAACTATTTTTTTTTTTTTTTGTATTTATTGCATATGAATATTCAGACGCAGCGGCTCGCAAACATTGGAAAATTCCTTGTCGCATCCCTTGTGTATAAAATCAAACAAGTATTTTAATAGCTGCATCGTTTGGACGTTTTTAATTGCAATCGACACGAACTTTTTTGCAATCGCTCCTTCTGCATCTTAATAAAGACAAAACTGAATGTAAGAAATGCCATTTTGCATGCAAAGCGATAATATTTAACGAACGGAAACGTGTAGAAGAAAAGGAAGGAAATAAACCGGCCGGTTAGACGACATACAAATGGGCGACAAGCTACACAAACATACGTAGGTTTTTATTGTTATTGTGAATGCAAGGAAATTGTGTTAATCTCCTACTAATTCTACGAGCTGGTGGAGGAGGCGGGAAAGGGGATGGACGGCAACTCTAACAGCAGCAGCACTTAAACACGACATCAACAGCGGCTTTCGAAAGGATTTTTATGTTCACGAGGAAAGCGTCTGCTTCGCTGCTTCGCTGTTTCATGTTGAATTGGATTTAGATTTGACTACTAACAACACCACACACACACACACACACACACACACACATACGACCGCACACACATCAAAATCAAGGGGGTTGGAAGCACAGCAATCGAAAGCACGGACTTGTCATAAAAAGTGAAACGCATTTCAACTGGCAAAATGGATAAGATTTTCATTCGATTCATTCATTCCCACCACCGCCTTAAAATGTGCCATACATACACACACACACGCATAGAGAATTTCCTTCATATATAGAATTTTTTAATTGGATTTTTTGCATCACTAATATAAATTTTTCACAGTTAATAAGATTTCACATTTCTTGATTGTCCGTAGAGTGTGTGGCAGCTCACCTGAAACTCACACTCCAGGATATCGGAGTCCTCAAGCAGCCGCACCGTGCACTTATACACAATATTGCTTTCATTTTTGTTCTTGAACATTATTTCCGATTCACAGCACTGTAAGCAGTCCCTGCAGCTACAAAGTTCATAAACGGATTTCCTATTTCTTAAAATTGCACATATATTTGTATTTTTTCCGATTTCCACACTTCATTATATCGCGGAAATGTGATATACGTCGTCCTGTCCTCTTGAATTTGTAAATGAAAGAGTGTCCTATCTGCGTGATAGCTGGCAGAGTTGCCGTTGTGTTGCAACTGTAATTACAAATACAAACAACTTTTATTTGTGGCCACATTGACTCATCCTTTGAAGAAGGACATATGAATTTACTGCTCCCGGCAACACTGGCGGCTACGATTTTTTACAGATTTTCCAGTTGACATTTCGGTTTCCAAAAAAACCGCTCTCAATTTCACGAAGTCTCCCGAAGTTGAAGTTCTCTCGTTTTCGAAAAAACTCCCAAAAAAAAAACTATTGTCCGTATCTCCTGAATTTAGCAGGTAAAAGGGGTTTTTTTGGGTATTGTTTTGCGAATGTGAGGAATTTCGAGGATATTTGTTGGAAAATTACTCTCATTTCTTGCAGTTCGGAAAGGCAAAGGTGGATTTTGGAAATCTATGAGAAAATTATGATTAGATGTTTAGTGCTGCCGGCTCAACTTAGAATAATTGCTGAATCCTTACATCCTTATGGAAATATGCTTCCGACATCATTTTTTTAAAAACACGGAATATTTTGTCGGGATTTTTTGCCTCCACAGTTTTATTATTTTCTTTAACAGGTACTCCTGGGATTTTCCTGCTTCCTGCCTGCCTTCCTCTTTATATGATAAATTGGATAGAGTGAAAAAGTGTTATATATGGTATTGCATAGAAACCATGTTGTGGAGAGGAAGCTTCTTGCCGTCTTGCTAGTATCTGCTCCAAGGACCTCATTCCTTTAAAGTATTTCCATATCATCCTGTTTTTTCTGGCAATACTGTTTACGCATATTGCGCATTTTGATTCTCAAATGCGCTGCTAAACAAGGATACAGATTATGTATGTTAGTAAAAGGAATCGTAGCCTTATTATTGGTAGGGCATTCCTCATTCTGCATTTCCTCAATATTAGCAATACATTTTGTCATATAGCAAGATTTAATAATTTAATATTCAGCCGTGTTCTGCATTCCGTTTCAAACGGATTTTTTGTTTTGATCCGAAACGGATTTTGTGTATTTTCCGTATTTGAGGTGTTCTGCATTCCGTTTTTCGGAATTTTCTATTGGAAGTAATCCGAACAAGTTTTTGATGGTGGATTTCATATTTTGCTCAGTTATATACCGTTCTGCTTAGTTTTTTATACAATTGATCCAACATTTTCTAGTTTTTCAAAGTATTTTAATTAAAAATATCTGATGTGGCCAACACATGACTTCCTTGTATGACGGCAATTGTATGGTTTTATTTCAAGAATGGTTGATATATTTTATTTATATTTTAAAATTGAAGTTTTAAAAATTATAAATATTTTTACTTCCATAATAAAAAAATTCCATAGTAAGTAAAAACAAGGAAGTACAAATTAGTTTCCACACAGCTTTAACTATCAATCGTACTAATTTTGACTTCCCTGTTTAGTTCTGTAAGGGTACAACCAATTTTTGTAAAAGATATAGCAGCATAACATTAATTTATCATTATCATTTATGTAATTCGGATAATGCATGCTTCGTGTTCCTTTGGCGAAGAGTCCTTTTGGTGCGAACCATCATCAAAATGGGAGCTACAAAATTTTGCCTTATGTAATGCATTAAACACATTGCTTGCTGCTGCAGCCCGCAGCAATAAACAGCAGCAAAAATTCGCTCGGATTTAAACACATTGGCAAAGCAGCAGTTGCAAACACAAAGCAATATATCCAAGCCAAATCAATGCATACAAACACAAACCAATGTATACAAACATAAAAAAGAAGAACAAGATCGCTTTTGCTGCTCTCAAATCGAATTGCAGTAGAATTAGATCGAAAGCAAGCGGCAGAAAACCGCAGCAAAAGCGTGCAGCAGAATGGAAATGAACTTTTTTCTCAACCCCCGTAAGAGACCATGTAATTTTGACACTTCCATTTTGCTGCGGGCTGCAGCAGCAAGCAATGTGTTTAATGCATAAGGCCCAAATACAAAATAGTATGTACTTTCTAGGAGTGTTTGTTTTTGAGTAATGTATGAAATTTGAAAAAACTATATGACAAGTGTCCTTTTCGCGCAACCGATTACATCCAAAAAGGGATGTGCGCAACTAGGTCTTTTAAGAGTCTCAAATACCAAATTTTAACTTTCTACGATTCTCCGTTTTTAAGTTATTGAGGATACATACTTACGTACAGGCGTACATACGTACACACGTCACGATCAAACTAGTCAAAATGGACTCCGCGATGGTCAAAATGTGTGTTACCATCAAAATCTCAATATCGAAATTTTTCATGATTAAAATACTTTCTTGTATTTACTACGTATACAAGGAAGAAAAGAAGTAATTTTTATTTTTATTCTATGGGGAAAAAAGTACTGAAAAAGTACTAAAGAAATGCAATACTATTTGAGAGCGACAATATTCTGGGATTTATTTATTCTTCCATTTTTCTTTGTATTTGCAGCATAACTACAATCATTATTTGTCCAAATGCGAGTGATAGCAACATTTTTTTCGTTTGTTGAATATTTTCACAAAAACGAATCGTGTTACATCAATTTCATTTTAACGCGCAAGACAAAGAGAGATCGCTCTTCTTTACAAACTGATGTGTACTCTTCCACAACATTTCTGAATTCTGATGTAAGTTCGAAATGGAATTGAATTCTCTTCGCATATTTGAAATGGATCGCAATGCAAAACAAAGCTTCAAATTTTTAATGACAATTAAAATTATGCAAATATAAATAAAGAAGAAAGGAAGAAAAGTGATTGATCAATTCTTTCACAAAAAAAAAATCGAAGCCCTTGAATTTTTGCTCCCTTCTCAAATTAAACTGAATTAAAATATTTTGAATCAGTTGGTTACATTTTTGTGAATTATTTAGATATTCAAAGACATTTTGATGAATGTTTAAGATATTTATGGGATTCTGTGTGAATATTTTCCTGTATGGACATTGTCTCACAAACGAAGTCCGCCAGGAGCTTTAGTTCTTTTTATATTAGCAGTTTAATTTTAAAATTTGTGGCAAAAGAGGTGGCAAATTCTTATTTTCTCTGCAAATTTCTTATTTTGTTAGCAAACAACAAGCAACATTTTATGTTACTTTACTTGTGCAAGCAATAAAAACTGTGTAGTGGGCATCACTATGACAGAAGTTGAGAGCGAGTTTTAATAGTTAACCACCTTAAAGTTAATTAATTCGTTCCACACCGTCAGCTTAAGGCACGGTATACAAATTTCCGCATACTTGATTTTTTACTGGCTATTAGATTAGGAAAGCATATATAAATATTCCGTACTTTAATTAATTCAGAAATCACAAGGGATTCAGTACGTAAATAAGGATTCAGATTAGTTAATTTGAGAAGTTAAACGGAGCGAAATTGTGAAGAATTAAAGAGATCAGAGTTGCAAATCAATTATGTTTGCTTTTCGCTGGCTGTTTCCTTTTTTGTTCACTAACTTTTATATAAACGAATAATCGCTTTGGAGTGGATTTTAAGCGAATTAAGAAAATTCGTGTATCCGGCCATCGTATGAACAATGTTAAATGTTTAAATGCAAATTGAAGTTACTAATTTAAATGTTACACTTTTTTCCGTACTTTTCCTACAATTTATTCCAGTTTTTCGAACACTTCCACACGTATGTGGGAGTACATGCACGCGCAGATCATAATCAATTATAAGTATACATAATTTTATCTCACTTCTAAACATTTGTTACTATAGAAATGCTTTAAACACCTACAAAACAGTCATTTACCGTTTTCCGTTAGAAGTTAAATTTTAAATTTTATGTGCAGATTAAAATTAATTTTTTACAAAATATAAAATTATATCAGCATTTCATACAATTAAATTTTGCATAGTTTCGTCACCATACAAAAATGCAGAAAATTTCTCGGAAAAATACGCTCCTCTTTGTGCATGCATGTATGTAAAACAGAGACAAATAATATCACTACATTTTTTGTCTCACTCTGGAATATTTGTTACCATGGCACCGTTTTCAATAATTATAAATAAAACATCGTTTTTCGTTTGAACGTAAAATTGAATATTTCGGCAGTTTATTAATTTTATTTAGAAATCAAGGTAAATTAAAATAAAAAATTATATCAACTTTATAATAAACATCTTCTGGTATGTATTTACTTCAAAATAATATCAAGAAGGCAGCAGTTACATTGCAAAATTTTATTTAGCGAAATTGTCAAATTTTTTTGTTTTTTATACAAATATAACAATAAGAAGAGGAAGAAATAGAATTAATCATTGCAAAAAAAAACCATTTGTTATGGCACAAAAAAAAATTGGCAATATAACGTTGGCTAAAACAGATTCGTCATCAAATAAAAATATCGAGGAGATTTTTCCCAACATTTTAATATATGTACATATCAATTGTCCGCAGAAAAGAGACAAATACAATATCTTTTCTAGTTTTGTCTCACTCCAAAACACTTGCTATCACTTAGAACAAGAAAAAACAGAAATAAACAAGATTTCGTTTTTAGTTAGAAATTGAATTTGAAATTTCATCTAGTAAAATTTAAACAAAAAAAAAATGTAAATTAAATTATCCGAGCGTGAACAAAATTAAAATATCATATCAACTTCTTTACAATTAGTTTCTGGTATGTAAATACTTTAAATATTTAATAATAACTTCGTCATCAAAACCAAATATTATAGAAATTTTTCCAAAAAATTTTTTTCAGTTTTTAAAACTCAAAAAATATGAGACAAAACGTCCTGAAGACAGAGACAAATATACACAATATCAATTGTGTATATTTCTGTCCCATTCTAAATCACTCGTTTTCATGGAAACCATTTCAACAACTACAAATTAACAATTTCTAGTTTTACGTTCTAGCTTAAATTTTCATTTTCATAAATATTTTTTATGAATTTTATTAATCGGAAGGAAATAAATTACTCGGTCAAAATATATTAACTGTGATAAAAATTTTCTGGTATGTACAAGATTCATTAAGTTGATATTATTTAAATTTTGTTAAACAAACTGCATTTTGGAAATGCAGGAAAAATTTGATAGGATTATAAAATTTTTTTTTGGTATACAACATTTATATATTAGAAATAATCTGGTCATTAACAATTGGTTAGCATTCAATCAAAGTCAAAAAGGTTATCTTTAGAAAACATGCAGTTTTGCAATTGCACGTATGTACATACATACGGATATTTTCGTATATTCGTGCGTATTCCTCAATAAGTGGAATTATCAACGGAAAAATGCTTGGGGTACATTCTTAGCAATTTACTAATTATCGCATTGATAACGTACACCGATTTGTTTGCGTATCTCGTCTTGAATCTGTGCGATCAGCAGAGTATCTGCCGGTGGCGCAATATCGCATTGTAGTTTGCCGGATCGAATCGACTTCTGCACTTCGTCTGCTTCATACTTCAAACCAACTGAATTCGTAAAGTTTAATTTACTCGGTGCATCCACCAAAGGCCAATGCTGCATGTGGCCAGATGCAACCATACGAGTAGGGCACCAATATGTTGGTATCTGAGAAAAAGGGAAATAGGGAAACGATACTATAGTAAGAAGTCCCAATTAGACACTCCAAATGGGACACTCATTCCGATTCTAATTTAAAAATTTGTTACTCACACAAATTGGTCCTTTTGTTGAGATTATAGTTGCCTGATTTTCTAACTCTTGCAATCCTGAACACGTAATCCTCGCCATTTTCCCGCCTGAAAATATTAACTCTGCTTCGAAATATAAATCTATACCATCACGGTTAACCTTGCCGCTGGCTCGGATCGCTTTCGGGGCTTCTTGGAAAACCAACACTACGAACTGTATCGCGTAACAGCCGATATCCAGGACGATGCCACCGCCCATTTCTTTCTTGATTATACGCTGGCTTTTCGATCCGTTGAAGCCATGCTTAACGTAGACCTCTTTGATTTCACCAAATGCTTGCATATCTATTAGACGCGTCAAGTGTCTGTATATTGGGAAAAACCGCGACCACAGTCCCTCCATTATAAAGACGCACTTCGATCGAGCCAGTGACAGCAACACTTTAGCTTGAGCACTATTCATGCAGAAAGGTTTTTCACAGACCACATGTTTTCCATGCTCGATCATAATTTTGCATACTTCAAAATGTTCAGGATTCAATACCGACACATAAACCACCTCAACGTCAATGTTCTTGGCCAATTCCTCGTACGTTCCATAGGATGTGCCTACGGAGTGCGTCTTGGCGAATGCTTTTGCTCTGTCTTTTGAACGGCTGGCTACAGCAACTATTTCATGATCAACGTCCGTTAGTTTCGATTTGATTGCAATACAAAAATCATTAGCAATTTTCGAGGCACCGACAATTCCCCAACGGAGTGACATAATTTAAATTGCCTGGTATTCGAACGGGCTCCTATAACAAACTGAAGCTAATCATTTTTAGCAATCGCTGAAAACGCTAACGCCAAAACCATGCCTCTGACTTCATCAAAGCTTCACTATAAAAGTTTGCATTGTTGTAAATAAAATTAGGCAATTATGTAGAAAAAACTATTACTTTTACTATGAAATTAAATTACGAACACATAAACATTTGGACGGAATTATTTACGGACTTCATAAGTAAAATTAGTAAGTAATTAAATAATATTATGGTATGAAAGAGTGAAATATTAAATTATAGTAAATTGAAGAGATAGCAAACACTAATATTTCATTATATAATTAACAATACTTTTAGCATTTAGAAACCAAAACAATTTATACATCCATAGTAGGATTTATAATAATATTTAAGTGTAATAAGCAACAAGCGACATTTTGGGGCAAATATCCCCATTTGTAGTAAATTAGGGACAAATTTTACTTTACTTCACAGTGACATCACTATCACAAACTCGGCTTCAAGAGTGATCTCTTTCTCTCAGCCTTGTGATACAGCCTTTAATAGACACATTCCTAACAAGTGGATGGTTGATGGCGATTATAAATCCGAAATCAACAAAAACTGCATTTTGCTTGGGTAAACCAACTCACGTACAAAATTTTGCAGTATTTCGAAAGTGCAGTTTTTAATGATTTTCATAAGACACGTACGCACGGAAGAGTTACGTTTCAATAACGTAAGTGCTAACAAAAAATAGTACAAACTTCTACTACTTTTTACTATAACTCGTCAGAATAATTTTACAACTATGTAGTATACACAATGTAGATTCAGCATACTAAAGTTTTGGCTGGTTTTATAAAAGAAAGAAGTAAGATACAGGTTATTTTGCCTATTTGGAATCACAAATTTCTCTTTGCCGGGTGTTGATATTATCAATCCCCAAAAATATTAGTTTTGCTAAAAACATACTGACTGAAACTCATTTATTACTTACATATTTTGCCAGATAAAAGGAATTTCGAAGCATATCCTATAAAATTGAAAAAATTGCTCTGTAATACTTCTGAGTGAATAAACTTTTTGGAGGCTCCGTGAGCAAGAAGAAGAAGACTGTATTAAAGATCGCCAGAAAAATTTAACAGTGAAAACAACTTTTAAAGTACTGCAAAGCAAAGACATTTTATATTATTTACGAGAGGAATATTAAATAAATTTGAATAATGGCGTCGCATCAGTATCATCAGATTGCGAATCTGCTGGAAAAGGTAAGACGATTTCTTTGTAGTAATAAATTTTCACTATTGAGTACGCTGATTGAGTTCTGATTGATAGTCAAGCATTCGCTGTAAAATGCATTTTACGCACTTCCAAAACGCTACCAAGCGGCTTTTTTAAAAATAAACTTTTATATAAAATAAAGTACAATAAAAGTTAAATACAAAATATTTTTTGAAATAACGCCTTCCTTTCTATACACAGAAGACCAAAAGCTTGTTTCAGTTTTTGTTTAATGAAGACGTAACTTTTGGAAAACATAAGATTGACAAAAAATCAATCAGATGAACTTATAATATGTGACTTTGTTATAAAATGTAAACGTGAAAAATGCTCTTCTTTTCAGATGACATCAAGCGACAAAGATTTTCGGTTTATGGCCACAAATGACCTGATGACCGAGCTTCAAAAGGATAGTATTAAGTTAGATGATGAGTCCGAAAAGAAAGTTGTGCGTATGGTTCTTAAATTGTTGGAAGATAAAAACGGCGAAGTTCAAAACTTAGCCGTTAAATGCTTAGGACCACTGGTAAACAAAGTCAAGGAAAACCAGGTTGAAACTATTGTCGATACGCTGTGCGCCAACATGATATCCAACACGGAACAACTGCGCGATATCTCGAGTATTGGTCTGAAAACTGTTATTTCTGAGTTGCCACAGTCGTCGAACTCGCTTGCACCGAACGTGTGCCAGCGCATAACTGGAAAGCTGAGTAGTGCTATTGAAAAAGTTTGTTTTGGCAGCACACGACTTAAATTCGGTTACCAACAAAATTGTTTTTTTTTTTTTTTGCAGGAGGATGTTTCGGTGAAGTTAGAAGCTCTTGATATATTGGTCGATTTGCTATCTCGTTTTGGGGAGTTTCTTGTACAATTTCATAGCATTATATTGAAATCATTAATGCCGCAATTAGTTTCTGCACGCCAAGCTGTTCGCAAGCGCACCATCGTATCCTTGTCTCACCTTTTGACTTTGGCTAATAATAGCGCATATAATGGAGTAATCGATCATTTGTTGGACGGTTTGGAAAAATCTCAAAATCCAAGTGTTATACGAACTTATATACAGTGTTTGGCATCGATTTGGTGAGTTGATTTACATTCGTCATAATTTTAAATTACAAATATTTGTAATAAAATAACATTTATATTATTTTTTAATTAGTCGTCACGCTGGACATCGACTGTGTAATCATATTGAACGTAGCATGTATCTTTTAAAGCAGTATAGTCAGCGTGAAGATGATGAATTGCGCGAATACTGTTTGCAGGCGTGTGAGGCATTCGTCATTCGTTGCCCTGAAGCCACTTCACCACATATTCCAATGGTTCGCCTCGTGTATTTCAAGTCTTAATCACAATCACATTTTGTTAAAATTTGTTACGTTTAGATTCTTGATCTTGCGCTTAAATACGTCACATACGATCCAAACTACAATTATGAAGCCGACGATGTTGGTGTCGCTATGGACACCGAAGACGATGAGTATGCTGACAGCGATGAATATAGCGATGACGATGATATGAGCTGGAAAGTTCGTCGAGCTGCTGCAAAGTGTTTAGAATCGTTGATTTCTACTCGTCATGAGCTCATTGAAGATTTCTATCGCAACTTGTCGCCGGCACTTATTTCACGCTTTAAGGAACGCGAAGAGAACGTTAAATCAGATATTTTCCACGCATATATTGCTTTGTTGCGAAACACACGCCCCGTTGATGATATATCACATGACCCGGATTCCATGGAGCAGGTGCCTGGCCCGATTGCTCTTTTGCAGGATCAAGTGCCGGCCATTGTGCGTGCTATACAGACGCCAATGCGTGAGAAATCAATGAAGACCAGGTTGGTTTTGCTTAGTAACGTTTCGCATGGAAGCATGAAAACAGTTTTAATCATTTTATTGTGCTTTAACATATTTTACACATGTGCGTAGTTCTAACGTACACATACACAGCTGCATTCTATCGACATTTCTTTATTGTATATCACATTTTATTATTCTATATCACATTACATTATGGTGTATTTCATATAAATATGTTTACGAATTGCTTGTTCAGGTGGTCAATAATTCAACACTAAAAACTTGCACATTTTAATGACAAAACAAAGCGCTTCGTTCTATGAATTTTCTATGATTTTTAAGTGTTTTTAATTTACATAATTATTTAATTTTAGAGATTTAAGTGAACTATTTAAAAATGACTAGAACCCAAAGATGCACGTTTCGAAACTAGCAAAATAATGTAAATAAATTTATATTGATGACATCATCATTTTTTTTAGGCAAGATTGTTTCCTTCTTTTACGCGAACTTTTAACGGCATTGCCTGGAGCTTTGGCACAACATTTGGGCATCGTTATGCCTGGTATTAGTTATTCGCTGAGTGACAAGAATTCCACAAGCAACATGAAGATCGATGCACTCGGATTTCTGTGCTCGCTGCTGCGAGGACATCAGCCGACGGTCTTTCACTCGCACATTCAAACGCTTGTCCCACTGATTGTCAACGCAGTCTTCGATCCATTCTACAAAATTGCCACCGAAGCGTTGGAGGTGATGCGAGAGTTGGTGAAAGTTATACGTCCAGTGGAAGCGATCGTATCTCCATCGCCAACTGATTTTGACAGTGCTCCATACGTCGGTCAACTCTATTCGGCCACGCTGCAGAAGTTGAAGTCCTCCGACGTTGATCAGGAAGTTAAAGAGGGCGCAATCGCTTGCATGGGTCAAATAATCGCCCACATGGGCGATTTTCTGCAAGCAGAATTAGTCACATGTCTGCCTATTTTCATGGAGCGCCTTAAAAGTGAAGTCACTAGGCTGAGCTGTGTCAAGGCATTGACAATGATCGCCGCTTCAACTCTGCGCATTGATTTGGTGCCGGTTTTAAACGATGTTTTGCCAGCTCTTGGCACGTTTCTGCGCAAGAATCAACGTGCATTGAAGCTGAATACATTGACACTTCTCACCACTCTCACCGACAACTACGCACACGCTTTTGGGCCGCAATTGTTGCTAACCACAATCGGCGAAATACAGCCGCTCCTCACCGACTCCGATTTGCATGTAGCTCAACTGTCGTTGGTGCTGTTGACAACCACTGCACGCAAGCAACCGCAGGCCTTGGTCGGAATTCATAACCAATTCTTCCCATCTGTAATGGTGCTGGTCCGTTCGCCGCTGTTGCAGGTAACCACCAGTTCTTAAATACTATTTAATTGCTATAATTAAATTCAAGAACCTTTAAAAGTTGGCTGTAGCTAGATGGAAAAGCAGCATTTTATTTCACATTTTTCGTTTTCTGCTCTTTACAGGGAACTGCTCTTTCGTGCACATTGGACTTCTTCCAGGCCATTGTGCAAGCAAAGCTGCCCGGTTTAGAATATCACGAATTGCTGAAGAAGCTCATGGAGCCGATTGCTTCGGCCAATGCCATTGATCTAGCCCAGTCCAATGGTTACTACGAACCATTACACAAACAGGCCTACCACACGCTCGCCAAATGCGTGGCGGCACTGACATTGCAATGTCCTGATGAGGCGATCCCATTGGCCATCCAGCTCCTGAGAGACTTGCAGAAACGTACACCTGTCGGCGACATTCAGCTAGTGTTTTGTTTGCTCACCATCGGCGAAATCGGCCGTCATTTCGATCTGACTTCAATACCAAACTTGCCTCAGATATTAATTGAATGCTTTAGCGCCAACTCCGAGGATGTTAAAGCTGCTGCTAGCCATGCGTTGGGCGCCGTCGCCGTTGGCAGCTTGCACATTTATTTGCCATTGATTTTGAAGGAGATCGACGTTCAGCCGAAGCGTCAATATCTGTTGCTTCATTCATTGAAGGAAGTCATCTCATCGCTGTCTACAACAAGCAGCGGTCTGTCGCAACTCTTGCCTTCGGTACCTTCCATATGGGCGCAGCTTTTCAAGCATTGCGAGTGCTCGGAGGAAGGCTCACGAAATGTTGTCGCCGAGTGCTTAGGTAAGTTGGTACTTGTGAATCCGGAGGAGTTGTTGGCGCGTTTGCAGCAGGCACTGCGCTCTGAAAGTGCCGTAATGCGGACTGTTGTGGTGTCGGCCGTTAAGTTCACCATATCCGATAGTCCGCAACCAATCGACATGCTGCTGAAGCAGAACATTGGCGAATTCCTATTTACACTGCGCGATCCCGAACCGTCTGTACGGCGCGTAGCTTTGGTGGCCTTCAATTCGGCTGTACACAACAAACCAAGCTTGGTCAGAGACTTGTTGCCAACGTTGTTGCCGTGGCTATACTCCGAAACTAAAGTGAAGGTTTGTGTTATGATTTGTTGCTATTTATCACTATCATTCACTAAACTCGCACACTGTAGGCTGAGCTAATACGCGAAGTGGAAATGGGACCATTTAAGCATACCGTCGACGACGGCCTCGACATACGCAAAGCAGCATTCGAATGTATGTACACGTTGCTGGAGCAAGGACTCGATCGGGTGGATGTTATGCAATTCTTGGATCACGTACAAGCAGGACTTTGCGATCACTATGATATCAAAATGCTAACCTACTTGATGACTGCTCGTTTGGCCGTGCTTTGCCCAGACGCCGTATTGATTAGTAAGTTTTTTTTTTTTTTTTGTCGACATGTTGTTACGTAACGACAGCTTTTCTTATTTTTTGTGTGCAATTATCGTAGGACTTGACCAATTTGTACAACAACTGCGCGACACATGCACTCACAAGGTGAAGGCACATTCGGTCAAGCAAGAATATGAAAAACAGGACGAACTCAAACGGTCTGCCTTGCGCGCTGTTTCCGCCTTGGCTCACATACCAAAAGCCGGTAAGTGAGGAGTTGTTCAATACTTAATTGAACTTATTAATTTACTACCTTAATTTTAACAACATTTTCAGATAAGAATCAAATGTTGGCTGAGTTTTTGAAATCGATTAAGGAGACACCAGAACTAAGCAAAGTCTATGATTATGTCCAAAAGGACGCCATTTCTACTAGTATGAGCGAAAATATATCGATGGACCAGAGTTAAATATGCGACATCCATGCATTTACACTTCAATATAGACAACATATGTATTTATAAAGGTTTGTCTAGTGACATGGTGAAATAATGAAATGAAATGAAAGTTTCTCTTTTCTCGTGTAGAACTTTTTAATTATTGCTGCAAACATCTGAGCAGTACCAAAAATAACCAGCGACGAACAAGTTCCACAAAAACGAACAGTTGGAATACTTTAACAATAATTCTCTGCAACACATTAATCAACCTTTCTCTCAAAACAAAACAAAAAAAAAAAAAACAAAACAAATTCTAAAAATTTCCTCTTCCGTAATCAAATACGTCTTTCCGCGTTTGCATGCGCCAATTATAATCACTTTGGCGTTGCTCAGCCTAAATTTTTGTGTTTGTACTTTATCTTCTAAATAAATCATTATTCATCGAAGGAAGCATTAATTTATTTATTTAATTTTATGGTAATCACACGACGCCACGTGTGGCCTATGAGAAAGTTATTTATTTTTAACGAAATTTTTAAAGATGTGACTAAGAAAGTGACTAATAAAAAGAAGGAGCATATTGAAAAAAAGTCCATTCATATTTACTTAAAATGTAGTTGGAAATACAGTAAGTATAATGCATGATAAACACAATAAAAAAGTCGAAGAATGAGGAAGAAATACACACGCAGTGGCAGCAAAGGAAGAGCCTTTTGATTGATGCTGTCTGCAACTCAACAGCGGAAACGAATCTGTATTAATTAATATGTTTAGCATTTGTTTATGCTACTTGAATTTATAATTTTGTACTTGATGTCTATGCAGGCTTTATACGTTTTTACTAAAGTGCTCTTGAAATCTAGAAGCATAAATAAATTAAAGCAGTTTTAACGAAAATATTTTGAGGCTAAACTGTAAAATGTACTTCGAACTTCAGTGATTCCAAAGTACTATTTTGGAACAGAATGAGAAACGGTATAGCAACGTTCACTAAACTTATTCTAAAATGAAAATTTCTGTCTTATGCTGAAGGAGAATTAAGAAGTTACCAAAGAAAAAGTTCTGATTAAAGTAGCGGCTAGTGCTTAATAGGACATTGTGAAATTGGTCCTAATCGCAGTTCGTTTCGTCAGTAAGCATATGCGTTCTGTGGAGGATTTATCTGAGGAGGAATCATTTTATTTTTCTATTAACTATGGATTAAAAGATATGTTTTCGAAACTATTTAGAACTCAGTGTGCAAAAACAATCTGAGGAAAACTATGAATCGAAAAATTATACGTGAAATTATTGTAACTTTTCCTTTAAACTATCAACAAACAAATCTTACATTTTATTTCTGCAATACTTTTAATGGTGTTAAAGAGACAAAATCATCCTAATCGTGATCATTTGGAAGCAATATCGAAATAATTTAGGTTTTGTATATAAACAAGCCACTATTAATTAACACAATTTACTCCCGGTGGCTATATTAAAACAGGAATCCCGATTTTGATGTAAATTTTATTTACTTATAAAATTTTTATTTCGATAAATGCAAAATTTTCTAATTTCATTGCAACGATAAATCTGCAGAAATACATTTGATTATTGTCACAATATTAACTCTTGGCTCTATTTGCATATAAAATAATGATAAAACGCTAAAACATTAAATCTACGGATGCGCTTATAACCACTAGGCAAGGCGTTGATCTTCTTTGATTGACTTCTCAGGCTCCTCGTCCGACGAAGCTGTAGAATCTTCAACACAGCTGTGAGTGGTGTCGTCCACCGACAGTGGGGGATGCTCCAAAACGTTGTCGATTAAACCGAAATCCTTCGCCTCCTCTGGACACAAATAATTATCACGCTCCATACACTGATGTAAGACGTCATATTGCTGCTTAGTATGTTTCACATAAATGTGCGTCAGTTGCTTCTTTAGTTTAATGATTTCCTCGGCTTGTATTTGTATATCAGTCGCTTGACCCTATTGCAAATCAACCAAAGTACGGCTACAGTTTACACATTTATAGAATAGTTATGTAACTACACACACCTGTGCTCCACCGGACGGCTGGTGGATCATGATGCGCGAATTGGGAAGCGAATAACGCATGCCGGGTGCCCCAGCTGCTAGCAGCAATGAACCCATGGAACAGGCCTGTCCAACGCACCATGTAGCAATCGGTGGCTTCACGTACTGCATGGTATCATAAATCGCTAGACCGGCGGTAACCACTCCGCCAGGCGAATTTATATACATGTGGATGGGTTTGTTAACGTTTTCAGACTGTAGGAAAAGTAGCTGCGCCACCACCAGTGAACTGAGATCGTCGTGTATGTGTCCCATCAGACATATGATGCGTTCCTTCAGTAGTCTAGAAAATATATCATAGGCTCGTTCTCCTCGGCCTGTCTGCTCGATGACCATTGGAATCAGATTTAAGCTATTTACTGCCGACGTCGTTATTCCCCGCCATGTCGATGGAGCAGGTTTTGTCTGTAAAAAGCTATTGTCAAAGGATTTCTCTAGGTTTTGATTTTGTTTCAATTACTTACTTTTATTATATGAAAAACATGATTTACAGAAATTTTAAGCATTTTTGCAACCAGCTGCAAAATTCCTCAATTTACAAATATTTTCAGTTGTTATGATCGTCTTTCTTCGTCTTCTTGCTGTTTCCGTATTTCCCTTCACTAGTCAAATTGCTTTGTAGTAATTAAATAACAAAGCCGAAATATAATATTCGGTTAATCTTTAATTAAATGTGAAAGAGATTAACGCGAGTGCCTGCGTCACAAATTAAAGTTAGAATACGATATTCATTTTATATAGTTTGAGAAGTCTATTAATAAAATGGATCTAGATATTAAGAGTAAGTTGGTTCCTAAGTTATAGCCACTGCAATTGGAATTTGGTCCCTAAATCTTCTTAACTTCAGTAGTTTCCAGTTGGCATATACCGTTGGATATGTAATTTAACTATCTTCAGTATACTATAGCTTGGTAAAAGCACAGATTTAAATATTTTAAGTGCTCTTCCGTAATGCATTAATAACCCCTCAATGACCAAAATAATGTACCATTAAGATATAAGAGCTGCCGCAATGAGTTTAGCCGGTTACCCGACATAAAATAAGCTAGTAAAATTTATTGTGTTTGGTGCTATAATACACAAGTGAACATTTAACACAGTCGGTAAGGATGAGGGATGAAGAAAATCCAGAAAAACATTTACCTGCGTGAAAATAGCAACGATTTTTAGGGTGGTTTTGAGACAAATATTCTTGATTTTCAAATAATCACTAAAAACAAACCATACATCGTAGAAAAACTATGTTTATGAAATTTTAAAGAGAAAATAATGCTCTTTCGTTCTGCCTAATATGTTTTTAATCGTAAAATCGTTCTTCCTAAAGCCACCTTATCTATCTTAAAGAAGACATTTTTCTGAATTTTTTTCTCATACCTTAATCTCATACTGATTGAAAACATGACACACCAACCCACGAAAGAGGTTAGAATTTTACAGATAAATCCCAGCAAAACCAGTTTACCCAAGTGGTACACACTCTCTCAATAATTTTGAGTCCTTACTAACACATTCAAGTAAGTTTTTAGCGACTTTTTAAGTGGGAAAGGGATGTCAAGAAAAACATGCCTGTTGTTTCATTCTTAATTGCAACTTGCAAAAATCGGACTGTCACAAAGCGAACTACAGCTGACACGTGTGCGCCGAAATATTTATAAAGTGAAATATAAGTGATATTTACTATTTACTAACAGAAAAAATACTAAAAAAATGAAGAGAAGAACTTTGGCAAATTATTTGTCCATAGAAAAAAAAAGATTCCAGCAATATGCTGAGAAATGCAAGCAAATGGAAACATTTGCTTGTACACAACGTGGTGGAAAAAGTGATGCAAATAGTGGAATAAGTGCTGCTGTGAATAGTGAAACTAGTGATTGTAGTGAATTTACTTTAGGAGACAGTTTGTATTGCGGAATTTCGGATTGTTCTTCGGATTGTGCTTCAGATAGTGAGTGTAGTTATAGTGGTAGTGTTCATAGCTTCGTTGACGAACCTAACCTCAAAAATGTGAATGTTGATATTTTCAGTGAGTTAAAGTTGTGGGCTATTAGAAATAGGGTTCCTAATAACACTCTGACAGACCTTTTACAGGTTTTGTCTCGGTCAGGAGTGCAAGGTTTGCCCTTGTCGGCTAAAACCTTGCTAAAAAGCGAAAAGGCGCCTGTGAAGGTTGTTTCTCTTTCTGATGGAGATTTTGTGTATTTAGGGATTCAGGATTATTTTACTTCAAGGTCGTTTGATATTCTTGAAAGTAGGGATGAAATTAGTATAGATGTTGGAGTTGATGGGTTGAACTTATATAAAAGTTCAAAAAAAGTTTTATGGCCAATTCTCGGGTCAATTGTCGGTTGTTCAAAAGAAAGGCCTTTTACTATTGCCTGCTTTTCAGGAACTAGTAAGCCATCATCGCTTAACGATTTCATGGCTGAGTTTTGCAAAGAGGTTTCTAATCTTCAAAACAACGGTTTGGAAATAGGTTTTAACGGTGCTGTGAAGAAATTTAGTGTTAGGTTGTTCACTTGTGATAGTCCTGCTAGAGCTTTTCTTACCAGTGTTCAGGGGCACAATGGTAAAAATAGTTGTCCGAAGTGTGGTCAGGTGGGTCAACATATTTTAGGAAGAACAGCTTTTTCTGTAGAATCCGGTTTTCTGAGGTCAGATTTATCTTTTCAAATTAGAGCCGATGATCGCCATCATAGTTCAGTAGCTAGGCTAGAACTAAATATATTAGAAAAATTCAGATTTTCAATGGTATCGCAGTTTCCTTTAGATCCCATGCATCTTGTCGATTTAGGAGTCACCAAAAAATTATTACTTTTATTGCTTCAAACAGTTGATGTGTCTAGAATAAATTCCAGGTTTGATGCGTTATTGCGGCAGGTGCCTTCAGAGTTCGGTAGAGTTTGTAGGAATTTAGGTGATGTTAAGATTTGGAAAGCAACGGAGTTTAGGCAGTTTCTTCTTTATTCTGGTATATACATTTTGAAAGGTTGCGTTAGTGAGGATAAATATTATCACTTTCTTCTGCTACACAGCAGCATTAGACTTTTATCTTCCGAAAAAACTTGTCACATTTATAATAAGGTCGCTCAGGATATGTTAGAAGATTTCGTTAGGATATTTGGCGAGATATACGGAGCACATTTGATAAGTTTCAATGTTCATGGTCTTCTTCATTTACCTGCATGTGTTCAGCAGTTTGGGTCGTTAGATAGTTTCTCAGCTTATAAGTTCGAAAACCACATGCAGTTCCTCAAAAAGCTTGTTCGGAAACCCAATAAAATTTTGCAGCAGTTAGTTCTTAGGCTTAGAGAGAGGGAAGGCTCAAATCAATCATGCTCCACTAAAATAGGCTCCTTTCATGTCGATCCGAAGAAACAGAAAGATTCCTACTGTTATAGTCTCACAGAGGGGGCGATTCAAGTGACTGGTTTGTCGGTTTTAGGGGGGGAGCAGGCTTTCATAGTACGGAAATTTAGAGAAATAGAAAATTACTTTGAGGAGCCGCTTAGTTCATGCTCGAGTTTAGGAATTTTGTTGGCTAGCGATTTAGATGATAATAGCATTTGTGTTTTAGAAACAGATATTCAATATAAATACTTCTGCATTCCAACAGAAACTAAATCCATTTTAATTCCTGTTCTGCATCACCTTTTCCACGATTTTTTTTAGCACCACTAACACACTTAACAGAAACACTACAACTAATCCACTTGATAATAACAACATTTAACATAGAATTCCTGTCATTACAGCAGCAGCAGCAGAAAACAACCGCAACAACAACCGCAACAACAACCGCAACAACAACCGCAACAACAACCGCAACAACAACCGCAACAACAATTATGTCAACTAATGTCTTACGCCGAAAATACGATGCTGTCCATCCAGTGGAAGCAGAACCTGCTGTGGAGAGCATGCTGAAACGTATTTTTTACTTTATTAACATGTAGTGATAATATTATATTATTTTCCTTTTCACAGATCTGATTGGTATGGTTGCGCAATTAACAGAAAAAGTAGACAGCATATCCGAACGCTTAGATATATTGGAAAATAAAGTAAGTTCAATCAATAACATGATAGCATGAAAAATTCCTGTTAAAACTCTATTCGGCAGACTCCAGAAAAATCCGAAACAATGGCCCAACAGAAGACATTAAGGGAATGCAAAATCTATATAAAGAAGGTCTCTACTTCAATAGCACGCATGACTGGAGAGACCACAACCGAGGCGCAGATGGAGGTGAAGTCCTTGCTGCCGTTAGCGACAATGGATGCATGCCACGACGTGGAGCGAAAGCTCGAGACTGACGAGGAATTCGCTTCAGCTATGGTGTGTTATAGTTTATTTGTTAGTATTTATTTACTATTATTTATTTTCCACAACTTTTTACTGCAGAAAACTTATGTGTATAGTGTGAAAGGTTCAGCGGGTTCGGTTGAGTACGTCCTGAGGCAGTTGATTACGGACAACCTGCTGTCCTATTTCAACTGGAATGGAGTGTGGGACAAAAGGGCTCTCAAAAACTGTCGACTCTTCAATGAACTTTTATATGGTAAGCAGACAATATCTTATTTTGCTATATTACTATATTGATATTTCGATCCTAGATGTTTTCAGTGCAGAAGGCCGAGAGAATTTTGAAAAGGCAATGCGAAAGGCCATGGAGAAGGCCCATAATCGTGAGAAGCAAAACAAACGAAATCTGCGAACGAAACTGGAAACGATTGACTAACGATTTTATATACATTTACATTATCTCGAAATTTACATATTACGATATTTACATTTACAAATAACGAGATTTATATTTTCCTTTTATATACATTTACACTATCTCGAACGATATTTACATTTACAAATAACGAGATTTATATTTTCCTTTTATATACATTTACATTATCTCGAACGATATTTACATTTACAAATAACGAGATTTATATTTTCCTTTTATATACATTTACACTATCTCGAACGATATTTACATTTACAAATAACGAGATTTATATTTTCCTTTTATATACATTTACATTATCTTGAAAGATATTTAAAAACAACGAGATTTATATGTGACATACATTTATACATTACATACATTATCATCACCAGAATGTGCGCTTATTTAAAGTTCCTTTTTACAAAGATTTTTTTAAATATATAATAAAATATATTGCAAATTTAAAATATGTGTCTTATTTTCCAACAGGCGAACAATATAGTTAACTTACCGGGTAATTATCTGGTTAATTTCCTGGTAGCTTTAACCGAATCAGATGTTAAAACAACCGGGTAATTATCTGGTTAATTTCCTGGTAGCTTTAACCGAATCAGATGTTAAAACAACCGGGTAATTATCTGGTTAATTTCCTGGTAGCTTTAACCGAATCAGATGTTAAAACAACCGGGTAATTATCTGGTTAATTTCCTGGTAGCTTTAACCGAATCAGATGTTAAAACAACCGGGTAATTATCTGGTTAATTTCCTGGTAGCTTTAACCGAATCAGATGTTAAAACAACCGGGTAATTATCTGGTTAATTTCCTGGTAGCTTTAACCGACTGCTATGACAGAAAGGCAATAAGTGCGAAAGAGCGCACTATACATTTTCGTTTATGGACTTAGATGTATGACAGAAAGGGATACGTGCGTATAACATACTCACATGTACACAAAAGTTTCTGGTAATTTTTTCACAAGGCCCTTAAGAAATTAATAGAAACTTTACCCGAAACATTTGGTAATTCTCCCTGTTAATTACCCAGGTAATTACCCGGTAGCAGTCTTGCTGGGATATCTACACTCGGAGAAAACAAGTAAGCACTTCCAAAATAAATATTGATACAATAATTCCTCCGATGTTTCTGAGTTTGTGTTTTTGACGGACTTTTGTTAACCTTAATGCAGAAATATCGCGATTGCAGAAAAGTTTTTTGGATTTCAATTGGCTGTCGTTTGTTTGAGATAAGGAAGTTCCGATAAGCCATGTATGTGAGCACTTTTCACTGTCGTAGACATTACTTTTCCCTTATTCCAATCACAATTTGAGTAAATTTACTCAAAACAACAGTCTTAAATTTCTGATTTCGCAATTCAATTGTGAGCTTGAACTATGAAAAGATTATCGTGGCATAAAGAGATGGAAAGGGCACCCGAAAGAAGTGAAAAATTGTTTGCATGCGCCTCTGTCACTAGCATTACCATTTTAACGCGTTTCCCTTGCCGAGATTTTACAGGCAATCGCTAAGCTCTTAAAACGTAAGCTGCAGCTTGAGCATTCCTGCTCTAAGCAATAGAAAGAATTCCAATAGCAATTTAAAGAATTCCTCTACTTTTGTGCTAAAAAAATAAAAACATATCGTTGCTTTTTTATAAGAAAACTTACACCAACAAACAAATTTATTTCTCATTTACAAAATCTCTTTTTTTTTTGAATTATATACATACATATGTATATATATTATGGAATAAAATATCGGTCTTTATGTATATATATAAATGAATGTATATTTATTATAATGTGTTCTAATGCTACGCATTATAAAATATAATTATAAATGTGTTTTATATATAATAAAGTTTATTCAAAAATCAACTGGTTTTTTTTGTCCTAAAAATTGGTTTTCATTTAGTTTCTAATAAATCTGCTAAAATTTTGCATAACAATAAACAAAAAACAAGCTAAAATCATAATCACATTGTCTAAAAATTTTGATTTACGTTTTACATTTTTGCATTCGTCCTTTTCTTTCCTTCAGCCGGAAAACATTAAATGTTTCTTATTCCTCTTTTTAATCGAATAAAATTTTTTAATAAAACATCTCGTATACCACATTAACAGGCGATGTTTAAGTATATATGTATATGTATGTGTACTCGTATTTAGTATTTGCATATAAAACATTTGCTTACATTTTAAAAAATTTTATTAAACAAAAATCACATTCACTTGAGCGTCAAATTCTCTTCGTGTTCAACCTTAAATTAGCTTAACTTAGGCTAAAAAACATTACATATGTATTATTGATAATGTATGTATTCGCTTTTTTTTTAAGTACATACGACGTTATTCTTTTATATAATTCGAACTGATTTCTGATGGCAACTAAAGTGTGAAGTGTATTTCTGAAAGGTTCCATGGTGCGGAGAAGCTTTTGTTGAGATCAATTCGTAGTTGTAAACGAGCTCGATGTAAAAGCATGGAATGCAATTAGAATAAAACTGAAATTACGAAATCTCTCTAGTAAAAATTAATCTTTTATTAAGCCCAATTCCTAGTGGGTTCCAGCGAATTCATCGCCCTCACCGGCGAATGTTGAAACTCGTTCGAGTCTGCTGCCGAGTTTTCTTCCAGTTGCAGTCACTGGTGCTTTAGCTGCTTAACGTGCCGCTCGTTCCGCTGGTACCGCCGCCGCCACCCAGCTGATTGTGCGCCAGCATCAAGATGTCCTTTTTCTCCTTCGGGAAGCGCAACTCCCGCCCAGCCAGGCGAGCAGTCTCCAGTTCTCTTTCGGCCTGAGCCAGTTCGCGCCCCAGCACGCCCGGATTCTCCTGCTCGCGTGCAATCCAGTCCAAGGCCATCTGAGCGCGCATATCATCGTCCAGGCTACGGTTCGAATAGTGGGCGACGACTTCCTGCCGCGAGCACTGGCGTTCGCGCATGGCCTTTAACGATCCGTTCCAGTGCAACAACTGGAAGACAGTCATCAGCTCCTGGAACTCCAACATGGTTCTACCTTTATTGGCTTCGAGCATGAATCTGTGTGCGATTGCATAGTATTATAAAGATAAACAATGTTGGTTGCGGTTAAATCGAATCGAATACCTAAAGGCTCCTATGCCCGTGTCCGGTCCGTCGCCCTCCTTCGCATCACCCTTGAAGGAAGCACGAGCTTCCTGGACGGCCTTCTCAATAAATTCGTCACTGATGCGTCTTGATGGGTGCTCGTTGAAAACGGAGTTCATCAGCGCAATTTTGGCAGAACTGCGTCGTGCCTCTGCCTTCGTCGGACAGTTCTAAAAAAAAAACCATATTCCATCGAAATTACACAACACTCAAAACTTAAACACTTACCTGAAAACTTCCAAAACAACTTCCACCCGGCAGAGTTACATAGCAAACATACGGTTGGCTGTTTGATGGTACGGACTCGTAAATGACCAGAGCACCATTTTTCAGATCTGCTCCGCGCGCCTGCTTCATCTGCCAAAATTCCTGTAATGCTTCAACGACGTTTACTGAAACCGAGAAGCGTTAATCAATTAGTTTTGATTTTGAAATTATCTGTCAGCTGATGGAGAATCTGCGGCTACAAATTTGATCAGTTAATTTTTCAGGCTGCTGTAAACATTGTTGCTTAATCTTGTTCTATTACTATATTTTGTGCTATTACTACAATTTGTTGATCTGTGAAACTACGTAGTTTTCTACGTTTCGTTGCCTGAATTATTTTAAAAGATACAGAATCATTCATATTAATATTTTGAGCCACTTTTAGCTGTTAATTTTAAGATTGCTTATTTGTCGCTGATTATTTATTTATTCCAAATTCTTCAGAGGTCATCGTTGTAAATTTTAAAGAGACAGCAAATCCTCAATTATTAAATTCAATAATTATTTAGAAAATTGTTTAATATTGTGGTATTATTATGTGTTAAGATATGCTATAAAAACCTGCAGAAATGAATTGAATTTTTGTGATTTCTTAAATATTGATAAGCAAAATGCACTTGTTTTGCTTCTTCTGGAAGCCATTAAATTGCGTAATTGGAACAATAATGCTCTAAGTAAGCTATTTGACAGTTTTCTTATAGTTTATATATTCTATTATCTATCTACTTTAAATGTGTGGAATTACGAGTATTTTTCCTGTATCAGAGGAGCGGCGATCTACGCAGAATCTGTGAGGGAAGTTTACAAAAACAGCGCAACACGACGTTCGAACGAGTGCACTCAATTGATATTTGAATTTCTTATTTCAGTCATTCGAAGCGTATCAAGTGCAAAATCAAAGTGTGGAAATGCTTCTCGGCAACCAGTTTGCGGACGTATGGAAATTCATGATAATCACAACTATGAAACATGCAAATTATTGCCAGTGTGCACCACTTTCGAAGCTCTCACATCATTTATTTGTATGTAGTACCTTTTCTCAACCATTCAACATATTTAATTAACTGAACTAATGAAGACATCGGTCAAATGAAATTTCGGCGTCGTTAAGAAATAAACAATTATAATTTATAAATTATTATTATTTTGTTTATTGTTTGAAACATTCAGGAAAAGCTACAATCACCACCTGAACCGAAAAAATAAACATTTTTTTAAAAAATTCGCTAATAGATGAAATCGAATGGAAATTTCTGCTGCTACATTAAAATAAAAATGCGAAAACATTGCATAAAAGTCGCTGTTGCTGTCGCCGTGAAGTGTTGCAAATGGCAACGACAGAACTGGTCTTAGTAATGCACCAGTTCGTGCCATTAAAATAAATACTGAACACTGCGTTGCACCGGTGCTGCCAATAAATTAATGCCCAATCCGAACGCACATAATTTGCAAAAGTCAATCGTTCAATTAACATCGCTGCTCGCGCTTTTTGATCGCTTTATTAATGCAAATGCTTTTTCGAGGTGCTTTTTGAAGGCGTGCCGCTGCTTTCGGGTTTACTTACCGCGATAGTCGCTGTCGTCGTAGAGACCGGGCACCGAGGGTAGGGCCCAAAAGGGCTCTTCCGGATAAACCATCATCATTTAGCGTATTTCGCTACGATGCTAATTAGAAAAATCAAAACTGATTTGGAATTTAAAATTGTGGTATTTATTTCGATGTTTTTTATTTGTTATCTGTTTTAATTGTTGTTATTAGCGTTGCTCTTCTCCGGTTTTGTACTACGATTTGATTTCTTAAACAATATTTAGATTATATTTTATAAATTTATTCAATATTGTTTTTAGCTTCCTTCCTCTGAAGCTCTCACACAGATTCACACACACACACGCACGCATTTGCAGTCGGTCTGAATGAAAATGCAATAAAAAGTAGAGCTCGATTTAAAAAAGAACCGCTTTCGAAGAGGCAGAGTTTTTATAACCTCTTAAAAGTTGACATGTGTGATTGCGGAAAATGCAGAAAATAAAAACAACAGCACCTCCGTCCCGCCAACATCCCCGCTGATCATTAAATTTCCAATAAAGATCAACAGGCACAGCCGCCATTAAAAAAATATTTGTTGTTCATAAAACTTTTATGCAGCCGGGGACTTCATAAAAGACATGACTGAATAACTTAATTTGTAAATCTTTTCATTGCATTAAGGAGCTGAAGGGGAAAGCGACAGATTTGGCTACAACACACAATAATTAATTCCATTTAATCAATTTAATTGATATGCACAACAAAAAAACAAAAAAAAAGGAAAAATGTCCCAACGTTTCGTCATCTTCATTTGTTACAAGAGTCAATTTTAACTACAGAAATAAGACTTCCCTTAAATGCATACTTAAATTTAACTAGTTTTCATTGAAATCGCTTTCAAATCGGACGTGTTTGAAAATTTGAAAACTTTAAAATTTGTAAAATAAAATATTAAATATAAAATCCCCATTTTTATATAGCTTATACTTATAAAAACTGCCTGCAGTAGTGACACTTGGGTTAGTGTTAAGATAAAGCACTTTGTGCTCGTTCTTTGTGTTCGAACTAAAACATTTGTGCAAAACCAAGAAAAAAAAAAAAAAAAAAAAAAAAAAAATTAGCAAGAACTGCCATTTTATTTGCAATGGAGCATAGCGATATGAGTGTCAACATGACTTGGCAGACAGTTACAAATAAACGCCATCGTAATGATACAACTCAGCAAGATTTCAAAAGACATAAAATACAGAACGAGAAAACTGCACCTGTAAGTGAAAACCGATTTTTAGTGTTGGACAACGAAGAAAATATATCAACCAAAACAAACATTGAAGAGGTGCAAAAGCCACCTCCAATATATATACCAGATGTGTCACATATAAGTAATATGATTGCTGATTTCACTAAAGTCATATCTGTTAATAGTTTCACGTACAAGTCAATAAAAAACGAGATTAGAGTAATGGTGAATAATGTTGATTCCTATCGAAAGCTGGTTAAACACCTGGATGTATCAAAAATTAGTTTCCATACGTATCAACTTAAGCAAGAGCGAGCATTCAGATTTGTTATCAAAGGAATTCATCACTCAACCCCTGAATCATCAATCGAAACTGAACTAAATTTACTTGGCCATAAAGTAAGAAACGTAATGAATGTCAAAAGTCGAGTAACGAAGCAGCCACTTCCATTGTTTTTCGTTGATATTGATCCAGATGTTAGCAACAAAAGTGTATATGATATAAAGCATCTTCTCAATGCAATTGTCACAATTGAGCCAGTTCGGAAGACAGATGATTTTGTTCAATGCTATCGCTGCCAAGAATTTGGTCACACAAAGTCTTTTTGTAAAAAAGCTTTCAGGTGTGTAAAGTGTGCTCTAGATCATCCCTCAAGCGAATGCACAAAGGAAAAAAATACTCCTCCACGTTGTATTCACTGCCTTCAGAGCCATACTGCTAACTATAAGGGTTGTCAGGTCTACCAAGAATTAGTTAAGAAAAGAAACCACAGTAATAATAACTTTCGACCTAGCGATCGCCAGCAGAGAACATATCACATCGCGCAAAGTAATCTTACCACACAAGCTCCACTAAACTCTGCCAATATATCATATGCTGATGCTGTGAGAGGAACCACTTCTAACATTAATGATACACGCCTTGTTGAAAAAATAGAAGTCATGATTAATAAGCAAAATGATCTCATGAATACTCTAATGCAAATGTTACAAGTAATTATTACCAAACTATGCAATTAGACTTAAGAATTGCTTTATGGAATGCCAACGGTCTCTCAAATCATTTGGGAGAGGTAGAAGAATTCCTACACTCAAACTTTATAGATATATTGCTAGTTTCTGAAACACACTTCACGTCAAGAAGCTATTTCAGAATTAAAGGCTATGATTTAATAACAGCTAATCATCCAGATAATAGAGCTCATGGTGGTGCCTCTATTTTAATAAAATCCCAGATCAATTATTATGTGACAGAAGAAACTAGTAAGCCGTATTTACAAGCAGCTGGTATTAAAGTTAAGCTAAACAACTGTTTAACATCAATTTATTCGATCTATTGTCCTCCAAGATTTAATTTGGATTGTCAGCTCTTCGAGGACTTCTTCAACAAGGTGGGTGGTAGGTTTATCGTTGGCGGAGACTTCAATGCTAAGCATCCTTGGTGGGGATCAAGACTAATCAACCCAAAAGGTCGTGAGCTTTACAAATGTGTTACTAAAAACCATTTCTCCACACTGTCTACCGGCCGCCCAACGTATTGGCCTACCGATCCACGAAAACTACCTGATTTAATAGACTTTGTTGTTTTCAATGGAATTCCGGGTCAAACATTACACATGACTGATTGCGATGATTTATCGTCCGATCACTCTCCATTATTGCTGCATTTAAACACAATCATTGACACTGTCTCTTATCAATGTAATGTGTTTAATAGAAATATAAACGTGGACTCCTTTCAACAATTCATTAACTCGCAAATAAATCACAAAATTTCACTTAAATCTGGACATGATTTAGATGAAGCAGTTGAAAATTTTACTCTTCTTTTGCATGAAGCAGCTGCATTATCAACTCCAGTACAGCGATCACACAATCAAAATCAAAATCTCGTCTTTCGTACATCTTCTGAAATCAGGCAACTTATTCAGCAAAAGCGAACACTGAGGAGGTTATGGAAAATAACCAGAAGCCCCCTAGACAAATTAAATCTCAACAGAGCTACAAAAATATTGAAAACCAAATTAATGGAGGAAAAAAACAGGAGTATTTCTAATTTCATGAAAAACGTTGGTACATCCAAGGTTAATGAGTATAGTCTCTGGAAAGCTACCAAATACTTGAAGAGGCCAATGAAAAGAAATGTTCCATTCAAGGATAATCACGGAAATTGGTGCAGATCAAAAAGTGTTCAAGCGAATGCCTTCGCTGAGCACTTGAAACAAACGTTTCAGCCATTTGATTTAGCTGACACTAATCAAAAAGTGAAGTAGACACTTTCTTGGACGCTGCTTGCCAAATGGATCTACCAATCACGCCTACAAAACCCGAAGAAGTTTACGCAGAAATTATGAAGCTAAACAATGTTAAAAGTCCTGGGTATGACTTAATAAACGCAAGGATTGTGAAACTTCTACCTGACAGAGCTGTGGCACATTTAACTATATTATACAACTCTATAATTCGTCTCAATCACTTTCCAACACAGTGGAAATGCGCTGAGATAATAATGATTGCGAAACCTAACAAACCGGAGGCATGCATTACATCTTACAGGCCAATTAGTTTATTGACAACATTTTCAAAAATTTTCGAAAGAATATTGCTTCGACGAATGCTTCCAGTCCTAGCGGAATTCAACATAATTCCTGAACACCAATTCGGTTTTAGGCATAAACATGGGACACCTGAGCAATGTCACCGTATAGTTAATGAAGTTACCGATGCTCTTGAAAATAAAAAATATTGTTCAGCAGTGTTTCTCGATATACGGCAGGCTTTTGATCGGGTTTGGCACAAAGGACTCTTGTTTAAAATCAAAACTCTTCTCCCAGCGCCATATTTTTTGTTCTTCAGCTCATACTTAAAGGGGCGTTCATTTTATATTAAAATTGGAGACGAAAAGTCTAGAATTTGCGATATAGAGGCAGGTATACCACAAGGTAGCGTGCTAGGACCAGTGTTATACACATTATTTACTGCTGACATGCCGATAAATGATGACGTAGTAATCGCAACATATGCTGATGATACGGCAATATTAGCTACTCATGACTCTGAAATTGAAGCATCAATTTTAGTACAAAACCACTTACACAGAGTGGAAAAATGGCTTAAAAATTGGAACATTATTGTTAATTCTGAAAAATCTACTCATGCCACATTTAGCATGAAAAGAGGGAATTGTCCTGGAGTCAACATATATGGCAACGTAATACCTCAAAACAATACAGCTAAATATTTGGGTCTCATTTTGGACAGACGATTGACGTGGAGTAGCCATGTAAAAGCTTTGCAAAAGCAACTTAACATCAAGACAAAGAAAATGCAGTGGTTAATTGGAAATCGTTCTGAGCTTAGCCTCCAAAATAAAATCATTTTGTACAAAACAATACTAATGCCTATTTGGACATACGGTATTCAATTGTGGGGCACTGCGTGTGACTCTACTGTTGAAAAAATTCAAAGATACCAATCGAAAACCTTAAGAAGAATTGTTGGTGCACCATGGTATATCTCCAATAAAAATATACACGAAGACCTACGAATCCCATATGTAAAGGAAACGATGAGTTATAAGTCCAGCTGTTATTTACTACGTCTTAGTGAACATGTAAATACGTTAGCCATATCTCTTTTAGACACAAGTCATGAGACATTAAGGCTTAAAAGATATCACGTTTTAGATCTGCCATTTAGGAAATAAACTTTATGTAATTTGTATTAACTTCAATTTTAATTGTAATTTTTCAATGTTAATTCAACTGTATTGTTTCTATGTAATTGTAATTAGTATATGCATTGAAACTACGCTTCTTTTTGTAAAGTCTGTTCTTATTATGTTATTCTACTCATTGGAGTAGGATCAACGAAGTCAAGAGTACATTTATTTTCCTCATGTATAAGTTAATTTGCTTATTATCTTAAGATAGATTGCAAATAAAAATATAGCAAAAAAAAAAAAAAAAAAAAAAATTTAACTACAGAATTAGCTAACAATAGGTCGATTCTCTCAGTTAATTTCTTTTTCAAAAATAAAATAGCAAAGAATGAAATGCATTGAAACCCATGGGTAAGTAAATTAAGTGTAAAAGGGATTTTCTTACCCATATCATTACCAATTTTACGCTGACAGAAAGATCATCAATAATCTACTTTCAAATAAGTTACCGAAAATTACTGATTGACTTTTATAATATGTTAAAAATAAATAATATCACGTAAAATACCCTTCACAATCACAATTGTTGATTGTGTTGGCCACAATTAAAGAATTTACAATAGAAAACAAATTTCCTTCAGTCCTTTTTTAAGAAAATTCCTTCAAAATAATATTGTAAAACTATCGAGCAAAGTTTTTTTGGAAGTAATTTGAACGCCGAGTGTGAAGTGATGTTGGGATATTAAAAAGAAAGTATTTATATGAAATTTCTATAACTGTTGACAATATGAGCTGTGCCTGTGCTCGGTTTGGATTTATTTTTGAACTGTGTTTACAGAATGTCGAAATTGAGACAATTTCATCTTAAATTAACAATATTTGCAGGCGGCGCTCGCAATTTCATTTGGCGTTTCGTTCGTTTGTTGAGCGAGGGTTTCGTTATAAATAATTAAAAACAAAACTAAATAAATTGTGTTTCTTTTACTTTTCATAGATGAATTGGAAATTAAATTAATTTTTGATATTTGTTAGTTGACGGAGAGCTGCCAGATTAATATTAATTTAGCGCCTATTTAGTACAAAATCAGAATTTAAAATTAAATTTCTTTTAATGTTCTTTTTTTTTGCGAAATTCGGCACGTTTTTCTCTATTTCTAATATATTATTATATATAATTAATACGACAAGAAGAAAATAGGACTACAAAATTGTCTTGATCGAATGTGATTTAGGGAGGAAATGTTGCCAGGTTTAACCTAGGAATAAAAGCCTTTGCACACTTCTTTGGTGCCATTTGAGCCGCTTCGTTCCCTTGTTCAATGCTATTGTTCAATGGTTTTAAGATCTTTAAGCTGAAACCTGAAAAGCAGATGCGTCACGCTGCGAATGACAGGTTTAATTGACAGTTAAATTCAATCGAGTGTAAACTCCACCACTCGTCGTCCGCTATTCACTGTGATTCCACTTCATATCCGTTACGTTATACTCTGAATTGGATTAATTTTAAAGCCAGTCGCCCTTTTAAAGACTATTTTCAATAAATATATTTTCAATAATAACGTTTATGATGTAAAATGTTTTCTTATTATTTCATAATATTCAATATTCATAACTTTTATGATGTATTAA
This sequence comes from Thecophora atra, assembly GCA_937620795.1. NCBI lineage: Eukaryota > Metazoa > Arthropoda > Insecta > Diptera > Conopidae > Thecophora > Thecophora atra. Next base: position 87,280,375 of record OW569398.1, read on the forward strand.
TTTTCTTTTCATTTGCAAAGTCCCCTCGGCAGCAAGCCGAATATTCGAGGCTCAACTGTATTTTGTAAATGGGAATTTTTACTCTTCTTTGTTGCTGTTTCCTGCGAGCGCAGCATCGAACAGCGAACAGGGATTTTTCGTTTTTTTTTTGTTTTTGCCTACAAGCAGTCGTTATTTGTTGTTGTTGCTTATTATTTGTATGCATTGAGGTTGAAAAGCACCAAATAAGATGCAGTGAATTTTATATGCCAAGCGCTACTTTTTACGACTGTCAAATTGAACGACGCAGATAACAGAAAATCGAAACAGAGCTTATAAAAGGCTAAATTGCAGTAAAAAATAATTGCTTGGAGAAGTAATTGAAGAGTCTTTGAGACATAATCTTTTACAATCGTATTCAAAGGAAAGAGTTTGGTAGCATTTGCGAGAATCCAATAGGAAAATTTCAGTGTTCTGTGAGCACTTTTAATTAAATAATAGCCGGACTTTTGAATTAGTTTAAATAAGATTATTTTAAATTTAAAGGTCACATGAAAGATCCACAGTGGAATCATTCGAAATTATATATGTATGAGAAATGTAAAATTTACACGCGGCACAGAAACACACACCTACACATGCACTGCTGCAATTGTCACCAACGTCTTTTTAGTGTTCGGCTCCGTCCGCCGCCCGCCGAAGGAGCAGTTTTTTGTGTGTGGGTTAGTAAAGTGCAGCCGCAGGTCGCGAATCAAGCAGACGACCGAGCAACAGGCATCATCGCAACGATTCACCGATTCACGCCGCAATTTTATGTGTGCGAAAAGAAAAACAAACAAATAGACGAACGGGCGAACGGGCGAACGGACGAAACAGAAATCCATTCGAAAAATCAGCTAATGAAGAAAGGAACGCATGAAGCGAAGAAGAACATATAAAAGTTAAGATAACTTAATGTTAATACAAACAAGTAAAACCCTCGGAAATGAACGCTCACACAGTTGATCACTCGCCGGAGTTGATAAGAAAATTAAGTATGTATCCTGAGAGGTTTGAGTCGGATGCGTTCGGCGGACGGCCGAGTAGATGCGCGACTGGATAGTGCATCGAAGGAGGGACCCTCAATTAAGTTGTAAAAATTTAATTTTTGAGTTTTATTCGAGTCTAATGAACGGCAGCCAGCAACGAGCAGCGAGCAAGCGCCCAGAAACCAGACACGGAAGAGAGTGTAAAAGCCATTCGCAATTGAATTTCTTTAATATTGATAAGAATTATGAAAATTTGTTTCGTTGTCTATGCAAATTGACTGCGTTGTTGTCCACATTAAAACGGAATAAAAATCAAGTTAAGTGCGCCCGTAAAATGCGAATGGACTGCAGCCTTGATTGTCCATCAGCTTCAGGAGCCCATCCAGAAATAAGCGAAGGGAGCGAGAGAGAGAGAGAGAAAGAGAGAGAGGGCGAGTGAGAGAAGGAGCTACCGCGAGAGAGAGTGATCGATAAGGTGAGAGAGAGGCCGCGAGAGAGACGAACACACACACACACACACAGATATTAAAATATCGCATCGAGTTCGTTGCTTTGATATTTGCACGCACACGAAGCATTAAAGGGACGATTTGCAGATTATATATATATATTTAAGTCATATTATATTATTTATTATGTTTACGTTTGTATAAAAACAATTTTTACTTTAATAAAAACTTTTTTCTGGAAAGGATTTCATTTAAAGTTCGTTCAATGAAACTTGTAAAAGAAATTCGATCCATTCACTGAAGGATGTGAATAGGATTTTAAAGTCTATTTTTCAGACTCCGTTAGACGGAGCATTCATATTTTCACGCCTTCTATATAGTTTCTGTAGATGTATTTTGCTTTCTTTTCGAGGTATACACACTTGAATCGCATAAATTTCAACTCATACACACACACGCATACGCTGCACACACACACACACACACACATGCATTCACACACACTTGTACAGAAGAGCAACATTCAACATGTTAAAGACATTTTCTGATGATCATAATTGATTTATGCATCTTTTCACTGCATACATTTTTATTTGTGTTACGTTTCGATGTATGTTTATGGCTTGAAAATAATTGAATTATCGACTATATGTATATACATATAGTGTATATATATGTACAATTTAATTATGAAATAATTTGTTATATTGCATTAATTGCAATATGTATTTTTGTGTGTCGTTTGCTTTCTTTTTGTCCAAATTTTACGGTTAAGAAAAAACCAGTCGTCGTCGAACACGCACAAAAACACCAAAATCACGTCAAATCGCGCCCGTTCCGATTGCCAGACTAAAGAGAGAGTTTTTTGTCTTAAACCGCGAGCAGGTAACTTGAAATTCAGCCAAAAGAGTTGCTGTTCTTCGGTCGTTTGTTTGTTTGTTGGCTGTTGCTGTTTTTCATGTTTCTTTGTTGTTCCTTTTTCAATATTCATTCGTATCTACGTTCGTTTCGTAGCTTTTATTCCGCTTTCTTGCCTTCGTCGGCTCTGTTCTTGTTCTTGTTGTTATTGTTATTATTTTTAGTTGTTGTTGTTGTTGTTTACTTTTTACCTCTCCCTTTGCTGCGAATCTTTTTTAAGCCGTTTTCGTTGCCGATGGTCGAAAAAATAATACCACAAAACAGCAACCAAAAAAAGAAATAAATGCTGAAAAATGAAAAAGAATTGTTGTGTATTTATTGAAAGTGTGCGTCCGTCTCTTTGTGTGTGTGTGTGTATGTGTGTGCAAGTGTCTCTGCACGTCTGTTGGATGTGTATGAAGTCCAGTGGTCGTCGAATGCGCTCATTGACTCTCCGGCTGCTATCTGCGACGAGTATCTGCGCTCGGACTGCAATTCGACCGAAGTAATAAAGCAAAGCAATCAAGAGTTTTGTTGTAAAATCGTGGCGATCGTTTTTTGCGTCTTCTCCTCTTCCTGCTGCTGTCGGCTGTGCGGCTTTTTTCGTTTCCGTGGAGGGGCTGCCGTGCACCATGCACCGTACGTAGCTTGATATCAGGCGACATCGATATTTGCGAATTCATCGCTTTAAAGTGTCTTTGTGTGTGTATTCAAAGGCAGCGATTGTAAATGATGTATAAGATTACAAAAAAGCAACCATAAAAAACAATCAGCGTTTCAATGGCGCTGCTGAAGGAGGGAGGAGGAGGAGGAGGAGGAGGTGTTTGGAAATTCGCAAAACCGGTTATCTACTTCATTTCTCTCTCGAATATCTCTTATTTCCCACACCCATCCGTCTAAAATGTGCTCCTTACGGAAGTATGGAGCTTTCGAAGGAAAACAAAATACATAAATATGCTCAGTTATCGCAGTGATATCGCCGAGATGGTCGCGTGGAGGCGCCATGGGGATGGCTCAAACTAAACGCGCCTCCTTATAGTCCAGTTGAGGCCATATATGGTGGCTTCCGAGTGGTTCAAAGTCTGCGGTTTATCAGCTTAGACGAGCGTTCTTCTGTATAAAATCCTTTAGAAAATAACCCAAAGGTGTGATATTACACGATAGTGGAGAAATTATGCCTTGCTCTATGTCTTCGATTAGCTGCGGTTATCTCTCCCTTTTTCTATGCACTATCATTTCATTATCAAGCTCTTTCAATGCTTCTGTTATTCTAGTTTCAGAGGCAAGCTCTAAATTATCTGCTACAAAAGCGATTAATAACTTTCTCTTTCCTTCGACTTCTGCCACAGATTTATAACTGTAGTTAAGATTATTGAAGTTAGATACTTCAACAAGTACATTAACATCTAGTATAAGGTAAATCTCAATCCCAATAATCTTCCTCAGAGATTTTCGGTTCAAAAAGTGATAAATTTTCAATATTTGTATACTTAATTCTTTCTTCCATTTCACCCATCATTCTTCCGCAATAATTTTATTGTTTCTGTAACCACAAAACGTTGATTCAAGTTACAAAGACAAAATTAGATAGGTGGACTGCGCCTTATAGATCTATTGTACCTCCTTCTCAGGCTCACAGTTCTTCTGAGAGTCGTAACATCTCTAAGAAACTGCTAATTTTACGCAGTTCCAGGCATATAGCTTGCTCACCCTAGTGGTCACTTCCAAGTATTTTCGACCTTGCATACACCGAAAACTAGTATGGGGATTGAGGTTTCCCTGTCTCCCACACAGAACCTCCGCGAGGAACCATCACTAGTTCCTTAAGTATAGAAGTTTCCCTCAATCTAAAACAATCAATTAAGAAGCCAGCTCCTATTCTTAACATGTTCCTGGTAACTTCATGCATGCTCTGAATCGCTTTTGGTTGTATGTCTCTAGCGCCAATATTCCATAACTGGCTGACGTCCTGAGTTCATGCTTTTTATTTTCCAGTTTCTGGGATGTTGTAGGCATAGACATCCAGTATACAATCTGAGGCCATGTGAAAAGCGTATTAGCTCCCTCCCTTGCAAGGCGATCTGCTTCTTCGTTGCCTTTTATTCCCATCTGCATTGGTAGCAACAAGACGAGCAACTCAAGCAAAGATTAACTATTAGTGTTTGAACTTAACCAAGCAGGTTAGGTTTCTCAAGATATCCCTCACAACTCCGGAGTTGATGCCGTATGAGGTTAATGCCTTAATTGCGGCTTGGTTATCCGTTATAATCTCCCTTTTCAGGTTAAATTTCGGGCATTTATGTATAACAATTATTTCTTCTTGAAAGATCCTTGCGTATATGGCTATCACCTCTGAGTATTTTGTTCTGAGGCCAAAGACATTAACGACCCATTCGAAGATCATGTTATCAGGTGTTTTTCTAGTCTATAAGTATTCGTTGATTTTTTGATTCCTTTTTGTTGCTTAGTTCAGTTTTAAAAGCTCCTTGATAACTGAATCTTTGTTGCATGCTGTCTTTTGGTAGGAGGTGCTCAAGGAAGTTTTGGACGATCATTTGACTTCTCCTTCCAATTGTCGCCATTGGGTCATCATTTTCTGTTGGATATAATAGGATGTCCTCGAACAGCAACGCATTCAAATAAATTTCTCGGCTAATATAGGGAAATCGTTGTCAACTGGTTTAGCTGAACTGAATTTTAGTAATTCCTATTGTGGCAATATTTTAGTTTGCTAGTATAAATTCATGAGTTAATAATATAAGTTATATAATTGATATATCTGCTCCTGTGTCTACTAAAATGTTATAATCTTATCTCTTAAGGTATCCGGGAGTGATTGTAGGTTTTGTATTTCTAAAATCTTTATATTTTTGCTCCTTACAAAACAATTGGTGTTCCACGAACGCTATTGCCTTTACTGTTAATGTTAATGAACTTTTAACCTCAGCTTGATTGGATTAATTGATATTATATTTTGTATATTCTTTAGTGGCAGAAGATGTTTTCAAAACTTGAAAAAGATGTCCTTTGTGATTTGAGTTTCACCGAATGATCGATCGTTTTTATCCATGCCCAATCGCTACGGAATACGGAGACAAAAGCGGCTGATGTTGAATAAAATTCTGACTTGCAGGGCAAATGTCAGTGAAATGTTGCGGTTCGGAGAATTTCGAGTTGGAAAAAGGAGAGATGTCTTTTGTAACTTAAATTGGAATCGAAGTCAGTCGTTTGTTCTACGCCCACAAACGACGCTGATTCCTTTGATGTGACCTGGCTTTATTACGGTCTCTATTGTTGGCCAAACAACAGGCAAAAGACGCGACAGAACAACCGTTCGTAGCAGAACCACAATCGATTTGCCATGCGTGCTCTTTAATTTAATTCAATGGCTTAGCAGCGATGTTCAAACTTTTCCCTTTATATTTTTATGCGTAAAAAGTTGAAATGCATAATTTGCTAACGTAGCAAGACTGTACATTCTTACATCATAAGTTCACAACGATCGACGCCTTCGACCGGAGCGTCGAGTCAACCGATGATGATGATGATAAATGCCACGGCACGCATAACTCCGTTTCGGCGCCGCATTCTATTCACTCATTCCGTTTGTGCGGCTTGTTTCAGCGCCGATTTGGCAACCAGCAGAATGCAGATGGATCTGAGGGAACCTTGCTACAGGAAACACCGCCGCCGACGACCGCAATAAGTGTGAGTTTTATGACAGACGAGTTCGAGATCATAAATCGCGATTTTATTACGCCGCCATATAAAAGGACTCCGGCCACAAAGAAGCAGTAAAACGTGACAAAGTGTTTATGAGCTCTTATGATGAACAGAATTCAATGGCGCGGAATTATGAATCAATTTTGTTGTTATTATGTTTCATTAGTCTGTTGCATAAACTAGACATATAATAAACCAAACGTATTATTTTTACTTCCTTGTATACGTACTACGTAGTAAGATAAGAACGTATTTGTACTTAAGTTCACCTTCTTCTACCTCTCCTTATTTCTGTAAATTTATGTTGTTACGCACTTTTTAGCCGAAGGCCTCTGTTGCTAGTTGCTAAGCTTTGTACTTAAAATTGTAATTGTATTACCTTTTTAAATCGATTCAAAAAAAAAAAGAACGTATTTGTAACAGCGAATATTTTGGATATTGAGATTTTAATGGTAATACACATTTTGACGATCCCGAGTCCATTTCCTCTAGCTTGGTCGCGACGTGTGGACGTACAGCGAGAAGTTGAGGCTCTTATTAGTTGTGCACCTCCCTGATGCAATCGTCGGCGCCGAAAGGGACACTTCTCCAGCAGAATATTTCAAATTTCATGCATAACTCAAAAGCAAACTCCGCTAGAAAGTAGACATTTTGCATTTAGAGCTCCCATAAGATCCAGTTATAAAACGAAGTCATATGTTGGCCACAGCAGATATCTTAAAATGAATATTGATGTCAAATCATCAACATCGCTCCGTTACTCTTCCTTTATCAGCTCTTTTATAATACCGTTTTTCTGGCTATGGTTTTTAATGGTGCACATCATATTAGATACTCGAACAATTCGCAGGTCTTGAATTGCCTTTTCTTCAGCTAGAAGAATAGATGAAGGTCGATTATCCAAACATCCATTCAATCCTTTATTCTTCCATTAACTGCCGAATAAAATACCCTTCGTTCGTAGTATTTACAAGCGTTTTTAGCATATAAAAAGTAGCGTGCGAGTGTTCCACAGCTTCAATTAGTTTGTTAATTTCATCGTTTCGCATGAAGAAAATTAAAGCTTTTACTTCACTTCCTCTCCCCGGTCGCCGATGAGTTGAATGCGTGGACTTGGAACCGGTTTTCGTGAGGAATTTGATTTTTAATTTATAGGCAAATATTTTTCAAGTGAACAAAAGAGAAAAGTTATGGGTTTATAAATTAATCCACAAGAAGGAAAATATGCAAGACATCAGGTGGATGGAAGCTTTTGGTTGGTGGTTGGTGGATGGTGCGGTGTTGATATGCAATAACTACGCTTCGTCCTCCGGACTCTTGCGCTGTAACTGAAATCGCGGATCCACAAATACACAGACGCACAGCCGCGCAAACGCACACAACGCTATTTATCGACTCTGGGAAGTGGTATGGGTCTCATAAGTCATAAAAATAAAAGTCCACAGTAAAACCGGGAACCTGTTGTTGTTGCTCTTGTTGTTGTTTAAACTATTTCAAACTTTCCAGACCTGCAAAACTGCACAGCACTCGATTCAGCAGCAGCCGCAGCAGCCGCAGCAGCCGCAGCAGCAGCAAGTGTTTCAGATTTGCACTGTTGTTGTTGATGCATCGCTTCGTTTTCTTTATTATTATTTTTGGTTTCTGCTTTTTTCGTTAGTGTTTTATTTTCCGATTTTGTTTAACCAACAGGCTTGAAAAGCTTATTAGTTTTTATCGATCTGTCGTAGCGAAGCCCTGTTCATTTATCGTCCATCATCTTTTCGAACAGTGCCAAGAACTGTGCGCGCCGGCGAGGGAGAGCCAAGAGGAACGGGAGGGCGCTCTGCAACATTCCCATTCAGCGCACATAATCGCAAGCGAATGCATCGCCGACAACGAACAGCGACGAGCGACGGGCGACGGGCGACGGACGACGGGCGACGTACGACGGCGACGACAACAGCGACGACTCCGAGATGAACGACGACAATCACAACGGCGAATTACCGTCGGTGGCAAAGGCAAATGCATTCCGGAGGAGTCTGTATCAATGGATAGTTCTGCTGTTAAATGGCATGTTTTAATGACCGCTAATTATGATCGGCCAGCGAAGAACTCACCTGATCGGATGCCGACCAACGAACTGTCGAGGAGGCGCAGAGCAGGCAGACGTACACGCCGTGCAGAAGAAGCTGCTGTCAACTTGTATTCTTCGGCATTTCAACATTTAGTTGTAGATCTTCTTAAACAATTTTGATGAATTTTAACAAGACCGCCGAATTCTCAAAGTTTTTGTGCACAAGGCTGGCTGCGAACCTTCATATTTCGTCCGATGAAAGATCTTTAAAGAGCGCTTCGGTTACTTCAAATACAGGAAGAAACCCTTTCTTTATGACGAGTCAGATTTTTCGGTTTTTCTCATTGCTTTTCATTCCGCAGCACAGTGTGTTTGAATTCGCCACTCGATTACATGAATTATTATCATTATTATTTGCTGTACAAAGGAAACTCCGAAGAATTCACATCCGTTAGACTTAACAAGCAGCGATGGTATAAGTCAGAGTCTATTAAAGTCTTAAGCTAAGTGAGGGAAAACGTTAGCAGCTCGGAGAATCTGGCAGTAATTAATGCAAAGACATTTTTTGGGAAATTAAGCGTCCGTATCGAAGGTATCCGGTTACATGTCCTGCACCCGGCAATCATGGATAAGTCTCCATCGCGAACACAGCTCCACTTTACAAACAGCAGGAATTTATGAACAGCGAGTCTGTTTTCCAAGAACTCGTCCCGTCGTCTGTCGTACGACATCATACATCAAAGATTTCCAATTTTCTCTAAATTGCTTGCATGATAGAAAAATGATTGCTGCTGGTGGTGGTGTTGGTGGTGGGGCCGTCGCAGCCCTCGATGATTCCTGATAAAGTATTCAGTTGCGCGCGTTGCTGCCGCTTTCATAGTTTGCTAATTTGATGTGGTTCGCGTCGCGGCTTCAGTTTACCATCATTTTTATGCACGACATGTTGAAGCTAGAAGCAATTTTTATTATCGGCCATCATAATCATCGCAGTTATTAATAATAATACTAATAAATATTGAAATTCTTGTCGCGACTCGTATTCGCATTTTCTATGAAACTGAGTAATTATCGGAGCAGCGACGACCACGAGCGATCATGTCGCGTTGTCGGCACATGAACTGGTTGCAACAACGCACAACGTGGCCATTTGGTGTTAAACACCGCCGCCTTTCGATTGAAAGAACTAAACGACTTTTCATTAACGGAGCAGCAGCAGCAGCAGCAGCAGATGTTTAAAGTTTTATGTATAAACTATCCGCATGCCACACCCACTGCATTTAAAAATCTTATTTATATAGCTTTGATCAGCAAATGCATGCCGAGAGTTTCTTAAGGCTTTCAAGTCTATAAATGCAAATACATCCTGTGCACAAAAATTTATCTGTAAACCACGAATGAGCTAAATGTAATTCTGTATTCATTGCGAACTGAACGGGCTTCTTTCAACCGTCAACTAATTTAATTACCACCACTTCATTAAAACTCCATTTAGGCGGATCGGCTTCCTAGCCGAGCCAAGCCAAGTGCGGTCGCTGGAAATGCTATTGGTTGCTTTAAAAACCGCAGCACCACCAACGACAACAACAACAACAACAACTAGAGCATAACTTCACAGCACAAAGTAATGCAACAGAGGGAAATATCGTTTTTTTCATAATGAAACCACGGAGAGATAATATAATCGACAAAGACTTAGTTTCATTTAACGACATAGTTTCCTTTTGAATACAAAACAATTAGGAATTCACAAGACTTACTCCAAGACAGCATCAGCAAGAATCACAAGAAAATCAAGCCGCAAAAAAGCCACAACGTCATAACATCTCCAACCTTAGACTTATGTACGTACATATATCGAATACGTAATAGCGAAGTACTCCTTAGTAAGTGTGTCTGTTGTTCGCTGGGAAATTCGCAGAATCCTATAAATTTTATCAAGATGGCGTGAAAGATCTCAGCGATGGACACTTCATCATAACAGCGACCCGCTGGCCACAAACACTTGATCGCCTGAAGTGTTCGGAAGCAATCCAGCTCATGATCAACAAACATTTACTTGACTCTTTTTTCCAAATGCCATACGACAACAAATATGTGCAATTTACTTTTAAATGTCGGTCGATTGTCGTTGTCTATCTGCCACAGGCAGACATGAGAAAACACAACATCCGAGCAAAGATATGTCCGTCCAGTTCTTTGAGGACTGCGTTGAAAAAGCGTTGCGAAAACTCATCTGCAATTCTTGACTTTACTTTCTTTATCTTTCGTATTATTCCTCCAATAGGAACGTCTGTATTTTGTATTGCCATAAAAATCGTCTTTCTGATGAAAATTTGATGTGGACAACGATATCGACTTGATTACGTGTGATTATATTTAACCTTTAGTCGTTATGATCTAAGCGAAGTTGAAGCAATATATGCCATATGAATTATAATCACTGCATTAATTTAATTGAATTAAATAAAAGTAAATTTGCAATTGACATTTTCCTCTGGAGTTCAGTTCACACTGTATTTGACTTGCTTTTGATAACGTTTGATCGAAACGAGTAGTTTGCAAGTGTGTGAACTTTTCGGCTTTTAAAAGACGTTTAACGAGTTGCTTGCGTGTTTCTTCGTTTATAATGTCACTCCAATTGTATATCCTTATTTTGCATAATCAATTAATTTATTTTCGTTTCAAGCAAATCAATTAGGAGAGAATTGAAGGTATTTATTTTTAAGATTAAGCAATTTCATGATAAAGAGACTTTGTAAAGAATCTCTATAATATTAGACGCTATTTGTTTGCTAAAATACTTCGCTGTACCATCGTCGGCGAGCAACACGTCCAGAACCAGTTCTCTTTAGCGGTAAATGCAAATATTTCATAACTCTTTTTTCAGTTCCTGTCTTCTCATTTACTTATTTAATTTTTGTTTGCTTAGTTGTTTGTTGTTGTAGGTTTCTGTACGCAATCCGGTCTTAAATGAAGTCATTAACATATTTTGTACTACGTGCGGTGCGGAGTGCGTGGTGCGTTAAACGCGCTTGCGTTCATAAGATGCTGACGTTGGTTTTTACTGCCTCCCTGAATGCTGCTTTTGGCATGTAGGTGTAATGAGTGTATATGTATGAGTTCACGTAGATATGCCTACGCATATTCGCCAACACATAAGCACATGAACTTGCAAAATGTGCGTTTGCGGATCGAATCGCTGCACGAATTCTAATGTAGAAGCGTTTATTGCGCTCCCACCGCGACCATTCGACCTGCCACACGCAACATCGCTGCTTATACAGCTTCCGAAGCCACGTAACTCAATGTGTTACCCTTTGCATCGAGGAAGAATGCGCAAAGAATTTGGTGAAATTGTTCCGAGCTATGATTTTATGCCGTTCAAAAAAAGGTACAGAAACGCAAATTTCCGTCGACGAGGAATTCTTTGCACAGTACGACAAACGAATAATGGTAGAAACACAATTCAGCAATCGCTAGAGTTATGTTCCCAAAGGTAACGCAGAGAAACACATCACTAGCTCACTGAAATCACTCGCGTGTTTTCAGCAAACTCCTGCGAAAACACAAAAAGCTTAGTGATTTAAAGGCGAAATCACAATGACGTTAGGCCGGTTGCGCTTTGATCACTGTTATTGAAAACACGGAATCGTATGCACTAAAGCCTCAAGTACATAGACTCCGTCTCCGTCCGTCTCCGTCCAAAAAGTAACGAGTTGGAAGTAGATTGTATGCAAACATATCAGAGCGAGTACATAGAGTCCGTACCGAGTCGTACGAAGACGGATAAAAGTAGAAATCATTTCTACTTTTCTTTGCGTAATCCGTCCATTCTATTACAATTGCTTTGTTATGACAATTGTGTTTTGACATATTTCATAACAATGGAGACGCCAAACAAAGATCTTCTATTAAAGTATCTTCTATTTCAGAATCACTCATTTTAAACTTATTTGCAATAAAATTATAAAGTAATACAAACAAACAATACTTTGGTAAATTGGAAATGACAACTGCAATATTGTCAGGGATGGAACAAACACTTTATATTTTAAAAGGAAACTGAGTTCATATGCGAAATGTGTGTAATTCAGTTTAACACAGTTTGTATCCCTGGCTAAATGCAGTTGTTGGACGTAGTCTATGTAACTCACTGAGAAATTTGTTCCGTCGACATCCGAAAGTTGTAATAGAATTTGGACGGAGACGGACGGAGACGGATTCTATGTACTCCCCACTTAAGTCACAATGCGACCTCGGCGATAATCGTAACTTTTTGTGATTCAGTTAAAAGGCGAAGGAAAGCAAAATTTCGTTCTATTTGAATTAGCTCGTGCGGTGGACATTTCCGGAGTTTTGCCGATCCGGTTGTTTCGTCACGGAAATGTCTCGGAATAATGCAATTGTCTACGGCGACGTGCTTAAAATATATGTACATGAATGTGTAAATATAGATATTTGTATCTATGAGCAGCAGAGGTGAGCAGTGAAACGTGACGATGCTGCGTTCTGAAAGTTTCATGGTGATAAACACCGGAGAAATGCACGGAAGTGTTGATGAAACGGGACTTGAAATTACAACAACGGTGACAGATCCACCTCTCTGCAGAGGAAAGCATAAAATTGGCGCGAACTGGGATTAACACTTAAGTGATTCTTTGTTTAAGCAGGCAGCCAACGTAGCCATCGCCATAAAAGGAACACCAAAAGCAACAACAGTGCAAACTCAAATGCTATAAACCTGTTATAGTTGTAGAGCAGAGGCACTCACAGTTCTAGCTCTCGCTCTCTCTCTCTGTCTCTCTCTTCGTCTCCTCAATCAACTCTTTATGTCTTTTTACATACGATAAGCTGCGGCGCAACCAGTTCAAGCTTTCCAAAGTCACTTGTGTCAATAAAGTATCTCTTCCAGACACATCTCTTTCTTAAAGTCTTTATTAGAAAATTCAACCTGCAACCGACGTAAAAACCAACAAAATGAGTCTAGAGTAGAGCCGCTGTGTTGTCCCTTGCAGCTGGGCGGGACCAACTGTTACGGTCGCAATGAATTTAATTCTATGAGCTGGCTGCTACTCCGTCCACCGATTAAGTGGTTATAACATTTAAGTATCAACATTGCGTTGGTATCTACCATTGGCAAATGCCAAACGCCACCACCGCCACCGCTACCGTCACCGTCACCGTCACCGTCAGCTTCGGTAAATAAAATGCTTGAAATACGTCGCAGCCGCTGCGCAGAGGTGGCCGGCCATAAATGCAAATTTATTGCGGGGTCCGCATTTCGAGCGGAAAATACGTGCAGCGATAAAAGCCAGGACCACGCAAGATGCAGTTAAAGAACATCTCAGGATTCGTCAGAGAATCTCAGAGAGATTGTGTACGCTGTTGAAGCGGCACGACCGAGCACGATAACGCGGCATTGCCAGCAGCCTCCGAGAGAGGGAAGCGCGTAATGAAATATGGCAACGTCATAAATAATCGCTATTTAGTACATCCGCACTAAAGTTTTTATGCACTTTGCCCATAATTTATTATCGCTATCGAGCAAAGCCACAACTAATTTAACATATTACTTTGCACGTTACGCATTACCAAACACAGTACATAAGGCTGTCTATTTTCTTCCTCCTTTTTAGTTGATTTCCCGGTAAAATTCTGAACTTAAATTCGCCCAACTTCAATAAATATAAGCAGCAATTACAAAAAAAAAAAGACCAACAAAAGAGTTCTAATAATAAAATTTCATTTACATTCCGTGTGTTTATTTCTTAGTCAGTAGAAATTTAAAAAGACATCTTCAAATGCAAGCAGAAAATGAGAAACGCATGACGAAACTTTAGCCATTAATTATTTACGATTATTATAAACTACTACTCATTATAATTCTTCTGTAGCAATTATTTCATTTAATTTGATTAAAAAGAGTTGGAAATCTTTAATTTATGCTTATAAATTTCTTCCTGGTAAAGATACTGGCAACACCGTGCAACTGTCAATCAAGTGTGATGACGCTGCCTTACCGACAAATAAACGACGCAAAAATTTTTAAGCTTTGTTGCTCTCCTTCTCATTCTTTCTCCTCCGATGCCCGCCGATCGCCTTGCAGCGTGACGTGTCAAAGCACTAAGCTGAAAATATCACTTCACTCAGCGAAATAAACACATACAGATAAAATTCGATCAGCAATTCGCCGTTAGACTTTGTATTTGAACACTGGCCGCGGAATGCTGCTGGAGACAGACGTAAAACTTGTTTTCCGCCGCCCGCTGCCGCTTAATCGAATAATCGACGATGTGCTGTACAATTTGCCAACATGACACTAAAATTCAGTTCGTACAACGGTCAGTCGGTCTCTCGGGCTGCCCGCTCGCCTACGCAGTCAAATCCTTCAGTGTTCAATGAAGTCGGGAAACATTCTCCGGCTGTTGGCCACTTGAGTTCGCATTCACGTAGAAATTATAAATTTTGTGTGTGTGTAATTGCATTGGAGGGGCGACGCGAGGCGGATGTGGATTTGACTAATTCAATGCAAGCCGTAACTGGCGAACAGTCATGCGTTGTCTTGCGATTGACATTGGCATTGGCAGCTTTAACGCCAATCATTGTTGCCGCCCGCTTGCTGCAAAACAAGTGCGCTGTAAAAATGGACAGCCACTGATTAATGACTTCATCCTTTGAACCTGCGATCAATCATCAAGGCAACGCTCAACGGCCGATGTCACAAGATGCGTCATGAGGCCGACCGATGCGTCACGAGGCCGATCAGTTTTGCCGAACACTTTTCCCACAAAATAATCGCAAAATCCTAAAATGTCAATTGAAAATCCCAAATAAACGCAAATCCAGAGGAAATTAATCCAAAAATCTGCGTATATAGTGTTACCATTCTCAAACTAATAAATCAATTAATCAAATTCCTCAAAAAATCCCAAACAGGGAAATAAAAAACGCAGCGTTGCAAATTCCGAATGACAATGAAAAAATCCCAATTTGCGAAAAGTCGCACGAAAACATCGCAACGCAGTTATGAATTAGGAACTGTCTTTTTTAACAAATAAAAAAATAGCAAACGTCATCTCCGAACGTAACGAATTGAGATCAGCTAAGGACCGCCTCACGGCGCTGAGTGTGGCATGGACCAACACAGCGTTTTTCGTCAACAGTTGCGTTCGTTAGAACAATTGTTATCTTGAAATGGCGAAAACTCAAAAAATATTCAGCACAACGACAAGAATTTTATTTAACTAATGAACAATAAAAAGTTTTTTATAGTTAAAGTTTCATAGAGGGGTTTTTGCTATGGGAAAATATCGCTTTGAATCAAAGTTTAAACCGAAACTAAAAGAAGAATTATATAAATACATAATAACTTTATTATGCGTGACGAAAATTTCCCGTTTAATTATCTATTTTTATAATTGTGTCTTTTACAAATGGCTTTAAACTTTAAATTTATTGTTTGCCGTTCGTTTATAATAAATGACGAAATTTCCAAACATTTTAGCAGATGCCGCTTGGCTTGGCAACAAGCTGCTTGTTCTTCTCTTCCACAACAGCGCCGCATGAGTGATGTATGAGAGACCCGCCTTTCACCTATCGGACGCGATCACGCAATGCCATGTTCGCTATTAGATTCCAGAAACATGCAACATGTGATACAAGTGACTAATGATCCCCGACATCCAATCGACTTCGCATACGAAACACACATGCACATCTTAAATACGATGCATAGACGCTATAAATCCTTGTCAGTTTAGCCATCAATTGGTCATGTTGGAAGTTGATTCGTTTCTACCGTTGCGAGAAAAATCAAAATCTCCACTTCGAATAGTCAGTATTCAGGAAATCCTATCAGATCGATCTTATCAACCATCCAAATCCAATAAGAATTGTTTCGGAGATTTGTACGTAATTTGAAATGATATGGAATAGAATTGTAACGAGAACAGATGGAATTTGAATGGGATTTTAGGCAATGTGCGATTGTGACCTTTGGGATTTAATTGTGTCTGGATTGAGGACTTTGGTATTGATGTGGGGGTTTTTTTTGTGGGAAAAAGGGAAATGCAAGTTTCGGCAACACTGAAAGCGAACGATAGAATTGCCAATTCAAAGGGAAATTGCGGCGACAATAACAACAAGAAGTTTTCGACCTACATCAAGAATTCAACACCGTTTTTCATGCGTCCGTATTTAGAAATCTACAAATGCGAATTATTTGTAATTTACAATTTTTTTGTTTTCGTGAAATTTTCGCCGAACGCCTTCAATTCGTTTGCCTGAAATTTTTGTCGAAGTTTGAGAGCGGCGCGACGCGCTTCTTTCGTTTGGTTCCGTTGGACGGTCGACGTCGGTCTGTCCGGAGCACGTCTGTCGCTTAATAACTCTTTCTTATCGCTGGCAGCATCGACAGAAGTGAAATTTACTTTTTCCTTACAACAACTGCTGCAGCAACAGCAACAATTGCAACAACTGCAACAGCTACAACAGCTACAACATAAGGCGACAAGGATAAGGCGTCACACACATTAAACTCTGTTGATTTGATAAATTGACAAGGGAACACATTTTAACCCACTGCCAGATGAGATAAGAAGAGGCGATGTTGCAAATAACCAACAGCAACATAAGAACATCAATGCCACTACCAGCAGCAGCAGCAGCAACAACAACAACAACAATTGCAAATACAACGAAGCGAACCGCACCGAAATTATGCATTCAAGTTTTAGTTGTCTTGAAACGATCGCATCCACATCCACATCCACATCCACATCCTCATCCTCATCATCATCATCGTCGTCGCCGTCGCCTTCGCTTTCGCCTTCACCATTTCGAAAACATGCGCCTCGGCGCAGAGAACCCAAAATTTCACGCACTACGAACGTCAATTCGATTAGTTAAACAACAACAACAACAACAACAACAACAACAACAACAGCAGCAAAGCATCAGAAGACGAATACGAAAATTCCTTGCTGTTGTGCGCTTCCTTGCGTATAACTGTAAATGATTTTTAAATGATTAAGCATGATTTTTAATTAATTTGATTGAAGTTGCGCTTAATTTTTGTGGTCCCAACTCAACGAAGAATTTCTTCGCAGAAATGATTGCAGAAAGTCATTCAATGGCACAACTTTCTTTTTCATAAATTTAAAATAAATGATCCATGGCAGTCGCACTCCATTCTTCCTTCGACCGACGACGACGACGACGACGACGAGGAGAAAGCTATTCCTTAAATATACCATTATTAATTTACACTCTCTCTCTCCCATATTAAACCTTTGAGCAATATTTTAAATGTTAAGTTTAAAGAGAATTGAAATTGCATTGAATTAAAAAAATTATTAATAAATTTTTAAATATTAAAATTGTAATTTTAAACTTCTAAAATTCATTTGTTTACGATAAATTGCCATTAAATTTGGCAACATTGAAAAAAATCCCATATTTAATCCCATCCTGTATACGTAGTAGAGTGGAGTGAGAGCATTATTGTGAATTACTCTCAGTGCTTCATGCCTGAATATATGTAGCACAGCGCCTGGTTTGTTTCTTAAGTCTATCATAAGATTGTGAATTAACGTGACAGCGACTCAATCGCTTTTTCCTTGCTCGGATTTTTTTAATTCACACGTGGTTTAAAGTAATTAAAGTACAACTTGAACACTTAAACTATGCAATCAGACGTCTCCACTTCAGATTGATGAGGTTCGTGCTAAATATTCTTTAGCATAAACTTAAAGAATAAAAATTAAAGAAAAAAATAATTATTTTAATCTTGTGCATTGAGTTTTACAGTATTTAAAGTGGAAAACTTTTCGAATAGAGGTTTTTTCGAGTAAGTAGAAGCTTTAATTTGCTTCTTCTTCCTCTTCTTCAACTAAGTTATAACTGGTCCCGTTATAATCTTTGCACATGAAAACTGACAGCAGCAGTGAAAAGTGTTCTGTGCGATGTCAAATTGTACAAGATTTCTTTAAGTACTCATTTCCTGTCAGCAACAACGAATAGCCGCAAGTTAAGTCGGAATCTCGAGCTGAAATAATTTCAATTAGTCGCTGAGAAATCTTCTAAGTCGAGTGCGATTCGAGGCCTCCACTTTCAGCCATGGAAAACCAGCTACAATAAATTTATTTCCTTGGGGAAATGATGTTAAGGAAAATTAAGCCGCGCTTCGTCACTCACCTCGGCCGTATCCTTGTGTGTGCTTGGCAAAGCTGTTGACCACCGCGTCCACAGCTTCTTTGAGCACCTGCTTGGCCCTGGCATCTGGTGCGGTGCCGCCGCCGCCGCCGCCGCCGACCACCACGTGATTCACCTGTTGAGCGGCTGCTGCTGCGGCTGCGGCGGCCGCCACAGCTGCGACCGATGGAGGCGCCATAGGCGCTGGCAGCTTGCCGTTGCCACGCTGTTGCATGACGGCAACACCGACAGGATGATTGCCGCTTGATGTCGGCTGCTTCTTCACTACCATGGAGACCGCCACGACAGCTGCTGCTGCTGCTGTTGCGGCTTCAGTTGCAGTTGCGTGTTGCTGCTGAAGCGACTTGGTATGCGCTGGCGCTGGCGGTTGCGGTTGCTGTCGCTGCAAGTGCTGCTGCGCTGGATGCGGATGGTGACGCAAATGCTGATGCGCTGCTGCTGCTGCTAATAATTGTGTTTGTTTGTGCTTTTGCGGCTGCTGTTGCTTTTGTTGTTGCTGCTGTTGTTGTTGCTGCTGCTGTTGCTGTTGTTGTTGTTGCTGCTGCTGTGTCAGCTTCTGCTGCACCGTCGTCGTGTTCGCGCGTTCGTGTTGCTGCTGCAGTTGCAATTGATGGTGTTGCAATTGACTGCTATTCATTATCAAAGCATTACCGTCGACAATTGGCTGCTGCTGCTGCTGCTGCTGCTGCTGCGATCAGATCGTTGCTTGTCTACGCTGCGATTGTTATTGTTATCGTTATTGTTAATGTTGCGCCTCCAGCTGCAGTTTGTTTTATGAGTTGCTATATTTTGATATTGATTGCTGTTGATTGCGATAATTTTCGAATTATATTTGCAATTGATTTCGAATTGTTTAACGAAGTTCGGTTGCGGCGTCGCTGCTGCTTCGATTCTGTTTAGTCTTTCGATCTTCTTCTTCTTCTTCTTGTGGCTCCTTGTGGTGTTGTTGTTGTAAAACAGCTGATTGCAATCATCGAATGGCGCTAACACATCGAAACTGCTCAGTAATTTTTAATGCGTTCTTTTGCCGTTGTTGCTGTTGTTGTTGTTGTTGTGGTCCTCAATGCATTCAATAATTTTATTCGGTCTTCTTCGGCCGATTCATCGGATAAAAACCACGACGCAATCTCAACGATGATTAAGCAACAGATTTATCACCTCCGCCCAGCATTTTGTGCCTCGATCTGTACAAACGAAAGCCTCACGCACACACACACAACCTGTTGAAAAGATAAAAATTATTAATTCAATTCTGTTTAATAAACGTTGCAGTTTCAAAAAATAGATTTTCTTTCGTTCATTTTTTTAATTTCAACTTTAAAACTTCCCACTTCAATGGGAAATTTGGTTGTTGTCCAGGATATTTTCTAGTACAAAAAAACAGTAAAATTTGAGGCTTGATTTTCACACATTCATTTCAAAAGCAATTAGGAAACATCAAATTCTTCTTTCGACGGAGAGATTTTGTTTTTGTTTTTAAGTGAAAAACGATTCCACACACATTCCACATTACACAACAAAACGATACCATTCACAATTGGAATTTTCAACGAATTATACGACGATATCGATGACGACGACGAAACACGTCGCTGTTTCTTGTTCTAATTTGGCGACCACTCTCAACGACGTGCTCATGTGTTACAGAACAGTGTTGCCTACGTTTCTTCCTATTGTGATTTATATTATTTCTTCATAAGTAATACAAAATACATATGGAAAAATAAATGAATGCGATGGCTTTTGAGGTAGTAGAACATACATAAAAAGCCATCGCATTCAAAGGAAAATAACTTCCAATTTGAGAGAAAAATCCTTTACGACTGCGATGTCGCATCGTTTCATTGTGGTTCTTCACTTACTGAACGCGTGTTAACGTCTATTGACGACGAATTATCATAAAAGTGAAGGGAAAGAAGACTCCAAAGACAGATAATTAAATAAAAGAACGTTAAAAATTAATAGTAAAGGTTTTCAACATACTTTTTCTCGTTTTTTTTTTATTACTGTAGGCGCTAATCTTTTTTTGGACTGTTCCGAGTTAAATTAGCAGTTTTTTATTCAGGTATTTTTGTGACTTCGATTCTCTTTCTAGTCGTTTGTGTAACTGTGTGAGTTATTAATAACTGTAGGCCTAAAATATTCAATAATCGACTGTTTTGACAGAACAATGAACTTAATTAAGAAGTTCACATTTCGTCGTCGTCTTAACATCATCATTTAAGTGTTGATGAAGCCGTTAATCGACCTCTTTGAGTATTGAAATATCGACGCTTCTACGCTTTTCGGAATGCAGAGAATATTAAAATTGGAAATTCTACAAATTATTAGTCGAAGCCTGTAATTTAATAAAGAACGCACACAACTATAAACACCTACTTAAATCTCCGAAAAAAAACAACTGTAAAACGCGGTCGATCTCATTCATTCTTTCCCACACGAATCTTCATAAAGCGTTGAGCAGCAAAAGTTTTTTTAATTTATGTAAATTTCGGCCGTTTAACTAAATGGAAGATGGAAGAAGAGCAAGAGCGGCTTTCATCATAGTCCACAAAATATTATTATTCAAATGGATAGGTAATAAAAACCACGCCGAAATTATGCACATTTGCATAAATATGTATTTGTGCTTGCGTGTGTGTGTTCACACGACAAGCCGACAAGCGCTCTCGTTCCGCTTCAGAATGGACTCATTCACAATCTTTCGACTAGTTCAATTTGTGAACAGTAATAAAGATGTTAACAGTTTAACTTTCGAAGCCCATAAATATGTATAAACGTTTAACGTTTATCCAAAGACGCGCTGTCGTCGTCATCGTCGGCGTCGTCATCGTCGGCGTCGTCATTGTCGTCGCTCCGAATAACAAACGAATTATGTATTCGTTTACACAAAGCACTGCGCCGGTGGAAACGGCTGCAGACTGAGAAAATATCAAATTTCAATGATGTCTGCGATGGAAAAAATGGAGTATGGCGACGATCATGGATCATGGCCAATAATTTAGGAGTTCACTGAACTAATGGAGATCTCATTTATAAAAGTTTTAATAATAGTTTAACAAAAGCGTTTCAATAAACTTGCAATAAATTCTTTTGACGTTCAGCAGATTGCAACTTGATATATTATTACGTTAATTACGTCTGAATGCAACAATTACGTATGTTAATAAAATTGTAATAGATTTGATTCAATCTCGGCGATCGTCGCTTCTTTGTAGTTGTGTTTAATGGGGAAATTAAGGTATGAAGCTATAATTCATGGATGAATTCAAACGCTGAAAATAGCTTTTGCAATTGCAGAACGGAAATGAATCTTGTGGAGTTCGTATTTCTTATCTAATGGCATGATTAAGAACAACAGCAATAACAATACAACAGCCAAGTTAATTACAGCCTCTGCGAGCGTGGAAACTGCCTTTTGCTGCTGAATAATTTATTTAATTCTGCTCTGGAAGCGATCGAACCCAAGAAGAAACAGAGCAGCAAAATCGTTCACACAACGCGGCTGGGAGAAAATAATTTGCATACATGTCTTCGTGCGTACAATTCGCCGATGATGAATAAACGAGCGAACGAGCAGCAGACCAACGCTTTATTTCACTTCGTTCCCCTTCACACGGTTTCCTTCCACTTCCCGGCCTTCAGAAACCTCATGCCAACGAATCATTAACTTTGCCGTTTTCGCTTTTGTTGTTATCGCCGCTCTCTCTCTCTCTCTCTCTCTGTTTCTCTGCTTTCGCTCCGCTCCGTCTTTAAATGCTGTGTTGGCCGACAGCCCATCCGGCAGCCCTGTCAGCTTCTGCCTGCTGCTGCTGCTGCTTCTGCTACTGCTACAACATGCAATGGTTACTGATACATCATTATTTATCTTCAACGCAAACGCCCCGCTTCTGACCCCGACTGAAATTTGAAGAAGCGTTTAGAAAATAAACTCTGTTCGCATCGATCCATTGCTGCTTGAAATATTGAGCCAAGACCGTGAATTGAAGAGGCAATTTTTTGCGATTTCGTAATTTCAAACATTTGAGCAATTTACGCGTTTCACTTTCAATTTGCTCTAAAACGTTTATCGTTTGAATGAATTTGCTTATTCAAAAGTACGAAAAATTTGGTCTCATTTGTGGAACCCCAATCGTTGAGAATTCCCGTGCAAGAATTTCCCATGGGAATAATAATAATAATAACTTGTCATTAATGAAGTACATTGTGTTTAATTTATTTTAGCGATAACAATTTGCTATTACATTTCAAAAGGAAATCAAATTTCAATTAAAATTTTACAAATAAGTCTGCAATAACAATAAAGTAGATAATTCAATTTACAGTTGAGCAATTAAATTAATTATGATTTGATTATGATTTTTCATTTACAAAGCTGAAACATGAACCAGTTTTTTTCAGAATTGTTTGCTGATTTTAAACAACAATTTACATTCGTACATCAACGTTTAGGATATTATTTAGTATAACAAGAATAATAATTGATGTCGGTCTGCGTCACGGACGGGCTACAGTAACGAAAATCAAAGCGAAAACGAATGAAAAAAGCAACGTGTACATAAAATAAATTAAAATAAAACAATAAAATCTAGGATGAGGTCTCTGACCTGACTTCGCATCGTGAACAACGGCTTCAAAGCGAAGCGATTGCCAGCCAGTTATTCACATATGCATAGATATGTGCATATAAATGTGCATATGCGATGGTAGTTAAAAAAAGCGATACTCTTTAACTGAGAGCTGAGCTGAGAGCTGAAATACGCGAAGCCGAACCGAAGCTTAAAATAATAAATCTTCATGGCCAAAGCTTGAATCTTGGCCAGAGCAAAGCGAGAGCAAGCAACTGGCTAACAAATAAAAGTTCGCTTTTGTTCCCCCGGCTGCAGCTGATCAAGAAAAATGGTACAGAGCTCAACGTCGGTTAAAAAGTGGCGACAAAAGTGTTGAGAGTGTCGAGTTGCGGTGCTCGAATGAAATGAACATTCGGAGAACGGAGCTGCGAATGTCGCTGTTGGCTGAATTTAGTTGTTGTTGTTGCGTTGCTGTTGTTGCTTATCTGTGTGCAGAGGATTTCACTTTTACAAATATTCAATATTTGTTCCTTGTGTGCCTCGCAGCATCATCATCATTCATCGAGTAGAGTTGAGCGCTAACGGCGCAAAAATCTATTTCAAATCACTAATAAACTATTTTAGAAGGTCACGAAAATGAAGAATCGACAAATAAACGAAGTCTAAGATTTCGGAGAGGTTATCTTCAATAAAAGTAAAAGCGAAACTGTAAATGATAAAAGAGAACCTTAAATAAGTCCCTAAAATCATCATCAAGTAAAATTTAATTAATGTTTTCTTTTAATCTACTTGTTAAAAACTCTTCACTTTGCTAAAGTTTATTTTATTTGAATTGAAATGCCAACAGAAATAGAAGTAAGTGTTTTATTTCCATCAGGTTTTTATTAAATGACGAAAGTAGATAAATGCAATTAAAAAATAATCAAATAAACAATGAAACACGAAGCAATGAATAAATGAACAATGAACATGCTACCAAATGAATAATGACACAAATGAACATTGTCACTGTAAAACTGACAAATGAACAACTTAAGAAACTGTGAAAAATTAACAGAAATTAAATAAATAATAATAATGAGGAATCGATGAGTGAAGAAATTAAGAATGAACAAATCATAAAAATGTACAAATGAACAATGAACAAATCAAGAACTAAAACAATGAAATAATGAAAAAAGGAAGTGCACAAATTAAAAACAGAAAATGGAGAAATTAGCAAATTAACAATGAACAAATCATGAAAGGAATAAATTAAAAATTAACAAATTAAGAAATGAAAAAATTAATAATAAACAAATTATAAAATGAAGACATTAAAAATGAACAAATGAAGATGAATGAATTAATAATAAACAAAAGAAAAGAAATAAATTAAGAATGTACAAATCAGGAAATTAGTCAATTAATAATGAAGAAATCGTGAAAAAAATTAATTAAGAATGAACATATTGAGAAATGAAATGAATGACAAAATCAAAAAATTAAAATTACGAAACCAAAAAAAGTACAAATGAATAATGAACAAATCAAGCAATAAACCACTCAAAAATAAACAAATCAAGAAATGAACAATTTATTCAAGGAAAATGAACAAATGAACAGTGCGGAAATAACAAATGAATTTATAAAAAAGTTAACGAATCGTTCGTAGGAGCTCCCTTCAATTCGATCAGGGAAAGTAAACTAAAGTATGATAAAAGTTGTGATTATTTGTGATATTTTTATTTTGGTATTATTAGATATGCTTTCCAAGCTCTTTTCTAAGCTGTTGGGATGATGAGTAGAATCGGATTAGAAGAGGCTTAAAGAGGAAGCACAGAGAAGACTTAATGGAAGCGAACATTCCTGAAAATCTCCATGAGATAGCATCTACCAAAATTGTTTATAGTCCATCAGAATGCGTCTGTCGCGGCAACCTCACAGAACAGTGCATCGGTTTTCGCCACTTTGTATCTGCTGCTGCTGCTGCTGCGGTTCTGATCGCCTCGCAACACGCGTTACGCACTCAGCACAAGAAGCTGTCAGCGGCGCGTCTGTCTATTTCACTTTGTTGCACGCTGCAGGCAGCTTTTCCACTGCTACTAATTTGAGTTGACAACTTTTTCACGTAGACATCCCTGCTGCCAGACACAGCTTCGTGCCGCGCTGCAGTGGATCGGCCGTGGTGCAGCACACAGATTGGGTTACATACGCAGAACGTCTTTAAAAAGCACTCACAAGATATCGAATGTTGACGTAAGGTTTCCTTCCTCGCTCACAGGAAATATGATAGGCAATTTTCAACACTTTTTACTACTGGCGACATTTGAGTTGTGTTTCCCGGACCAAGTCAAGTGCTGTTCCGATGCAAAACACAATAACAAACACACCTTGCGGTATTTTTAATTTTAAGCACGACTCTACTTTAAGAAAAAGCAACAGGACACAAAAATGTGTATGTGTAAAAAGAGTGAAAAAGTTTTAACTTTGTAAAAGGTAATTAACAATGTTCAGTAATAATATTATTCAATAATAAAATCACAATTGGTCGCTCTAAACCGAATTTAATTTTGATCTAAAATTACTTATCAGAAGAAAAGAAGAATATTTTCTAGTTTTGTGCTTATACGCGTTTATACAAAAAGTTTTAAACGAAACAGTTGTCATTTGTGTGTAAATCGATCAGCTTTTTCGTAAAATCAGCTATCATATATTCAAATTTATAATGTCACAGATTTTACTGTCCCGGAAATACCCAGGAAAAGTGAGAAACGGAAATTTTATTTACCCTAAAAAGCAGCTGATGTAGCAACCTAAATCTGCGAAGTCGTTTACACAACAAAATTTCTGAATGAATTTCTGGTTAAATTCAACAAAATTATTATAATTTGTCTATATACAAATTTTGATTTTTATTTCGGCGCATTCACATAAAAAGTTAAATTAAAGAGTTTTGCATTTGTACTTCGAAATAATTTTTATATGAATGAAATCGATCTGCTATTTTTCTCATTGTGATGAATTTAACCTTTCAATATTCAAATTTTCATTTCATTTTGAATGCCTAAAAGTTTATTTGCCAGAAAATGACCAGGAAATATGATAACCGCTAAAAAATTTACATTACTAAATTTACGAGACGGTTTACACATCAAAAATGATGGTTATGAATGATGGCTAAAAAGATATTTACAGTCTTTTTGTTAGCAGATTTGCTAAAAAATTTTTTCCATACAAATTTTGACATTTCATTTACGCTCTGCTATATTTCAAGCAGTTTAAGAGTTTTTAAGAATTTTTAGAGTTTATATGAATGAACTTTTCAATTTATCGCTTCAGGAGGCTTTTAAGCGTTTATATGAGAATTGCATTGCACATAATTGAATACAATTGTGAAATGTTTAATAAATTTCACAATAGAATTTTTATTTGAGTAATTAAAAAAATCGAATTGAATTTAAATAATATTTAAGAATATTTTACAAATTTTCTAATATGTAATAAAATTTCGGCGATGACTTTGTGTAAACCGCAGATGAATTGTTGTGACACTTTAGGGAATTTAGTAGTTTAATGGCAGCACTTTAGGGAATTTAGTAGTGAATACAAATGAATGAAAACAAAGTCAGTTTTTTAGTGTCTCGTTTGGGAATGATTTCTTATACAGAAAAAAAGTATGCGAATGATTTTCTTTTAACAAATTTTTCTTGCATTTAGTTTTTTAGCATTGCATAGAGCCACAGGTTTTCTCCTACAATTTTCCATTGACGCACAAACATACGTAGATTTGCATGTTCTTTGCATAATGCTGCGAAAATTATGATTTTTAAAATGTCGGTCAAAACATCGTCTCGTTTGCTGCCGCAGTCGTAAAAAGCTGACCTACAATTTCTCACCGTTACTGATTAAAATAGCATTTTTTCATCGTGTTGTTGTTGTTGTTGTAGTTACAGCTGCTTCATCTTCGTCTTCTTTATTGCCCCAGCGTTAAATGGAACCCCGTCAAAGTTCTTGTATAGCCTCCGTCGGCGGAATTTCCCTAGTTTTATGTTTCTTTCAATTTTTCATATTTTTCGTTCGTTCGTTTGTTTGTTTGCTTAGTTTATTTACAGTACTAATTTATAGCATAATGTTTCATCATAAATCATCAATACAGATTTTTATAGTTTTCGATATCTTGGAAAATGCCTTTTTTTACGTTGGTACTAAAAAAGTCCACAAAGAATTCGGCGTTTTGTTTTTGTTTTTTTTTTTTTTGCTGACATGAAGCCAAAAGTTTGGTTGTTGGGCGAAAATTGCTTAATGTTTTTATTGTGTTTGTTGTTGTTGTTGTTGTATTAGGATTGGTGATGGTAATTCTTGTGTTGACTTTTTACGTTGGCTTTGTTTGTCTTTTGGCTTTTAATGCCTAATAACGAATAACCATTTCACTCAGCTCAGTTTTCATGTTTATAACTTGAAAATTGTTATAACAAGACTGTCGATAATAACGCAAAAATTGATTGCAAATTTTATGCATATTCTTCATTTAAATAAACAAAAAATTCAACTAACAAATTTATTAATAGTGATATTTTTTTGTTTTTATAAGCAATTTTATTTGTTCATAAATTTACGAAAAGATGTTTAAATAATATACAAAAAGTTTTTTAATGTTTGGATTTTAAATTAAATTTTTTTTCTCTCTTCAAAATAAAATTCAATTCTTAAACAATTCACTGACAGAAAAAAAGTTCGAAAAGAAAAAGATTCTGAAGAGAAAATAGAAGTCTTAATGGACAGGAGAAAATTTTTATTTTTTCGCTTTTATCTTTTTATGTTATATAATAAAGTGTAAAACATCTCGGCGAGTGGAAAATTCGCCTCGGCTTCGCGAGGATTGAGATGCTATAATTAATCGTTTAACTGCAATCAAATTTCTTCTATAAGGAAGAGCAGAGGAGGAGGACGAAGACGAAGTAGAAGAACAACTTCAGAAAGCAGATCATAAAATGCAAAGGAAGCAATCGCAGCACCTGCATCGTAATTGCAACAGTAAATGACAACTACAACAACATTAACAATAAAAACAATAATACAAAATAGGAGAAGAAGGAGAAGGAGAAGAGGAAGAAGATTCTAATGAAATGAAGTAATGGAAAAAAGCTAAAATAGTCGAAATGTTGGCTGTTTTTCGGAGGTGGCGAAGGGCGCGGTGGGGGCTACTTTAATAAAGTTACGTATACGCCACGCCATACAACACCATTAAAACCAATTAGAAGCTTACAATAAAAAGCAACAGAAACAAAAATAATAAGAGAAGGAAAAAGGCATCGCTGAAGACGTCGTCGAGGCAGACGCATCGTTACACGTAACATCAAAGGAAAATGGCAACCTGTAAATGGCAGCTACTGCTGAGTGTGGGAAGAAGTGCGGCCGAGACACGAGACAGCTACAGCGACCGCAAGAACGCAGAAGATGGAGTTGAGAACGAAGCGGCAGCAGCAGCAGCAGCAGCACACCGAAATCGCTTCCGCGCGAAAAGACGTTTCGTGTACGTGTTCGTAATAAAGGAAAGGCCACATTATAATGAATGTGAGAAATTCAACTTATAAATTCCGCAGCAAAAGAAGCCACACGAATTCCTAATTCATTTTAAGCACTTTTCTGTAGTAAGAACGGTAACAACATAAAACATCAACGAATCGCGTTCGTTTCCTGAGTCTTTTATGTGGCTCTGCGATTTTGCACACGTTCAGATTTTTACACGCTATAATAACTAAATTAATAAACGATTTGCACAACAAGTACCAAAAAAAAAAAAGAAAAAGAGCAGATAATCTAACTATTTAAACACCTCCGCAAATTCGTTTTGCAGCCGATGGTGGACTTCGCTGCTCTTCGGCTGGACATTTTTCGACTTCACAACCACAAAATAAATAATTTTTTAATAACTATTGAACTTTCACAGCTAAATTCGGCATGCAGACACGATTTTAAATTGTATTATTATTAGCGAATCGTTAATATAATAAACTTTATATAATAATATTTTACATTTCTTTTAAGGTGGGCGTTTTTATTCGTATGCCTTCGGCCATTTATCCATTTGTTCTTAATATTTAACGCAATTCTTTACACATTCCTTTAGAAGTTTCTCTAAGGACCTCAAAATATTGTTGAATAACTTTAGTCTTTTCGAAACTCGCACACAACCGCACGTCACGAAGGCAATCCAACGAATGAGCTGACGAACTGCTGTTTGCTGCTGCAAGCGCATGTCGACAACCGCACTTTTCTCGTCTCTTGTGTGTTTCTGTTTCGCTCGCCGCCTCGTTGCACGTAGGTTTACGACGAATGGCCGATGACACACTCAGCTTCATGTCGCCGTCCTCGGCTTAGTTAACTACTTCATTGCATTGGAAGCATTCAGAACATTTAATGCCGCTCTCTTGACGCTCAGTGTGACATCGATCAAAACCACGTACGATCAACATTCTAGAAGAAATCGTCGTTCGTCGCCAGAACAAACGAAGCAACAGAAAACGAGAAAGCGTGGAAATTATTAAATAATACTCGCAGTTTCTCTCCCAACCTAGAAACAACTCTCCACAACTCTGAGTAGTTGTATAAATTCACCACGACGAATGGTGACAACACGGCTTATCGTTGGGTCTGACGAAGCACGAAGCAGGAAGTGGTGACTGTGGGAACAGAACTGTGCAGTACTTAAAGAAATCGGCCGGAGAAAATATCGTTGAAAAGGTAGAAAAGCCTCATTCTCTACCACCACTGTGGTGGGATACAATTACAATTACACCATATTCCATTATTTGGAGGGAAACTAAACTTTTCCAGTGGAAAAGTGCCGAAAATACTACTCTTCGTATAATCGAATATATTTGAGCGTTAGTATGTTTTAATTCGTTTTAAGCATGAATTAAGTTTGTGAAGAACAACTACTAATCTTCTATAATCTTTAGCATAAGTGTAAAATGCACATTATAAAGATGATGGCAAAATGAAAACCAAAAAAAAAAAAATAATATTATTTACTTGAAGGACTTTTTATTATTATTTATTTATTCAAGCTTCAAGTAGTATAAAGAAATTATAAACAACATAATTAATTAAGGAATTTAACATTAACAATACAAAGCAATAATTTTATTTTTATATATTATATTTTTATTTACAGCAAACATAATTTTTAATATTTATTTGGAGAATTTTACACAGTTAGAAATAATGGTTAAAATGTTACTTCAGTTGATAACTTATTTTGTAGAATTTCTTGGTTTATATTTTAAAACAGTAGAAATATCTTTTCCATTTTTTACGGCATAATAAATACAAAATTAATTGAATCTCATTGGAAGATCAGAAGTAAAATAATGTAAGTAAAAGTTTCTCGCATCTAAAAAGTTATTATGAAATATATAAAATTGTTAGAAGAAAGTGTCAATAGGAATTTATATAAACATATAAATGTTTTATTTTATCTTTAATTTTAAAACAAAGCAGGATTAAATTTTGAACTAAAATTGTTACAAATAGAAACTATTGAATTATTGAAATTGAATTACTTACGCATAAATATATTATAGAATACTTTACTTTTACTTTTACTTTTATTATAAGATTTCTAAACGTGTTTTTAGAAAACTTACTGATTTTTCTTATTTACGATTTATTTTTTTGCAAGTTTTTATTTTTTATTTTATTGTTTTCATATACGTACTTATTTCCTAAAATTATCGTAGCAATAAAAAGAAATTTAAAAACAATTTTAAGCCGTTTTGTATAATAAAGCACACAACATGCAATTCTTGAAATCGTTCATGATAAGCTAAATATTCAGGGACAAAGGGTGGGTGACTTTCTCGTATTCCTGCTGCAACACAAACACAAAACACTCCAAAGGTAGCATTAAATTGTCGCCAATGACACGAAATTCACACGGCGCAAAAAGAAAGTCGCAAGAAGCACGTCCGAGAGTGAATTGAAAGAGCAAGAAACCATTAAGCTGTCACTCAACGGCAAAATTAGCAGAACAACACAAAATTAGTCCTAAGTGGCAGGCAACAACCAATGAAAACAAAAAAATGCGTTATTTGATGTTGCTTTATAAAAACGCTTAACAAACCAACGAAAGCCCATTATTTCATTTTTGCGTACAGAAGTCCTTTTCTCTTCATTTGGAGTTGGTATCGAAGAAAAAACAGGAAAACCAACAAAACGAAAGCAATGCAAAAAAAGTTCATCATCGTGGCCAGCGTTCTCATGGCGTCGCCTTTCTTTACTTACGCCAATTTACGTGAAGTGGAAGATTTGCTAGTTAACTTTAGTCAGGAGATGGTCAAAAGCCAGCAGACGGTCCTCTTCGGTTGTAAGCGCGATGGTAGGGAAATCCTTCACCGCCTATGAATTTAAAACAAAAAAGTGAATATCTTCCTTCCACAATATATTTTAATCAACAGATCTTTTAAGCATAACAGCTGCTTTACAGCAACGGAATCAGCTGACACGAACGTTACGTCTCGATCGTAACAGTCGTTTTTTGCTCACCGACGTTTTAACGCATCGCAACTACGCCAAAACCACAGTCATATTGGATTGTTCATGTTATGGAAGCGCAGCAATTTTAGAGCAGGTTAATGATTATCGTTACTTTAATAAAACCTATCAATGGCTGCTGTTCGACACGCTTAACAGCGGCGTTTACACAGTGCTCCCTAAGCAACTGAACTACTTGGGGCCAAATGCACAGGTCACTTACTTGAATGGCAGTCGGGACGATGGACACTATTTTCTGTGGGACTTGCATTCAAAAGGATTGCATTTGGGCAGTTCTCTGGAAGTGACTTTTCTCGCTGAATGGCAGAGCGATCAGCACGGCGGTTGCTTTTTAACATACAATGACATATTAAAGCAACAAAGTATTGAAAAACGCAGCCAGTTTAACGACCTCAAACTACGTGGCGTTGTTGTGGTAAGTATTGGGATGAGTCCCTTGAACTATATAGTAATTACAATCAGTAAGTAGATTAGAAGAGAAAAAGATTCTACACAAATCTAATAGGATTTCTTGATAAAAAAGAAACTTATTTTTCTATATATTCATTGTCCTATGAATATCAGATCGATCAGGAAAACATTACGACCAATGAACAAATCGTCGAAATTTTATTGCAACGCTCGAAGGTCGCTGGCGTTGCAACTTTTATAAAATATCACTATGATTTGTTGAGCTTGCTTAGTGATCGCTTTAATTTCACCGTTGACTATCGCAACACACGTGGCTGGGCCGGTCGCATGGCCAACACCAAATTTCGTCTGGGTTTGTTGGGCGTTTTAACGCGCAACGAAGCTGACGTTGCTGCTTCGGGTGCATTCGCCCGAATAAATCGCTTCGCCGAGTTCGACACAATTCATCAGAGTTGGAAATTTGAGTCGGGCTTCTTGTATCGATTTACACCAGACTTGGATTCGCATGGCAGAAGCGGAAATTTTCTTGCACCTTTTGACGATAGAGTCTGGTACTACACACTTGCAACATTATCTGTGGTTATTTTTGTGTGGCGTCTCCTTGAATCGCTTAACAATCGATGGCGCTTAGAAGGCAAAGCACAGAAGAGACTGCAACGAGTAGCCAGTGAAAGTGCAGTAGTTGGGTCTATTGAGGAGGGAGGAGGGACTGAGGAGGAACTTCGACGAGACTTCGAAGAAACGTCGCTAACTGCGGTCTCACTGAAAACGTTTGCTGCCGCTTGTCAACAAGGAATGGAACCCATGCCAAGCACTTTTCCATCACGCACAATCGTCCTCACAACGTTTCTATTTTCTCTCCTTATGTACAACTTCTACACATCGTCTGTGGTCGGCGGTTTACTCAGCAGCACAGGCCAAGGGCCAGCGACAGTAGCGCAAATCGTAGCAAGCCGATTAAAATTGTCTTTCGAAGATATCGGCTATTATAAAGTATTGTTTCAAGTAAGTAAAACTAGATCTTATTAAGAACTTTAAATACGATTCAAAGGTAAAATGGTAAAATTAAATTTATGGTACACAGTGCATAATCCTAATACGAATAAATGATGCATCTATTGTCTGTATAGATATTGACATTACTCTTAATTATTTATTTCCATGTAATGTAATCATTAAAGGAAGCAAAAACCTCGCTTGTTAGGAAATTGCATAGGGTTAAAGTTCTCCCTAAACGTGATTCCGACGATCTACCCGTTTTCACTCACATTCAGGAGGCAGTGCCTTATCTCAAAAAAGGCGGATACGCAATGCATTGTGAACTGATCGACGCTTATCCGATAATTGGGCAACACTTCGACGTCGGCGACATTTGCGACTTACGCCAAGTAGTCGGATTACTGGAGACGGAAGTATTAATCTGGCCTGTTCCGAAAGGAAGTCAATACCTGGAATTGTTTCGCATTACGTATGAATTAATTTCATATTTAAAGCAGAAGCAAAAAAACAAATTTCATAATATATTTATTTAGTATGACCAAAGTAAGGGAAGTGGGTCTTATTACACGTTATCTCGGTGTATGGCGGACCAAGAAACCCCAATGTCAGGCCCTGTATAGAGTTTTTCCCATCAGTTTGTCGGGTGTCTTAAGCGCATTCCTCATGTTGTTATGTAAATAAGGAGCTTCAGTTGGTGGCTGTGACTATTTTAATATTGAATTCTATTTAAGGTGGATATACATGCGCAGTAATAGCTTTAATTATAGAACGAGCCTATCGTAGTGCGGCCTTATTAAAGCAGAAAAAATACCAAAAGTGTATTGCAAAAGCTTAATGCTTGACGTCAGCTTAAAACCTTTTCAACTGAATAAGTAAATAAATACTAAATTAATTCAAAATTAAAAATTTTACATATTTAATTATAACTTTAAAAGTTATTGCTGTATGATTATAAAGCGTTATAGTGTGGTTGCATCCACGACCCTGAACAGCTCCGTAGCTGCTACCAAATTTTTTATGTAAATGAATGCTTATCCACAACGCTCCGCTACAGCTTCGTTTTAGTGAAGTGTAGAAAATAATTTCGAGTTTCTTTTAGCTACAGTGCTACTCAGTGCTGTGAATGTCACCATTGCCTTTGAAATTTAAAAGTGACTATTTTTTATAGGAATGAACATGTCAAAACAACGTTGTTTACATGATGTCATTTTTTCCTAATGTTTATTTTCTATGCATGATCGATTACGATATATATATATTAAAAAAATAAATACTAGCCCACAAGAAAACAGAATTACTTTTTACAAACCAGAACCATTTTTGCAACCCTGTATAATGCCACATTATTGCTTGCATTCACGAATCTGAGTTGCTTCATAAATAGTACCTAATTTAGTACGTAATGTATGTCAATTTCTTTTCTTCTTTCAACTGTCAAATCATAACTGACAGTGAATAATTGACTCGACATAAATGCGCCGAAAGTTGTCTTTGACAACCGAAATTGCTTTCTGAATAGCATGTCACTATATCTGACAAGCGACGATGGCCTCGCAATAGCTTTTATTCTGAATTTACAATTTTGCGTAGGTAAAAGGTTCTCCTGCAATGTCTTGAGAGATCGGCAATATGTTCCAGCAAATTAGAATGTAGCCCAACCATTCAAAATGGAAGGATTATATATTTGAATCACTCTTATTTTATGTGTACTATCAACCGAAGAGGAAGATCAGATGTTTTCTGATATCAGCTGTTCGATCCTTGTGGAACGTAAAAAAGCATTCACAAATCGATACCGATAATTTTGGGAGCAGAGATACTAATTTTCGTGAATGCAACCATTACACCACTGAGTATGCTAGGTGACGTACCGTCTTTTCTTTTTAACAGAACAAATTTTGGACCTTGACACTCGAGAAGATCTATCTTCGTCGTCACTTCTTGCAATGTTTGCGAGGAAATTGCATTTACTGTAACTTATGCACAGTTCAAGCACTTCCGTACTAATTATTTACATATATTAATATTTCTTTCTAAATTTTTGTTTGGCTCACACATGACATTAATTTAGAACAAATCACTATCTTGGCACTCTATTAGAATCGTGTTTATAATTTTCACATTAACTAGTTTTTCATCACTGGTATCATACCAGTGGTATGGTATTAAAGAGTGATTCTGCATTGCAAATAATAAACGTAAAGAACTGTTAAAGTACATTTTAAAAAGTATATAAAATGTCAGCAAGTGGACCTAAATACAGCATTTTGCTTCCCACCTATAATGAGAAAGAGAATCTTCCAATAATTATTTGGTTGATTGCGCAATACTTGGACAAAAGGTTCAGCATCATACTATTTGTTTTCATAAATGTTAATTTATGAAATTTTAATTTAACTTTTACCATAGTGGCTTTGATTACGAAGTGATAGTTATTGATGATGGCAGTCCAGACGGTACACTCGAAGCAGCCAGGGAAATGCAGCAAATATATGGTAATGATAAGATTCTGCTACGTCCCAGAAGTGCAAAGCTTGGTCTTGGTACAGCTTACATACACGGCCTTAAACATGCAAGAGGCGATTTTATTATTATAATGGACGCCGATTTGAGTCATCATGTGAGTAATTAAGAGAATAATGTTCGTGTACACAAATTGATTTTGATTTATTTAATAATTTAGCCTAAATTTATTCCCGAATTTATTGCAACGCAAGCAGAGCAAGACTTTGATATCGTAACGGGAACACGATACCGTGGTGATGGTGGAGTTTATGGGTGGGACTTCAAACGGAAGTTAATATCACGTGGTGCCAATTTTCTCTCCCAACTTTTATTGCGTCCAAACGCTACAGATTTGACAGGATCCTTCCGCCTCTACAAAAAGCATGTTTTGGAAAAATGTATTTCGAGTTGTATTTCAAAAGGTTACGTTTTTCAAATGGAGATGTTGGTGCGAGCTCGACAGCATGGCTATAGCATTGCAGAGGTCCCCATTACATTTGTGGATCGTGTTTATGGCACTTCCAAATTAGGTGGCACTGAAATCATTCAGTTCATAAAGAGTTTGTTGCACTTGTTTGCGACAACATAATTAGTAAACAATATTTTCCAAGTTTCATGAAAAAACCTACATTTCTTTTTATTGCGCAATATATTTTTTTAATTGATACTTTTATTTCAGTAAATATGCAAACTTTTCAAAAATGTGCAGTTATATAAAAGTTAGATCTACATGGAATCTACGATACTTCTGGATTCTAGTTGACTTTTGTCCAATCGTTTTTTACTTTTACGCTTTAAACAAGACAAAATAATAAACTTAATATGTATATAATTTTAGTTTGAATGATTGAAAGTTTAGGATAGAATTGTATGTTACCAGAATTTTTCTTTATTTTTTGTAAATTTAGTAAAATAAGTAAATTTAAAATTTTTTTGCGTAAATTTTTATCAGAGTACTCCCTTTCTCCGTTGTGCTCCATTCAAAAAAATCCCTGTGTATAACAAAAATAATATAAATTATTATTTTCTGAGTGAAAACATTTCTCTAACCTAAAAGATTTCTGATTGGGAGCAAGACACTTCGGTACCTCATAATATATTCGGCCGAAAATCTGAATTTGAAATTTTTTTATTAGTGAACTATAGTCACTTGGTATAATTTATCTGCTTCCTTGCCAAAACACTGTCCTATATATTTAGAAAAAAATTCAAATAAGATGGTTAGAGAAATGAAATTGATTATGATCTTTACCTTGAATTTAAGTTCAACCTCGTAATTTTACAAAATAAATATGCAAGTTCTTCATAATCTCTTTTTTAACAGTCTAACTACATGTAACTTGATTTGTTTTTGATGACGGCTTCTGAATAGGCAAAAATAGTTTAAATTCTGGTGGCAGTTCGTCTTCTGAATAAAGACGATCTGAGAAATATACACGACGTATTCGGCAGTTGGCGTGAATTTGTACACGCAATGTTTCGACATAATTTGTG
Source organism: Thecophora atra (assembly GCA_937620795.1). Classification (NCBI taxonomy): domain Eukaryota; kingdom Metazoa; phylum Arthropoda; class Insecta; order Diptera; family Conopidae; genus Thecophora; species Thecophora atra. The sequence goes on from OW569398.1 coordinate 87,317,237, forward strand.
CCGTATGCTCGTCGCGTAAAATCGGCTAAATTGAACTGGATTTGGTTCCAACCGTCATCCAACCGCATAGGCATCGTACAAATAAATGGTTTTACGCGAGTAGTTGACTGATAATTACTTGCGCGAAACCTCCGGCGCACATTTTTATCATCAAGTACCTAGGGAAAAATATAAAGAAATATTTCAAAATCCGACTTTTTTTGATTAATAATATATTATCTCTCTCCCTTTTACTAACCTGCACTTCAAACGTGAAATATTTTTTCATGTTTTTGATGATCATTACCAAAAAGGGCAACTTTATGCCAAGAGTCTTCTTGGGATCAGCCGGGCATGTGATGTATGTGGTACTTACATTTGTACCTACTATTTCTAGCACCAAACTTTGTATGTCATTGTCTGTAATGCGTTTAATGTGTCCATTGCGCACCTTTTTGTCCCAAATCTGCAGTGGTTTGCTGCCGATACTGTAGAGAACAGAAAGAAAACCCGACTGAAAGGTATTTTTAAACATTTTGTTTTGCTTCTTGGAACTAGTCGGTAATTTATTAAATTTTGGAATGTATTAAAAAATTTTAATTTTTCTGAAATATTGAGGTATCCGAAACGTTTGCTTTTCTTTCTACAAAAAGTTTTTCTATTTAGAGGTTATGTGATTTGTTTATGTCGATAATTTTTATACATTGGCGTTGCCATTGGCAATAGTCCGGCAAGGGCTAATTCGGTTAATTAAAATATATTTTGTAAAAAAGTTTACAAATGTTGCTTTCAATTTTTAGCAATTTTTAGTATTGCTTATGAATAGCATTTTAATTTAATTTAAAGAGCTATTAGTCAGCAATTAAATCCCTATTAAAATAAGAATATTTCGTATAAAATCTACCCTGGGCGGACTAATTTTTGTTGTTTTTGTAGCTACCCATAAAAACAAATGCTGCCCCTTTCAGGAGATACGAGCTTTCAAAGTTTGGAGTTTTTATTGGCTATATATCCTTAATACCGCCACATATCGCGAGGACATATACAACTTTCGAAAGATAATTTTAATGTCCATAATTTATGTTTACAGACATTTTTTAGAAAAATTTTTCATTATTCATTTCATGTCATTTTCATTCATATTTCTTATGATATAGGTGAAATAAAAATTTGCCGACAGTACTTTTTTCCTTTGTCTGGTCAGGGTTTTCATACGTTTTGCGGGAAAACTAAACAGTTCGCGAATAAATGTCTCTAAAGATACATTGTAGACATTAAAATTGCCTTTCGAAAATTGTATATATCGTCGTTATATGTGCCGGGATAATGGATATGTAGTCTATAAGCCCTCCAAACTTACAAAACTCATATCTCTTAAACGGTGACGAGGAACGGTCTTTGTTTTTCTGTGAAGCTACTACAACAGCAACAACAACAAAATTAACAATACCAATTACACCGTCCATGTTTTAAACATAGCCGCAGATTTCCCACGAAAATATGTTTCAGGTTTCTTTGGCAACTAGCATAAATTATATAACTCCCACCCTAAAATTGTTCTAAACAAAAAAAAAAAATAAATTTTCTTGGTTCCTTCAATCATCAATAACGAAAAGGGCACAAGGAATCAACGATTAATTATATATGTATGCCCAATATTCAACTTATTTAAAAAATTCTTTCTAAGTTTTATTATGTCAATTTAGCAACCCTGAGCGCAAGTTCTAGATAAGACTTTTTATGTTTTATTTTATTCAATCACAGCTAACACATAAATATCACATATCTAGAAAACACCAAGTTGCATATAGTATCCAATAATCCAATGGCATCGAAGCGAAAATTTGATTATGACGAGGATCATCAGCAAGGACAACATCTTTCCAACAAGAAGCACACCCTGGATTCTGACGAGGAGGACAGCGACGACTACGAAAAGTAGTAGAGTCGCTTGCTTTGATTTATTTACTTTTAAATATTGATGATTGCTTTTATGCGACAGGGAAGAACTGAACGATAGCGACATCGAGGGTGGGGAAGAAGGCGTTGAGGACATTCAAGATGAAGTTAGAATGACTCCATTTAATATGCGTGAGGAATTACAAGAGGGCCACTTTGACAAGGATGGACACTACCATTGGAACAAAGATACCGATGTCAAAGATAACTGGTTGGATAATATAGACTGGGTTAAGGTCTGTAAGTGAATAAAATAAAATACCTAAGAATAATAAAAATTATCAATTAAAGGTGAAGAATGATAAAAAATATTTACATGGAAAGGAACATGACGATTCTTCGAACGATTCCGATAAAGCATCAGGCACTTTTAATGAGGCTGCAATTTACGCACAAGTCCTGACATTTATGCAACCTAATGAGACGGTACAAAAAACATTGGCGCGATTAGGAAAGAGCAGTGTTAAAATATCATCTGCTGAACGTCTACGTAGAAAAAAACTAGGAATCACTGATGACGCTGCTGAAAAAATAACAAAATTCTCAGAGCTCACTAACGAAATACTCACGCGGACGGGCAATATGGATATATATCAAGAGACGTATGCTCAAATCAAAAGGAAAATTAACACCTTGCCTAGTACAAGCAAAGGCGCGCAAACGAATATGAAGGGCCACGAAGGCAACGGCAAGCCAAACGACGAATTTGACATGTATGCAGATGATTTTGAAGAAAAGGAACGAAATTGGCTGGCTGGTGCAAATAAGGAGCAGTCCGTAAATAATCCAGAAGTAGAAACAGCTGATGAAAAGGTTGAGTTGATGTGGGAATTCAAATGGAAACTGGATGATGAAGCATTGCATGGTCCGTTCAACACAGCACAGATGCAAAAGTGGACATTGGATAAATACTTTAAAGATGGTGTATATGTGCGCAAAGTGGGCGAAGCAACCAATTTTTATAAAAGTAATAGAATTGATTTCGATTTGTATTTATAATAAAATAATCTTACGATATTCTTAGATCTTTATTTTTAATACAAAAGCTGTTTAATATATTTAGCTAAAAAACATAGCAAAGCAATATTGTGTAGTTGTATTCTTTGCTACAAGTTAGTATTGAACACCGGTAGATGACCTTCATCATATTTAGTCGTTCCATAGGAGTCCTGCCAAGTACTCTGACACTTATAGACCGTGTTGATAAATCGCTCAACAGCAATATTCTACGTATGTACATACATATACCAACAAAGTTTTCAATATGATAGACATTTTGAAAGTTATTAAAATTACTTTATTATTTATAATTTCATTTGAAATAAACCCTTCTAAATACAGTTAATTTTTCTGAATAGTTATCTAAAGAATTATACGTTAATAGTTTTACATTTAATTTTAAAATCTCTGGGATAGTTCTTCAAATCTGGTTGCAATGAGTTTTTGTCCTGCTATTCTCTTGAAATTTCCGTTCCATTTACGCTTATAGATTCCTAATTTTGTATATTTATATGGAATGTTTTGATGCAACGATTTCATGTACATTAATATACGTCTTGATGATGCTTCTATCTCGAAATTGTTAATTTTTTTCGTTAAATAGCACTTCAATCGGTACTTCTTCCGTGCTTTAACGGCTTCATTTTTCTTTTGAATGCGGCGTCGCAAGTAATACACCAGGAAGACCGTTGCTACCAGTGCAGAGATTTCCCTATTTGACAATCCAAATAATATTTCGGTGTCTGATGAAATTATTCTTATAATTTCACCCAAAAGCGAAAAAAACACAATCGTAGCTATGTATAAAACCAAAGCGTTTGAGATCCAAGATATTATTTTTTTATGCATAGCTCCTCCAAATAGTTGAACTTTTCTAAAGCAATATATTTTTAAGTGTTGAATTAAAAAATTTTTATTTTGTTGACTGATAAAACAAAAATGTAGATTCGGATTTTAAAATTAAAAAGTGATTGAAAACATAATATCCATATTACAGTACAAGTAAAGTAAAAATAAATTCTTAGGCTAAATACGTAGATATGTAGATGAAATGTAATGTACAGATATATGTACATTCCCTGCTAGTAAATATATGTAATATGTAATAGATATTATGTAATGCATACATATATAGGGAGTTATAAATTATTAGCATTAGTTAAAAATTTTGAAAATATAAACTAAGTACAGCCAACCGCAATTGATGCCTACAGTGCAGCGTTGTACAAAATCCCGCAAAATTTCGCGAGAATTGACTCGATTTGCGTGATTTCCTTTGCTTTTTCGGAGCGAGTTTTTGCACTAATTTATATTTCCATTCGAATAAATTTAATTTTATTTTTAAAGTTCTTTTTACCATAACCCAGCTTAAACACTCCAACCAACCGCTCGCTCGGAAAATGTATGAAATATTTTCCTTTATCTATTATTTAGCGCATCCAAATTTTACTTTGGGCCGATTATTTTTAACCTATCCTAGTGTAACAGCACTCTTTTGAAATAATAAAATAATTATTAATTCATTAAAAAATAAATTTCATTTAATTAATTTTGTATATACTTTATTAGTATAAGTATTCATGAATTGTGTGATTTTTTTATATATTTTATTTATTGCGATATTCGTTCTTTTTTAAGTCATTTTTAGCCATTCCCCAATTGCCTGTGCGCAAAATATATCCCTATCGAATCGGAAATTTTCACTTTGAACACTTTAATATGAACTTTGATTTTGTTGTTTGCGACGAAAGTAATGTTGTACAACAACGTTGTATAGGGTACCTATGTAAATACATATATAGATCACACAAAACCTAACGTGGAAACGTGCTTCACAATTATTCAACCTGTCAATTGAGAGACTTGCAAAACAGAAACAATATTATACCCGTACTATACTGAAACCAAGTATAGCTACATATATTAAGTTTAGTAATTTGTTGTCCGGTAGCGCAATGAATTCAAATAATAGCAACTACTTTTCTGATTATGAAAACTTGGAGGTAATTCATGAAATTATTTGTTTAAAATGCGAGTATATTGTTAGAATTCTTGGGGGATAATAGGTTCATGAACTGATGCTCAAAGATCGTCCGCGGCAAGAAGCCTATTACCGTGCCATACTTAACAACGCAGCACTTTTCAAGGACAAGGTAGTGCTGGATGTAGGTGCCGGTACAGGTATCCTTTCCGTATTTTGTGCAAAAGCAGGTGCTAAACTGGTCTACGCAATAGAGGCCTCCAAAGTGGCAAAAATAGCGCTGGAAATTATTGAGGAAAATAAACTGACTAGCATTGTAAAAGCAAGTGCTTCATTTTCATATTTGTTCCGCATCCGGTCTGATTTTGAAACTGTATTCAGTCATCCTTTGCCTAGTGTTGTTTGGGATTTTTTAATGTTTTTTCTTTACTATGTCTTTTCGCTTTTCGCTGATTCCCGTAGATGACACATCGCCGAAATCTGTTTAGACGCACAGCAAACTTGGCAATGGTTTACGGAAAATAGTTCCAAAATCAATGATCAGTGTTTAAATTCTGTTAAATTATTCCTCCATTGTATTTCTGTAGGTTATAAACTGCAAAGTTGAAGATTTCAAACTACCGACTTCAGCAGAGAAAATCGACATTATCGTCTCCGAATGGATGGGTTTTTATTTGTTGCACGAAGCCATGTTGGATTCTGTAATATACGCACGAGATAACTTTCTCCATTCCGACGGGCGTATATTCCCAAACGAAGCACAAATTTTTATAGCGCCTTGCTCTGTACCGAGCCGATTCGACTATTGGAATAATGTCGACGGTGTGCAAATGAACAGATTCGCAGCTAAACTTCGTGCTGAAAAGTCGACAAAGCCCGAAATAGCACAGATAAGAGCTGAAGACTTGATGCATGAAGGTGTCGTTATGCACTGGATGAACCTAGAGGATATTAATTGCCAAGCCTTAGATGAAATAACATTTAGAAGCGTTCTAGCTGTCCAGAAGCCTGGCAAGCATCAAGGATTTTGTATATGGTTTGACTGCGTTTTCCCCAGTGAGTTTTATGAAGATGCTGTCATCCTTTCCACATCTCCTTGTGAACCTGAAACGCACTGGAAGCAGTGCATAGTTGTTTTGCCTGATTCGGCTTGCCAGGATGCAGACGTTGGCATGCCAATAGCTTTTAATATTTCAATGAAACGCAAAAGCAGTGATCATCGCAAATATGATTTGGAGCTGGAGTTGTTGGACACAGAAAAGGAAGAACATCCCATACCATGTGACTGTTTTATGACTAAATGTATTCTGACTAAGGCACACTTGAAAGCTATGGACACAGTCCAATAATATAGTTATTTTACCTCAGCTTTATTTTCTTCAGATAAAGTACAAGTAATAGCAATTTAGCTGTACATACATTTATATGTGTGGTTTTTTAATTAATTTCTTAATGTTCCATATACAATGACCTGAGGTAGCGAATATCATTGAAATACTTCAAATTGCTAATTGTACACAAGTTAAAAACATAACAGTATAAAAGCAATATTTTTACAAACTCAACGAAAAACTATAAGTAACATTATTCAATACATTATTCAATTTTTGTAATCGATACTACGTTGCAGTCGGCATTGAAGGTCTTTAAGTTTTTCTTGTAATCGTTCAGTTCCTGGTTTCTGATAACATAAGTTCAAACAAGTTGAAACTATGTCCTGCGCTTTTCCAACAATGCGTCGTCTAAAAAAAAATACAAATCTCACCAATCACCAATCTAGGAAGAATTATTAGCACTTTACCTTGAGCTGTACCACATCGAGTGTGCACGGTTGGCAAGTATCGAAACAATTTGTATAGACGACTCCACAAGATGCCATTCATTACCTTCTTTGGCCCAAATACGTTCATTCATTGAAATCATTCTTTGTAAGGAAAACCGCCTGATGAGTTACTTCCAAAAAAAAAATGTTTAAAAATGAATAATACCTTGAATAATACTCCATAAGCAAATCAATGTCCAAATCAATGGAAACTAAATTTTCAGGTACAATGCCTACTGGCATTTTCAATTGACATGCCTTCACCTCAAGTTCTCGTATCAAAAACGCTAAGGGGAAGCAGTGACCAGATTCTCCGAACTTTCTGACGAGATTCTCGATTTTCGTAAATAGACGCGTAGCTTTCTCCGCCATGGAACCACCGCTATTAACGGTCTCGTTAATGATTTCCCGCCAAATAGATTCGACCAGAAGCGGGTCATTGTGATTGGAACAGTTTAAGATTATCAATTTACATTCCCACAAATCGAAGGGATCTGCAAAGTTCTGATATAGTTCTGTGACGTCGTATAGTGAATAGTTGAGATCATCTATGGCTTTGGCCTCATTGGGACGCGTGGCAATCACGGCAATCAGCACTTCTTTTTGCACACGAGCAATTTCCAGCTAAAATTATATATTTAATGCATCTGTCGAAAATTTTTCAAAAAGGAACACTTACTTTTTCCTCCAAGTCCTTCAATAAAATACCATTAGCTTTCGAATAACCCACACTATCATTTCGCATGCACATTACAGCTTTAGCCAAATATTCAATACGTTGATCTAAAGTCACCTTTCTAGTCTGTGTGCTAACAAGATTATCCAAAATTCTAGCCGCTTGCGAATGCTTTCCGTTTCTTTCATAGTATTTCCAAAGTATATCAATTAAGTTCACGTCGTCTGGATTGCGCACAACGCTGCGTCGTAAAAATTCACCCAAAGTGGGCTCATTGAATGAAAGTAGGTTGGTAAGCATATCGTGTAATATTAGCCACTCGTAGATGGTAATATGCAATAATGGATCTTTTATCTGCACAGCCATTAATGCTATTTGCATTATTTTTTCACGCGCACCATGGATGTCATTCTTTTTGGCAGTTTCCTGTAGAGAATCTACAGTATTGACGCTTGCATTCCAAAAACCCTCATATATATGATCGAGCATTTGATGTATGCCTTTGTAGCACGCCATCCTAAACCGAGAATTATCAGCTAGATTATTTTATATAATCTCATAGGTATAGGAAAATACCTTGCAGCATACGCAGCAAATCCCTCACGATCTTCTTGAGGTTCATTCTTGTTATAAAAATGTAATCCGATTTCTTCAGGATCTACTTTAGCTGCACAAGTAGATGTTAGATCAATGACTCCTTCAAAAAACCCTGACAGTATGAACTAAAAATATACATAACATATAAACTGGATTTTTCTAAATAAATAAATAAATAAATAAATAATAGCATTCACCTGTTGACATATATTTTGTAATGGTAAATTCGGTGCTGCATCTTTGCAAAGTTGCAAAGCAGTGAGTAGCTTCATTTTCTTTTCTTCGATTGAAGTACAGTTCTTCGAAGTCACAATCATTTCGGTAGCTTTGAAGGAAACCGCATCCTCGTGACGATATAAACTTGGACAAACTTCGCGCAATTGGGCTGATATGGAACTGACGCTTGCATTATCTTTCAGATAGCAATTAATAAGAGCAACAATAAGCAAAGCACAAGTATCCGATCTGGACAAAGTCAAATCGCGAAAAGTACATGAAGCTAAAATATCTTGCTGATCTTTGGTTAGTTGATTTATCACTAAATTGAACTGATGCTGGCAGAGAATTCTCCAAAGTCCAAGTACTTCACACATATGTTCTGTGTTAAATTGAAGGAAAACAGTTAATGAAACATTTTACTTAACCAAAACATACTTATAAAATAGTTTAGAGCTGTTATCGAACGTTTTTCTTCTATGATCGCTTGCTCGGCAGCATTAGGTTGATCACTGGCCGAATTTAATGTGGTATTGTCCGATAAGATGTAACTGAAACCATTGGACATCGTCGATTGGCTGGTATACGGACGTGATGAAACTAAAGCAGAAAATTGTATATATATATATATGCGTAAATAAGAACTAGAGCAATTATAAGCGGCATACGTGATAGCTCATTCATTTGATTAGCTTCCAAAAAATCTTTAATAGCGTATAAATAATCCAATTTTTGAGCACATTCTTCGTCCGTCATAACACTGGCCTTTTTACTATCAAGACACAGCTTCTTCCAAATCGGTCTCAGCAAGCGTGAGACGTACAAATACAAGCCATCATGTTTGGCAGAGTAAACGATGTTGCACACTTCATTACGGGTAGGAATAGCTGAACCGTATGGATTAGGAATTCCAACTAAGTACATAAACTCGCAGTTAAGACATATAAGTATGTTACTAAGTTAATAAATAAATCCTACTTGGACTTAAGGGATACTGCATCTGCTGTAGCGGACTTTGCACAGATGTTGTTGCATGTTGCATTGTTCGACTGAGTGGAGAGCCGCTGCTTGCCATGGGCGTTGACATAAACATATGAGGAGAGTTTCGATCAATGCCAGTGATTGGAAACGAATACCTTGCGTTAGGGTCTGTACCGGGTGCATTTATCACAATTTGATGTTGAAAAGTAGGCTCACCGCCGTACACCAAGAACGCCTGAGCTGCCCATACAGCCACTTCACTCCCACGATATTGTTTACTACAAGCAAGGGATACACATGTAGCACATGCTTCGTGCTCAGATTGTACCTGAATACATAAAGAATAAAATAAATATAAATATGAAATTTATTTAGTTATAAAGAAAAACCTTGAAAAAGCATTTTACTGCCTCATGAAGTGGCCCATGGCATGCCGCCAGCACCTGCTGCAATATATCTGCCGGTTTTAGTAGACCTACGATGTGTATACCCTGATTTGTCAGCAGTATAATTCTTTTCTGTTTCTCTGAATTCTCGAAAAGTGAGCATTCTCCCATATTGCTTTGATCTTTTATTTCAGCGATACTCCAAACGACTCCGTCCATTGGAAGCACTGTAATGGACTCTGCTAAATATGGTCGATTCGGAAATGGCGCCGAACTGATGGACCAAAGAATATCGTGATCTTGCTGTGGAGTACAAACTAGCAGCAGAGTTCCGTCATTGTAATGTGCTGTGTGCACTTGTTTCGGCTTAGAGACTGTGGTGTTTGATGTGTAACCAGGTGGCACCCGAATATGCATCAGGTAGAGTCCACTTGCCTTTTCACAATCGGATGTGGCCGTTGAATGATGTAGTGAATGTCCTGCAACACCAATTGGTGACGCATTTACGCATTGTTGTTGCTGCTGCATTGAAAGCTTTCGTTGTTTTTGCGCATTTTTTTTCGGTGGATCGAACAGAGGTGTTGTTGAAAAATAAAGACGTACACCACAATGGGTAACAGCTAAAAAATGTATTGTCTTACAATCAGCACTGTTTAATGGACAAATGGATTTAATTTCCTTGACCACAGTTTCATCCACAGTACTGTAAATTTTGCATTTTAAGAAATGTAAGTACACACACACACACACACACACATATTAGCATTATATTTACCTGAGAATACGGCTAGCAGTTTTTGAGATTTCATCTTCTGTCAATTTCGTAATTCGACGAAGGCCATAAAAACTTCCTCCTATATCCCATAATTCTATAGAACCCTTTTCTGTGAGAAAATAAAGTAGCTTGCGATTGTTATCAATGGCAATACGGATAATAGGATCCACTTCCTGTAGAACAAAAAATGGTCATGACAAAATTTCTTTAACGGACTTCAACTTACCGAAAATACTTTCAAAAAGGTAGGCATCATATACGAAACAATTCCTTGCGAGATATTGACTTTCTTACAACGCTTTCCAAACCAATTTGACTCAGCTTGATAGGAAATTTCATACAAGCAGCCATCGCGTCCACCAAGGAAAATGCGCCCATCATCACTACCTTCTATAACATTCATAGCCACACTATCTGTGCTTAAAACAAAAACTGGTTTATGCATGACTTTCAGTTCTGTAAAATCTGTAGTGCGGCGTGTGTTGCGCAAAGGTGAAGAAATGGTTTTTGTATTGCTGCTAAAAGTGACGCCTTTTTGGGATAAAATTAAGCAATTATTTCTTAAGACTTCCTTTGTTACATAATTTATAAAATAAATTTTACATTTACCTAAAATTATTATTTCTATTGGTGTGGTCAGCACTAGCAAATATTGAACATTCTTTACAAAAACATTTTTTTTCGGCTTCACGAGACCTACACTGATGATTAAATGATTTAGTCCATCATAGAATGCCACATCGCGTGGATCGTCAAAGTTCCAAATCTGAGGATTTAAAGAGTAAATTATTGTGATTGTTTTTGAAATATTTTATTTCTTAATATTTTTAAGTATATTATTGCTCGAAATCCTTCTTCCTTTTTTACTCCATTGAAGAATATATACTTATATTTATTTATTTTGCATTTGCTAAAGAAAGTAAGTATACATATAGGAATGGCTAGCTTTGCAGATTGAAAATGATGATCAACTAAAACACCGCCACGGAATTGTCAACTTTTACTATACATGCGATTGTTATCGTTTCCATTTCATCAACAGATCAGATAGCAGTATTTAAAGGTTTATGGAGAAGAAACAAGAAATCATTCGATTTCAATAAAAACTTACATAAATTTCTGAATCAATCGTTAACCAAGCACGTTCTATTTCTGGAAAGAGTCCCATCATGCAATGGCACTTGATATCTACAAGGAAATAGAAAATCCATATATATTAGTTTCATTACAGACGACATAATTACGAAACCAGTAAATATTTAAATCACTTTTGGCAAGAAATGATGGGAAACCATTTAAATGATATGATATTAAAAAAATATAAATTAGCATTAATTGTGCTTTTTCCCGCCTTCTCGTAAGATTCTACTCAGATTAATGTAATTTATTAACAAAGAATATTTACGTTTGAAATGTTCCATTATTTCTGGAGGTATAGGTTTTTTGCACAGAGTTTGAATCTGTTTCAGTTGTTTGAGTCCATGGGACAGGGTCGACAGATCTTGATAGTCGTAGTTGTTTAGACCACTGACCGTCGCCATTCCATTTATACTCATTCCTATTGTCTGCGTTAACAACAAATGTTAATAATATTTTTTATTAAAATAATACATTCTTACCTCCATCAGACCATGTATAGATTGATCCTTGCTGTCATAACGCTCAAGCATGGTGGCAGCAATGTCCATAAACTCTGACTGAGTTATCACATGTGAGCTCATTTTATTTTACAGTCTATTAACTAATTGCTATATTATTATTAATATAATTTATGTGTTATAAATGCAAAATTGTAATTAGATATTTATCTTTGATAATTCTTTTTATTGAAAACTTCAAATTTTTATACAAATATCTAATATAAAACCGAAAATCAAAAAACTTCTTCAAACCGGCAATGATTTTGTGTGTGTCAAGATCGTATAACCCTTTTTTCAAAGCAAGTTTGGTTTTCGTTTGTCCCACGGTTGCAGTTTTATTCATAGCATGTCGAAGAAAAGTAATCAAAAAAAACTTCTGTAAAACCTGAGAACATTTTGTTCATTTTTACAAGCTATATAGAGAATTTATAACACGTTACATTTGTATTTTAAAGATATTTGAATTTGAAAACATTTTTAAAATGCATGCCTTTCAAATCGTACAGATATTATTCCTCTATGAGTTCCATTTCTAGAAAATATATTCTGAAAATAAGGGATAAACAAGTCTTAATTTACATATTACATTAAAAAGTGACATATCAAATATCACACAGTACGATTAGATTTCAAGAAGGACTTACTCAAATGTCAAGTAATCGTAAGGAGAATACGAACAAGAGAATCGAACGCCCAAATTTGGGACATATTTCGATTTGGTCCACGTATTATTTATATCTCGTTTCTCATAAGAGCCTCTGTAATTTTGTCAAAATACAGAGACGTAGAATAATGCCTTAGGCCGGTCGCATACTGGACACGTTTTCGTACGAATCAAACTCGTACTAATGTATTAACTTATCATGTACGTGATTGACCTTATGGGAAAGGAGAAAAAAATGAAAGGTCGTCGCTGCCGACGATAAACTACGAAATTTTGGATTTGTGCTGTTGAATAGCTCTGTTTTGGCATAAACACAGAGCATATGGTCAGCGACAACGATAACGACAGCTTACGTCAAATTTGCCGCAGTAGAGGCAACAGCAGATACACACAGGCTGCTAAATTACTGTAAACACACCAAGAAAAGAAGAACAACAGCGACGACAACGACAAAAAACCAAAATTTCGCAGTTTGTCGGCGGCATTTGCAGAAGCAGCGACGTCACTTTATTTTTTCCTCGTTCCCATAGAGCGTGTGTAACAATAGTTGTATCTCATATACTATACTTCTAGTACCGCCCTTATTTGGCCGTCACTATTCGAGCGTAGCGTTATAAAGTTTTATTAAAAAGATAATGCCAAACGATTTTTTTTTTCATTAAAAAGTTAATGTCAATGCCTATTAGCTACATTTAATGCCTTAAACACATAGCATATCGCGCAGCGATGTCGCTCTCCTCAAATTGTCAAAATTACATAGGCTCTAATGGGAAACAAGAAAAAAATAACAGGTCGCCGCTGCCTCTGCCAGCGACGGCGATCGAAATGGAAAATTTTCCATTTTGGTCGCTGCTCTTGTTCTTCTTCTGTTGATTGTTGTGAGTTCTTATATGCTAGCTGTTCTGTGCCGCGCCTCAGCAGCGCTGATTTTTGACAATTTGCAGAGAGCGACATCGCTGCGCGATATTTTATGTGTTTAAGGCATAACTGATAATATAATTATATATAATAAATTGAATATATATCGATAATATATAGATTTAGTTAAGACAAAATAACAACATTATCTATTCTTCATATTAGCTACTACGAAATGTGGAAGTATTTGGATTTCGTAATAATGTTCTAATTGAGCATTTTTCAATTTTGTCAAGAATGTGTAGTGTGTGCTCAGCGGAAAATGTACACCCCTGTGTTTTTATCAGCCAATAAATAATTGAACTATTTAAGAAATAATTTGAATTAAGTTCTTTAATCTGCTCAGTCATGATACACGATATCCTACTATGCTGTTCGAACTTGTGTCCGGATAAGTTTCCACTAGACGAATTCGGTGTAAGGAAAATTATAAAAAGTCTTGAATTGGAATAGTGACTATTGCGCCTTGCAGGTTTCGGAAGTGACCTCCAAATTTTTGCATCCTTGTGAGCAGAAGATTCTGCAGGATATATTGGAAATAATCAAAGTACTGCGGGAGGTAGCAAGGTTTGCGAAAATTTATGGCAGAAACTTTGGCGCAGAAAGTACATACTTAATTGACGATGATGATGGTAAGTGTCCGGACATAGAGGTATTAAAAATCGTAACCGACTATAATTAAAATTGAAGAGCCGCTGCAAAAAGGGTTGTACGTGAACGCATTAGCGAAAGGCTTAGATTCGGCGCTAGGCGATTACTACGACAGCATAGCACAATTGGAGATGCGTTATGTGAATTCTCCAAGGAATTCACTTCTTTTCGTTTATGAGCAGCTGGAAGTTTATGAGCCTTTACTGCTTTTTCTTCGCAAGCTTATACGTGGGATACGTGCAAGGAGATTACACGGAGGTGCCATTATTCAATATTTGCATTACAAAATTCATCACGGTGACAAATATATATACAAAGCCATACGAAGGTAAAATTCAAAATTACTAAATTATAATTAATATCACCACCATAATGCTGTCTGAAACTTATTCTTGTGAGTCCGGTTTGTTTTATCACAGCATACAGGGTGCTGTTAATGTTGTGTTCATTAAGCAGCTTACGCACTGGCTTCTATACGCGAAAACTGTGGATACATACGCTGAGTTTTTTATACAAAGCGCGTTGGTACAAAACGCAAACGGCAGTGACAGCGCTACCAACTTCTCCCGAAAAAGCAGTACTAACACTATCATAGCTGTAAGGGAATTGTTTAAATATTATTATTATTATGTAAATAAATTTTATATCTTATGATTAGGATGCAGTTAACAGTTATACCGATATTTGGCAATATCATATAGAATATGATTACCTGCCGCATTTCTTTACCTCCAGCTGGGCAGAGAAAGTTCTCTTTATCGGCCAGACGGTGTTAATTTTCAGAGTAGATATAAATAAAAACAACGGTAATTCACAAGGAATGACAACGAAAGAGAACATTGTTTTCGACAAAAGAGATGTATTGTGGAATGGAAGAGAAAATGAATATTTTAGCAAAATACAAACATTGCAGAACGATAGCATAAATTTCTCTCAGTACGAGAATGTTATTGAGGAAATAAAGACGTATGTTACAGACCGCTTATCTGAGATCGCTGTTAATCAGTCGGATCTTCTACATCAATTAAAGCTCATAAAAGGATATTTTCTACTGGGTAAAGGTGAACTATTCTTAGAGTTTATACGCCAAACCTATGCAGTTAGCCGAACTGCAGAAAACGAGAATAAAATACGTGGAGTGGTTAAGTGCTTCGAGGCAAGTTTACTCTAGACTTTCATACAAATGTTTAATTTTAGTGAAATCTTTGATAACAGATTTTTCTGTATTATATAAAATTATTATATTATTAAAGCATTTCCAAGATATTAAAATTTATTATAATATTTGCAGAAAGCTGCAATTCGCGTTGGTGCAGCAGATGATTTGGAGAAGTTTTCGTTGCACCTTCCTAAGAGTGCTCTGGAAACTGAAAATGTTACTGAATTTACCTACGTACAACATGTTGAACTACGTTATAAAATAAATTGGCCACTCCATTTGCTGTTCTCGCCTGTTGTTATTGAGCGTTATAATCAGCTCTTTCGATTTCTGCTTCTCATTAAGAAAATGCAATTTGAACTGCATATGATATGGTGCAGAGACACCAGAGACACAAAGAAAAATGAAACGCAAAACATACAGGCTGTTCACCTGCGTAACCAACTAATATTTTTTGTCGACAACTTACAATATTACATACAAGCAGACGTACTAGAAAGTGAGTCGCATTAGCTTTAACAAAGCCGTTATTTTATGCCATTATTTTACTCAATAGGTAATTTTAACGTTTTACTCAATACTGTTCTCAACAAGGCCGATTTTGAACAGATCCAAAGATCACACAGCGTATTTCAAGCAAACATACTATCGCTGTGCTTTTTATTAGTAGACGTAAGTGTAAAAAGTGTTGCTGGTTTATTAAAAATGTATTTTTGTTTTGCTCAATCTTATTTTGAATTTACAGAAACATATTCTTCAAAGAAGTATGCAACACTCAACAAATTACCAAACGAATAATCCTATATTTTCTGTACTCAATGATATATTAAATCTATGTGAAGATTTCTGTGGTGCTTTGGATCAGAGAAATTCGAAAGCGGAGAATTTTGATAGTACTATCGATGACTTAGATAAACGGTTAGTTTCTTAACATAATTTCAAACCTAATTTTGTCGTATTTATTATTGTTCGTTTTTATTTTAGTTTTACAACATTAATCGAGCAGTTAATCAATTTGTTACTAAATCTCAAGGCTGTATCCAGCACAAACCCACTCTCACAGCTATTGCTGCGATTGGACTTCAACCATTGGTTTAGCTCGAAACGTAAAACCGCTGAAGAAAAAGGCTAACTGAGTAGTACACGTTGGTTTCGAAAGTTTTGTTTTAAATAAATGTGGAAGAAATCATTGGTTGATAATTTTTAATGTATCGAATTCAATATTAAAGATTTTGTGTGAAAAATCCTTTTTAAACCTTCTTAAAAGTTTGATTTGTCAAGTTGAGTTGTGCTGATGAATATTACTTATTCTATTTAATATATCACTTATTTTTTTGTACCAAATTTGGCACTGTTTCTCGAGCAGTTCATTCAAGATGATTGAAAAAGCGAATAATGATCTTTAGATTTGGAAGTTGGTCAGATCGTAATCAATATCTGCTATTGTCAATATTTATACCGACCAATCTATGTTTAATGAATATTTTTAGACAAATATTTTCTTTATTTTTGATATTAGAAACATTAATTAAAACTTTCTTAAGGGGAGAATTAGCATTAAATAGGAAAATGCAAATATTTGGTATTTATGGTCATAATTTATTTACTTTTTTATTTTTTTCTGTTTCGTGATATTCTCGCATTTTTCTCAGAAGAAGTGCTATATTAATTTTATCCTTTGCGCTGATAGGTATAACCGAATCTTTTATTCGACACTGCAATTCAATCACATTTGCTTTTGCTCCCGCCAGGTCCACTTTGTTTGCCACTACAATCTTCGGTCTGTTGGCAAGTTTGTGACTAAATTGACTTAACTCATTTGTTAATAAATTGTATTGCTCCCATGGATCGTTTCGAGAAATATCAAGAACAAACATTAGTATTGCACAACGTTCAACATGTTTAAGGAATTGTATACCCAGTCCTCTATTTTTGTGAGAACCTTCAATTAATCCAGGTAAATCAGCAACAGTCAATTGTACATGGTCGTCATACTGAACACATCCTAGATACGGACGTAATGTTGTGAACTCAAATGGACTTATTTTCGGCTTTGCTCTTGAAATCGCATTCAAAAGTGTGCTTTTACCCGCATTTGGACATCCTATAATACCAACGTCGGCCATGCTTCGAAGTTCTATTTTATAATAAAGTTCTTCTCCCATTGGTCCATATTCACATACCTTTGGAGAATTATTCTTCGCGTTGGCAAAAAAAGTATTACCCTTGCCGCCGCGCCCACCTCTTGATGCAACATACAAAAGCGATTCCTTATAAAAATCGCACACTATTTTTCCTTTTAAATTACGAATAATGGTCCCAATAGGCACTTTAATAGTAATGTTTTCGGCATTCTTTCCATGACAAGATTTATGACTACCATTTTGACCTTCGGGAGCTTTAATAACACTCTCGACATGATTTAAATTATGCACTTCTGATGAGGATTTGAATATTACATGGCCACCGTTGCCTCCATCCCCACCATCAGGTCCAGCACGCTCGTTGCACCACAATTGAAGAAAGGAAGTACAACCGTCACCGCCTTTACCACCAATAACATGGACTAACTTCTCATCTGCAAAATAGGAAGACTGGATATTTTGTTTAATTAAATCGCAAGTATCAACTATATTCGCAATGCTTTACATCATGAAGCCTTTTATTCGGGCAAAAGAAATATGAAGGTGCAAGCAGCTCTTGATTTTTTTTTAAATTAAATATATAATTAATATAAAAACTATACTTTCGCAGATACATAATATAATCACAAAGGCGACTTCTGAATTTACATTATTGTATTCCTAAACACAATGAAGTCGTCACTAGAGATGTTCCGACCAGACGATTCCGACGACTGTCACCTGTAGACGGCGCCGTCAAAAAAATAAATTTATTTTTCAATACAATAATTCACGTCGGACGGGCACCTATATAGTTATCGTATACCTATTATTATAATAGTAATCATATCCTATAAAGCATGCGTTATTTCAGGTTTTATTGATGCTTATTTTTAAGTTCGACTTAAATAATTATGTTTTTTGTATTGAAAATATATTAATATGCCATAAATTTGCAACATAAACATTAAAAATAGATTTATTTGCTTTTTTATAAATATTAAGAACGCATAGAAGGTTGCGATTTTCCTAAAGTTTTTATAAGTAAATAGAACAACAAAGGATTATATTCCATCAGCTGTGTAGTATATGCAGTATTTGCAATATTTAGGGTTATAGCTACATATATGACAAAGAATATTACAAAAAATCGTTATCTCTTTCGATAATACGACAACACAAAAAGTGTGATGCAAAATCAAATATATTATGGTTTATATTTTTTCTGTAGCTATTCTTACCTTTTATCACATTTCTTAACTTAATTTTTGGAGAAAAACTTTTTCGTTGTTCCTCATCTCTCTCTCCAATAACGATTGTTTCACGCAACAAATGAACACACGTCTAGCCAGCGCCAATGGCTTGACATAACATTAATTTTCCTGTTTTTTTAATGATCAGGATAACAAGGTCATTAAAAAAACCCCGCTAATATACCTAGTACCCCAGATAAGCGGAATATTGTATATGAATTAGGCCATGCGTGTGTCCATTTTCTCTTTCGTTATAAAAACCATTTAATTTCATAAATTTTGTAACAAAGAATCATTGTTAATTGTAATATTAATAATTGCAATATAGAAATTTCTAGCTGTACCGGCGAAATTCGTCCCGCCAAAAATATAGTTTCAAACAAAAAAATGTGAGTTATTATGTTTCGTGACGATGAAACTATGCTCCCTCTCTCTTACTGTTTCTATCCCTCTACCAAACACTCGCCTCAATCAGCCACCACCACTCCTTCTTAGTAAAGAGTGAAGAACCACCAGAAAGCAGCCGAATTTTTCAGAAAAATAATTAGTTGGCAGTTGAAGTACGACCCCACTAGGCTTTACCAACCTCGGGTAAATAATTTCTGAGATTAGCGTGGACAAACAAACAAACAGATATGAAATAACTGTATAGCAATAGCTGGACTTCAATGGCTTAGAACTCAATTATTTTTAAAGTATTTTTGTTCCTTTATTAAAGCAAACACACAGTTCCCATTATAATTTTCCTTTTCCATTAAAAATTGTGAAACTCAAATTAACTTCGATTAAATTCACTAAATTCAAAGAAATTTTAAATTTCAATTATATAAGGCTAAATAAAATTACATATCCATTTTTAGGCATTTATCCATTTTTAACACTTAGCATTGCTACTACTCGTAGTCATCTTAATTGGGAAAAATCCCAAATTATGCGTATGTAGACATCCTTACAAATTAAAAAACAAGTGGAGAATAATGCAGTTATAGTTTTGTTTTAAAACCATATCGTTAACAGCCTTGCTTTGGCTTAAATAAATTCATATTCGCTTATTACTAGTCCAAGTATGGAATGACAACCTTGCGAATAACGTGTTTATTAGTGTGCCAAGTTAAGTGATGAACGAATGGCTCAGCAATGATAATTAATTTGCCGGCTTTGTGAAGGGTCTTCAAGCCAATGGCATCTTTCATATAAATGTCTCGTTGTGTATATGGAATTACATTTAGAGAGTCGTTGTAATAACCAAAATGGCTGTGAAAATTATATATTAGACGAATAGGAGTTATTATATACATATATGTTTGATTGAGTTTAAGAAAAAGTATATTTATAAAATTTATTTTAAACTGCAAGGAGAAGGTAAAGCAAGGATACAAACCTTGATTGCCATGGAGTTATGACACCGTCGTTGGGACCTCCAATTAAAACCATTCTGTCCAACTTTGTTAAGGCGCTCTTAAAACTTGAGGAATTCGAACAGCTCACTTCATTGTTAATCAAAGGCAAAAATATACTGTATTTGAGGTACATTTCGTGTTTGTGCGGATCGTTCCAATAGTTGCCCACAGATGTATGCTGGCCGACTTTTGAATAAAACAGTTCGAACGCAGTTTTAGCAGCCAAATCAGGGAAGATAAGATGCAAGAAACTAGCTGAAAAGATAGTTTTGTTATAACCCTTATTCTATATAAAAAATTCGTAAAATCTCGAAACGCTTTCTTATAAACGATCATTACATACACACATACTTCCGTATTGACCTGCCTGTGGTGAGGAAAGCGAGATGAGAGTCTTAACATTGTGTCCCGGCAATGATTGTATAGCTGCACGTGCTAGAAGTCCACCCTGGGAGTAACCTTACAAATATACTGGTTATTTCTTGTAGCTTGTTAAAATATATTTTCATTCACCTACCCAGTACAATGATACCTTCAGGATGAAGCTTTCCGATGGTATTTAAATAATCGCGTAATTCTTTGACTTGTTTCCATGCGCTCTCTAGGCTATACCAACCGCTGTATTTATCACAGTTGTATACCTTTGTACCTGGATGTTGCTGTCAGCAAGCATTCCAACAGAAAATACGAAATGTAAGGTTTCATTCAATGATACAATTAATTCCTTCGCCTACCTTCTCTATTTCTTCAACCAGCAACACCATGGACTCTGCCCCAGATAATATCCCATGGAGTACAACGACTGGTTTGTAGCACGAAATACAATTTAAAAATAAAATAAAGATCACAAGATACCGTATTCTAATGTTTTCCATTGCCTACGTGTGATTTTATCTATTTATAAATACGAAATATACGCACAACGTTTGTATTTTTATCAGTTTAGAATGATTTCTTACTTTTGCATTTGTTTACAAACCCATAGAAAATGCATCCAAACTAAAACTATCTTTGTTGCATTTACCCCTATTTCAATATGTCAATGCAATAAAATATGAATCTGTTGAGAGACGTCTTGTTTTTGTGTATGAATGTGCTTATAAGAAAAGTTAACAAATTTCTATAGTCTGTAATCATATTTTTAATTTAATGAAATCAAGGTTTGCATTTTTGCCAACTTTGGATATTCTCTCGAATCTGTAAATGATTTACAAACTACTATAAATGACGCTATGTATTTATAATCCTTTTTAAAGTCGTATGCATATTTTTCAGTAATTATGGAGGCAATTTAGTAAATAAAATTAGGCGTTTTAAAGATTGCTATATTAAATTAAGTAATTGTAAAGGCGTTAACTTGAATACAAATAACTGTTTGCCTCTTACACGGCTTAAGGCATACTTAAGGTAATAATTTGAAAGTCTAGCTAAGTGTTTTTCTCATTCAAAATATTTTTTTGAGTACGTTTATGTGCCCGCTCGGGAAGCAAAAACACAACACATTCACACGGAAACGTGTATAATTTTTAAACTACAAATCTAGTGAAAATAATCTATGGCAATAAAATAAAGTAATTAGAATAGCTTCCCGAGTTTACCGTATTACTCCACTTTTTCATTTGAGTCTTTCATAAATCGAAAATTGCGTCACGTCTCCAGGAATGGAATACCTATAACGGTAAAGGAAAGAAAAGGAACCCAAAATCTCTAATGCACATTTGTTGCCTTGTGATTGGGTTTGGCTCGGCGAACAAGCGTTAAAAATATTAGGCACAGCAATAGTTGGAAAGTGTAATCTAAAGCATTTCCAAACTGATTTTGAACTAAACAAAACGACCGGAGTTAGAAAAATAAAGTGCTATTGGTTAAATCTTATAACGTTTGACTCTTGGGATATTTTTTACTCTTTCAAATGACAATCTTCAGTTGGTTCATTTAATCCCGCAAGATGATAACCTCAAATGTCCCAATGGGCATTTTTACAAACTTCGGGCAAGCACGAAAGCTAGAGACGGCTTTGATTGGCGATGCAGTGAAACTTATAAAAACAGCTCCAAGAAACGACTTTACTTCAATAATGCATTATCGCTCCGCCAT
This sequence comes from Thecophora atra, assembly GCA_937620795.1. Taxonomy (NCBI): domain Eukaryota; kingdom Metazoa; phylum Arthropoda; class Insecta; order Diptera; family Conopidae; genus Thecophora; species Thecophora atra. Next base: position 87,339,513 of record OW569398.1, read on the forward strand.
GGGACATTTTTCGAGCGATCCCATTTAACTATTTTTCAAATACTTAAGTTCTCTTACCCATGAGGTAATGCATTATAAATCATGGCCCGATTAGTATTTTTAGAAATTTCGAATTTGCAGGTTGGCATAAGCCCAAAAACTGCGGTAGATTGGGCTTCTTTTCATAGAGAGGTGACCATATTTGAATCGCTTAGTGGGCCAAACACAATAGTTGAAATTGACGAAAGTCTATTTGGTAGACGAAAGAACAACCAAGGACATTGTGTCAATTACCAGTAGGTTTTCGGAGCAGTGGAGCGAGGTACCAATCGAAGTTTTCTCGAGCCGGTGGAAACGCAACTTACAGATCACCTAATGCCGATGTTCCCTACCAGAATATGCGCGCAAAAGGCTTTTTTCGCGAAATTTGCATACGCCCGACAATGCATGAATTACATCAAAAACTGGATTTAATAGCTAAAATATAATTTTATTACATTAGAACTGTAAAAACTTTAATTGAAATAAAATATAATTAATTGTTTGAAAGGAACCACAACAGGTATTAACAAGTCTTAATAATGAAAGGTGTAATCTATCTGCAAGCATTAACTTGTTTCTAACATACTCCAACTACAATTGTATACGCTTAATGTCCTCCATGCGGAAGTCGGTCCTAAAATTTAATAAAACATTATTTTTAGGTTAAGTGAAATATAAATATTGTACTTTTACCTTAAAGTTAATATTGTTCGTACTTCATTCGGAGTGAGACGCCACGATGGCATATCACTACTATTTTCCGGATTCCAATAATCTGTTAGCTCAGAGACTTTCTCCAAATTCAAAAGAGTGGCTATTTGTGAGAGTCGTGTCATCTTGTCTCGTACTGACCACGATGTGGCGGACGTCAAATACGAACTTAGAGCTCGAACCTCCTGATCAAGCACTAGGCCACCCAACTAAACGGAGAAACAGAGATAAATGTAATAGCAAACTTTTATTATTTAATTGCTTTTACCCGGTTGAATGTAGTTTTTCGTACGGCACGTTCAAGTCGCGTTGTCACTTCGATGGCTAAAATACTAACTAAGGCATCGTAATTTCTGCAACTTAGTGTTGTCTTGAAAGTTTGTAAGAGGCCGTCGATTTGAACAATTAAAAATTGTACAAAAGTTTCGCCTGCTTCATACGTTGAAAGTTCTTCCTATATTTTTTACTTAAATTTATTAAAAGTTGTAAATTTTATATATTTTAAATACGTACTTCGGTCATAAAATGATTGTAGTCAAGAAATTTATCCACCCACGGATTCAGGCGTGGCTTAATCGCACTGGAGCGTAACTGTTGCAGCCCGAAGTCAACGCATGCCTTGAGTGAATCGCGCACAGCTTTCAATTCCGATATGCAGCTATCTAGGATTTGTCGTTCGAGAGGAGACATTGCAGGATATGTGATATCAACATCATGTACCACGGAATTCCAAAGTGTTTCAATATATTCAGTTGACATATCTGCGTTATTTAATTGCACCAGGAAATGCATGCGAACTTTGTCACTATCACTGGCGTGCAATTTGCCTTGTTGTATAGTACTTTGAATGGCATTATATGCTTGTGCCAGGTCAATGTAGCCGGACGGATACCCATTTTTAAGAGGCGATTTCATTGCATTTACAAAATCTCCATCGAGACAAGCAGCAGCATTATTTATTACTGCACAGGTACCGTTAATTGACTGTGTGCTTAAAGAGCGACGTATTGACTTGCGCAGTATAAAAAATATATCATCGACCATTGAAGAGCACTGCTGACCAGGCTCAAAGGTGTCCAAAGCAATTGCTTTCAATACACTTTCTTCCATAAAATATCTGAAGAATATTAGTATGAGCAGTTGCAATATTTATACAAAATAATATAAAAAAAATTTGCAATTCATTTACCTTTCGAATAGCAAATAAGTACTTAGTAGCTCTTGCATTTGTCGACTCAAATCGCATTTAGTGAGTACTTTTTCCAGTTTTTCTTTTTTAAGCTTCTTCTCTTCTTCGTCACTCAAAATACTGGCCTCGATGTCATTCTAGCGAAATATTAGAACACATAAGAGTAATTAGGATATATTTTCTTCAATATAGGGAGTGTCCTACATCTTAATTATAAGACTCACCATTATTCTTCGACGCATGAAGCGAAAATAAAGCTCCGCCCTTGAATGCATCATTGTTATTTCTACAGTAATAATATCAATCTCCTTGGGATTTAGTTTATCCAAAGAACCACCAGATGGTTTGCGATAGTGGCCCAGAACTTGGGTACTGCCACTTGCAGTGCTCAAAGCACGTTTACTATCATTAATTTGCTGTATGCGACGTGCTATCTGCCTGTTTTTATTAAATTCTAGGATCAAATTTTTAACTTCTGTATCACATTCACGTTGTAGTATTTCGAGCATATCTAGAAGATAACCGAACCCATAACAGGACTCTATAATAGGCTGATTTACCTCTATTACTCGAGCAAAGTTTTCCATCAACGTTGTGAGTGTATCAGCGTATGCTAATGGTAATCGCTTCTCAGCTTTGGCAATGTCTAATGAGTTACGTAACTCTTTTTCCGCCTTCGCGGCCAGTTTTTTGCAAATATATTTTGAAAATTTCTCTATTCCTTCATGATGTCTTCCAAGCAATGGAAATATTTTGAAGAATCGCTCAGTCGAAGCTAAGTCGTCCCTTTTAACGGCATCGTCAAATTTTCGTGCTATCAATTCTCGCATGTTTTCTGTAGCGCTTTCCAATGTCTTCACATCATCACTTACAGACGTAACAGAGCCCTGGACATCATCAGCAGTTCGTTGCAATATTTGCTGATCCATTGAAAGGAATCTGCAGATGTGAGCAGCACCTTTTTCATAGTCCTCCTCTCGTATAGCTGTCAGCACGCCAACACTGCAAAGTTGCAAATCGATAAGATCTTGCACGCGCTGTTGACACTCTGAAGCGCGTGCTCGAGCTAAGTCAAGTCTTCGCACTTTAGCGCTAACCGACCCCGATAGCTGCGCCGTTTCCGTGATTTGTTGATTTAGCTTCCGAGAATCATTTCCCACTGTATTCAACACGGAAACACCGTGGCTCGCACCGCTCATTTTTGCCTCAATTTGGCATTGTTTTCCCAGGAGTTCTTCAAGACTGACACTGATTTCATGCTGGATTACGACAAATAAGTTTCAGTTCGAATCTGTAGAAGATACATACCTCCTTTTCGGTAATCAATGCCAAAGCCTGGTCAATGTCTGCTATTGTTTTGATATTCAAATCGCCTAATATTGTTTTTATATCCATTCTTGTTGATCATAAGTTAACAGTTCTTTCTAGTTTTGTTTTAATAGTTGTATAAAGTATTCGATGGAAGAACACAGAATAGCAGACTAATTGATCAGTTGACTATACGCCCGTCAGTAATCACAGAAGGAAAATTGCCAAATAAATCCATAAACTATATATTTTTAACGAAAATAATTTCTTTCAATTTTTCAAACTTTGTTTGCAATATAGTAATGAAGATTTTAGTCATAGATAATGTCTGTCATGTTGGCAAAACAGCTGATTAAACAAGAGTGGCGGTTTTTACATTGACGAGACGCGACCAAACATTTTGCAAAATTTTTGTTTTTGTTTTGGTAATAAAATTGTAAGATGGCAATTTTAGCCCATCTCCGTCCGAAACGTAAAAATTTTAGATACGTTAACTATCAGTTTATTAAAAAAACATTGAGGGATATTTGAGCTTATATCGAAACATTAAGCCATATTTTAACTGAATAGAAGCACATAACCAAAATTAGTAAACTATATATGTATATATAGAAACTGTAACAATAGTCGCCATCTGCCAAAACATTAAGCGAAATTATGAATGATAAAAACTCTGTACTGCTAAATTTCTGTTTGCAAATAGTTAAAAATAGTAAATTATATAAATAAACTGTAACAAACATCATGTTATAAACACAATATACACAGAAATTTTGAAGTTTGAAAAATTTCTTAAGATCGGAATAGAAATCTCGGCAAGAGCGTCGATCTGTCACTTGTTTGCCGAAGATCGATAGATCATTAAAAAATCGCAGCTAATAATATTATAAAAATAAAATATTCACCAATTGGGAAGTTTGAAAATTTTCCAAAACCTGGGTAGAAATCCCTATAAAACCTGTGTTCTGTCAGTTGTATGGCGAAATCGTATATATATGATCTATAGACATGTGTAGAGGAACGCTATATGTATAGTTCATTAAAAAAACGCACCCGATGAGACCTTTCTGATAACAATGATGTGTCCCACAGAATAAAATTTGCGATTTCATAACATTACGAAGGCAAATGTATCGACATGGCAACACTGTTTAAATGGCGAACCAAGAAATGTGGAAAATTGTTTGACTAAGGGTGTTATTCACAAGGTTGCCTGTCGCCTTAAGGCGACGTCGCCTTGAGAGTCGCCTTTTTGCAAAACTTGTATTCACAAGGTTGCCTTTGGCAAAGGCGACTCTACCTTACGTCGCATTGGCCTCTACTCGTAAGCACTTCGGCACTTATTGAAAGATGGTGGATCTTCTAGTGTTGCCACTCAAATTGTAGGTATTAGGAGCTGTGTTTCATAAGCAAAATTCTTGGCAAAGAGATAATTGTCCTATAAAATTGTATTTCTTTTATGAAAATTTAGCTAAAAAATGTAGCAAAAATATGGAATAGCTTTGGGGAAAATTATTAGACATCATTGTTCAATTTTTGTAGTAAGTTTTTTGGTTTTTATTGAAGACAAAAATTCTAAAAAATTTTGTTCTCTTTTCTGACATGCAACTCTGAAAATTATACTCATGTTTGTAAAGTATATTGCATTTCCGAAAGTATATTGTTGTGATTTTTTAAAAAGTGCGTGCGGAAATTTCACTAATAAAATAAAAATACAAAAATGGATTCTTTAGCGGAATTTTTAGTTGACGATATGGACAGCGATAGCGAAAATGAGGATAGTCGCTTAAGAAACCGGCAAATGAGGGACGCCTCGGACGTTTTCAGCATACCGGCATCTCAGTAAGTAGCAGTTGTTTTATTGAAATCATATTGATGGGAAACGACATTAACTGCTGCACCTACGTGTAGGTTTAAAAAGTGCTTTAGGATGAATAAAGAATGTTTCCGCGAAATCCTTAAAGAACTTCAACCACGGATGAATGGGACACACTACATTACTGCAATACATGTGGTGCAAAAACTAGCAACATTCCTGCGTTTTCTTGCAGGTGGCAGTTACCAGCAGTGCGTTGGAAATGCATGTTTTGCAGTGATGTCCCAAGCAACCACATCCAGGGTGATAAGTGAGTGCTTAGAGGTATTTGAAAGCTATTTCTGCCCTAAATGGATCTCGATGGGAATGTCAGACGACGAAGAACACTCAGCAAAAACACATTTCTTTTCGAAATCTGGAATTCCTGGAGTGGTTGGTTGTGTGGATGGAACCCACGTCAGAATATGTTCTCCCGGCCAAGATCTGCGGCATCTCTATTATAATAGGAAGGGATACTACAGCATGAACGCCATGATGGTAAGGTTTTGTCAATTTATAGTTTTTTATTTATGTTCATGAAATACTATTATTAATAAAGACTAATATGTAGTACAACGTAGCTATGGTTATAACTATATCTAATGTAAAAACGTTCATAAATATGTTATTTTACAGATATGTGACCAAGACATGGTCATTAGGTGTGTTGACGCAAGAAATCCTGGCGCCAATCATGATGCGTTTGTGTGGGGTATGAGCCCGGCAGATGCGTTCTTGAAAGCAGCATACAGTAATGGCAAACGAAACACTTGGCTATTGGGTAATGTAACTTTTTATACAATGTTGAAGATAATATTCTAAAAATTGGGTAAAATTGCAGGTGATTCCGGCTATCAGTTGATGCCTTATCTTCTGACGCCGTACAGGAACGCCTCATTGCCATACGAAGTCACCTTCAATCAAAGGCACTCGAAGGCTCGAAACGTCGTTGAGCGATGTTTCGGTGTGCTTAAAAATCGATTCAGGTGCGTGAATGGTGAGCGAACTTTGCACTATAAACCGGAGAAGGTGACAAAAATAATAAATGCGTGTTGTGCTTTGCACAACATATGTATTTATTACAAAAATGACTGGCCGTATGCTGAGTTTGAGAACAGCTTTGAAGATAGCGATAGCACAAGCGTACCGCCTCGCGAGGCTGCCAACATACGCGATCGTGTCGCGCAAAGTATTGCGTAATTTATTCCAATATAAATTAAAAATAGAATAGAAAAAATAATTATTGTAAAAAATTTTTTATTCAAAGTTGAAAGTTAAAAATAAAATAAAAACAAAATAAAAATTATACAAAATATTCATGTTTTAAGAAATAAATTAAAATGTACTTCAAGTACTACTATTTGAGGGAAAACGAAATAGGAACACCACAGAAACTGGTGAATAATAAAGTTAGGATTTATTTAGGTCAAGCAAAGCCTGTGCCGCTGAATCGCGCCGCTCTGCCTCCTTACGAAAAAATTGCATCCATTCCATACACACGCTTGCAATATCTTTTACAGATGCTGAAAGTGAAGTTATGTCAGCAGACATTTGTGACAGAACATTCCTCATTTTCTCCTGATTGGCAATCTGAAGAAATGTTTGGAAGTATTTTCTCTTGGAAGGAGTATAACAAATTTACCTGTGTTTCTAATAACATGAGCTGCTTCTCCTGAAACTTACTCTTTGATAATGGCTTCTGTCTTTGTTGTTCTGGACGAGGTGTCGTTACTTCTTCCACGCCATCGTCGTCTTCTTCGAGAAGAAAGGAGATCTGCTCATCCTCCGCCATCAACAACTCTTCAGCTGTAATATTATTCGCTGCGAACTTATGATTTCCATTAACAAATTTAAATTACTTACATTCGTGCAATAATGCAGGTAGGTGCCTTTTTGTAGGTGGATCATCTATATCCTGCGGGGCGTAGCGCTTTGCAGCAGATGAGGTTGAGGGAATTGCAGAATCCTCTTCAACGGTTCGACGGGTGGGCTCGTTGCCAAAACAAAACACCGCTCCGGATAGATTCGTCATCAGTCTCGTGCGTAACAAATCTGCAATGCGCTCCTCTAGCTGACTTAAGACAATCCCACGGTTGGGTCCGCCGCCAGTACTTCGAAATTCTTTTTCAGCTTCGCACAGCTTTTTTTTTACCCTTGCTTTCACGCCTCGCCATATCTTGAATTGATGAACTCGTTATTCTTCAACCATTAGCAGAATTAAGAAGAAAGTTAACTAACCTTCTTCCACTCTAAAGTGCTTCTAATCGGAGGACCGTTTGTATTTAATTTTTTCCCGATTTTTGCCCAGTCTTCTTCTACTTTTGTTTTGTTGTTACTGAATAATGGAGTTCCTCGTGCGAGGTCTGGCGCCCGCTCCATTTCACTTACCAGCAACTCAAATTGTGCTGCGGTTGTGAAAGAGTACCTATATTTCAGAAACGCTTTTAATATTATTATGTAATCTAATAAATTGATCACTGCACCTTTTCTTTTCCGATTCCATTTCTATAATGCGGAGAAACACTCACAATTCTTTAATGCGTCTTTCGAAATTCTTAGAAAATAACGGCACATCACACAGAATTGCAGGCATACGGTTGCAACATTTAGGAGTATATTTCATAATTACCTTTAACCTACATTTTACTTTGTAAAGTAGCCACGCCCACAACGTTTTCCGCGTTTTTAAACGTACACACATTTTTCTTTAAAATGAAACAAATAAAACTTTTCTCATATACACGGTATAAATATTTATGTAAAAACTACAAGAACTATAACTACTATACCATTTGCGTATACAAGTATATTACATTTATAAATAGTATCACTTTTACCGCTGAATATTCGTAAAAATATAATAGAAAAAATCGAAATAGTTCAAGTTTTGTAAGAGTCGACACCTAAGATGACACCGAAAAAGTTGTCGCCTTAAAGGCGTCGCGTGACGCCTTACAAGGTAGCTTTTGTCACACTTGTGAATACACTTTTCTTACGTTTTTGATGTTGTCGCCTCAAAGCAATCGGTTTTCCGAGAACTGAGAGACGACGTCTCACTTCAGAATACAAAAACGAAAATTTTGTCGCCTAAGACGACAAAGGCAACCTTGTGAATAACACCCTAAGAAGACTCAATCAGAAATATTGAAATTTGTGCTGTATTAAAATGTTTTATTTATTGAATTAATTTTAATATATTAACATAAAAAGGTGCAAACACGTCACAAGTTATGACCTCGTTTTTCCACGGTTTTTAACGAGAGTAAACTTAATAGAATTAGTGATGGACTGATTAGTTTCGATTCCCCGCTCGAATGGTTTCGCGTGAATCCAAACCTTTTTCTGAATAGCGATAGAAAAAATAATTTTTATCCAAAAAAAAAGGGACAACTTGATATAAATCAATCAAAGTTTTATATGTAGTTGATCATATTTTTCATGATTTAACTTCAACCTACAACAGTTTGTGAATGCTTTGGACATTGTTTTAAATTAGTGACGTTAAGACCTCAGCGTGCTGAAGCTAAATTCGGTCACCAAAAGTTTAAAATCAAAGAATATCCAATTAATCATCAGTCACAGCCAGTTCGAATTAAACTAAAAGGACTAGCCATCGACTGCTGTCCTTCTAGACTATGAATTTTCCGGAAGACAAAACTTTACATTTCGAAAGACACCCCACAACTTGGTATTCAACACACCGTCAGCTCAAACACCGCTCTTCCAATGGATACAAACACTACAATATCATCATCCCCAAGCACAAGGCAGGCGGCAAAAAGGCTACTGGAGCTCTACAACATTTACTGACATCAGAATGAATGACGCCAACAGTGACTGCTTTAAGGATGTAGGTCCTACCAAGAGGTTAAATCGCTCTTCACCATACACTACACTGGCAAATTCATACATCAAACTAAACCTAAAATTATCCGTCAACGTCAAACAAATTTGCAATATTCAACAAAATAGAGCACAAATGAAACTCAAACACGAATCCTGTGTCATCAAAAAATATCGATCCATCATCCAACACCTCTGGATCCGGCTCTCGACCAATTAACTCCCAATCCACGGCCAGCAGCTCAAACATCAACTCTAAATCCAGATCCTGCCCACCGATTGTTTTACTCAATGTCGACATAGAATCACTAGTTGAACAGCTAAACAAGATCCAGTCCAAAGTGAACTTTAGAATAATAAATCAAAACAGGTACAAAAGCAAACTAATTTGTGAAAATTTAGAATTCTATCTCCAAATGATGAATTTCCTATATGACAATCATATCCCTTCTTATTCCTACACCCCACCTGAACTAAAACAAATATCATTAATCCTACGAGAGATTTATTATAAAGCGAAAATCGACGATATCAAATTGGCTCTGAACTCTCAAATTCCAAATTTATTGGTGATAGGTAGAATTGGGCGGACCAATTTAAATTTTTTTGTGATAGGAATACATCCTGGATGATGTTATTATCCATGTATTCGAGTTTATTAACAAATTTTTTTTATAAATTTATTGCATAATTGCAGAAAGGCGTTATCTGTCTAATATATGTATTTATTTGAATACCTTTTGTTTCGTGATTTATAGTTTTTGTTAATACAATATCTCAGTATCTTTCTTTCGAATGTTTCAATTTCTTTAGCTGTAGTTGGCGAGATTGTGAACCAGATGGGGAAAGCATGCAATAAAATTGGTCGTATGCTTACTTTGTATAGTAGTAATTTCGTTTCAGGTCTGAGTGAGTTATTATTGAAGAGCTTTGTAAACATACCTAATGTTTTTTTTGGCTTTTGTTAACATGTCCCTGGCATGTTGGTTAAATCTAAAGAGAGGGTTAAAGGTTACACCGAGATATTTAACTTTTTCTTTGAGCGGAATTGTGATACCTTGTAAGGTGAGTTTCAAATTTTTACTCTCTAGTGGGACTGAGGCAAATGTTTTTCCTGATGAATTTCGTATTCAGATTTATTCCGACTTTGTTGGCATTAATTTAATGCCCCATTTTTTATAATAATCGTTAATGGTATTGAGATGTGATTCCAGGTTTTGCAGCGCTATGCTGGGAGAAACGTCATGCGAATATATGAGTGAATCGTCAGCATAGAGAATGCTTTTGTAATTAGTTAATTCATGTGGATAGTCACTGATTAATAGATTGTATAATAATGGTGCTAATACGGAGCCTTGGGGAACTCCACGGCTCAGCCAAAACTTTAATTTTATTAAGAGAGTCTAGTAATATTGACGAATTAGTAATGGTTGGCATGTAAATAGTGTCAAGAAGGAGGGACACCGGCAGACCATTTATTGTTATGTCTATGGAGATAAAGATATTTGGGATCTGGAGATCAGTTGTCGATTGAAAATTGTATTTAATTTTGTTTTTTATCGCGATTGCAGTTCCTAGTTTGGAACAGTCTTTTAAAACATTGTAGTCATCTAGTTTTATTGGGAACTTTGAGTGTCTTTCTTGAAGGAGGGCTAAATCGATATTGTTTCTTGTTAATAGTGAATTAAGTTCGATTTTTCTGAGCCTTTGAATCAGTGATCTGACATTATATGTTATTAAGGAGATAGAATTAAGGGCCATATTGAATTAAGATTTCTTTTAATAATGATTTGTATTTATTTTTTGCTTTATCTTTATGGAAGTTCTGTATTCTATGCTCTAGCGATAGGTCTTCTGAGTCAGAGAAATACTCTGTTAGTTTTATGAAATCTGATACAAACGAGGGCTTATTTAATAAAGAGTGTTTAGACTGTTCTTTATGGAATAACGATGAGAAGGATCTATGAGGCGATGTGAAGTCTTTTTGTGTCGTGGCTGTAAATATTTTTTTTCAGTTTTTTTTTCTTTCGCTTCAGCGATCAATTTTTTTTTTCCAAGCAAGGTACTTTTGGTATACTGGACATCCTTTGTAATTTGCTGGGTGTCCAGTTCAGAGAACTGCAGCGAATACACTCGTTCTTATCTGTGCAAGAAAGACACGGATCATTATTCGTGCTTTTACTATATTCGGACTCGTAAATTTAATGCACATGCATGATTCGCATCCGATCTGTGACGAATACTGAAAACACTCGCCACGAAGGCTACGAATGGTCAAATGATCCGTAAAAAGGCACGAGTATTTCTCATGTATTCGATGTCATTTTAGGTGACACGAGTATATTCGCACAAAAGAGCATACAAAAGAGACGCCGGAGTCTCATTAACCGATAACAAAAACAAAAACAAAAGACGCGTAAACAAAACACACAATGATGATCTCATGCACTCAATGAATGCGATGTATGCTTTTTTGTACGAATATACTCGTGTCACCTAAAATGACATCGAATACATGAGAAATATTCGTGCCTTTTTACGGATCATTTGACCATTCGTAGCCTTCGTGGCGAATCATTTTACGATCCGCATTCTTCGGCACGCATCATTTTATCAATCGCAGACTTCGGGACGAATGTTTTCACGACACCTCTCAGAACTAGTGCGAATGGTAGTCGGACATGAAAAAACAATGCATAGTGTTGATTCGGTATCCGTTTTTTAACGAATGATCCGAAACTACGCTTTAATGTATTCGTTGCAGTTCTCTGGTCCAGTTGTGTTACAATTTGCGCAATAGGGAGAAAATTTAGTTTTGAAGTTGGTTACCTTAAGTACTAACTTAGGATAAATTAAGTCTAAGGCGGTCTGAATGTCGGCGCATTGAGTTCTGTGGTGCAGTGCTCTCAAGATGAGTGATGGCTGCTTCAATTCGGAGGAGGTGAATGAATAGGATGATATGTTGTTTGTCCTTAAGTAGGCCATCATGTCTTCGTAGAAATTTATGTCCTCACAGATGAGTTTTCACTTCGTTTTCGATGGGTTAATTATTTTATAATTGAGTTTTGGAGTTACCTCGTTAAGTTGTTTAATTAATGATTCGAAATCAATGTTGAACAAGATGATAGGAGAGCAGTAGCTTGTTTTGTTGTTAGTTTTGTTGTTCTTGATTCTTTGTTTCTGGATGTGGTTTTGTCGGGATGCTGAGTACTTAATAATGAGAATCGATTACCTGAACCTTCGGTTCCGTATTTTAAGTTTAGCTTGATTTGTGTCGTTTTTTGGAAATATGGGAAAAGTTTCTTGCTGCTATTCTCGTGTTTGGAGACGCTGGAAAAAGCTCATTTGTCATCCCACGGGCTTGAAGCGATGTGGATGATGTTGCGATTGAATCGTCCGGAGTTAAATTGAATGGTAATATGCTGGATAATTGTGGAAAATTTTCTTCGTGCATTGTAAGATGCTGCTTATCAGGCGGTAATTTGCCGAAGATTTTCTGGCTGTGGTTTAGCATATTTTTTAAGTTTTGCTTAGTTTTAGCTGCTGAATTACCCTCTGTGTATTTGTATGAAAAAATTATAAATAGTTGCCTTTAATTTATGCGGATTAAATTAGATTAACTAATAGCTAATTAATTGATTTAGCGTTGGCGTCCGCGAGAATTCTGGTTATAAGTTTGTTGATTGCGTTAATGTGTAAGTCTAGATTATAAATCATTAGTTCATTATTGACAGGCCCAAGAACATCTGAAATGGTTGGTGTCCCCAGAGTTGTGTTCATAGGTTTTGGTCTTGTTCGTGGTGAGAAATCGTTTGATGTTTTGTTATTGTCTTTTATCTCTTGAAACCATTTTCCCATCGTAGAGTTTTTTCCTTCAACCTTATGGGAGGGGGCTTTACTAGTGTTTCTGAGTTTTGTGACCTGTGAATAGGGGTGTAATTTGTGCAGCTGGTCAACTGCAGCAGAGGCATTGTTGTGAAGATCAGGTTATTTGTTGGTGCGTGGCAGACTTGGAAAATGATTCTCTTCTATATTAGCTAACAACGAAAAACTGTTGTCAAAAACTCCTGCATGTCTGGAAGCAGGTTCCTTGTAGGTCACATTTTCAATAGTCATTATTTTTTTTATATTATAAGCCTTTTTCCTAGCTGGGCACTCCTTGTTAGTGGGAATATGTGGCATATTACAATTCACACATTGCACGTTTAAACACTGTGCATCACTTTCGTTGCGTTAGAAACACGTGTTACAATTTTTTTGTTGTTGTTTGCACTGTTGTGCATGGTGGTTGAACCGAAAGCATTTGTAACATTGGCTGAACGGGTTGTAATGGCTAACCTTAACCTTATTGTACTCCGACAGAATGATCTCTTTGGGTATTTGAAGCCCTTTAAAAGTTAGTTTTACTTGTTTGGTGTGGATTTTTGTTTTTGTAATTTTGTCAAACTTTTCTATTCTTTGAATGTCGAAGATCGGTATGGGAGATTGGATTTAATTTTTTAGCTCAATTGTATCCATATCTGTAGGAACATTAAAGATGATTCCTCTTTTGGATACTAGATGGGGGAAAATCATCGTTTTGTAGTGTAAATTTAGTAGGTCTTTGTTACTGGCTAGACTGTTAGCAGCAGCAGCCGTTTTCATCAATATCTTACATAGATTAACTAATAGCTAATTAATTGATTTAGCGTTGTCGTCCGCGAGAATTCTGGTTATAAGTTTGTTGATTGCGTTAATGTGTAAGTCTAGATTATAAATTATTAGTTCATTATTGACAGGCCTGTCGAAGATTTTTACTGTTTGTGGACTCAGAATCTTAACTTCCATCAAAGAAACGAACGTATGGAGTATGAATGACAACTGAACGATGGAATATGTTTATTCTAGGTAAGACAAATAATAATTACATACAAATCTTTACATATACATATATCAAGAACTAAACTTACCTGCGGTTTGTCGTCCACTCTGTTCAACTAGCAAAAAACCTTCTCCTCTTAAGCTGTGTATCTAGCATACGATCTACCAAATATTCGAACGAGACTCGTCAAACTTCGAAGACGACAAACCGCAGGTCAGTGTTGCCATGAATACAAAACAATTTCAACCGAATATTATAAGAAAAAACGCAACAAGGCCCAAGAACATCTGAAATGGTTGGTGTCCTCAGAGTTGTGTTCATAGGTTTTGGTCTTGTTCGTGGTGAGAAATCGTTTGATGTTTTGTTATTGTCTTTTATCTCTTGAAACCATTTTCCCATCGTAGAGTTTTTTCCTTCAACCTTCTGGGAGGGGGCTTTACTAGGGTTTCTGAGTTTTGTGACCTGTGAATAGGGGTGTAATTTGTGCAGCTGGTCAACTGCAGCAGAGGCATTGTTGTGAAGATCAGGTTATTTGTTGGTGCGTGGCAGACTTGGAAAATGATTCTCTTCTATATTAGCTAACAACGAAAAACTGTTGTCAAAAACTCCTGCATGTCTGGAAGCAGGTTCCTTGTAGGTCACATTTTCAATAGTCATTATTTTTTTTATATTATAAGCCTTTTTCCTAGCTGGGCACTCCTTGTTAGTGGGAATATGTGGCATTTTACAATTCACACATAGCACGTTTAAACACTGTGAGTCACTTTCGTGGCGTTGAAAACACGTGTTACAATTTTTTTGTTGTTGTTTGCACTGTGGTGCATGGTGGTTGAACCGAAAGCATTTGTAACATTGGCTGAACGGGACGTAATGTCTAACCTTAACCTTATTGTACTCCGACAGAATGATCTCTTTGGGTATTTGAAGCCCTTTAAAAGTTAGTTTTACTTGTTTGGTGTGGATTTTTGTTTTTGTAATTTTGTCAAACTTTTCTATTCTTTGAATGTCGAAGATCGGTATGGGAGATTGGATTTAATTTTTTAGCTCAATTGTATCCATATCTGTAGGAACATTAAAAATGATTCCTCTTTTGGATACTAGATGGGGGAAAATCATCGGTTTGTAGTGTAAATTTAGTAGGTCTTTCTTGCTGGCTAGCAGCAGCCGTTTTCATCAATATCTTACATCTGTTTGATTCAGCTTTCTGGATATCTGATATGTCTTTAATATTTAGGAATCTTAGGGTTTTTGTTAGAGAGATAGGATTTATTTTGTCCTCGAAGCCATTTGGTATAAAGTCTATATAGACCACAAAAGGGACATTCATTCCCTCCTCGTACAAACAAACGTTGTTTGCCTGTTGACTTTGCGGTAAAACATTTATCGCGTTTTTAACTAATTTCTAAAGAATCTCAAAATCTGAGGGGCCATCAGACTCCTCAGCCATATTTCTTTTGGTTGCCGCTATTCTACAGCCTTGACCAAAAACGCCGACAGAAGTAAGATAATGTGCAACTCACCTTCCGAAAAGCGCAATGCGTTATTTCCTAATCAGTCCTAATCTTTGCAATCCTCCGTGTGGGTGATTCAAAAGCCAATAAAAGTAGGCAGGAAACGTCTAAACTATGCTTTACAGCAAAATGAATAACAACAGAACCACATTTTTCGAAAAAAACTTAAATTCTTTTTATGATAGGTTTTATCGCGTGTTCTTAAAAATTTTTTAACTGTAGCGAACCTTACTCGTCGGTGACTCGCCTATATTCACGCGGGTAATAGAAGTAAAAATATTAAAATTTCAATTAAATTATTTACTGAATGACTTGGAGAAACATTGGAATCTGGATAATATTTGCAATATGAAAATCCTCGCTTTGATAGAACAATACCAATTTTACCTTAGCGGCTGGATATGCTATGCAATTTGATTCCATTGGGTACACGATCTATGTATGTATATGATTGTATGACCTTAGAAGATGGTCATCGGAGTTTATAATTCCAATAACAAATTATTGAATGATTGATTTTAGATGAGCTTGAAGCAAATTTGTAAATTTTATGTTTAAACGACAATTGAAAAGTTAATTAAGTTAAGTTGTAAAGCTGTTAAAATTAGCCCTCGGTTATAATGATCGTCTATATAATCGTCTAAATATTAAATGAAATATTACATAAATTATAATGATTATTAGTTTGTAAGTTAAAATGCTGTTAAAATTTGCCCTCGATTGTAATGTTCGTCTAAATATTAATAGAATAAATGAAAATAATATTGCAGAAATAAATAGTATATGATATTATTGAATAGACGACCTCTGTTTATAAATTTTTGTAAGTTGTAAAGCTGTTAAAATTTGCCCTCGGTTATAATGATCGTCTAAATAATCGTCTAAATATTAAATGAAATATTAGATAAATTATAATGATTATTAGTTTGTAATTTAAAATGCTGTTAAAATTTGTCCTCGATTGTAATGTTCGTCTAAATAATTATAGAATAAATGAAAATAACTTTACATAAATAAATATTTTTCGCAAAACAAATTTATTATTAGTTTTTATATTCCACAATTGCCGTGTAAATAGTCGAAGAATTCTTAATTTAATTGAAGGACATTAAGGACAAGCTTTTTGAACCATTTGCTACGCTTTATCTGGGACAGCGAAGTGAAAATTGAAGCTGGTAAAACTTCGATTAGCATAGCAAAAGTAAGTTTCATTGCAATAAAATTGGATCAGTGCATTAAAAGAAAATTGCGTTACAGTTCAGATTGCAGCGGTAGTTTTGTATTTTTATCCAATGAAACACACACAAGTTCTAAGCAAAATGTTTATTTAATAATATTGAATCAGAAAACCTTTCAAAGAAAGCTTTGTACATGCCTTTTTTTATGTATTTCTCATCGATATAAAACTACATGCCAACTACTGATGGTTTCGCTCTAAACGATTTAGCAGAAAAATTATTAACAATAATCAGCATATGATTAATTTTATGTGTCGGTAACAATTATTATTCATTCAATGCGTAACTGAACAGGTTTTTTCTGTATTAAATAATTTAGTTTTAATATAATATATATGTTTATGCGTTCAAGTAGGTTTATATGATTATAGATATTTGGTTGTGTCTGTTTTCCTTTTCTTAACCATAGACATAACAATTTTTAAAATTCCGTAGACAATTATACAAATTGTGTATAAAAGCCTCTATTTTTTATTTATTTTTATAATAATATTTAAATCTTTTTCAGCAAAAACATTAATTTCCTAATTCATATACATAATTATTTTGATGTGTTTGTGAAATTAGCATGCAGAAGTATTTATGCATTAGTATGTATGTATGTATGTATGTATGTATGTACATCGCCTTTATATTGTCTCTTATGTAAGCATTTGTCTGTCGAATGAATTTTGGAATTGCTTTAATACAAATATAGAGAGAAAGAGCTATAAAACAATGGTAAATACTTTACATTTTTGAGCAGCCTTTCAAAGAATTGTCAAGGATAAATAAATGAGTAATAATCGTCGTTAAAACGAAGCAAAGATCAGCAGAAGTTGATCTAAAGATATGAAATTATTCCAGTTCATGCAGCTCGATTAAAGGATAAAACCAAATAAATGCAGACGTGAGTTTTAATTAAACACATTCCTTTAATGAATGTTCACGCCCATCGAATAAATGATTTTCCCCCTCTTCTTTTAAAATACTTTATTCTTAGTGGCTAACATAAAATCCATTTTTAATCTAATATAAATCCCATGAATACATACAATTTTAATTTCGAGAATGGTAAATGATAAAAAAAATAAAAAAACAATATTTGTTTTAAATTTCATAAATTTTTAAAAGTTTTGTTTTTTAATAATTGTGTTTTCTTTATTTATTTTCTTCAGTTGTTCATTTTGTTCATTTGTTGGTTTTTTACTTAATGAAAGGCACAAACTTTATTTTTATTATTTTAATATTTTTTTTGTTTTGCTTTACGTGTATTTACGTAATTGCTACAATTGAAATTTGCAATGAATGCTTCAGCTGCATCTCGCTTATTGTGTAAATTGGTGTATCTTTTTTTTTTGTTGGTGAAAATAAAATGAGTTTGTAAAATTTATTGAATTACAAATGTATTTATTTGGTCCAGGTTTGAATTTGCTTTCTTACTATTAAAAGATTTGATTTTTGATGGTTCTAAATTGATATATTGTTTCGTCGGTTGTTTGTTTTGTCTTTAAATTGTCTAAATAGTATTTGCTTGGCTTGTTTATTGATACAGTACAATAACAATTACGAACTACATACATATTTATTTGTACTCCTCGATATGACGAACGCCATACAGTGGCCATACATTAGAGTGGATGAAAGTAAAACTTGACTTAATTTTGCCTAACAAAGGTACTGCATTTGATTGATTACTCTTCTAATTAACAAGTCGATTATCGTTAAAATAAGAGTGTTTTTCTATGTAGAAACGAAGGCCATATCGCTAAAAGACATAAACTTCATAATATTTCTTCACATTTCAAGGCGAGGATTTGTTAAACGATAAAAACAAACAACGATTGAATATTAATAATAAACCGATTAAAAGATTTGGTAAGAGTTTCCAATTCAAGCTCTTATTTTTCTTTTTTTAAACACTTTCCCTGAAGAAGTGAATTTATTGTAAAACTTTTGCTGTCTACATTTAACGTCGATTCATATTCAATTTGTTGTAATAATCATCTTTGGAAATGTTGCATGTTTCATTCATAAAACATTGCACAGTTTTGTAACTAAAATTTTAAAACCTTCACTACGATTGGCTATAGTTTTATATTGTATACATAAACATATATAAATCTAGGATATTTTTTCGGTTGCGAAATGTTACGATTTCGATTTTTGGAATTTTAAATATTCAATTTTCCGGATATGTTTGTTTGCTTTTTTTTTAATAATTAGTTTTCTATTTCTTTTTTTTTTTTTAAATAAAATTCATATCAGCAAAAAAATAATAAAAATTTTTAACCTTGGCGCAATTGAAACAAAATTTTGTTATTTTCTTTTAACGACAAAAGCCACAAAATTAATTATCACGCAGTTTTTTATTACGCAAATTTTTGTTGCTGCTTCTTAATAAAATTCTTTACAAAAACAAACGTCATTGTTGTTGTTTTGCTTACAAAATACAATTCACTGATTGTACATTATGTAATAATTGCGTATGAATAACATATTTAAAATGTAGTGAATTTATGCGTGTTGTGCGCATTCATTTCGCATTCTTAGTTGAATATTGCGCTGCTTGTTGCTATAAAATGCTATAAAATGCATTTCTTCTTATGCTCCGTCGGCGGCAAGCAGAGATACTTGCGACGTTCGGCTGTAATTCACTCTGCTGTTTCCGGTTCCAGCCAATCGCTGCCCGCCCACTGCGGCAACTCTGTCTCGTACTCCCATCCAGGACCCTGCGTTTCGAACGGTATTAGTTTTTTTGCAAAATATAGTAAGTAATAATTCAAGCGTCAACCTTGTATTTCCAGGCATGCAAATACATCACCAGATCCTTCGGCTTGGGGTCTCGATAGCGGACTTTGCACTCGTAGCAATGCTTGTCGGCTGTCATTTTGTCGGCATTGAAGGCCATGTCCGGTGACTCGTGTCCCGTTTGCGTCGCCACAGTAACCTGAACGAGTTGGATGTTTGATTAACGTAAAATATCGACATTTGCTAGTTGCGATCCACCCACTTCTACCTTGAGATGCGGTGCTGTTGATCGGGCAGCTGCGAGAGCGTTGCCATTCAAAGCGACCGTTGCTGTTGCCAAATGGTTCGGTGTCGGTGTCGGCGTCGGTGTTGTTGACGTTGACACATGATTTACTGCTGCGGTTTCAGTTGCCACATGCGAAACGCCACTCACTGCGTTCTCCGTGTCGCTGGGGATCGTCGCACCTGGCCTTGGACTCTCCGAACAAGGCGACGCTTCCCGCGATACTGTTTCCGAGTCATCGTCGCTTAAAAGCCCGCCGCCTGCTCGTTAAATGACAAGTCAACAGCGTAAGTTGTGGATGTGTTAAATAAATGTACCTTTAGGTCCAACAACGCCCAAAGCATCCGCATCACAATCGCCTTTGATGGTTTTGAACAGTGAAATGTCCGAGTCGCCATCGATGCCCAGCCAATTTTCAGCGTTGTGAATGTGAATCAGGTCGGTGACGAGCTGTTCGTCTGTCTTTCCACCGATGTCGCCGCCGCGTCCCTTCAACGGACCGAAAACTTCATGATTATACAAAGGATCGTTCACGACGGGATATCCTAAAAGATGATGAAGCAGTTTTTCAAGTATCAAAAGAGGTATTTGCAAAAATTCAAAACGTTTTAAATCCTTTGCACAAAAAAACACTCTTAAATATGGATGAGGAAATAAGACAAACTTGAATTAATTCCTTCTTTCTGTCGAATTCTCTTCACATGCAAATCTTTGCAACTTACCCAAATACTGCAAATGAACACGAATTTGATGCATGCGTCCGGTGAGCGGCTTGCAGAGGACGACGCTGGTTTTGCCGTCGTGCGCAATCTTCTGGAAGCGCGTCGTGCAATCCTTGCCCTTTGTTGACACTTTGCAAACGCCGATTTTATAGCTGACGACCTCGATTGGCTCCGTGCACTCGATGACTCCCCTGCGAATGATTCAATTGAAAAAGTTACACTGCAGGCGAAAATAAAGAATGCAAATCAATTCAGTGCGAAGTCGTGTGAGGCAGGCGACGGCCAATCAAAACCGACTTTTGAGCTAAGGGACAGCGACGAAAATAGCAATAATAAAAACGATCTTAAAGACAGATTCCTCAAACTATAAATCCTTCTCGTACAAACTTATGAAAGAGGCGAAATAAATCCAAAAGTTTCAATGTATTTCTAGAAGGAAAATTACAAGCAAAAGAAAACTAAGCAGTGACTTTATAAAATACATTCAAAAAACTAACAAGGAACTTGTTTAAATCCCGATATTCTCTTTAATGCTTCACTCTTCGATACGCTGTTGCGATGGATTTAGATTCAGAATGAGCAAAGTGAGTAAAAGCATCGGATTTCACTATACTTACTCCGGGAACTCGCCTTCAACACGACAAATGTATTCCTTCTGCACCAGGCGATTGCGAATCTGATGCTCCATTTGACGTGCCTTCTTCGGACTCCGGCCGAAGAGCAGCAGGCCCGAGGTGAGGCGATCCAAGCGATGAATGGTGCGCAAGTTCTTCAAGTTGTATTCCTTGGCCAGAATGAAGACGACCGTGTTGTGCCGATATCTGCCACACGGATGCACCTTCGGACGAAATAGAAAACAAATAGAAATTACAATAAGGAAAACAGTCAATAATCTACTTTTTATATACATTTCTTATGCAAATAAACGCTTAAAATCGAAAAAGATTATTAAAAAAAAAACAAAC
Source organism: Thecophora atra (assembly GCA_937620795.1). Lineage (NCBI taxonomy): Eukaryota > Metazoa > Arthropoda > Insecta > Diptera > Conopidae > Thecophora > Thecophora atra. The sequence continues at coordinate 87,360,750 of OW569398.1, forward strand.
ACTTGGTCAACCGAAATTTTTAGAATAAAAAACGCAAAAGTCAATTGCTGTTGCGTTACGTTGTTGTTGTTACGTGAGCGCACTTCGAAAATTCCTTACAAACGTTTCTTCGTGTGCGTTTGCGATATCAACAAAGTGGCGATCGTCTCTAAACACAAAGACGTCGCGACGGCTCCGTCATTACGTTAAGAACGAACAACAATAAAAAACTAAATATTAAAATATACAAAACTATAAAAATAATGAAAATATAGCAAAAATAAAAGGAGCTCATTAAAAAAAATAGCAAACAAACTAATGAAAAATTGTAATGAAACTTATTCGAGTAGAAAAAGTTGATTCTAGTTTTATGGCATCATTTTCTACCAACGAACGTTTCGGTTCTCCTTGTGTTGCTTTGTACTTTTCATAACACAGCTGTTCAAAATGTGTACTCAACGAACGGCGAGCCATTGTTTACATTGAGAAACGTAGATCGTTTGTTCTTCCAAATTCACAACAACAATTTCCATACTATTTGTGCGTTCCAGGTCAAATGTAGCATTTTGTATCGTTATCAACCGAACGAACCCCGGGTTCGTTTGTGCTATCAAACGTACACAAAAAAGCAAACGTTTGCATATGTAGGGTACGGTTTTGCTTGCTGCAAATTGAGAAGGAAAGAGTTAAGCGAGTATACATGAAAAGACAAATCTATAGTATGTATACAGACAGTACTGGCAGCCAAACGTTTGGTCGGGAAGTGCTGGAAAAGTTGAACGAAAGCAAGGTCGCTGAACGTACGGTAGACTGGAAGATACAAAATTGTGTTTTAAGAACCACCGTGATAGAAACAACCGTAAACGTTCGGTGGTAGAAAATGATGCCATTAATCTGTTGCTGCTTGAGTACAAAAAAGGAGCAGCAGCAACGTCTTCGATGTTAATCCAATTTTTTTTTATTTATTTGTTAGTTTTTGTATCAACATTTCAATAAAAAAAATACGAATTTAAAAAGAGGTAAGCATGAGAAATTGAATTTCCCGCATATTTATATAATTTTTATTATTTCCCTGTAATTTTTTAACTTTATTTAATTTATCTCTTTTTCTTTTGTTGTTGTTTTTCGAAATATTTGTCGATTTTAAAATTGCATTGTTTTGTTTATTGTTCTGTTGGCATTCGAACGCTGCGTAAATTTCATACAAGCGAACAAAAATGAGGATGATGAAAAGTAATCGTTAACATTTCATCACGCAACTTCTCGCTACCAACGACTAACGTCATCGCGCAACTGACTCACTCCGTGACTCGCTCGTTCAAATTAACTTAACAGCCACATTCCCGATACTCGCTCGCTGTGAGCGCCCGAGACGCCAGCGTAGCCGAAACTGAGACAGACTTTGTATTCTGTAATCCAAGCGTCTGCCAGCGTCAATCAGCGTCTTGCTTTTTTTACCTGATGTTATGCTTTGCAGACTGTCGTAGTTTGCAGACCGAATAGTGTTACCGTCTACGGGAAACCTTTTTGTAGTTTGGTGATATAGTTTGGAAGCACTTTCAAAAACACCAAAAAAATGCAGTCACTTCGATTTCAACTACGTGAGAATCCTAGTGGACACATATATTTTTGTATATAAAATTTGAACATGAGTGTGTGGCAACAATGTATGAAGCAAAAAGCAACTATTTGCCTTATCATAATAATAACAAGAACCTGCATTTGACTTGTTCATGTAATATAGCAAGCAGCACGCGATACCATTTCTATTTTTTAACATAAACGGTAGCACTTGTTAGATATTTTTTGATAATTTAAAATTAAAATTAGGTTCTTTATTAACAAATAAATAATTAATAATTTAATAAATCTACCTTTAATAATTAATAAATTATTAGTTATTACATCAACAATTAATAAATTAGGAATTATTAATTTAATAACTAATAAAGTAGTAACTATTAATTTAATAATTGATAAATAAATTTCTTTAGCAATTATAAATTTATTCATTAAAAACGTCGTTACAAAAATTTCTGTCAACCACAACATTTTTGTTCAAGTCGGCAACTGTTTTGTTCCCGTCTCATTTCGAACCGACTCCGTTTTTCCGGAATGCCTCGACTAAAGATTGACAACTGATAAGGTCTGCAAAGCAGGTAAAATACCAACAAAATTATACAGTAAACGCCAGCGAGCGACTGCGTCCCGTCTGGGTTTTAGGCAGCGCAGTTTCTTCAAAAACCATCGACGCTGGCGTCAAATACAAAGAAAAACTACGAAAACCACAAAAGAGAATAAACAACTACGGAGCGTCTGAGACGCGAGCGAGTATCGGGAATGTGGCTGTAAATTAAATGCTCTTTTCTGCTTTATTAAAGTCCTTTCGCTTTTCAATAGCAAAAATTACATCAGGGAAACTAACAATATATTTTTTTGCATGCCATTGACACAAGGAAAAGGAACAAAATTAAAACGAAAAACAACTACACTAAAAATAAACAGCGAATCAGATGATTTTCTTTTTGAGCCCGCATTTCGCAGTATTTGGAATTTTTTTGTAATATATAAAGAAGAAGAAGAAGAGGAAGAATTTCATTATGCTGTGGAGTGTAGATTTTTTTTTGCTTTTGCAATTGAAAATTCGCTTTCTTTTTCAACATCTTCAAAGTTTCTTTGTTTCTGCTGTTTTGTCAAAAGTTTTCGCACTTCAGTTGTTACAAGTTCCTTTACAGAGTTGATTGTTTGCGTGTTTCGACCGAAATGATGCCGTCAGTGTTGCAACATCGTTCAGAATTTTCATTACGACTTATGAAATGAGGAGACTTTTACTATATTTTGTTACAAATTCTTCGTTTTTCCGGTAAGAAAAAATTAAATCTTTTCATTAATAATTACTCTCATTTTTTCTTTAAAGGTTTTTCGATCATTGGACTTTACGAGACTTTCGAATATTACGTAATGAACTGTCAAAAAAAAACATAAGGAATTCCTAAATGACGATCAGCTGATTGATTTAGTCAATTCACAATAACCACTTCTTCCTCGTTTATTTATTTAATTCACAATAAAAATAAATGCAAATCTATCTTTAAATTCATATTTCGTGATAAAATAAATAAATTTCAGCATTAAAATGCAACATTTAACAAATATTAAATTGTTATTTTTATTGTATTTTAATGAAGCCTCGAATTCTCAATATGAAAATGGATTCTAAGCAGTAAACAACTGATCGAATGACCGAGTGACTGACTGACCGACTGACTGACTGCCTGACTGTCCATTAGAAGGCCTCAAGCGCCATATAGAAACAAAAGTATGTTTTTAATGAATAGAAAGGATGAAATGTATAGAAATAGTAGAAGAAGAAACAAAGCAATTTGAGCAAAAAGTTCGTCTAATTCCCGACGGATATGGATGCTGAATTTTTCAACGCTTAATAGGTTTCTCCTCGTCTTCTTCTTCTTCGTCTTCTGCGTCTTCTTTTAATATTGAGGCTGCTTTTATTGCTGCAATTCCCAGGCTGATATTAATTTTAAAGCGCTTTAACACTTCACTCCTCCGCGCCAAACATCAACTCGCAACAATACTTTGTCCTTCGTCCGTTTTCCCACCCCAAGGAGGTCTGCGGAAAGCTGCTCCAACCAAAGACGATGACGACGTTTCGCTATCAATATAATGTATTTTTTAATATTTTTACTGTAAATTGTACGCTGGTCTCAATTTTGTTGTTGGCCTCAAGTGGGGAGTGAAGCCGTGGTGTTTATAGCAGCCGATGTGAAAAATGCTTATTGAAGGATTTTAAAAATTGCAGGAAACTCAAAATAAACATAAATTAACGCAGCAACTTTCATTGCTGCTTTTGGTTTAAGTGAGTATTTTTAATCTTTCTTTATAGTCAACTTTACATTACAACAACAACAACAACAACAACAACCTCTAGTGAGTTATCTGAATTATCAGCGCAGCCCAAAAGCATGCAGTTTAAATATTAAATCCTTTCTTCCAGGGCTTGAAAATAATTATTCCCTTTAATTTTATAAAATTTAACGTATAAAAAATGTGGATTCTTTTCTGTCTCGTAACATCAAAAACGAAATAATTCGATTTCGATCTTTAATACGTTAAAATAATTATGAAATTCTCGTCTAAATAATTAAAATAATTAAAAATACAAAATAAAATAATATATAAAATGTTCATACATATTTTAAAAATATATGGTATGGTATGGTATATATAGTAGATAGATTTCTGATATATGCGATATCTGAATGCAGTAAAAGAGAACAAATTAAATGAATGGCGGTCATTTAAGCCACTTACTGGAATTGATGCCGGTTTATTGACAACCACAATATCTTCGTCCATGTGCACTATTGTGATTGGCTGGCTAGTGACTGGAACTTCGTGTCTGCAAAATACGAGTGTACATGTAATATTTATGTAGGTACTACGGCTTCTGAAACGGAACTTGCAACGTTGGAACGTCTACAGTTACAGATACGGACACAAACTACAGCCAAATAACACAGAAATTAAAATACTATTTAATTAAGTGTGATTAATTAAGCATCGAACGAACGATCATTAAAGGGAATTGAAGATTTGTTTGAATTTAAATTTATTGCATTAATATTGTTTGGATTTGGGTTTTAGATGCTCATTAAACTATGCAACAATCATGTTTTTATTTTACAGTGAAACTTCTGTTAGTTAAGCGAAGGTTCGAACCGTCATGTTAACAGAACTGCCAAAAGTATGCATTAGAAATTAAAGAAAAACATTAAAAATCCCGTTTCAGTTCTAGGCTATTTTATTCTAGGTTAGGAAAAATTTTAAATATTCCTTAAACAACACAAAGAAAAATGAAAATAGAAACAATATTCCACAGTTTATAAATAATTAAAACTGTTAAAGATTAAAATTTATAATAACAGAAATGAATTCAAAATCTTGTACTTCTATCTGCATTTAAATGGCTGAATTTATTTTAATTTCAATTTCAGTTTATTTATTTATTAATTTTTTGAAGGGATAACTAATTGAAATTGTAATTATGCAAATATATCTCTTAAAAAATGAATGAATTAATAAATAAAAATGTTAAATAAAATTAATTAAAGTCTTTTGTTATATTTTTTACTAAAAATGCTTAATAAATTTAAGAATAAATAAAAAGTTAGGAGTTTTTAATTTCGTTTCAATGGCTCACAAATCGCTCATTTCAATTATTTAATTTGTAGCATGATGCGATTGCATACTTTTCGGCAGTTTCTTATAAATTAGTAAATATCTCTTCGGCTTTAACAGCTGTTTAATGCATTAACTGAGCTGTTAAAATTAACTGTGATTTTAATTAAAAGATTCATTTCCAATTTCCTTCGAAAATAACCTAAAACTGTCATCAGAACACTGCTAAAAACTGTCTACAGCTTTGAGATTAGACTTTATGTGATTCGTTATGAGTTGAGTTGCAAGCTTGCTCCAGACTGTGATGCATTGGGATCGTGTTGCTGGTTATAAAAGTCTATGTACATATAAATAAAAAACACGGCAGCCATGTGGAGTGGCTGTCATCGCCGTGCGCCGCCCCTCCCCTCCCCTCCCCTCCCGCTGCTTACCTGTGCACGATGTTCGCCAACAAATCATTGTGCTTTAATCTGTAATCGATTGGCACTTTCTCGTAATTAACCGTTAGCGTGCCAGTCGTGATGCAGCGTTCGTACTCCTCGGCCGGATGTGCTCGGAACTCACGAGCGAACACATCGAGTATTTTCTCACCCACCCAGCGGCCCTTCGTGAACGTGGTGAAGGTGAAATAATACGGATACACTTTGCGTAAGCCTGCGGTGCGAAAGAGACAGAACAGAAATAGAAACAGAAACCGTAAATTGCAAACGTGGACACGGAAAACTATAAACAAATCAAGTCAATGAGAAATAAAAGTTAATTAACGATGAACAGCTTCCGGATGCTGCACGATGACAGCTTTTTAAGCGAGGCTCTGGTTCATAATGAACGAATCCCGCTCCGAGCGGACGCTGGATGACGTGGCGTTAATTGATTTAAAAGCGTCGTTGACGTAGTCGAACTTCCGACACTCGCACATCGTTTTAATTGGGAAAATAATCGAAATTCTTACCGTTTTCAATGTAATATGACGTTTCGTGATAGCGTTCATCTGTGAATCCCGGTCTTTTAGCCTTTAAAGCTTTCGTCTCCAACTTCGCCTGGAATAAGAGAAATGAGAGAATAAATGAACAGGAGAAAGAGAGACTTGAAAGATGGAAAACGTATTAAAAAAGCTCAATAAATTAGTAAAAAGTTAAAAGTAAAAAAAAGAGTCGTTAAATCAACAAATAAATTATTCGCTCAGCCTAAAATTACGCAATGTCGCTACGGTAGAAAAGAACTGTTGCAATTTTCAATTTTAATTCATTGTTTTATTTATACTAATGCAAAAGCTTTTTTTTGCCTGATTTTAGGCTGAGCTGAAAATTCGTTTGTGTCAATTAACAGCTAATTAACTAGAAATTGATTGAAGTTAAAGTTTAAACGATTTCTAATTACTTTCTTCGAGTGTATACATGAAAGAAAAACCAGAGAAAATCCAAAAGTTTACCTTTTTCAAATCCTTCAGTTGCTCGGTGTCCTCGGCTTTTCTCTTTTCTGGGTTTTGTAGTTTTAATTTGTCCTTGTCTGAGGGCGAAATAATCTGAAAGCAAGAGAAAGAATAATAATTAAAATAAAAGGCAGAATAATAATTTTTTGTGCATGTTTTTCTTTATGTTTTTTTTGGGCTGTTGTAATCTCAGTTTAAATTTAAATCGCACTAAAAACGGAGCCACTTGAAAATTTGATGACTTCTCTTAGAATGAGTGTGTGTGTGTGTGTGTGTGTTTGTGCCATGGTGTTTGTTGGTTTTCCGCTTTTCATTTTGCGCCTAAAACCACATTATACGTCCAGAGTGTGTTTTGTGTGAGTGTCTCTGAACTCCTGCTGCTTTTTTTAAGCTTTCATTTATTTAGTTGAGGTTATGAAAACGCACACAGCTTCTAAACACACACACACACACACACACAGTTACATGGTGTATAATTCAAAGGAAAGCCAAAAAGCGGAAACCAACAAACTTAAGCAACAGCAGCCGCCATTTTTTGCAACTTTAAAATTAACGCTTCTTTTCTTGTTGCGTTGGGCGCTATTTTTATAAATAGGCAATTTTTTGCTTTATGTTTTTGTTTGTTTTTCTGTTGCTGTTTCCTTTGTTTGGAGCCACTCACTTCTTCAGTTCAGAGTTCAGTTCATTTGAAGAGTTTCAAAGTGTGCCAAATAAACAACAAAAGAACAACGATAACGACAACAAAAAAACCGGAAAAACCTTTGACTTGGAGGAGTCATTGTAGCTTTTGGAGAAAAGGAAAAAAAGCGATTACATTGTTGTAGAAGATCTTTAATCTTTTATTATATTTAATTTTCCCCTTTTCAATTCCTTAAATATTTTAACAAAATTTAATGTTAAATTTTAAGTAATTTTTATGTATTTTTTGATAAATTTATTTATGTGTTTTTTACTGTTTTTATTTTAGAATTTTCTAATATATTTGTTAATATATTTTTAATGAATTTACTTAAGAATATTTTGTAATAAACTTATTGATGTCTTTTTATTGATTTTACTTGAATATTTTTTATGATGATGTTTTTTTGATTTATTTTATGATTTTTATATTTATTTATGTATTTTTTAATGTATTTATTGATAAATTTGTTATTTTTTTAATAGTGAATTTTTTTAATAAATTTATTTGCATTTATTTAAGTATTTCTTTATCAATTCATTTATGTGTTTTTCATTTATTTATATTTATTTTTTGTTATTATTACACTATTTTTATTATTTATTTATATTTAAATTCATTTATTTTTGTGTTGCTTTTCTATTAGTTATTTATCTATTTATTTTTATTTATTTACGTTTGTTTCAATACAATTGTAATCCAGGAATTATTTTAAAATTTATGCATGTTACTTTTTTTCCAAGAAAAAAAAAACTATAAATAAATCAACGTGTGAATTTGGGTTCATTACACGTTTTATTCAACGCAGCAACTAAAACAACAACAACAACAACAACATCCACATCAACAGCTGAGGTAGAAAAAATCGATTCGCAATGGATTTTCAACAGCGGCGTGCGATTTCCTGCTAGTGGGAAAGAGACGACACGAGCAACACCGTCGCGCTTTGCACAAATTTATGTGAAAAAGTCGAATGAGTGTGGTTGCGTGTGTGTCTCCTTGTGTGTGTGTGTGTGTGTGTTTCTACGTGGTCGTTTATTATCGAATTACAAAATGACTGCCAGGAAAACTTATTTATAGGAGGTCATAAAATCAGCGTGTGCTTGCAGTCGAGTGGAACAACAGCAATTGTTAAACGTCAAACTAATCAATGAGTTCACTAGGCGTGAGTTGCGAGACGCTCGCGAAGAAGAACAAGCAAAAGCAGAGGAAGAATACGCGTAACTATAAAAATTGTGGATAATGTTTTCTGTGGTTGCTTAATTCTCCAATTTAACCGACGTTTTAGCTTTAATGTTGCCAAAGGTTTAGTGTTCCCCACCGCCTCACCGCCCCCGCCCACCAACCACTCCCCCATTCCAATTTCTTCGACATAATTTACTTTCATCTCCGCGGAATTCGGTGGAATTTCCGCTCAGAATGAAATTAATTGCATCGAATTATTTATTGTTGCATTAAATGTTGCCGAAGAAAGCTTTTATTTAATTTAGGAAATAATTAATTAAAATTCCTTATTTAGTAAAAATTACATTCAATGAATGGAATTTAATAATGCTTAATAAACGTTATAATTTTCGATGCTTATAAATAACAAATAAAGAAATAATTTAATAAACTTTAATGTGAAAATTTTACGAAAACAAGTGAAATTTATTTACAAATTTAAATATTAATTTTGTTTCTAAAAATATAAATTAAAACGAGCAGATGACGTAAGCACAACTGACGTCATCGCTTGAATTGTCAACAGTTTTAAGCGATCAGCTGATGGGAAATTTTTAGCATAAATTTTTGCAAAAGGGGAAATTTTATTCCGTGCAATTTTGCTATTTTCCTTTGCGATGTCTTCGAATTTTGTTTGAGGTTTTGTCTCTGTAGGAGATTTTTAATTTTGCAATTGAGAAATTAAATTATATTTAAAATTAAATGCAACAAAAACAGAAAAAAATCCTCTTGCCAAAATAACTACACTTTCTTGGCATCACTCTGCAAAACTTGGCACCACTCAAAAATTGTCTCAAGAAGTTTTTAGTACTTGCTGTACTAAACAGAGTAGTAAAAAAAGGTATGCAACACATATTCACATATGGAAAAGCGTCTCAGCGACTGTCACAACGCCGGGTTCGTTTCTTAAGTCTCCCATTCTCAGAGTCCGCAGCGACTCTGTTCCGTTTCTGCTTTGGCGATTCAAATTTTGGTATTCATGGCAAAGAATGGCAACAAACGGCATTAAAAAAAAACAATCACTTGGAATTAGCGCCCTTAATCAGCTTTTATATGCATCGTCATCCAATTTCGAGCTGCTTTTCTTCTTCTTCTTCGGTCGCTGTCGACTGTCGTTAACGCTGACGTGTCACAGTGCGTTTAACAAGCAAAGTTGTTCATGATTTTTCACGCTAAGCGTAGTTCGCCAACAACTGTGCCGAATAATTAATTAATGCTTTGAAGGAAACGTAAACGGCCATTTTTTCACATAGACGAGGGCGCATAATTTTTGCTTGTTGACGGTTCGAAGAGCAGTGACCATCCTCCCCCTCCTCCACGCCCTTTGGCCGCGTGCTAGAAATATTTATTACATAATAAAAAGGAGGCACAAATGGCAGCAACATCACTGAGGGCAAAGCAAAGTTTTTCCTTAGGATTTCATTACTTCGCACCGGCAGCTGAAGCGGCCCCATGCAGCAGGACGACTCGACATCCGCTGCTTGACTGCGCTGCGCCTGGGAGCAACTTTCTAAAAATTTGAAGAACTTCAAGTGACTGCGTCGACATCGGCGGAGGTCGATGGTTCCTGCTCGACGTTTCAGCTTTAATTACGCTGCTTTGTTTTTGTTTTATGGGGGTTTTTTTGTTTTTTTGTTGTGTATTATTCTCATTAAAATTAACCCTCTCTTTTCTGCTTCTTTGCTGTCCTTTGCTTTACCCTTCGCCGCTTCCGGTATAAATAAAATACGTTACAATTTTATGAGCAACAGTGTTGCCGTTTTCCATCTTGTAGCAAGCATATCGACGGACGTTTTTGGGACAGGCGATGGCAAAGGAAGGGAGAGCTTCCTGCGTTCGTTCGGATATAAAAAGGCCAAAGGTTAAGTTGCCAGCAAAAGTGAAAAATTTATTTAGAAGCGTTTCAATTTTTTAGCCCAACAAAAAAAACCCTTTGACCATTTCAGCTGAAGTGTTTATAGAATACATAGTTTAGTGTTTCAAGCAGTTCAGTTCAGTTCAGTTTTTCTGTTTCCGTTTCTGTTGTTGTTTACTTTTTTTTACCTTTCCCGCGTCTCTCCCTTCTTTTCATAAAATTGTAGTAATTGTGGAATTTATCTTCCATTTGAAGGGATTTTTGCCCACTGAATCAAACTCTGTGAATGGCAGCACTTTTTGACTCATTTGAAATCGTTATATTATAATTATTTCCTCGCAATTGAGGTTAATTTTCCGATTATAGTCAGCGTATTTCTATTTAATTTAATTCAACAAAAGTGTGTCCTTTGCTTCTTCTACTACTAACACGGCGGCCTAAAATCTACTACTAAATGACTCATATTTGTACAGCGCTGGTTAAAGCCTTCGCTTGTTCCGGAAAATGGCGGTGTGGAAAAGCGCCTATACTGCTCGCTCACTCTTGCACACGCATTGGCAAAGTGCAAGAGTGAAACAGAACATCTGCGTAATTCTATTCCTAATTGCATGTCACTGCGGTGGTTTTAAAGCCAGGTGTTCATTGAAGAGAGAAGAAGTTCCGTGAAAAAATTAGTCAAATTCGTAGAATCCATCTATATTTCCACAGCAAAAATCTGAATAATTAACCATGAACAATATCTTCTATTCGGAAAAGTATTGCGATGACAATTTCGAGTACAGGTGATATGAGTAGAGATTGTACATGGTAAGGCCATTGACTAGCTTTTCGAACACTCCACAGACACGTCATCCTGCCGAAGTGGATCGCCAAGCAGGTTCCGAAAACACACCTCATGTCTGAGGCGGAGTGGAGGTCCATAGGCGTGCAGCAGTCCCGCGGCTGGATCCACTACATGGTGCACAGACCAGAGCCGCACATACTTCTGTTCCGACGCCCACTTGGACAGCCCACTGAAGGGCAACATTAAGTCTGGCATTCCAATCAAATAGTGCCAAACATGTGATACCAAAAAACTATTGTATTTGTATTGAGTTAAATAAATAAATAAATGATAAAAAATAATGATTTAAAGTCGATTTAATTTCATAGACAGACAAATAGAAACAAATAAGACAGCGGTTTCTGTCTGAAGAAGAAGAGTTCTTCTTCGATATTTCTAGAAGGATCTGGAATGTTATTTCTGCAGCCGATTTTGTCTCGTTTAATTTATTATATTTATGTGGTACTTCCATAAACGACTCACATAAGTGAATAACAGAGTTCGTTTCGCAATTAGCTTTAAAAGCCGAAATTTCTTTAATAGAAGCGTTTGATATTAATATCTTCTTGTAAACATGTTAGACGACGCTTCCAGTACGAATTTAATTTTTCTCGCAAATCCAGGTTTCTTCCAAGCCAATTTTAGAAATCAATTTTGAAATATATTCATAAATATAAAATATGAATATATAAATGATGTGAATATATATATAATATGAATATGAGTGAATACATACATATATATATATAATTAAAAAATTGGTTTTTTAAGATGTCGATTTCAATATTTTGAAAGTCCAGTTTACTGCAGCAATGCCACAGCCTAGGCTAGAACAGATTCCAGCTGCTCGCTGATGTTGGTACTCCTTTATCCAACATAGGATCGGACCTGCTACTTATTATTATTATTATTATCATTGAATTGGGTATAGCGCACTGCGACCTTTAGATCTATTGTGCCTTCTACATTCGTCCTTCGAATTACAGTGTATCCTCCAACCCCAGGCTCTTGATGAAGCTCGGTATACAGGTTGGGTTTAAATCGCGAAGCGTATGCCTCAGAGGCCAATACGAGCCCAGGCATTGCATTCTTCTCTGAGTAACAGCCTCACATTCAGATATCAAATGCTCTGGCGTCTTACGGCCACTTCTACAGAAGCGACATTCGTTCATTTTCTCAGCACCAATGGTTTTGAGATGACCCCTAAGTTTACAGTATCCAGTGAGAAACCCTGTAACAATTCTTGGTTTGTTTTTTGATAATTCGAGACAAAGCTTGGCCCTTGTTGGATTGTATCCTCCAATTAGAAGCTTCGCCTGTCTGAGTTCGATAGTGCCGTTCCAATATGAGGTAATATCGGTGAGCTCTTCTGTTCTACTCTGTAGGGTTCTGGTCACAGCAAGGGAGTACTAGCTCCCTTCCTAGCTAATTCATCTGCTAGCTCATTACCAGCTATCCCCGCATGCCCGGGGATTCAAAGAAGTTTTACTTCATTTATACTCTACAGAATATTAAGTCTTCCTAGACATTCCCACACTAACCTTGAGGTTATCTCGTAGGATGCTAGTGCCTTAATAGCTGATTGACTGTCAGACACAATGGCAATACTTTGGCCCCTAATGTTACGGCTCAGGTTGAGTTCGTATGTGCACGTTTATAGCCAGGACCTCAGCTTGGAAAATGCTGGGTGTGTTCCCCATAGGTTCCGAGTGTCTTATGTGAGGTCCTGCCACGCCCGCCCTCATTATGTCGTTTGAAGCAGTCATCATTCCAGTTCCCTTTGGTATTGAGTACTACCTCAAAAAGTTTCCCAAAACTGAATTGTTTGTTCACATCATGCCTAGGCTGGGTGGCGAAGAGAACGTCCTTGATAGCCTTGCTACTAATTATATTCCTTCTGCCTACACCTTCCCTTGCAAAACGCACGAGTGTCCTCGTTGCTGTCTGTTTTATTAGGATATGTAGAGGACTCAAATCAAGCAAGGCCTCCACAGCTGTCGTAGGGCAAGTTCTCATTCCGCCTGTTATGCATAGGCAGGCCAGTCTTTGTATCTTATTAAGGAAATTCCTTACTGTTACCAGACACGACCGCCTACCCCAAACTACACTTAAATATGTAATGATAGGTCTCCCAATGGAAGTGTACATCCATCGCATAATAAGTGGGTTCGGGACCCACGTTTTCCCAACTAGGTTCCTACATATTAATAGAGACCTAGTAGCTGTGTCTATAATCCTCATGTGCTTTCCAGAGCATTACAACATTCCTGCGTGATCAACAGTCCGCTTTGCACTATGTCACAGAGCGTCCCCTCAAACTCCCCCCTGGTCGCAATTACAATATCATCGGCATGCATCACGAATCATTGCACGTATATTCTTTGTCATCCTGGAATGTTTGGTATTGAAAATGGCGAAAATCAAGTTAGGGCCACGCCTACTTTTTATAACAAATAGGAATTATTTTGTGCTATTGTCGTATTTATCAGATTGTAGGCTTAATTCTGAGCTAAAATTAGCAGGTTGATAGGTTTCTAACTAGTTTTCTTTTGGTTTTCTTTTCAAAACCATTACCACATCTGGCGTGGCAATCCTCTGATTTTCCGCATTTTCAATACAGAGGAATCTTTGATGGCAGAAAATATTCGTACCGAATTTCAAGATAATTATTTTATTCGTTCTTATGTAATTGCCGTTTATGTCAATGTTATATGTCCGTGGGCGGACACGCCCATTTTTCAAAAACAAATTTCTACCTGAACCGATGCATTCGGGAAAAAAATTCCAGCTTAAAACTCAGTCTACAAGTTGAAACATTGACTTGTTTAAATAAATTCATATTTGATAAAAAATAGGCGTGGCGCTACTGCGATTTATCCCATTTTCAATACCAAAGAGTTTAGGATGACAAAGAATATATGTACGTGCAAAATTTCATCGCGATAGCTTCATCGCCCACGGATGTAAAGGTCCTACATCAAAGTTTAGTTTGCATGTTAAATCTGCCTTCAAGTTCTGTTCACCTAATAAGAATAGAGAGAATAGGAGAGGCCCTACTACCCCATCCGTGCGGTACACCACACCACACCACTTACCGCGAGTACCTGTATCCAATGTCAACTCTATGCTTCCTGTTGGTCAGAATTCAAAAGCCTAACTGAGCTCTTTGAGAAATTATAGAAGCAGAGTCAGAGTAACTGGTTAACATTAATTTTTTTATTTATTTATTTATTTAACTCTACATAAATACAATAGTTTTTTAGTATCACATGGGCACTATTTGATTGGAATGACAGACTTAATGTTGCCCTTCAGTGGGCTGTCCAAGTGGGCGTCGGAACAAAAGTATGTGCGGCTCTGGTCTGTGCACCATGTAGTGGACCCAGCCGCGGGACTGCTGCACGCCTATGGACCTCCACTCCGCCTCAGACATGAGGTGTGTTTTCGGAACCTGCTTGGCGATCCACTTCGGCAGGATGACGTGTCTGTGGAGTGTTCGAAAAGCTAGTCAATGGCCTTACCGTGTACAATCTCTACTCATATCACCTGTACTCGAAATTGTCATCGCAATACTTCTCCGAATAGAAGATATTGTTCATGGTTAATTAATCCGGTTTTTTGCTGCGGAAATATCGATGGATTCTACGAATTTGACTAATTTTTTCACGGAACTTCTTCTCTCTTCAATGAACACCTGGCTTTAAAACCACCGCAGTGACATGCAATTAGGAATAGAATTAGGCAGATGGTCTGTTTCACTCTAACACTTTGCCAATGCGTGTGCAAGAGTGAGCGAGCAGTATAGGCGCTTTTCCACAACGCCATTTCCCGGAACAAGCGAAGGCTTGAACCAGCGCTGTACAAATTGGAGTCACAGCGGCTGCATTAAGTAGTAGATTTAAGGCCGTCGTGTTAGCAGAAGAAGAAGAAGCTAGGAACATACTTATCTTGAATTAAATTAAATACAATTGCGTTTATTATTGGTAATTAAATGTAAAAATTAATATCTTATAGCCTTTTGTTGAATTTGTATATGTTTAGATTTACGTAAAATAATTTTTCCAGACTTTCTCTGTTTAGTTCTTAGTTTTTCCGTCTTTTGAGGGCAAATAAATTTGTATCTGGTAAAGTGGCAAATTTTGTTTGGTAAAATTGCAAGAAACACCGATTTTCCACTATACAATATTCAATATACACTTTCAGCAGCAATATTCATTAGAAGGGAAAATCAGACATTTATGGTGAAAGACTCTCAAGAAGGTTTCTCGGTGAATAGTGTAAATGCCTTCACAGATAAAACGCGGAAATTTCGGTTAAAGGATGTATAAGCAATTAACTATAAAGAAGCAATAACATCCCGGTTAACACACCGATTGATGGTGGTGGATAATCGAGTTGCGAACATATTTGCGGTCTACTGAAGCGCCTCTAATTGGTTACGAAATTGACTAGAAAACTGTAACCAATCCTGATTTTGTAGTGTTTGCTACATTGATATTAATCTGCAAAATATCAAAATTCGACTTAATATTCAAATAATTGGGACACATTTTATATTTAATTACCATTAATAATGAACCCATTTTAATTTAATTTAATTCAACAAAATTGTGTTAATTGCTTCTTCTACTACTAGCACGACGGCCTTAAATCTACTACTTAATGCAGCCGCTGTGAATCCTATTTGTACAGCGCTGGTTCAAGCCTTCGCTTGTTCCGGAAAATGGCGGTGTGGAAAAGCGCCTATACTGCTCGCTCACTCTTGCACACGCATTGGCAAAGTGTCAGAGTGAAACAGACCATCTGCCTAATTCTATTCCTAATTGCATGTCACTGCGGTGGTTTTAAAGCCAGGTGTTCATTGAAGAGAGAAGAAGTTCCGTGAAAAAATTAGTCAAATTCGTAGAATCCATCGATATTTCCGCAGCAAAAAACCGGATTAATTAACCATGAACAATATCTTCTATTCGGAGAAGTATTGCGATGACAATTTCGAGTACAGGTGATATGAGTAGAGATTGTACATGGTGAGGCCATTGACTAGCATTTCGAACACTCCACAGACACGTCATCCTGCCGAAGTCGATCGCCAAGAAGGTTCCGAAAACACACCTCATGTCTGAGGCGGAGTGGAGGTCCATAGGCGTGCAGCAGTCCCGCGGCTGGATCCACTACATGGTGCACAGACCAGAGCCGCACATACTTTTGTTTCGACGCCCACTTGGACAGCCCACTGAAGGGCAACATTAAGTCTGTCATTCCAATCAAATAGTGCTAACAATGTGATACCAAAAAAATATTGTATTTGTGTTGAGTTCAATAAATAAAAAAAATAATGATTTATGGTCAATTTAATTAGACATGCAGCACATATATAAGAGTAACTAATAAGAGAAAAAGAATTTCATTTAGGCAATAAGTTAAATTTAATATTTTTCAGTCAGAAAATAAATCAAAAACTTTGATTTTCAGCATCATTCCGGGTGGCGTTCGCAAACGCCAAAACAGCGCTGTTTTCTATTCTCCTTTTGCTCTTTTCGTGGTTTTTCATCGTATCTGACGCCAGCGTCGATAGATTCTGAAGCCACTGCGTCGGCAGAGCGCCCGACTTAGGGCAGGCGTACGGTTGGAGAATTTATTGGTAATTTATGTGTTTTCCAGGCGCTAACAGCTGTTTTGGTGTACAGAAAACGCACAATTTCTGACGGTAAGAAAAAGGTGTCGGTGGTATGATGCCGTTTGTCGAAAATTTCTTCTTTTTCTAACGAGAAAATACTCGTTAACAGAACTGTGACTGAAATATCCGCTCCTGGTCTTTTATATATGCTCTATATCTTGTGTGTATTTGTGACAAAGCCACAGTTCGCAAAGTAGATACGATAATACATTTAATTGATAATACAATAATTTAATAATACAATAAATATTAGCAACAGAGGCATTAGCTTCCATAATTTCCAAAGAGATGCTGAGTTTTGGTAGTTACAGGAAACGTAGTAAAAATTGTATTTAATTTAATAATTTATTTTTTAATAAAAGAGTTTTCCTGGCTATGCTCCTGCTTTAAGTATTTCAAGACTTTTTTTTGTGTAATTATGAAAATTGTTATGCAAATTATCATAATATAAATACGTCAAATATAATTTTGAAAAAAAGGAAAAAAGGAAAAATTAACATCGTTTTGCTTCTAGAGATAAATTTGTTAATTTAACATAATAAAAATTAACTAAAATGTACTAATGAATATCTTATACTTTACATAGCACCCATTTACTTTGAGGGTGCTGAAGTTTGGAATGGGGACATATGCACCTTGTACTAAAATGAAGCGGAAATGAAATGAATGAAATCTTTAAACAATATAACGCATGATGTAATAAAAAACACCGGATAATTAACACAAGAAACGGTATTAGGGATATGAATATGAACATTATAGTGTCATCTGCTGATATTGTCAATTAATAATGTTCGGACGAATCGGATAAAACTGAAATTTTATAAATGTTTTGTGAATAGACACTTGTTTCCATATCACTTTTCATTTCGAAATCGTTGCAGCACTTACGCAATCTCTTAAGGGAATACGGAATAGTTAGGAGAGCATTTATGTAGCATTTCCAACTTTATTCTATTCCGCTGCTTAGTTTCAATTACGTTCATTGTGCGAAATATTCTCTCTACGTCTGTATTGATAAGCGGAAGTATTAACAATCCACAAACTAAGCTTACAAGTTCATCCAAAGCATTTTCATTTAATGAGTAACTAAAAATATGTTATATATCATTTAAATTTTAAATTATTAAAGTTTTCTGTGAGGGTTGGAAGAGAGTTCCAAAGCCGAATGGCACCAATGAAGAAGTATCGGCTACTACTGAGAAAACTGCACCACGGTACAATGAAATTCAGAGCTCTGGCTGACTGGAAACGCTCAAGTTTTACGTACAGATAATTTGGACATTTCGTATGAACAATCTTATATAAAGATATAACGTTCAAAGCATTGAGATACTCCAGCAATGCACAACCCAGAATTCCCTTTCTCATTAAAGAGATATGCTCAAATCTCGAAACATCATAAACATACCTTGCAGCATTATTAAATGCTACCAGCAGCTTATGCTGGGATTGAGAGTCAAGACGACAATAAACCGTGCTGAAAAATACCACATGGGGCATGACCAGTTGCTTAACAAGCCTACGCCTAGTTTCAAGAGGCAGACTCGCGCAAGCATCTTAAAATACCATAAATCTTCCCTACAGTGACATTGACATGATCAGATTTTTTACCTTGCTAACAAAATTCAATTTATTTGACCCAATAAACAATGGGGGAAAATCATCAGAACTGATAGCGTTCCTCATAATTGGCAAGACCAGGGACTTCATAGGATTAATTCGCAACATGTTGGTAGAAGCCCAATTACTAAGTGCAGATAAATCACTGTTTAATTTGCTACTTAATTTCTGAAGTAAATGAAACGGTTTATACAGATAAATTTGAATGTCATCAGCATAAGCACGTATAGCAGAAATTTTGCATTCCAAAAATATGTCAGTAATAAAGATCGAAAATAGCAAGGGGCCTAAGATGGACTCTTGAGGAACACCCGTTGCTACAGCTTTACTCGATGACATCCTCCCACCAACTTTAACAAGCTGCATTTTATCATACAGATAATCGGATAGCAAACTAGCAGCACTACTACTAAAGTTGAACCAATAACTGAGCTTAGCGCAGAGCGAGTTGTGATTTACGGAGTTGAATGCCTTAGAAAAGTCAATAAAACACAAAAACGTTAGCCAGTCCTTATCATAAGTTATTCTGATATCATCTGTAATTTTTAACATAGCTGTTGAACAGCTATGACCATTCCTAAAACCAGATTGTAGAGGACACAGGAGGTTATTAGAGTTAAAAAAGGCAGACATCTGTTCAAACATGATCCTTTCAATGACCTTACCTAAAGCTGGTAAGATACTTATGGGTCTGAAGTCATCAAGGTCAGAAGCTGTAGAAGTCTTAGCAATAGGAATTACTATGGCAGTCTTCCATATCTCAGGAAACCCGGAGCAGGTAAAGCAGTGATTTATTATATGAGTCAGTGGACCAACAATAAAAGGAATAACTATCTTTATAAATGTAATTGAGATCCCATCCACCCCAACTGCTTTGGAGGTAATTCTAGATATATATAATAACCGACATCGGACTCACTCACTGCGGAAAAACCAAAAGGCAAGACAGCAGGACTAAAAGATCGTGCTGGTAGGTTTACATGGACAGGAGAGCTATTGATACCATTCGTGCCATTAACTAAAAACCTGTCATTCAGTTCATCCGGGTTTAAATTACAGTCCACAGTGACCCTATCAATTACTTAATGTTAATCCAAAGCTCTTTACTGCTCAGATTAGGATTTAGTTTAGAACCAAAATACTTTTTCTTTGTGCTTCTTAACAAAGACGTTATCGCTGAGACAAAAGTAAGATCAGAGACAAGACAAACATCAAGTAAACTAGGTTCACAAGCAGGAGCATACCGAGTAGGCGTGTCAACATTAGTGAGGTTTAACGCACACATTGATATATAGTTCAAAAAACTTTCACTAACCCTATCCATAAGTAACAAATTAACATTGAAATCACCACACACAACAAAAAAAAAACATAGTCAATGAGTCTTCCAGAGAGGTCTGTAAAAAATGGATCTAGACTAACACTACGTCGAGGGTTATATACACAAGATACTAAAATTTTACTTTGATTGTCAAAAATTACAACATTCAAGAACTCACAAGATTCATTACCTTCATTAACATACTTAGAATTAAGAGTAGTTTTGCAATAAACCGCAACACCACCACCCCTACGGTCATTCCTATCATTCCGGTATAGTTTGTAGCCATCAATATTATACAAAGAATCCGCCATCTCAATCTTAAACCATGTCTCCGAGACACAGATCACATCAACTGCAGAGCTCTCAAAAATATAGTCAACCTCACATAGTCAAGTTTTAACCCATTAAGACTCCGTGCATTAAAGTGTAATTTCTTATTATCAAGAAATTATCAAGAATCTTCTTGTCTTTTTGCATCTTCCCTGAGATGGCTGGAAGTACATATAATTTCACCGAGTTTCTTCAAGTTCGCAATTGTCGGATATTCTGATAAAAGGAATATTTTTTTGAAGATTTTTTTCTTATATGTATATTTTATAAATTTATTTGACATTAATGCTCAATGAAGTTTTCCCAAATAGAATTCCCAATACTTTTCGCCTGTTTCGTTTTTCGCAGAAGATATTCAATTTTCCGCAATCTAGGGACTTTCCCGCAAGTAAACAGTTTGAAGGATTGCCCAGAGATGGCAGCACTGTTGATGAGTGCTTCTTTCACATGCATATTACCAAAGTCAACGCAACAATTGTGGCACGATTGCTTGTGTACGCACTTTATTTGAGTTGATTTTGTGTGTACAAACGAAAGAGAGAGAGAGAGAGAGGGAAAAGGGAAAAAATATAATTGAATAGAATAGAATTATATGTAGCATTAGTTTATACAGGAACATTCAAGTTTCGAGACAAGCATTCAGCTGTTTGCACAGTTTTCAGCGTTCTTATTTCTGCAATGAGTTCACGACGATTGTTTTTTTATGCTATGTTGAGTCTTTTCTTGTGCGGGGTGCAATGAATGCTTAAATGTCATTAATATGTCAGAAAACCTTGTTATTTGCACACAAAGCGAAACACTTGAGTGCCCACAGCCATCGTGAAAGAGCTTTGATATGAAGTGTGATGGCTGAGGAGTCACCGTGACGTATACGCAACATTCAACTCTGTATTCAAATGAAAAGTCAAGCTGACTGCGCTACTCAGCCCCAGCTATTCATTAAATTAACGCAGCAAAGCAGAGGTAATTGTTTCATTGCTATCCAACGGTTACACAGAAGCGACAAGCGACGAGCGACACTTCAAGCGGCACAGAAGCCACATGAAGAAGAAGTCCTTCGAAATCAGATATGAGTAGCATTTCAAAGGGGAAATTCTTTGAAAACGGAAGAAAAATCACTGATGACGTTCTTCAGATGCTCGTCTCAGCAGAAGCTGACGATGAAATAGCAACAAGTCGAAGGAAAGAAACGTCTGTCATGTGAAGGAAAAACTAGGAAATGATCATAACCAGAAACTAGAATAATTTTCATTAAATTATTTGATTTGAATTTGAATTTAATTGCAATGAATGCAGAAATTCAGTTTCGAGTCGTGTGCAACCTCATCGAACGATTGCAAAAGGATGTCGAACGAATTTGAAACCTCATTTTTGGCCTTTACTAAATTTAAATACGGTTTAAAAAAAAATCACTGAATATTTTTGTTCGTATTTTTTTTTTTGCCTCATTGCTTTTTATTTATTTTTGTAGATAAACTTCGATCCAACCGACGAAATCGTTCCATCGTCAGTCAATTATTGCCAATTTACACGTTTCTATAACAAATAAAAACCGATAATAAAAAATTCGTTAACCTACATTTTTTCATTGTCGATAACAACGAATTTTTTCAACGATATCATTTCATAGAAGGTTTGAAGTTAAATTTTGTAGAGTAGAGGTTTTTATTGCTCTGCTTTTTCTGTTCAAAATTGTCAAAAGCGTCACCTCTCACCGCGTCTGTCCTCGTGCTGCCCTCGAGTGTATTTAATTCGCATGCCTCGTGACTAATATCCTTGTGACTACAAGTGACACGCTAGGATACGCTGCCAAACGCCAAACAAACGAACGAAAGAACGCCGATAGAAGCAACGATATATCATCGATAGCAATAAAACGAACAGCACCAAAAGCAACAACAACAACAACAACGACAACAACAACAACGTATGTAATCACAACAACACAAAGGCAAAAGCAACAGCAACTGAATTTTTCCTTTCTGAATGGAAACAAAATAACTGAGAAGAAAAAACGAAAAATAAAAAAAACTATAAAAAGCATAAAGAAAAAATAAGAAGAAAAAGCAATAGAAAAAAAAAACAGATTAGAATTCATCAAATCGATGTGCTGCGCATTTGCTGCTGGTGACTGTTACATAACGGTAAAAAAGAGCGAAATAAAGCAAAAAACACTGTCTGAGGATGTAGAAATCAATAGGAGAGAAACTGACAAGGAAACATGATTAAAAAACATGAGCCTGAACTTTTCTCTGGCCAAAGGTCATGCATTCAAGAGCCACAGAATGAAAAATATTTAGTTAATAACATCGATTTTAGTCTACCACTCGTTATTGTTAATATACAACTAGTTATTGTTAATTTACAACTCGGTATTGTTAATTTACAACGAGTTTTTGATAGTTTACGATTAGTTTTTTATTAAAATTTCGCTATAATTAGCATATGCTCGTTATTCTAGGCCAACAACGATTCTTAAATCTTCTTGTTTTCCGTCTACAACTCGTTGTTGTTGTGAAAAGTCTCCTAGTTGTTACTTTGATAGTCGGTACTAGTCCATATATCTGTATTGTTGCTCTATATCTCTTCAATTACGATTCGCTTACGACTTGTTGTCAGTTTAAAAGTCGCTGTTACGCTACACAGCGACTCGTTGTTGTCGTTAAACTAAGACTCGTTGTTGTTCTAAACTAAGACTCTATTTTATTAGCTTAAGTCTCCCTTTAATTGTCCTGAGATTCACTTTGTTTACTGTTTGTGTCGTTGTTGCTAGCCTAAGAATCGTTATTGTCAATCTAAGCATTTTTTTCTATCACTTTAAAACTCGCTACTAAGCAAATTATCGTTATTGTTATTATACGACTCGTTTTAGTTATATTACGATTCGCTTTTTGGCCTAAAACTCGTTGATGTTAGCGTATATATCGTTTTCGTCATCTTGGGACTCGTTGCTAATCTTCTTCTCGTTCCTGTTCATCTGTAGTTGTTAGTCCAAGTCTCGTTGCTCTGATTCGTTGCTTTTCCACTCAGATCCTGTATTGTTGAATATTTTAACGTATTTTATTTTATTATTACTTCAATGTAAATATTCGGGTCATTCCACTGACGCGTTTTCTTATTACTTCCTTTCCCTGTAACTAAAATGAGGTGCGTCAAAGGAGGAGGAAGTGGATACAGTAACTAGCTGAACTTTTCAGGGTTCAGGAAAGGGCGAAGCAAAAGAAGCGTGACAAAACGAATGGAAGAAAGGAAGGAAAGTCCAAATCAAGGCGAAGCAAAATAAAATGAATTTTAGTAAATTTTTTTTTCTGTGTTTCACTGTTCCCCGCCCTCTTCACCCTGCGGATGTTCCCGTTACACGACCTTCCGAAGACATACGCCAACGTCCAACGTCGTCTGGGTTCGAGGTGAGTCTTTCAGCGAGTCCAACGGCGATTAAAACATTTCTGCACGTCTGGAACAAGAACGAATATTTCACATTTCTGGTACGATGACCTATGGAGAGGGGAAAGGAGGGGGAGAGAGAAACATTTAGAGGTGGATTCTTGGTACTTCTCGTTTGTTTAATAGATTAAAGTCAGTCTTCGGATGACCAAGTGGACATTCCTCCCACGCTTCCTACTTTCTTCCTCCTTTCACCTCAACTCACCACAATTCACCACTCCATATTCAACTACTAATAAATTCAACTTCAGTTGCTACGAGTACATTTACCATTAAAATTTTCTGTAATCTTTTTTAATGATGAAAGAAACAATCACAAAGAAAAAAGGGAAAATTCGGGTTTTCCCAGGGTTTCGCCCCAAATTTGTCGTTGTTATTAGTTGCTGTTGTTTTTGTTGTTGTTGTTGTCGTTTGTGTTGTTTTGCAAATTAAGTGAACACAAGCTGCTCACTGCTGCTTATTGTAGCGTGTAGCGTGCAAAGTGGTTGTTAGTCAAGTCCAAATGTTCTCTAATGACAATTACACGCCCCCCTCGCCATCTCCCACCCACCCACCACGCGATAGTTTTTTTTCATTCCCTTCTTTCGACCTTTCGATGAATTTTTTCCAAGTTTAGTTGGCAACTCGAGTGGCTTTCAAATGCTGATACGATCCGCTGTCAGTTGATATATAAAAGAAAAAAAATGTAAAAAGGGAGGAAACACGAACAGAACGAAGCGCAAAAATGGTAAAAGGCTCTAGGAATTAATTAAATATTCTGAATAGAAAACAGAACCTTTTCAAAATAATGTTTTGCAGTGGCTCAAATGTAAATCCTGTTATTTAAATGCCCACCAACAACATCCAATAAGAATCACGAATACACGACGGATGACGGATGACGGATGACGAGTGCACGAGCTGCGAGCGATGTAACACGAAGTCGACTCCCGCCAAAACTTCCACGAACGGCGAAAGTCAACAGAGTTGCTTTGAAATGCCCGAAAGAAAATTCACCCAGCGGCTTTTTTCCGCTTGAAGTGATATAAATTGAGTCAATTCCTCGTTTGGTGCCATGATTGATGTGCAATTATTCGCTTCTGCATGATCGACGGCGTGCTAATAATAAACTATTTTGATTGCGATCATTTGCCGCAACATTTGATGAAGTGTTAATTGATTCGACGAACGGCGATGGATGCGATTCGATGAAGGAGGCGACGTCGCCAGTCGCTTGGATCGATGATCGACGCTCGGCTGCAGTTGGCCAATTTATGGGCTTGCAAAATGAATGCTTTGATGTGGTAAGTGGTGGGGAAAAGCAGAGAGAGAGGAGGGGAAAGGACGTAAAGGTAAAATAAAGGAAGGTAAATGTCGGCATTAATTGCAAAAACCAACTCTGACTTTGAAATGATGTTTAAATCTTAATTGCAGTCAAATAAACGTTCAATTAAAAGCCAAATTCATGCAATTTAAACGCTTTTCAACCGCGACGAGGGCGCAGATTTAATGAAAGTCGGCGTTAAACGATGCTTCAGTTGAAAAGTGGCTGCGATTCAGTTTGGCAGCGTGACAATCTGATTCATTCTGTTCATTTTGTTCATTCTTTTCCTTGGTAAAGTCGTCATTTTCGCTGCAGTCCTTCTCACAGCCTCAGCCACCTTCATGGGCCAACATTTGGCCTGAAGCCAACGTCTGAGTGTGTTGTTTTTATTGTTGCCGGCGTCCCTTGGATTAGTTTCTGCACGATTGACACAGTGCAACACATGGCAGCATCATATCACATCTCAGCAGCGAATATAAAAATAACAACAACAACGTCCATTGCAACATCATCCTCATCATCACCTCCACATTCGTCTTCGTCAACGGAATCATCATTAAAATCTCTGTTGGCGATCCGAAGTTCATCTCTTCAACATGCATAATTAATTTAATTATTTCTCGACGCTTTCCTTGCTTTCCTTCTCCCTCGCAACGTCGCAATTCTCTCTGCACTTTTTCTGAATTATTTAGCGACTATAATAAATAACTCAAACACAACAGAAACGACGAACGACGAATGACGAATGACGAACGACTAAAGACAACTGCGAGCTGGAAAATTACATCCCTCGTCACTCGTTTATTTGCTTCCCTTCTCGCTGATTTGAGTAGTGAACGAGAAGTCGCTGCTTCAACGAGTTGCTAGTTGTGCTTCTCATACTCGTTGCTTGCTTGTCGTTAATCGTTATAATTGCGATTCATCGTCGGATTCACAACGAGATTTCTAGTTACTCGTTGGCTTGCACAGTAAAACTCGTTTGTGTGATAGCGATTTGGAATTTTTTTTTATTATTTCTACGGAAAAACTCCTCATTAATTATATTTTTAGATAGTTTTTTATTTTAGATGATGTAAATTACGTTTGCGCATCTATTTTTTTCTTTTTTAACCATTTTTCGACTCGATCCACATCCATTGCGAACTCTTTGAGTGATGTTTAATATTGAACATGAACCAGAATCGATTGAAATTTCTTCGGAGTCTTTGTTAACTCTGAAAATCAACGCGAAACACGTGACTTTTTCAATTAACAATTTTAATGTGTCGCGCTGGGTTTCAAAAGTTAATAAAATCATCAACAAAGAAGCATCAATTTCCATTTCGCTTCAAGCTTTGCGTTCCATTGCAAAAAATGCATTTCTTAAATGTGACAATTAAAAATACGCGCGCTAAAAAAACAACAACAACAAGCACAAAGCGGATCTCTTATTAAGCGACTCTCCTTCGTCACGGCGACACGAGCAACGTTGCTCTACGTTGCGTACGCTTCAACTCACTCTCTCTCTCACGCTCTCTCTCCCCGATTGCATCTTTGACTGGGTTGTGTATTTCTAATTGGAGTTGAGCGTGTTTTTAAAAGCAAATAAATCAATTTAATGGGAATTCGTCTGCGTTCGTCGTCGTCTGCTTGATTTTCCTATCACGTCGCTGCTTGCGGCCATCACAACGCATTAAAAGTGACAAGAAGTAAGGAAAACCTGAAGTTTCATTATAATAATTCCTTAAAATGCTGTTGTTTTTTCTGCATAATTTTATTCATAAATATTTAAATATCTTTAGAACGAGGAAAATTTCCTTTGATGTCCATTCGAATTTTTTAAGAAAAACAGAAAACAGCACACACACACACACGTGGCATCAATGGAAAAGCTGCCTGAGTTCGATATCAATTTCCAAACACAATTGAAACAATTTCATTTGGCTAAAAATAGTTGCTCGAGGCGAACTAATTGAAGGCGAACCTTTTAGCGGCGATTCTTATCTCGGACAACCAAAGTACATAAATAAATGCATTAAAAATTTTCAACACTTAAGAAAACCGAAAGCAAAAAAAAGCCGTCGCCGCCGCCGCCGCTGCTGCTGATCTCCTTGAAAATAGAACATTTTTGTGACCATTCATCTTCGTCATATTTCGTGTATTTTGCAGAATTTAAAAATATGTGAGTATTTTTTCAAGCAACGAAATTCACATCGAACAGAGAAGAAGAAGCAAAAAAACAGATACGAGTAGCAGAAAACTACAAAATATTAAAGTAAATATTTGAAACAACGCATTCTGCGTCAATTGAGATGAGGATGCGGATGAGCGGGTTTATTTTAGGCCTTTTCTTCACTTCAACGACGAAAGTCGCCCACGCAAATCCATCATTTTTCCAACTAAACGAAAGCTGATCTTTTTTTAGCATCTTGTGTAAACCTGGAGGAAACGGTCCCGGAACAGGGCTTTACGAGGGCTGCGGGGAGTGGGGAGCTTCTGCCATGTGTTTAAAAACTAGACTGAAATCGAAATGATTTTTATCGAGCATTTTTCCAATGAATGGAAATAATTGAGAAATCATTCGATTGATAATTCATCATCACACACACACACACACAGCATCATTTCACTCAACCACAAAAAGCCATTTCGCCCGATTTATGTACAACTGTCGGGGCTGTCGGGGATCCCCTCCGCCCCTCCTCTCGTCGAGTGAATATTTCTAAAAATTTATATGAATTTTATTTCAAGTTTGACACGCGGTCGAACCAATTAAAAATTTATTTTATTTGTCGGCTATGAAAGAAAACCTGTTGCTGTGCTGCCAGCACCAAAAAAGTTAGTAAACGTTTTCAAAATCATTTCCATTGCAAACATTTTGTTAATTAAAAAGTATTTTTTGACACATGTTTCATTTGTAGTTCAGAAAGAGTCACGTTTAATTTAGAAAAGTTACTTGTAGAAATTACGCTTTCTGAATTACAAGTAACAATTCTGAAATACAAACGATGCTTTCTGATTTCCAAATGAGTCTCTTTAAATGACAAATGACGCTCGCTGATTAACAAGTTTCTATTCTGAATTATAAGTGACGGTTTCTGATTTACAAATGACACTTTCTGAATTACAAGTAAAACAGGTGTAGAGGTGAGGTTCTACAGGGTCTGTGTCTGGAGGCTAAATGTGTCCTAAGTTATTCCATGCTTACAGTCCTTCTGTTATTCCTCCTGTTCCTATCGAAGTCTCCATAGAATATTTTCCTGCCTTCAGAAATTGCTTCTTAGAGTCTGTCTGTGTCTACGATCTGTCTCCTTCTAGAGTCCGTCTGTCTCTCTGGACACTACCACTTTGTCCATTGTCATTTCCTGTCGCCTGTCGCCTGTCGCCGTCTAAAATCTGTAACTTCCTCGAAAGATTGTCTCAATCTACGTTATATGTATGCCTAGACACTGTCTCTCTTCCTCTGTCTAGACTCTCTCTTTCTCTCTCTCTCTCTTTCTCTCTCTCTCTCTCCAAAATTTATTTGCATGCCTGAAGCCGAGAGTCGAAAGTTTTTCTCTGTCTAGGCTCTGTCTCTGCGATGATTCTGCTTCCTCTTTTGATTCTGTCTCTCTCTCTCTCTCTCGCTCTCTATCTCTCACTCTAGATGTCTCTATCGCTCTCACTCTAAATGTCTCTATCGCTCTCTACTTGGTTATAGAGCTTTCAATCACTGAAATCCCAAAATTGATTTCGTTTTTCTTCCTCAAAGTGAACTTGCGTTCGTCTTTTCTTAGTTCGCGTTATCGTCAGCGTACTGTAATATCAATGACATGAGATGTAATAGGAAACAAGGTCTGTTGTTGTTGCTGTCTGTAATTTTGACCAGGCCCACAATCGCTGTACGTTTGCCAGCGATTCGCCTGCTGCTCGCACCCACGCCATCGGCTCCGCACGTCGACAAAGATTAGGATGAGCAGCAGCGATAATTTACAACCTCAAAATTATTTATATACAAATTTTTGTCCCGTTAGCAGCACATCGCTACACAAACGATTGCTTTTATTTCTGCTAACACAAGATTTTCTATTTCTGTATTTCGTAGCTTTTCAAATCCAACACGACACATGAAAATCGTTAATGGAAAAAGTCACGTGTTTCGCGTGGATTTTCAGAGTTAACAAAGACTCCGAAGAAATTTCAATCGATTCTGGTTCATGTTCAATATTAAACATCACTCAAAGAGTTCGCAATGGATGAGGATTGAGTCGAAAAATGGTCCAAAAGGAAAAAAATAGATACGCAAACGTAATTCACATCATCTACAATAAAAAAACTATCTAAAAATATAATTAATGAGGAGTTTTTCCGTAGAAATAATATAAAAAATTCAAACTCGCTATCACACAAACGAGTTCTACTGTGCAAGCCAACGAGTAACTAGAAATCTCGTTGTGAATCCGACGATGAATCGCAATTATAACGATTAACGACAAGGAAGCAACGAGTATGAGAAGCACAACTAGCAACTCGTTGAAGCAGCGACTTCTCGTTCACTACTCAAAGCAACGAGAAGGGAAGCAAATAAACGAGTGACGAGGGATGTAATTTTCCAGCTCGCAGTTGTCTTTAGTCGTTCGTCACTCGTCATTCGTCGTTCGTCGTTTCTGTAGTGTTTTATTTGGAAAGTAGAGTAACGAGATGTGAATCATTTAGAATCATTTTCTCTTCTCATTTTCCAATTACCAACCGATCTCTATTTCGATTCTGGAGCAGTTCAATGAACTCGTTTTCCAATTCCACGCGGGAAAGTAGAATTTCTGTTCTCCGCCGATTTCTGCAGAATTTCTTTGCCTTAACGATTAAAGGTAAAAAGCGACTTGGTCTCAATTAAAATGAAAAATTATAGCAGAAAGTTAAACGCAAACAATTAACACAGAATCAGCAAGAAGAAATGCTTAAGAAATGAAATAAGTTGTCGTCAACGGTATCGACATCGATCAACTTTTAATG
Source organism: Thecophora atra (assembly GCA_937620795.1). Taxonomy (NCBI): domain Eukaryota; kingdom Metazoa; phylum Arthropoda; class Insecta; order Diptera; family Conopidae; genus Thecophora; species Thecophora atra. The sequence goes on from OW569398.1 coordinate 87,390,610, forward strand.
ATGGTGAATCAACGTCGTCGTCAGCGGAATTGAAAAGCCTGTCCATCGTCGGTGTTAATAAATGTATAAATACGTGGAATCGATCATTATAAAAGGCACACAACGGTTTTAATGCTTTGCGAGAACGAGAATTGTACAAAACGGTGAACAAACTGGCATCAAGAAGAATCCGAAAACCGTTCTTCAACCGATTTCTGAACGATTTGAAAACATTGTGTTCTATATAAAAGAATGATTCATTAATGTTAATATTCATGAATGATCAAGTTTTGTATTCGTTTTCCTTGGGATTCCCAGACTGCGACTCATTTCGGACTCTTGTAATTCACTCTGACGCAAATTGATGCAGCGTTTCATTTGTCTGATGTCGCAGTTCAGTTTTAATTACGAGTCTCGCGCCTCGTCACGAGTGTTGCCAGCGTCCAGCAATCTTCAGCGAGTTGCACAGTGGCTATTATTAGAAGCGCAAGTGAGAAATTTCAGCATAAAACGTTCACGGATGTTGCTATGTTTTGCACAATGCCTTTTAAACAAAGTCATAAAACCAAAGATGGATCTAAACGATGGATTCCATCGATGTTTTATAATTACAATCAAAGACGTGCTTCAATGTTGCAACACAAAAAAAAACGCCGCAACACGACACCAAAAATTGTCGTGTCTGTAAGCGACGAAGCTGACACGAATCGTCGCCATACGGAAGTTTCTTGCGGCTGATTTTAAGTGAATGCCTAAAAATAGACAACGCTGAATGCAGTTACTAATTCAGAGAAAACTTCAGTCGGCGGCTGAGGGCAGCAACAACAACGTGTGCAACTCGTTGATTGTTGTTGTTTATTTATTTTTATGTATTGAATGTCATATTTTCATAATATAATAAGATTTTTAATTAAATGTTAATTATGAAGAAGGAGAATTTGTGTTTGTTTATGAATTTTAATTAAATTTAAAGTTTATCAATTATTTTTTTCTTTTTTTTTGTAGGCTTCATTTATGACGTCATGTCTGCAATCTGCCACTTCCCTTCGTCTCGTCTTCTTCTCAATTAAATTCTTCACAAATAATCGAAAAATGCAAGATTTTCGCTCAGTGTATTTTAGTGTTATTTATCAATTGTGGTCTAGGTCAATAGACTAGAATTTTCAACTAAAAAAAAATATAAAACATCTTCATACATAACAACAAAAAAAAAAATAAAATAAAATATAATAAATTTATAATAATTCACACATGAAAACATTTCATATACAAAATAAAAATAAATTTTACGTTTCTGCAGTCGAGAAACCCAAAAAAAACAAACAAAAAAAAAACAAACAAAAAAAAAACAAAAAACAAAATAAAAAAACAAAAAATAAAAAAATAAAAAATTAAAATTAAAAAAAACATTCATATCTGTCTCAGTTGATAGGAAAAACAAGAGAAAATTTTGATGAGATGTTGTTGAATTGCTTTACTTAATTTATTCATTTAAATGTGATGATTTTTCGATGTCGTTTCTTTAAAAATTTCGCATAAATATTTTTCAAAATTGTGCAAAAGAAACAAAAGCTGAGATGATATTTTAGCTTGAGCTGATTTTAAAAGAGATTTTGATTAATTAATGTACATGAGATTTATTTTTTTAATGGGTTGTTTTGTGTTGTTTTGAACGAAACTTTAAAATATTTAAAGAAAATCATGAGAATTCTTTTAAAAATTCTTTACATTAAATAATTGAGCAATAACTATAAAATTAATGTTGCTGTTGAATGTTCAAGTTATCGTGAGTCGACTGTGGAGGCCAATAAATATAGTTTATAGCTATTTGTTTGTTTTTTGTTGCTTTCTTGTTGCGGTCACCGTCAACAAATTATTTGCTAGTTGGTCGATGGACGGAGAAAAGACGGCGACAGGCCATCAGGGAGCTGAAATATTTGGCAGACGGTCAAAAGATTTTATGGCACACCAAAAGAATACAATTTTCAGGAAATTTACGAAAATTCCACTTCGTAATAATGTAAATACCGAAATCTGTGTAACGAAACGAAGCACAGAAAGACACAGAAATTATTAAAATGTGAATAAGGAACAAAGCTGCTTTCGCAAATAATTTAAATCAGATTCAAACCAACAAAAAAAAAGAGTTTCTTTAAATCAAATAAATTCTAAAAAGTAGAAATATTAATAAATAAAATCATTTTATAATCATTTTATAGAATTTACTGCGGCTTTAGTAACATTTTCAATGAAACTTCGCATTTTATTACAGAGAATTTGAACCAGAATCGTAGTTAAAGCGGTTTTTAATGGGTTCAGAGTCCCGCTTCAGCCGCGACTTTAAACAGTGGAAAATTCCAACTAAAATTACAGATCCTTAGCTTAAATTTAGCTGCCAAATTCAGGCACAAAAACACATTTTTTAGGATCCATCGACGAAGATTCTTGGCTCACAGAAATTTAAAAATTTATTTGTGTTTATTGATGGAGTAAATTCGACAATCGACGAAATACTTAAAATAAGATTTTATTATTTTATTTTTAAATCATTGCGATTAATTATGACGCTCTGAAATTTATTTCCGGGTGCGTGCTTGGTTTCTATTTCGAATTGTTACTTTGTTCATTCATCGATTTAATAAATAAAATCGGTTTTTATTGTTTTCGTTTAAAGTTTTCTTTCGATTTTTCCTCAATGTTTGCATTTTTTCTGTTTTTCCATCACCTGGAAAATTTAATTCTCCACAAAAAAAAAACCCATTCAATATTAATTTTATTCACTTTTCCATTGTTTACATTTCGCTAGACAACACAAAAGAAACACATCAATATTAATGCAAACATCAATTAATACATAAACAACGATTCTGAAGAAAATAATGATTTTTATTAATTTAACTGACCGCAAAAAATATCACGACTATGAAAAAGCACGGAAAAACGCAAAGCTGATGTTAAGTAAACAGCTGCACAATGAAAACACAATTTAATTAGCTTGAAATACAATTAAATTGTATACAAATGAAAACAATGGCCACAGAAGAAGAAAGCCACAAAAAGACAAGAAAACAACTTCTTCAAAAATTCGAAATTTTCACGCTGCTTTTTCATATCATTTCGAATTTAGTCGAAAATGTTGCTGAAAATCGATATAATAAAATTGATATATATTAAATAATAATTTAACTATAACTTTACTCCTTCGGCGTTACATAAAACTGCTAATTTTTAACTATAGTTTAAATTAACTAATTATTTAAAAGGGGTATTTACTAAACTTCGTTTTTTCCCAATTTAATTAACTGTTGATTCCTTAACTAAAGTAGCAATTAACTACATATTTCAATGAAGGAATTTATTAAACTCGTTCACGCATTTCAAGTTTATTTGTTACACCTTTTATTTAACTGTCGATTGCTTAACTACTCATTAAACGAAAAGCATTAAATAAAGGTTTTCAATTATTTAACTCCGTGTTAAGAATTAATTGATTTTAGTTAATTGTAATCACTGTTAATTAAATCCTAAATAATAAAAAAAAATCAAACTAAACAAGTTTCGTCAATTTTAAGCAAGGCTCATACAAATTGCTTAATTAAGAGTTAACTCCAAATTAAATGCTTAGCTTACAGCTAAATACGCTTTCTTAACAAACTGTTAAATTTAAAATCAACTGTTAAGTAGTTGAGTTAAATATGCAGTTGGTTTTAACAACGCGTTAAATTCTTAACGTTAGTAATTGCAATTTCTTCTTCAATTAAAAACAGCAAAAAACTATTCCAAAAAACTATCCAAAGAAATTAAATTCTACAATAAAATAATGAGAAAATATTCACATTGAAATTTTATGAAGCCATGAATTAAAAAATTTCAAAGCAATTTTCTCTAAAGTGAAATAAAATTAAAAATGAAATTTTATTGGAGCTACTTTCTTAAAAAATTAAGAAATAAAAAAAACAAAAGAAAAAAAACAGAAAAATAAAAATAAAATTAATTGAAAGTAGTACTAAAATATTCATGCCATTGAAGCATACTTGCAGGCGCCCAAAACACTTTCCTTATTTCTTAGTGTTTCATTAGCGACAAAAGTTTATTTCAAATTAAAAGCCAGTGTTGCCATTAATATTTAATTCATCGATGTGCAGAGTGCAGCAATGCGACGAAAATTTACGGGGGGGAAGAGAGGAGTTGGGAAGTGGATGGGGAATGTGACGAATACCGTTAGGGTTCCGCAATTCGAAGAAAAAGTTTCGACTCCGACTGCTGGACGCTCCTTTGAAGAACCTCACTGAAACAATTATTTTCCATGCGCCAGAAGAGGCGCAATTTCAATTTTACTATTTGTTGCATGCACAACAGCGCCTCGCCCCGTCGAAACCCCCCTCCCGGTGGGGACAAATCGCTGGCCCAAACTTAGACACGCCGAAAAAGTTGCTGTTTAATTATGCATCCGAGGGAAAGAGCAAAAAGAAGTCATTTTTTGCAGCAGTCCAGTCTTCATCAGCGAGCTGCATTGTAATGAGCAACATGTGGTTGTATGTGTGAAGTGTCTGTGTGTGTGTGTGTGTATAACTAGATTAGAACAACAACAACAACAACAGCAGCAGCACTGCGGATACAGATTCATCTGCAGCCGAGAGCTCGAACTCAATGTTTTATTTAATGCTTTTGTTGTTGGGCGACTCAAAGCCGAATCCATCGACACCAATAGCAACCAGTTACAAGCCGTGCTCCTGCCCCTCCCCCCGCCCCTCTACACTCAACCAAACACATGTTGTGCCGCTTGGGATGTGTTTGGTTCCACAGCTGATGTCGTTGTCGTTGCCGAAAAGCACAGCAATTATGAAAACTGGACCAGGTGCCATTCCCTTAAAATTACTGCTGTCCCCTCCAGCAGCCCGCCCCGTTCTCGTCCTTCACAGGACACAGTTCAAAGGAGAGCAACGGGTCGCTTTCAACCGAATCCAAACAACAGACAATCAACGAACAAAGTGACATTTTATTCAAGGTACTCGCAGGTTATTTATTTATGCGCAATTTTTCTCTCCTCTCCCCCCCACCCACGCCCCTTTTCTAACTTCATTTATTGTTAAATTTAACGTTTTTTAAATAAATTTCCATTTTTGATGATTTCTTCTTTATTACGTCACATTAAATGACATTCGAAATCAGCTGATTTCTGACAATAGTACTTAACAACCGTGTTAGTATTTAACAAGGAAATTAACAACGTTTGTAAGCTTGTTAATTTCGGTCTTATCACAAGAAATGAGTTGAAAAAATATCTTCAAATTGAATATTTTCTGATAATATTTGAACAAGTTGACATTCAAAGTAATTCCAATTAAAATAGATTAAAAGAATGTCGAATATTTAATTTCGCTTCGTGAATTTTGTGCCTTTCACAACTTTGACAAAAAGTGACAAAAAATCATTTTTTAAATACTGCAAAAGAATTAAAAAAGAGGAGATAATTAAGAAGAAAGCAAATCATACAAACGTAATGAATTCTTTGAGATATCTTCGAAATCTGACAAACGTAATGAAATTTTACAACAAAAAAAAAAACCTGTTTGTCTTTAATAAATAAAGGAAAATCTTTAAACTTCTGAAACGCAAATCAGAAAGAATTTCGGAAGAGGAGGGAAGGCGAGTAAATACGCAATCAGACAATTCGGTTTAAATGAAATGAGTTGTTGTTGTGGGAGTTAGAAACAGAACTGTTCAAAGGGGAGGAGGACAACGAGAGCCACCACACAACGACAACAGCAGCCACTACAAACAACGTTACAAAACTAACAAAAGCAGAAATTGCAGCAGCATCTACAGTGCAACCTCGCTTAATGCAACTAATCGCAACACTTAAAAGTCGCGTTAACCCTTAAAAGTTGCTATAATCGAGTGTAAATTTAATAAAAATCAGCCAAAAATTGTAGATTTCTATTAAAATAACAAATTTAAAATTTTCAATTAATATTCCCATTTATATTACGTCGCATGCTTACAACGAACATAATATATTCGTACAATAAATAAAAAAAATAAATGAATAAACAAAAATAAATAAAAATGAATAAATAAAATAAAAAATAAATAAATAATAGTAAAAATGTTAATTTTAATTAATAGTAAATATTAAAAATAAATACTATTAATTAATGATAAATATTAATAATAAATAATAATTACCAATAAATATTAATAATTAATATTAATAATAAATATAAATAACTAATGATAAATATTAATAATTAGTATTAAAAATAATTACTAAAAATTAATAATATACATTAAAAATAAATATTAATAAGAAATAATAAACAAACATTTTAACATTAATTATAATAAGTGAATTCTTTCAACATTCTTTTCTCTTTTGTAACTGCCACAAATACTATTAGTTGCGTTAACCGACGTCGTACTGTATTTCGACATCAGTGAGAAGATGCGTTTCTACTCTTCGTTTGATCTTGCTGCTGCTGTTGTTGTTGTTGTCTCTGCAATTCTCTCCCCTCTCCACAGCGTCACCATTTCGTTCGCCATGCTCTGTTCAGCGTCGATGGCAGCGCCATTTGTTAATGCGCTTTCTCTCTCTATGACATGAGAGCATTTCATGTCTCTCTGCGACATGAGAATGCTTAATGAATGCAAAATGTGACGATTGAAGGACTCTTCGCTTCAAGAAGCTTTTTGTAAGCGGTGTGCGAGAGGAGATGAGGGTCTGGCTAAAGCAACTGAGTGTGTCTCATCTCATCTAAGGGCCGATGAGGAGTGTGAGAGAATTTCGTGTTAAACAGAAGAGTGACATCGATAATTACAACAAACATTCAACACAATCAATCGATGCGTCTTTGTCGTATTGTGGACTTGACTTTGAGTTTTGATTGATTGTTTGGGTGTGTGTGTTTGTCTTTCTATCTGCCTATCGCTTAATACGAGATGACATCAGCTTTGATTTAATTTGAATAATTTATGATAAGAGATGTTTGAAGGCGCTGTTATTTGTGCTTTGAAATAATTAGAGTTTCTTCGCTTCTATGACTTTTTTCTTAGAGAAAATAGATCAGAAATTGCATCTGTTATAACCAGCACACAAACACACACACATGCACACCTCAACTCAATCGTTTACTCTTTGACAATGAAGCACCGTGAGAGTTTATGTCGTTGTTATTGGCGTGATTCAGCTTTGATACGTTTCCGAATTCCGTGATGAGCTGCGGTTGAACAAATTGCTACTACGTATGCATGTGTGTGTGTGTGTGTGTGTGTGTGTGTGTGTTTATGACGAGCTGCTCTATTGGAAGCTGCGAATGTGCATCGTCCACCGCGTCATTCACTCGCTTCGCTGTTCATTTGCATCTGTTGCTTGAATTCGCGTCAACGTCTGTGGCTTTCGTTTGTATGTGTGTATGTGTGTGTGTGTGTGTGTGTTTTGTGTCACACAGAAAACCTCTACGGAAACGGAAATGACACTGGAGCGGAAGGATGCATTAAACTTCAACAGAGTAAATTTGTTGTCACCTTTCTCTATCTCTCTCTCTCTCTCTCTCTCTCTTTGTCATAAAACAAATTAAAGTGGAAAATTGTCAGTAAAAATATTTATTTTATGCAGGAAATTGCATTTGTTGTTGCTGTTGCACAAAGGTTGCAATATAATAACCAGCAACCTTTTGTTGTCCCTTTGAAAAAAAAGTAGCGGGAAAAGAAAAAGCAATAAAATTACGTAACAGCAGGAAAATTGCATTCACATACGTGTTTGTGTGTGTGTGTGTGTGTATGTTGAGAGAAGTTCGTTATATAACGATTAATTTCATTTCATTTCATTTTGTTTCATTTCACTTTGTTTGAATGAATTTATTTGTTTTTTAATTTATTACGAAGCAAAAGTTTCTCATCTTCTCTTCTTAATTGCGCTTTTAATATCCTGTTATTTATTTTAATATTGATATTTAATATTTAATTTGATTGTTTTTCTAATTTAGTTGTTAATTATCGTTCAAATGAGAAAAGATTCCATTAAAACTGAGCAAATGTCGCATTGTTATTTATTTATTTACTCTTTTATTAAATGGCACGGAATGGAAATGAATTTGGAACGTGGCATTATTAAGTGAACACACGCTCTTATGCGAAAAGAGACAACAAAAAACAACAATGAATGTCTGCGACGCCTACGACGACAACGTGAATGCAGTTGGTTCACGTCACACTTCGTCGCATGAGGCTGACCTCACTTCAGATCGCCGCTCATAAATGACAAAGCAAACGCAACGAATGCGTTGTTCACTCGTGCAGCTTCGTCCGTCATCGGTCAAATGTCGCTGCGTCGGCTTCAATGCTCTTGTTCGTCTTTCGGTTTGTTGACACTCGGCTTTTGTGAACATTTTCATAAATAATTTCATTAACTTTAACATTGATATTTAATTGTTAACAATAATAATAATAATAAATTTTTAGAATAAAAATAGAAAAAAAAGAAATTAATTTTACTTATAATAAAAATTATTTATAGCTCACATTTAATAGAAATAATAATAATAATAGATTTTTCATACTAATTTAATTCATTGGTCGGTTTTTTATCGTCGGACGTGTCGTCGTCAGTCGCTTAATTGCAATGAGTTTTTCTGGTCTCTAGCAAAAGTGTAAAAATTGTGTAAAAGGGGGGAAAAATAATAAAAAATAATAACAAAAAGAAAACATATATTCATTATTATATCCATTATTACTCAACGACAGAGTAAACGATCTTTTTTAAATGGTTACCGATTTCAAAACTCTTTCGCAACACGACGACGAACTTTAAAACGCTTTCCATATTTTTTAATTGCTTATTTATATTTTCGCTTTCTTCTGCTTATGTGAAAAATGAGCTCCTTAAAGTTTTAATGAGGTAATAAAATTATTTAAGCATATATCATTAAATTTCAGTTCCTCAATTTAAAGCACACGAATCGAATTCTCCCCGCGACGAGCAGAAACTGTGGAAAAAGTGCACATTAAAAGAAAAACCATTGAAAAGAAATACGAAGAAGCGAAGGAAAAGGGAGAAACCACAAGTATTCACAATGGAGCACGGATTCATTCTTCATTCACAGGCCACCCGATCTGTAAACCACCCGAATCATGATTTATTTTTCATTTCATCATTTTATTTATTTTTTTATTTTATTTTTATCCATAAATCGAGTGAGTGATTATTATTATAGATGCATAAAGATAAATAAAATGAGAAAAAATAATAAAATGAGAAAAAAAAATAAAATGAGATAAAATATTGACATGATTTATGAGTTAGAATTAGCAAGGTTCCACTGTTTTTATTTGTTTATTTTGCAGTTTGCAATACGCAATAAAATTGCCATTATTGAATTGGAAAAAAATAAAAACAAATGGGCTATGGAGCATTAGAAGCAACAACAACAACAGCATCCTTTAATAGGAAAAGTGATAAACATTCAGAAAAGTGAGGCTGGCTTTTAGCTGTGTGTGTGTAAAGCATTGGGAGTATTTTTAATGGGCGCGCTTAAACACAGATATCGAATTATCCAATTAACCTATTTCGCTTGCAGCCTTTTCTCTGCACCGAAGAAAGGAGATCATTTTAAATAATGGAAGAGTTTTCTGCTGTAATTTTGAATATTCCGCCTGAAACTGTTTGAATGTTGCTCAATGGACAATGCAATTCACCTCAGCAAATGCAATGCAATGCGATTATTTGAATTTTGCAACGATTTGAATGAATAAAAATCGAAAAAAAGGTTTTAATTGCGAAAATTCGAATCCAGAAAATACATAAATAAAATACAATAATAAATAAAAACTTAAAATTAAACATAATCGTTGGAAACTGTTTAATCTTTTATAAAATTAAGAATTAAATTATCTTGGTATTATTTAAAGTTATAAGAATGCTTTTTCTTTCTGTATTTAAAAAAAAATTCTATGTAAAAAAGAAATGCTTAAGCTTCGAGATGTTATTACTGAGACTTTAGGATAAGTTGAAAATCCATCGAGGAGAACATCGAAATTTGGGGCCATTTTATCCACACATTTCCAAGAAATTAACTTAAAATTTTAGAAAAATTTAATGTGAAAGAAAATCTTCATTGCAATACTTCTTTTCAAGGGAACGAAAGAGAATTTATTTCAGAGAATTATTTATTTAATTCCAACATTCATTCCAAGATTCATTTCAAAATTCCAAGGAAAACATTCATTCCAATCGTTCATTTCCAAGAAATTCATTCAAATTCATTTTATTACAGTTAATTTTATAAAAAACAAAAAGACTTCATTTCAATATTCATATCCAAAAGAACAATTAGTTTCAGAGAAAATGTTAATCATTAAAAAAAGGATTCATCCTGAGGTAGAATTCATTTCCATGCAATTCATTCAATTCATTTCATTAAGTCAATTTATTTCATAGAAAATCTTTATTCTAAGCTTGATTTTTAAGAGGAAATTCATTTTCAATAAAAGATTCATTTCAATATGTAAAAAATTCATTTCAAGGATTCCACTAAATTCATTCTCATTAGAATGAATTCTTAATTTCTTCAGAGTTTGAGCATTAATTCCAGAGAAAAGATTCATTTGAGAGATAATCTTCATTCCATTGTTCATTTTTAAACGCAGAAATCATTCAAAATGTTGGCTTTATTTTAAGAGAGCCTTAAATTCATTTTAGACAAAAAAAAAGGAAGTCATTTTATAGAAAATCCTCATCGCAGCCTTCATTTCAGAATGAATCACTTCATTCACCGAAAGAATTTATTTAATTCGCGAAGTTATGAAATTCTAGGAATGTTTTTTTCCTGCTTTAAACACGCCTCGAGCAGCAGACGATTTCTTCACTCGCCCATTCGCAACTTTCAAGGCGAAAAAAGGCTTTAACATAACCTTCGACGATATTCAATCGTGGTTGTGACTCAGCATAAAAAAAAACTTCTGTTTGATGTTTTCTTTACCTTTTGCTTGTTTGTTCTTCCTTTTTTCATCTTTCAATTATTTAATTTTTGCCTGTAATTTATGAATATTGCGTCAATAAAATAAAGCATTGCGTCAGTCTCAACTAAAAAACTCAATTCCACAATCGTTTGGTTGTTTTTTCCCCCCACCCCACCCCACCCCCTTCGATCAACGATTGCATCATCAGTTTGAAGAGTGAAAATTTGCAGCTAGAAGACATCAATTGCTAAATTCATTAATTACCAATCAACAGCCATTTTTCTGTTTTATTATAACACAAAACCCGAAAACAACTAAAAACAATATTGTTATTATTATTGCTTTAATGAAAACTTTACTTCACTTCATTTAAAATTAAGAAGAGAAACAATGAAAGGTCGCGTGAAACGAACGAACGCCAAGCGAAGCCTTGACCAACTCTATGCTTCGCAGGTTTAGAAAATAAATAATAATAATAAAACTTTGCTTCGATTTCAGTGGAATCATTCATTGATGTTTACCTTTCCTTCCATAGCGAAAACCGTATCTAAATTCAAATACATAATAAAACAAACAAAAAAAAACAATAAATGGAAGAACTCAAGCTCATCGAAGCCGTTGAGAATTTCCATTACAATGAACGGCGAAGGAAGTCAAGCAGAAAACCTCAGAATCAAGTTGCTCCAAGAATCAAGTTGCTTAGTCAAATGGGGACGAGGCGGGAGGAGCGAGGAGCGGGAAGCAGCTAAATGCTTACATAATTAATTAAAAATAAATTGAAAAACAACACACAAAAAAAAACCCCCAACAGTGATTTATTCCATGAAAAAGTTGACAGGATGAAGGGAAAGGGCGCAGGGAGGGAGGGAGGGCGGGAGGGCCGAAAAACATCCAAAAACCATGATTGATGTTTATCCAAGCGCAATGTTTTTAATATTCATTGAATAATAAATAAGAAACTCATTAAACTCAAAGATCTCTCTTTTGGAATATCATTTGCCCAAATTTGAAATTTCATCAGTTGCGGGAGAAGTTGGAAAATGTAATTATTTACATTAATTATAATTTTATTTATTATTTAGTCGTTCATTAATAATTTAACTCGTTTATCTAAACAATTTCTAATTAATTTCTTATTTATTCGTTAATAATTCCATTTTTTTATCTAAATAAATTTTTTTTTAATATACTCTTTATTTCTTTTTATAAATACATAATTACAATTTTTAGAGATTATTTAAATGAAAAAATTAATTATTAAATAGAAATTATTTATTAAATAGAAATAAAATAAAATAAATAGTCATTGTTGGAAAGTTATAAATATTTTTATAAATAAATAATTTCCATTTAATAAATTTTATTATTATTTATTATTATTATTTTTTTATTATTATTATAAATTATGTTTAAATATTATTAATTAAACATAACCTTTTATGTACTCTTGAATCGAAATAAATAAAATAAATAAATAAATAATTAATTATGTATGTCAATAAACAATTTCTTTTTAATAAAGTAATTATTTTTGTATTATTATTTTTTTATTAGTATATTATTTACATATATAAACAAATAATTCCGATTTAATAAATGTACTTATTTACATAAATAATTGCAATTTTTAACTTTCAAATAATTAATTAAAATGAAAAAACCAAACTCGTTAATTCGTTATTAACGAAATTATCGTAACTTTAACGAGTGGCCGATTTAACGAGCAAGTTAACAAGCTGCAAACTCTTGTTAAATATCCTCTTTAATTATTAACTTAGGCATCAGCTGTTAGCTAAAGTTCACATGTTTCAATTGTCCGAAAGCTGCCATCGCTTGTCGCAAATCAATTGTTGCTTGTCAGATGTCAGTTTTCGAGTGTCAAAAAATCAGCTGTTGCATGCCATAAATCAGCTGTTTTCCAACTCCATTCACGACTCTTCACAAAAGGTATTCACAATTAAATTGACGAATGATTGGATATGAATTTCACCGACGGATTTACTATTTTCTCGAATAGATTTAATTACGAAATCCGTTTGCTTTCTCGACATAAAATCGCTACTTTCATATTGTTAATTTTCCCACAGAAAAATAAATGATTTAATTTATTACATAAGAGTGAAACAATTCGCTGTTAAATACATGTGTTGACGTTGTTGTTAACTATTGATAATTGCAATCATTGCGATTTTTTATTGATAATTCATGAAGAAAGCACAACAAAATTGCAAAACCCGTTCCGATGCATAATTTTACACTTGTATCTTGTCCGATTCGATTTTAATCTTTTCTATAAATTAAAACGAATAAAAAAAAAAGGAAAAATCAGTTGATTTGTTAACCGGAAAAATTGATAATAATATTGACCATTTCTATATAACTATCAATAAATAAAGAAACAACCAATTTTAATGTTTAAATTATATACAAAGAAATATTTTAAAAATCCTTAAAAAACTAAAAATCTATTAAATTTAAGATCTTTCCCCTTAAAAACTCGAAAATGGGAATAATTAGAATAAATAATTTCATTCAAAAAGCAGATTGATGATTTATTTATTTAATTAAATTTTAATTAGTATTATTACTGAATTATTTAATAAAATTGTTTACTTGATTTGGGAGTGTACTGTAAAAGCAAAAATGTGACTTGTTCCCAATTAGAAAAATCCTCGGATTTTCGCTTAATTCAATTTCAATTGGAAAAAAGCTCGGATTTGCGCGCTTAATGAGTTTGTTGATGAGCGGCTGAAGTTTGAGTGAGAAGCGATGATTCATGGTGCCATCATGAACAGGAAATGAATCCATTGAAGACGCACAATTAATCACTGAATAAATTATCGAGTAATTAACGAGCGGCTGCGTGTTGTTCGCTGCGACGATAAAAGTCCGTTGACGAAGAAATCGTTGAAAAGAACTCTCGAATCGAATCAAATCAAATCATTAAGCAAAGCGAATAGCGAAGTGATTTCAGCATGAATGTCCGTCCAGCAGCAACAGCATTCAGCTCGTGGTTGGCCAACAGGTATTTAATGAAACCAACACCATTTGTTTGCATCACAGTTTTCTTGGGAAAGCAGCAAAAGCAGCAAAAGCACCGCCGGACAAAGCGATATCCCAACATCGACATCGACTGCACCACGGCGATTATCTCTCGGTGAGTTTTTGAGTGGAGGAAGCGCGGCGGGGTGCGGCTCGGACGCGTTCCACAATCGCAGCGCTTTGATCGATGTGGTTCATTGTTGCTTTAGTTTTCAGCTTTCTTCGGTTTTTAGCCTGAACGGCGAATTACTCGGCGCTCGGCGCTCGTTGACGGGCTGCAACCTGAACGACCGACAGCTCCATCGCATGCTCACTGCCCGACTCAGTGAATAACTCAGGCAGCCGTCCGATCTGCAGGCGGCACATCTGCACATGGACAGATTTTTCCGCTGTTCACTGTTTGGACATCATCACACATCAGCTGCTGGCATCGAAGTTTTTAATGGGATTGATCTGTGCTTTTCGTGTTTAGTTGCAGCTATTAAAGCGTTTAATGTCGTACTTCAGTCACTTTGTAACGAACGCAAAAGAAAAAGCAATAAAACAGGCTGAAAACATTTCAATCGACGATTGGAATAAAGAATTTTTTTAGTTTTCTTCGAAATAATAAAGAAAATTCAAATGTTTCACAGAAGCAAAATCTGAAATTGAAAATCTGCAAAAATAACAACGATTTTTAAAGCTCTTCATTTAAATATGCAAACAGGAAACTCGCGATATTTTGAACTGATGAAAAAGAATTTTAAAATGTGATGAAAATTGTCCAATTTCAGTTTAGATATTTTCCAATAATTTTTTAATACATTTTCAGCGCATAGAAAATTATAAAAATGATAAAAAATATAAAAAATAATGTAAAAAAAAATTATATATATAAAAAATCATAAAAATCATTTGCAATTTCACTACAATTTAACTTTTAAATTAATAGTCAATTTATTTGACAGTCATTTAAATAAATTTAAATAAAAAACAGTCACTCGAGCGGCGTTTTTTGCGTTTCATGTATTAAAAGTTTTCTGTTGAATTTGTTTTTGTTTTTTCTGTTATTGTGTAATTACACAATGTTGTAAATTGTTTTCAACTTTTACCAGATTCGAATATTTATTCAATGTTTCGTAATCTTTTTTAAAATCGCAGACGAGAGAAAAAAGAAATCCATGGATCAAATCTCGTAAAATTTGAATTTCAAAACGAACGAGCGAACGAACGAACGAATGAACTACGAACAACCACTCGAAATGATCTCTAATAATAATAATAATCATAAAATGTAATCGCAAACGTTAAGAGCTCTGGAAACGTCGCTGTCGACGTTCGGGCAGCTGCTGAAGTTGGCAATGAATGAGGAAAATGGAGGCGAAAATCTGTTGCAGCCATCGAAGGCGAGTTGCGAAAATAGTAGATAAGGAAATAACGAAATATTTCAAAATTCAAATTTTTCCGCTGCTTTTCCTTGATCTGTTTTATTGAAAGATTGATGAAGCATTTCCAATCAGCTGGAAAAAATTCTGCTTAAAAACTCGTTGTTACTTTGTAACAATTTAACGTAACGACGTTACGTAAAGTTGTTACAAGCCTAACCAGGTGTTTAACGCAGCAGTTAGTGTAACCAGATCATTATGCACGATGCCATGTTTAAATAGAACAGCGGGAAAATACCGTTATTCGGCAATATAAACGACTGCGGAACCGGTCTCGTTCTTCTTTCCGGCTGCGATCTTCGAAGGGAACACATCATATTTTAAACTTTGTAAACCGTGAAAATAAAGCTCAGTTACACACTAGAAAAAATCCGCGCTTATCCTTTTCTGAGGCAAACATCGATAGGTAAGAAACCACAGGAAGTCTAGTGAAAACATTAAACCTACGCTGGGGTCCTCGTGATTGGCGGTTGGAACTTTGTCGATTTTCCCAGTCAGAGAGATTCTTTAGTCTGACGACTGGAAAATCTGCACAGGTTGCAATAGCATCTGCGTCGCGTCGTGGTTAAAGCTTTGCCTGCGTTGATTTGGCAGTCAGAGTGATTTCTTTAGTCTGACGGCTGTTAAATCTGCGCCGCGCGTTATTCACGGACATTGTAATAACCCCGACGTCGCGTCGTAGTTGCGCTTTGTATGCGTTGATTGTGCAGTCAGAGTGATTCCTTTAGTCTGACGGCTGTTAAATCTGCGCCACGCCGTCTCACGGGCGTCGTAACAACAACGACGTCGCACCGTCGTCGCATTTTGTTTGAGGCTGACGGCTGTTAAATCTGCGCCACGCTTCCTCACGGACGTCGTAACAACAACGACGTCGCACCGTCGTCGCATTTTGTTTGAGGCTGACGGCTGTTAAATCTGCGCCACGCTTCCTCACGGACGTCGTAACAACAACGACGTCGCACCGTCGTCGCATTTTGTTTTGAGGCTGTCGGCTGTTAAATCTGCGCCACGCCGTCTCACGTCGGACATCTGCGCCGTACATTTCTTCGCCGCGAGCGTCGTAACAACAACGACGTCGCACCGTCGTCGCATTCTGCGAACACTGCGCTCGAAGTTATTTCGAAAGAGCTAAGGAAAAAATTTCTGTTGACGAACCCTGGCACCGACGGCTAACCCGGAGCAAAAAGGTCGTCACAGTGGCGCCCGAACAGGGACCTAAGTAGATTTAAAGACAAAGAAAAGAATAGATAAAATCAGAAAATTTTTCAACACGAAGGTCAATCGTTGACAAAACCAGACTTAAGCAACGCTGCGAATACATAAACAAGCTAACGCAGAGCAACAGAGATAAGAACGACCATGGTGAAGACAGGGTGGCTATACGTCCTGACTAAGGAACAACTGCAGTCCGAAATGGCCACGTTTGAACTCGACACGAACGGGAAAACCGACGAGTTGCGCAAAAGGTTCGCGTCTTTTATAGTACATACGCCGCATTCGACGGAGGAGACGGAGCGCCTCCAACAGCTCGAAGCAGAGTATCAACGCTCCAGATCAACCTCCGAGGCCCGCGGCCCGAGCACAGGTCCTCCAGGGAATGACTTCCTTCCTAAAAGCGTTGATTCAATGTTGCAGTTCTGCGCACCAGGGAATGACTTGCTTCCTAAAAGCGTTGACTCAATGTTGCAGTTCGGGGTACCAGGCACACCAGCTTTGGTACAGGAGTCCGCTCAAACCACCGACACGGGTCCATGGACACATCCTACGCACGGTGCAGCCCAAAGGCCGGTTGCGAATCCTACCAACAACTACGCGCCCGTTATCGACCAGGTAAGGAAGTGGTCTGTAAAATATGACGGCGGCAGAGAACCACTGGCTTTCATTGAAAGGATCGAGGAGCTGACAGAAGCATATGGCCTTGACATAAATCTACTTCCACGCGCAATGCCAGAACTCCTCAAGGACCGCGCCTTGTCATGGTATCGTAATAATCAGAGGCGATGGGAGAGCTGGCAAGCGTTTAAAACTGACTTCATGCGTTTCTTCCTACCAGCCCGCTACTTCGAAGAGCTAGAGGATACCATTCGACGGAGAACACAAGGGCCTCGTGAGCAGTTCAAGGACTTCGTCCTTGCCATGCAAAGTTTAATGCGACAAGCCGATTACGATGCCGACCAGCAACTCCAGCGGATTTATAAGAATTGTCGTAGCGAATACTTACTATATATTCGACGGAAGGATTTCTCGACGCTGAGTGAGCTGATAAACCTGGCCGAGGACTACGAAGGCATCCACATCGAGAGGGAACGCGTTGTACCACCGCGTGGGCGTTATGAGCAAAATCGAATGGTGACTGACCGCCAGGAGGGTGTCATCGATGTGAGGTCGGCCTGCAGGCGATGCGGGGAGAGCGGCCATTTTTGGAGATCCTGTCGACGCCCTGCTGTCCTCTTTTGTTGGGAATGCGGGCGACGAAACGTACGCACCGTCGATTGTTGCAGGGCTCGGTCGGGAAACGAGCAGGGGAATCGCCATTAGCGAGGTATGGCGAAGACCCCGAACGCAAGGACGCCTCGTATGTAGAGTCACCTTTGAAAAGCAACGGTAGCAGAGTCTGGGCTAAGGTAGCCATCGGGAATCAGCGGATTACGGCCACAATAGATACGGGAGCCTCGAGAAGTTTTGTAAGCGAATTCATAGCAGTGGAGTTGATGGACCAGGGCGTAAGGGGCAGCGCAGAAATTCAGGTGCAGATGGCCGACGGTGGAGTGCGGACAGTAGACCGGTCGCTTCGGGTCACCATACGGCTCGGAATCGCGGAATGCGACGTCGAACTTTTGGTTCTGCCACGAGTTTTAGACCATCTGATTCTTGGCATGGATTTCTTGTCTAAGATAGGGACAAAGATTGAGTGTGGCGGTGAAACCGTGTGGCTCGACGCAGGGCAGTCTAAAAGGCGAGTCGAGGACATGGTGCGATGCCACTCGATATTGGAGGCCCGAGAAAACACGATACAACCGCGTCGGAATGAAGGCGTTGATCACGATGAGGCAGCGACAACACCACGTATCGCTGAGGAACCACGAGCAACGGACGACGAAAGAATCGCGAGGTTCTTGGAGACCGAGTTACAGGGCTTTGACAAGTTGGTCGAAACGACGGACATCGCTGCGCACAGCATCACCATGCGCGACGAGAGGCCAATAAAGCAACGCTACTACCCTAAAAACCCAGCAATGCAGAAAATTATTGACGCAGAAGTAGACAACCTACTGGAAAGGGGCTGCATCGAACCATCGCACAGCTCATATAGTGCACCACTAGTATTGGTGCGGAAGAAAACAGGAGCCTGGAGGGTCTGTGTTGACTACAGACAGCTGAACGCCCATTCGATCCCAGACGCCTACCCGCTACCTAGGATTAACCACATACTGGACCGATTACGCGATGCACACTACATCAGCAGCTTAGATTTGAAGAACGGGTATTGGCAGATCCCCATGGATCCGCACAGCAAGCAGTACACGGCTTTTACCGTGCCGGGAAGAGGTCTGTACCAGTGGCGAGTGATGCCGTTCGGGCTCCATTCGGCACCAGCGACGTTCCAACGAGCCTTGGACCAGGTCATTGGAGCACAGCTAGAACCTTTCGCATTCGCATATCTCGATGACATCATTGTCACTGGGAACTCCTTGGATGACCACATGAGGAATCTGGCAGAGGTACTGAGGAGACTTAAGGCCGCAAAGCTGCAGATTAACCGGGAAAAGTGCAAATTTTTCCAACGAGAACTAAAGTATCTTGGCCATGTCGTCAGCGCCGATGGGATCCACACTGACCCCGACAAAATTGCCGCAATACGAGATCTAACTCCCCCTAAAGACGTGAAAGGAGTCCGACGGATCCTGGGCGTTGCGTCCTGGTATAGGCGTTTTGTTCCGGAATTTGCAGCCATCGCGCGCCCGTTAACTACGCTGCTTGCCAAAGGAAAACGTTTTCACTGGGGCGAGCAACAGCAACAAGCATTCGACACACTCAAACGGAAGCTGACAGAAGCGCCGGTGTTAGTACGCCCGGATTTTAACAAAAAATTTACTCTACAAACGGATGCGAGTGACTATGGCCTCGGAGCGGTCCTCACTCAGGAGACAGACGGGCATGAGCGCGTCATTGCCTACGCTAGCCGCCATCTTAGCGACGTGGAACACCGATACTCGACGACCGAAAAGGAGTGTCTAGCCATAGTATGGGGAATCAGGAAGATGAGGGCATATCTGGAGGGCTATCACTTCGTCGTTGTAACAGACCATCTCTCGCTGAAATGGTTAAACTCTATAGAGAATCCCTCCGGAAGGATCGCGCGTTGGGCGCTGGAACTCCAGCAGTATGACTTTGAGGTAAAGTATCGGAAAGGAAAATGGAATGTTGTAGCCGACACCCTTTCTCGGCAGCCAATCGAAAGGCTACAACAGCTGTCGGTAAGCAACTCCCACTGCAAATGGTACCAGGACAAACTGCAGTCAGTCACGGCCAATCCGTCCAGCTGTCCAGATTTTGCCATCGTCGACGGTCAACTCTACAAACATTTCCCTCGAGACGAGCAAGGCAGGGGGGAAACCACTTGGAAGTTATGTGTGCAAAAAAATTTACGGCCAGATGTCCTGCGAGAAAACCATGATGACGCCAGCGCCGGCCACCACGGTATCCGGAAGACAATACTACGGGTTCGACAACGCTACCACTGGCCCGGTCTAACGCGGGACGTAAAGAGATATGTAAGAAGCTGTGACTCCTGCCAGAGATACAAAACGTCGCAAGAGCAGAAGGCTGGAACTATGCTTACACAGATAAGCAACGAACCATGGGCAATCATTTGTGTGGATTTTATCGGCCCATTGCCGCGTTCAACGCATGGGAATACTGTGGCGTTAGTAATTTTCGACAAGTTTTCGAAATGGACGGAAATCATCCCGATGCGCGCACCTACGACGAAGGGCCTGATCAAAAGTCTTAGGGAGCGAATAATTTGTAGGTACGGAGTCCCGAAGGTACTGGTTTCGGATAACGGACCCCAGTTCACTAGCCGGCTGTTTAAGAGCTACGTGAGGGATATGGGGATTCGCCACCAGTTTACAGCGCCGTATACACCCCAAGAAAACGCGGCGGAGCGGGCCAACCGAAATGTCAAGCGCATAATCGCTCAGCTATGTCAAGGGAAACAGCCCGACTGGGATGAACACGTGCCAGAGGTCATGTTAGCCATCAATACCGCGATTTCTGAGACTACAGGATACAGTCCCGCCTATCTCACACAAGGGAGGGAACCAAGGCTGCCTAGAGCCCTCTACGACGACAAGACGTTAGGAACCGGAAATAAGGAGCAGACGCCAGCGGAAACTGGAGACATACTCAGCGAAACTTGGGAGCTCGTACGCAGTAACCTACGGCAAGCCGCACAGCAGCAGGCCCACCACTACAACCTGAGAAGACGTAAATGGGCACCGCAGATAGGACAACTGGTGCTGGCAAAAACTCACCTACAATCCAAAGCGATCGATAAGTTCAACGCTAAGTTAGCGCCGAGGTTTGAAGGACCTTTCCGCGTCCTTCGTTTCACCTCCCCGGTCATCGTACAACTGTCAGCGACCGAGGGAGGGCGCACTCGCACCGCGCACATCAGCGACATAAAGCGCTACTATATACGCGAGGTTGACAGGCAGGGAGAGCCAAAACAACAGAGCCCGTCGATTGACGTGCCGCAGCAGGCAACATTGAACGCAACTGCCACCCTACAGTTCCCCCGGTTTCAGGACTACTTGGACGCACGTGTGTTGTCCACCCAGGGGCGAGAAAGAGTTGCCAACCGATTCCGTCAGCTGAGACAGCAGTCTACGGGAGCGAGAGAAGGCCAACCTCACCGGAGCAGGCGTCGTCACCGCATGCAGTTCGACTACGAGAAGTACCGCATCACGCTCAACGCAAGATCCTCGGCGCCAGCAGTGTCAATACGTCGGCTTCCCGAAGAAGGAAGGGAATGTAACAATTTAACGTAACGACGTTACGTAAAGTTGTTACAAGCCTAACCAGGTGTTTAACGCAGCAGTTAGTGTAACCAGATCATTATGCACGATGCCATGTTTAAATAGAACAGCGGGAAAATACCGTTATTCGGCAATATAAACGACTGCGGAACCGGTCTCGTTCTTCTTTCCGGCTGCGATCTTCGAAGGGAACACATCATATTTTAAACTTTGTAAACCGTGAAAATAAAGCTCAGTTACACACTAGAAAAAATCCGCGCTTATCCTTTTCTGAGGCAAACATCGATAGGTAAGAAACCACAGGAAGTCTAGTGAAAACATTAAACCTACGCTGGGGTCCTCGTGATTGGCGGTTGGAACTTTGTCGATTTTCCCAGTCAGAGAGATTCTTTAGTCTGACGACTGGAAAATCTGCACAGGTTGCAATAGCATCTGCGTCGCGTCGTGGTTAAAGCTTTGCCTGCGTTGATTTGGCAGTCAGAGTGATTTCTTTAGTCTGACGGCTGTTAAATCTGCGCCGCGCGTTATTCACGGACATTGTAATAACCCCGACGTCGCGTCGTAGTTGCGCTTTGTATGCGTTGATTGTGCAGTCAGAGTGATTCCTTTAGTCTGACGGCTGTTAAATCTGCGCCACGCCGTCTCACGGGCGTCGTAACAACAACGACGTCGCACCGTCGTCGCATTTTGTTTGAGGCTGACGGCTGTTAAATCTGCGCCACGCTTCCTCACGGACGTCGTAACAACAACGACGTCGCACCGTCGTCGCATTTTGTTTGAGGCTGACGGCTGTTAAATCTGCGCCACGCTTCCTCACGGACGTCGTAACAACAACGACGTCGCACCGTCGTCGCATTTTGTTTTGAGGCTGTCGGCTGTTAAATCTGCGCCACGCCGTCTCACGTCGGACATCTGCGCCGTACATTTCTTCGCCGCGAGCGTCGTAACAACAACGACGTCGCACCGTCGTCGCATTCTGCGAACACTGCGCTCGAAGTTATTTCGAAAGAGCTAAGGAAAAAATTTCTGTTGACGAACCCTGGCACCGACGGCTAACCCGGAGCAAAAAGGTCGTCACAACTTTTATTAACCATAAAGAATGGTGAAAAACCTCCACAAATCATTAAAAAAATGTCATTAAAAAGTTGAAAAACGTCGAGAAATAAACAAAATGTCAGGCGAATGTGGTGAATAACTTCGCATCACTTTTATTGCCCATTTAAAATGGTGAAAAACAACGCAACTTAATGAAAATATCAGCGAGTGCGGTGAATAACATATATTTCCATTTAATGACGATATAAAAAGGTGAAAACCCGCAGAAGATACGGAAAATGTCATTGAATGAGGTGACTAATTTGTCTTCACTTTTATTGACCACACAAAAAGGTGAAAAAGAGCCACAAATTAAGGAAAACGTCAACGGATGAGGTGAATACCTCCTTTTTCTCTTTTTTTTACCATACAGAATGAATACTGTAATAATTAAAAATACTACAAAGTAAATATATAATTCAACGATAAAACATGTACATTTTCTGATAATTGACAGCATCATAGTTCACGTTAATGTGTCAGTACTGTAATAATAATAATAGAAATAATTAGAAAGTCGCTGCGTGTCTCGAAGACGTGAGATCGTCTGTCAGTCGAGACGTCAATGGGTTGAACCATTAACGAAACAAAGACGTCGAGTGCGTTGTTGGTCGGACTTATTGTTTATTCTACTTATAATTAATGTGAATATATGTCGGCGATTCTGTCACACATTCGTTTAAAAATAATCTTCTTTTGTTGTTGATGAAAAAAGTCATCAACGAATTTTGAAAATGCTGTCGAGACGCATTCATGCAACACGAATTCATCTTCGTGCTGAGGAGCGATTCAAAAACATTTCCCAGATGAAGTTTCGCTGGGGATTGAGTTTGATTTTTACTTTAATTCGACGCGGCTGGGGAAATATTTACTATAAATCGTAGCTTGAAGTCGTTGGCATCGTGTTAGAATTCACAAAAGTGCAGAAACATCGAAGAATCCTGGAGGAAACCGACCGATCGACGGATGCAGGTGGTTTCTTATGAAACTATTTCATCAAATTAATAATCAAAAAACAAAAAACGCCGGCATTGAATGTAATTATTTCCAATCTCTTGAGGTTAATAATAACGATTATAACAAGATTTCTAATAATAATATTTTTAAAATGAGAAAAAAGAGCACAATTTCAATAATCAGCATCTTTTTAATTGTTTAGTTATTTAAATCTCAATGCGATTAAATAGCGAAGGTCTGTTATTATCTGGCTTTGTTTGTGTGCGTGTGCGTGTATTTCACACAATTTCACGCGTTGATTGAGTGGATGTTCGCGATGTGTTGAAATGATATCGAAAATAATGACATTTTCCTTTAATTAAAAATCTGCAATCGCATTGTAAATGAATTACAGAGTTAATAAGCTTCTGTGTGAGTGCTTCACACACGCACACGCACACAGCGTAGGTTTTCATGGGCGGTTGGAATTCATGGCGCGTGTGCCATGAATGAAAATAAATCAATCAGAATTCACTCAGAATCGATGCACGATTCATTGCAAATCTTTTTAATAAATGCAACGTGAAGTGAAAAATCTTTAAAAAGCTTCAAAAAGCTCCGTTTAATTGCATTAAAAAAGCAATTTAAAAGAAAAGAGATGATAAAATAAAATAAATAAAATAAAATATTTTGCCTTTTGCTTTCTTTTTTTCATTAAAAAATTTAATTATTATTACGTTAAATTTCAATTATTCTGTTTCTATTTTTTAACTTTAAACTTCATGTATAAAAATATGAAAAAAAAACAATTAAAATTTTCGTTTTTTCCCATTTTCAATACCAAACGTGCTTTAAATCAATGTAAAGTGAAATGCAGAGTTTTTTGAGTCTTTTTACATAAAAAAAAGGAAATAATTATTGTGTGAAATTTCTTGCTATTTACGAAATTTGATTGTTGGCCGTTTAGGCCACAGTTTGGCCCATTTAAGAGGCTGTTAATGGCGTTTAAGAAGCCGTTGAAGCCCTAAAAGGCACTTTTCCCCCTCTCCTTCGCCACGTTGCCTTCATCTCTTCATCGGCAGAAGATTTCAAACTGAAATCAAGTATTTATTGATGCAATAAAATCTGCTGAAATTAAACTGAAGCTCGTCTACGATGTTTGCCCTTTTCAGTTCCTCTTTTCCCTGCTTCTCCTCTTTCACACTCACTTTCCTATACAAAACATGATCCAATGTGATAAAATTCATTGCAAATTTCATATCAGACTTCGACGAGCCACCGGAGGACACTAAAAAAATGATTAACAGACAGGATTCAATGTTATGAACTGCTCATGGGCTGTGTTTAAGCTTTGTTTAACTGATTTCCCTTAAATAATTTCAATTAACTTCACAGATTATATTTCAATATAATGAAATATTTCAATTGCTTCTTTGCTGTTTTATTTCTCGATGGATTTTTCTAATTTTTAACCATGAAAAGTCTTCAATTCAATTGAAGGCGCAATCATTTTACATTCCTTCTTCCAACAACATTTTCATACATTTATATGCAATTTATATTCGATTTATTTCTAATTTGTCTCCATATTTAAATATTACTATGTATTTAAATGAATATTTAAACCTGATTTCCAATTGCGAACGCATGAAACACTGAAGAAATGCTTTTCTGAGAATAATTTACGTAGCGTGATCCAAGAAAAATAATAGACAAGAATAACAATTGTCTATAAATTGATGATGACGGACGTATGGGGGCTGAATTAAGGGTGGTAACGCGCTGGGAGGGGGTGCTGCTTTAAATGAGTCTTCGCTGCCAACTTTAAACTCACTGCAAAGCAATGCAATTAAATGCAGCGTCTGAAACAACAACCGGCGAATTATAATCATTTCGAAATAAGAAAATTATTAAAACTCTATCAAGCGGCGGGGATGGACGTGTGGGGGCGGGGGCGGGGGCGGGGGGAGTGTACCTTCAGCCGTGCACTCAAGTGCAGTGCTATAATCGGGCATCGCAGCATTCAAGGTCGACGGCGTCAATTGTCTCGAACGAACGTTGGTCCAATCAACTGACTGATTGTCTATCTACTCGTTATTCGTCTGTCTATTCGTGTGCCTATTCGTCGTGTGCCTTTTCCTTCGACTCTTTTCCCGGCTGATGCGCTTTTCATCGAAGTCGCGTTGTGACGACAGCTCAAGGCACGATTTAAAAATAGACGCTGCTCAGCAGGTGGTCGGTCGTCCCGCTGGCGTCACACTCGTGGAAACGGAAGCGAGGTCAGCCGCCATCTTGGCTGCCGCACAGCGAATCAAACGCACGAACATCTCCACGAATCGCTTTGCATAAACACAATTGAACAGCAGCTCAACGATGCTAAACATGCAGCAACTGCGGCTGCGGCCGTGTGTGTGTGAGCCTCAAGATTTGCGGCTTCAATGCAAAGATCCATTGTGAGGCAAGAGTTAACGACATCACTCAGATTAGCATTGAATATCACACAGAAAGAAAGAAGCCAATGACAATATTTGAATGAAACAGAATGATTTATAAAGGAGAAAAACAACTTATAGAAAATTCACAAAGAATGTTAAAGCATAAAAATAACAAAGAATAATAAAATAAATTCATAAATAAATTCATGATTTATTCATTTGTGAAGGGAAGAAATTTCCTCATAAAAATCTTTTTTCCTCTTTTATCTTTCTTTTTTTTTTTTAAAAAAAGTTAATAATTATTAAAGAAATTCCTTTTTCTTATTTTATTCAATTTTTAATATTTTTCTTCAACTTTTTCATTATAAAAATGCAAAAAAAGGAAAAAAAAAACACTCAATGACTCAATGTATTTAAATGAGCAAAGAAAACTTAACATAAAGTCAACTAAATTAATTGCACTGTTTTTGTTTGTTGTTTGCTTGTCATCATCGTGACTGCAACAACGATCCGCAAATATTTAATGACTTTTTATGCAAGTCGAAAATAAACACTCGATGCGTTTGTTTTTTGTCACAAAAGAAAAGCAACACACGAGATGCAGCATCAATCGCAGTGCTGCCAAGTCTGCTTTTTATTGCCGTCATACGTCAATTGCAGTGATGCCAACTCATCAAAGTCCATCATCTCACCATTCAATAATCTTTTCTCTGTCATCAACGATCGAAATAATCTCCATATCATCGATCGTCATTCATAACTTTTATAACTTTTATCAAAAAAGTCTTTGGAATAAGAGTCACAAAATAACGATCAATATCTCACCATTTAATAATCTGTTTTCTGTCATCAACCATCGAAATATTCTCAATATCGTCAATCGTCATTCATAACTTTTATAACTTTTATCAAAAAAGTCTTTGGAATAAGAGTTATCAGAGACTTTTAAAAATAAAACTCATAAATTAACACTTTTAAAAATCTTTTCTCTTTGTAATGGGCTTTTCTAAAGATTCTTTGAAGGCTTTTATTTTTAAAAGTCATTGAATAAGTTCTTTGAAGACTTTTTAATTTAAAAGTCTATGGTAAAAGTTATTTAGAGACTTTTATTTTTAAAGGTTTTTGGAAACGTTTCTTGTTAACTTTTCCCTCTGATATTGTTGGAACAAAAATTATTTTATAAGTATTTTAATAAACTATGGAATGTGGAAATGCAATAACCTGATTTCCTCAGGTTGTGAAGAGGGAGAGAAGAAGCTCTTTCTTTCTTTGATTTTATCCTCTATTTATTTATATTTACTTTGCTAAGGATGTTTAATTTTAAAAAGTTATTTAGTTTAGTTTAATTTACCATAGATAATTTGGAAGGCTGCAACATTTAATTATCGTCCGCAGCGAAATACAAATTATTTTCTTTTAAAATAAAAATATAAAAGCTTAAAGTTAACTTCTAATTTTAAAATAAACGTAAAGTTTTACTTTTTAAATAAAAGTAAAAGGATTAAAGTTAATTTTAGGTTTAAAGGTAATTTTTTGGCATTTATTATAAAAGGTAAAAGTTGACTTTTTCGATAAAAGTCATTTGCGTAACAGTTATATTCATTCTCTGCTTTTACATTCGCGAAACTCATCTCAAAAAGGATCACATAAAACTAGGACTGATAGAAAATTCTCCCCTTAGAATTAGGACATCATAATATGATATAATTTAATGTGCGTGTACATAATTATTTTTATTATTTTGAGGCTATGAGGCAGGATTTCGATGATCTCTTGAGCTTAGCGTCGTTATTATACGTACGCGTCACTCTTTTAATAACCCATATTTTGGAATAAAGCACTTATGAAGCCTCTAAGACGTCAACAAGACTTTTCCAGCGCCCGTGAATAGGATAATCCGATGTTTTGTGGTGGTACTTGAATGTGTTTATTGTAGACGGTGTTTACAAGATTCATATGAGCCGAAAGAAACAAATACTTTGGGAAAGTAAACCAATATTTCGTCGTGGGTTCTTCGCCGTTTTAAGGCAGGTAGTTAACTGACGATTAAATCTATGATCGATACATGAGCTTGTAAAGGAGACTCCTTTGGTCTTATACGAAGTGAAGCAATCGAAGTCGATCGAAGGGCCTTCATGTTAGTGAAATAGATGGGAATCGGTCTTCAGGAAGAGGGGAATATGTCTCAGCGATATACTGCCGTTGTGGCTGAATTGTTTACGATATTCAGAGCATTCTATCTGGAGTAGCAGCAGAAAGCAACACAGAAAATTGCTGCTCTGTTAATGGGTTATGCTACAAATGGCCGTCCTACAAACTCTCTGTCCCCGTCGAAAGAGTTCGTCAAAGGTCACACCTTTTTCTAATAATTGGTTAGTGATTGCAGAAGCGATTCAGTCGGTCAATCTATTAATCACGTCAGTTTCTAGGTCGCGAAAAATCCTTACAACTTCCTCCTGAAGCCCAGTAAATAATGGCAAGTTTTCGACGAGGTCGTTACCTCTTCACGACAGGGTGATTCAGAAATTGACAAATCGCCTTGAAGTGTGTTATTTTGATGGGTTATTTTTTTTTCTAACAAACTCGATAACAGACTTTCTCATCAAAAATCAGAAAACAGTAAGTTTATATAGAAGGACTTCGAGGTGCGACTTACCTTCTTGATGGGCATTGACAGCATGTTGCTGGAGCCGTTGACGCCGACGCCAGCTGCGCCGTTGTGATGACGCATCGCGACGACGCCGACATTCAAATTCATGGCAGCCGTCAGCTGTTGATGTTGTTGATGTTGGTGCTGCTGTTGGTGTTGATGCTGATGTTGGAGGGAGGGCGACGTCGATGTGGGCACGCAGGTCATTTGTTGAGCGGCAGCTGCTGCCGCTGCTGCAGCCGCAGCAGTCACGGCGACCTGATTGTGCTGGTGGACTTGTGGGCCGCATGAGGACAGCGGCTGCTGGGCCGCCAGGCCGACCAGCGGGTTGCTTGCTGGCTGCAGGAAGGAGCGCAGCGTCAGCGGCGTGAACATGGCGGCTGCAGCTGCAGCGGCTGCGGCTGGATGCAGGCTCTGCGCGTGCGGATGATGGTGGCCATGATGATGCACGGGCGACGAGGCTGCCGCGTTTGCCGCGTGCTGCAGGACGGCGGCCGCCGCAGCGGAATTGTGACTGTAAGCAGCGACGTTGACTTGACCTGCAGTCGCCGCCGAGTGATGCTGTGAGTACGTGTGCGCTGTGTGTGTGTTCTGCGCCTGGACAGCAGCCGCAGCAGCAGCGGCCGCGGCAGCCACGGCGGAGTTCGGCGAGTGCTGCTGCGAGATGACTTGACAGGTGAGGCCGGCGCCGTTGGGCGACGCGGACGGCGCGTAGGCGGCCAGCGCGGCGGCCGGGCCCGGGTGCTGGAACGGCACCGCCAGCATTTTCTGCAGCGGCAGCCCCCATGGCAAATACCACGACGCCGGATGATGCTGCATGGCGATGATTGCGATGACGAATGCCGGCCCGAAATCGGTTCTTCCTCAAAATTGACCAACTTTATTGAAAATGGCGACGGCTTTTGAAGCGGGAATCGCGTTTCTCCTTTCACTTTAAACACTTGAGTTCATTTGATCAACAGCCGTGGGTATTTTTCACTGTGTGCTGATCATTATTTGTCAATTGTTCATTTATTATTTTATAGTCAGCATTTTTTGGAGAGCTTCTCATCAAGTGCTCAGGCGATCAGTCGATCGAGCGCTCATTCAATCCGCAGCAGCGACGACGACAGAAACTTTAATAAACAATCGTCATTGAAACGTACACACGCCACGCCCTCGTACATATTTTCTCATTACAAATGCCAGCGAAGCGCGTTTACATTTCGTGTTCAACCAACAGAAGCAAATACTCAGAATAATTAAATAAATGAAGGTTTTTCAAGCGGTGTTAAAAGCCTCTGTTTCATCATTGAAGCGGACGCAATTGCTTTTTGTTCGAGGAATTTTACACAACTAAAGTTCAAACATTTCGAATGGATTTTTCTTAAATGGATTTCTTCGCAAGCGATCCATCGGTGTTCAGCTGAACGAGGAGGGGCGTCTGAACAACGATTTAGCAGCCGTGATTAAGAATTCGAAAGCCCGGAAATTCACTGAATCATCATCGAAAAAAATCTCAATTAACAAAGCGATTAAAGGCGATTATTCGAGGTGCTTGAGATGCTATTGAACGTCAATCTCCTCGCGCAAATATTTAATTAAGAGAAGTTTAAAAAACATCTGGTAATTTTACACACAACTTTAATCAGTTTTTATTATAATTAACGACTATTTTTTTAAGGTGTTTGTTAGAAAAATGTATGTATTTTAATGCTAATGATTTTTTGCTTAAAAATTCGACGAATCAAATGATGAAAATAATCAAAATTTTACACTTCACTTTAATAAAATTTATTATTTTATTTAATAGCATAATTTAAAAATATATTTTCTTTACAAGTTGTAATTTTTAACGATTTAAATAAAAATTGACAAGGTAAGAATTAAAAGGTGAATAATGGAAAGGTGAACAACGAAAGGTGAACAACATTTAAAAAGTAACAATAAAAAAATAATTAAAAGGTCAACAATGAAAAGGTGAAAAAGGAAAGAGAGGTGAAATATTAAAACGTGAACGTAGAAAAGGTGAACATAATAAAAAGCTGAGTGTCTCAAAGGTGAATAACAAAAAAAAAGGTGAACAAAGAACAGGCGAAAAAGGAAAAGTTTAGAAATGAAAATGTGAACATTTTCCAATTGTTTACATAAAAAGTAAATATGTTAATGTTTTCATATTAAGAAGGAAAAAGAGTTTTTTCGACTTGCTTCTCTTTTCGCATTATTTTGCAGCTGCTGTTGTTTATGGGGGAAAAAGCAGCCTGAAGAAACGCGCCACAAGAAACGGCAGGAAAAACATCACTCAACTGAAGCGAGGAACTTTAATTGCACCGATTTCTAGTATTTCCAGTCCAGGCTCGTTCGTTGCTCAATCTCAATCGCATTCGCGGGGCGTTATTATTGATCAGTCGATGGACGCGTCATGTAATTACTTTGAGGCACATTTGAGGCTTTCCTTAAGTTAATAAAGAAAAGTCTTGCGCTGCAGTCGACGTCTCGTTTCACATGAGTCTGAATCGATCACTGCAGTCAAGCGTAACCGTTAACAATTGCGTGGTGTTTGTTACCAGAAAGAAAGCCCCGAAGAAAGAGCGCAAAAAAACGCATTAAATCATAGCTCTGTGCAATGATTTATATAAATTATATAAGGCAATGCAATAGAAGCGAAAATATTCAATTAAAATCAGAAAAAAAATGTCCTGAAGGAGGAAAGATCGGGCATTGAGGCAGCTCAACGACATTCCGATTGGAATTTTCCAGAGTTTTACTCAATAATAAAGTGAATTGTTACCAATTTTCCTATTCATCCATAATTCTAAGCACTAATAAACAAACAATTGAGGACATTTGATTGTTTCAAGTTGGTCAAAGTTCCTCCGAAAAGACTACGATTTGCTTTTTCACCATAGCCACGAAGGACGCGCGATTCTTTTGTGGATCGTGGCATTGCTAAAACATTTGTCAATGTTAATAATGATTATTTTATAAAGAGACTTTATTCTCAATTTCTATTTTTTATTGTGTTTTGACATGTTTTTAAAGATGTTGTTAATTTTAGTTGTTTTTTAGATGTTGCTCTCGACGACCACGGTTTGTTTTCACCATAGTCACCACGTTTGTGGTGCGTGTCATTGCTAAAAAGCGTTTCAATGGCTAAATGCATTATTAATGTTATTCTTATTCTTATTCTTATTCCTATTATTATTTTTATTGTTATTATTACTATTAATTTTATGATTATTAATTTTATTATTATTATGATAATTTTTATTTTTTTTTTTTTTTGATTATTATTCTCATTTAATGTGCTATAATATTTCTTTTTAATTGTCTTGAAATTGATATGCAATAAAATTACACTTTTATTGAATTTATTTCGATGTGTGTTGGCAATTAAAATTATGTGTGAATTAAGTGTGGTTATAAAATTTACTAATCGTTGATTTAATTGTTGTTGTTGTTGTTGTTGTTTTTTTATAGTGGTTGTTAAACTAAATTTTATTACACATTTTTCGGACGCGACGGTCCTCGAACAGCAACAACAACAACAACAACAATAGACAATTAACGAAACACAAAAGACAAATATTTAGACAAAAAATATTATTAACAAATCAAAAAAAATGGAAAATTCAAAAATCACAACGACACCGACGACGACGACGACGAAGAAGAAGAAGCAGTGTTGCCACAGTGCTAAAAATAAGCTTATCAAATGTTTAGATTTCGTGATATTTTTGTTGTTGTTGGTTTTTTTCTTCATTTCAATGTGTTTTTGTCGCTGTAACGCTACATTTTTGTAAATATTATTTCTGGGAATTTAATTTTTTCAGTTGTTGTTCTTGTTTTTTCACGTATCGCACAAAGAAAAATAGTTTCAAGAAGTGAAGACGTTGCGGTGGTCCTATTGACTGCCTGACTGACTGCCTGACGGACGGACGGACTCCAACGGTTGAACGACGCTCGAAATTGACACTTGCCAAAACAAAAATTATAAAGGCTCGCATCGTATATTGTACCAGCAAAAAAAAAAAAAAAAAAAAAAAAAAAAAAAAAAAAATTAAACAAATAAAAAACAAAAAAAATAAATTCGGCATAAAGAATAATTCAAGTCAATCACTACACATCTAATATAATGTATACAAATTTGACAACAACACCAACAAAGCACTAATAAATTCGAAGAAATTTGGGCCAAAACAC
This sequence comes from Thecophora atra, assembly GCA_937620795.1. Lineage (NCBI taxonomy): Eukaryota > Metazoa > Arthropoda > Insecta > Diptera > Conopidae > Thecophora > Thecophora atra. The sequence continues at coordinate 87,423,350 of OW569398.1, forward strand.
ACACAAAAAAAAGGTGAAATAAAAAATAATGATGAAGAGAAGCGAGGATGTAGGATGGGCGAAGGCAGCCTCGGGTTGCCCCATTAACGACAAGTAACTCAACTCATGTCAGTTTACTTAATCTATTGCGATCATTCGTCTGAATTGTATTTAATTCGAGGCCATTTTCAATCCTTCAGAGCGTGAAAAGTAGAAATAATATTAGCAAAAATTTCTTCATTTATATTTTTGTATTTATTTTACTTAGTCTCAAAGTCTTATTTACTTATTTACTTATTTACAGCCTCTTAACTCAGCCCATGAAAAATAATTGATCAATTTTAATTTTTCATTTTTCAATTTTTCAATTTTCGAAATTAAATTTAACAAAAATTTAAAAATTTCAGCTTAAAATCTTTAAAAGTTTTGATGAAAATACGGAAAAATGCAACCGAGAAATCAGCTGATTAATCAAAGACATTTACATTTTCACCATTTGTGGTGAATTCATTCTTAATTTGACATTGTCGCTGTGTTGAAATGGCTTCCCTTTTTCTCTTTTTCTCTCTTTTTCTCTCTCTCTGCTACAATGTTGTATTTGTTGACATTGATTACTCTAGGACACGGCGCCTAGAAGCTAGAATTGTATTGAATTAAGTGCAATTTTTGCTTTGCTTTATTAATATTCAATCGAGACGAATGCATTTTTTTTGTGATTTTCGCTTTGAACCGACCTTAAACCATCAGCGATTTAAAATTTAATACAGACACAACAAAGAATTGTCAATAACAAACAATTTAAATCGTTCCAAGCATTAAAATTGAATTCATTAAAAAAGCCCTTGCTCTAAACTTAACCTCAATTGAATTTTACACCTTTGTACGAGTTGTAATTAAATTGCTCTCTAAATACATAATTGTTTTTACTCGTCTCGAGTCAATGTTCTGACGCTCTTTTTTAGTTCTTTGTGTGTGTTTTCTTTACTATTCTGACATTGAAATACATTTTGACGCTCCAGATTCAGCAGGTTCAAAGTCATTCTTTTCTTACTGCATCGAAAACGAAGCCAAAGTCGAAGCAGAAGCCGAAGTCGAAGTAGAAGCCGAAGTCGAAGTCAAAGCCGCCGTTGAGCAGAAGTAGAAGCCGAAGTCGAAATAGACGTCGTAGAAGCAGTCGAAGCCGATGTGGAAGCCGAAGCAGCCGAAGTAGAAGCTTTGAATGTAAACAAGTCGACAGCTAAAACATGCACAACAACAACAGCGACTGCTGAGCTTCGTGAACTTGAAGTCTGGTTTTAAGCTACTGCTGCGCGTCGTAGACGATGACGACCTTAACACTGCTCAACGGCGATTTTATTGCAAAGATTCTCTTTTTAAATGGTCTTTCTTAGTGCGACTGCAGCATTCGAAGGTTGTTATAAGCTGCTCTTGCTTTCTGTTTGTTGTTGTTCACAGCACAATTTCAATGCCAGTCGCGGCAGCGGAAATTATTATCTGCACGTTATGAATGATGGCCGCCACGAAAGCACCTTTAATACATATAGCAAAGTTTGCAATGAAGAACGATTAAGTTACGTAAGATGAAGCAACAAAGAACGACTTTTAAGCGAAGGAATAAAGTTACAGCAAATTGTACAGAAATAGAAGCCAACTCTTTAATTTGAAGGTTGATTTATTGAAGTAAATTATTCAACGATGAGTCGTTTGTATTAAGAAAAAGCCGAAAAACAACGTAATTTCGATGTTGGAAAAGTAAAGATCGATATCGAAACTTTCCAATGAATGAAATTCGGAAGAAACCGGTTCAGTCTTCGCTCCGTGAACGCTTTTCTACTCAAACGTGATTGATGTGAGAAGAAGATCAACTTTTGTTAATGCGCTTTGGGTTTCACTTTAAAATGCAAAAAAGAAAAAAGGAAAAACCCAATATGTACATTAATAATTCGAGATGAAGTGAAACGAAGAAGGAGATCGCTCACACTGCGCATCATGAGGCGTGCGCTGATTGCGATTGCAGTGCAATCGTCTTGAAGCCGACGATCTCAACGTGAGACGTCGTGTGACGTCGGCCGTGCAGCGGGATGCACAATGACGATAACAACTCAAAACTTGAATAACAATAAAAGTAAATACAAAAAAAAAACACATGATGCGCCCTGTCATTATTTTTAACGACGTAAATACGAAGCAAAGGGAACGCATCAAGGAAAAATTACATAATTATAACGATTTAACTTTCATTTCAAAAACTGCTATCAATTAAAAAATCAAAAGAAACCTATGAAAGGTTTTCATTTTTACCAAAAACAAAAAAAAAAAAACAAAAATCGAAATAAATGTAAAGGGAAATTTGAAGTTAAGGAGAAAATTAAACTTTCTAATAAAAAACGAATTAAAAAGCAAAATTAAAGCAATTGCAAAATGGCAGCCGCCGAACAAATATCGTTTATTTGCGCATTTAAATATGTATTAATGTATGTACGAATGTGTGTGTGTGTGTGTGTGTGTGTGTAGGTAACTGTTTTTGTGCTGACAGCCAGAAGTGGATGATTTTGTCGCGAACGCATTAGGCTTTTAGCCAAATCGCTTTCGAGACTCTTTCCCCTTGCCACTTTCCTCTTTCCCTTTTTCACTGTGCTTCCTTCTTCCAACAGCTGTGCTATTTACTTCCGTTAACCTTCCCCGTAGCTCATCTCGCCGACAAATGTTTCGTTCCGTTTGCATTTCCTACATTTTGCACAATGTTATTGGCCAATTTTCAAGGAACACAGAAAGGATTGGCAACGAATTCAATGTAATTTTGTGTTTGCTTTTGAATTTATTTGCAGTCGGCGCACCAAAACGAAACACAAAAAGCAACACGTTTTTAATATATCCTTTGTTGTTGTTTGTAGCTTTATTACAGTCGCCTCGGTTCGATTGAAGTCGTTCGTTTGTTCGTTCGTTCGTTCGTTCGTTTGTTCGCTCATTCGTTCGTTCACTCGTCTATTCCTTCATTCCTATTGCATAAGAATAGAGAATAAAATTCACTAGTCTTTGGTATGAAATTACAATCTCTTCCGCGAGATAAGGAAAAAGTAGACAACACTATTTAGAAAAATTATAGATATGCACTTAATTGGCGGCATTGAACATTCCAGCTTCTAACGGTATTTCCTGGTAACTGGAGAGCTTTGATAAGGTCTGCTTCATCGTCTTCTTCCATGTCAAGCATCATGCTCAACACTCACTCATCGTGACGACGCAGTTTATGAATGACTGCAAAGCGTAACGCTTCAGCAATGTCCAGCGAGAGATCAAATGATCGACAACTCACTCGTTCACAAACGATAAAAACAAAAACCTTTAAAATCAAAAACAAACAACACAAATTCTTCTCCTCCCACTCAAAAGAAATTGTTAAACATTTTTTTTTTTGTATTTTTTAAAGCGAGGATTAAAAACAGCGTCGCCCAAGAGCAGCCTTTCGGCCACTCAATTTTTGAGCACCTTAATATGTATACAATGAGTGCATTTGCCGAAATTGCGTGAGCATTCATGAAAGTTTGATTTGGCTACACCCAAAAAAATTATCGCTGTTTGTGTTAATGCGGATTTTTCCTTTATATTATATAATATTATTATATTTTATTGCAAAAATCATATTTTATGTACAATCTACAAGATTTGTTACGAATAAGCTCAATTCTTCATATTAACGCATCTAATATATCGTTTTACGTCCTTCTTCAACTAAAGATTCGTCAATTTTTAGCAAATAATTGAGGTGTAATACTTTTCACGTTTGTACTGGTTTGTTAAAACTCTAAATGTGTTGCAGTAATCGTAGCAGAATTTAACAAAAAGAAACTAATGCTTCCTACTTCGAAGTATTAATTTTTTTCAGTGCAGGTTGAGAAGTCGTTCATACACATGCTTAAAATGTGCCAGTGTGAGTTTGGACATCACTGATTAAAAACTACGCTCACTCATTTCTCTAAATCCGCAGAACAAAAGAGAAAAACAAGGAACGACACATTAAAAGTAGTTTAGCAGCTCAGCTTCGGCTCCGTTGCTACGTACGCTTTTGTGTGTGTGCTTGTACAAGCAGCGAACTTGGGAGCAGCACACGACGCAATTTACAACGTTATAAATCAGTGTTAGTGGCCTACGCGTTAAACGCAGCTTCATGAGTTCGGCCGCACACGTCGCCAACACAACTCTCGGTTGAGAGCGAAAAAGCGAGACCTGCAATGAGACTTCGTGTAACATCGGCGAATGGAAGTAAGCACAAACGAAAATGAGTGAGGCAAATATTATCACAGTTTGAAGCAACTTCAATCGTCTAAAAACATTATTTAAAAACGAAACTCTTTTTTGTATATTTTAAATGGGAATAATTAGAAAATGAAATTTTCACGAGTTTCTTTTTCCAACAAAAGAAAAACAAGAAACAATAGCAACTGTAACCAATTCATTAATTAACCCATATATCGTCGTCACAGTACAGTACAGTGATTAATTATGCACATACATAACACAACGACAGACAAAAGATGGCGACGAGACGAAAGAGACTGAAGCAGCAATTCAAACAAATGTACATAAATCCATAGAGAAGTACGATTCTTTATCCCCCGGCGGTCACTTGAGGAGTTATTTAAATTTCGTGCTCGTGTGGTTGCTGTTGGTAATTGTGAAAGAGATGAGAAAGCGACGGAAACGCTCACGTAGCGACACGGACCCTGCACAATACCGAAACAAGGAAACTTTATCTATGCAGAATTATTTCAATTCTTTCCACACAACATCCATCATCGTCTACTTTTAATCAATTCAGTATCCTGAAGAGTGTGCAGTTATTCTTTTATTGTTCTTGTTCTTTGTCTTGTTCTGTGTCTGTGTCTGTATCGTCTCCCCCTCTCTTCTCCGGTTGTACGAATTTGTTATCTTCTGATTGCGGTGGTAAAAATTCCATTTCAGACGCCGGCGGAGCTGAGATGCTCAAGTCATGAAATGAACACTCAAGAGACGCCACCACCACCACCACCACCACCACGACGACGAGGGATGAGGAGCAATGAAATGGAACAATAAAGAGGGCGTGAAGGGGTGTTGGGACTGTATTAAGATGTGGTGCGCATCAATGATACACACAAAAACAACATAATATTTATGTACGCACACGAAACACTTGTTTAATTAAAATATTCAATGTGTGTTAAGGAACTCTTCTCTTTTCTTGTTGCTCCTTTGAAGTAATTGGAAATCATCTTTTCCATGTTCGAGTTTTAATTACGAATTTTAAGCAGAAAATAATTTTAAGCTTTTAAAAATATAGTTCAACAGTTGAAAGCTGTAAAATAAATAAAGTTTTAGAATAAAGAAAAAAAAATTATGTTTTGGTAAGTCCATTGAACTAAATTTGTGTGTTCTGGCAGCACTAAACATTGGAACTCCTAGTTCTACCAGAAAAAAACTTCCGAATGCTAATGAAGGAACGATTTACTCCCGATTCTTCAATAAATTAGGTTAGGTTAGTTTAAACCGAAGGATTGACTTACAATGGGTCATTCGGCCAAATTTCCAATCCTTGCAGACCAATGAACCATTTCTTCCCTTCCCACTCCGTTTCATACCCTTTCCTCCTACTTCTTATCCGCCATCTTCTCCGCCAGTGAAGGTCTACAATGGGCCAAAAACCTCTTCCCCAAAAAAACCTGTAGCCCAATGACCCATTGACCAACTTCATTGGAAAGAAAATTAGATTAAGAGCAAAAGGAAAGCAGAGCAGACGGAGTACAAAGAGAAGAAAGGTGTTAAGGTCGAGAAGGAGTGCGAAGGGAAATAGGTAGGTAGCTTTGGACGCTGAAAAAAGAAGGTTAAGTGTTAAGGTCAAGGAGAAGGCAGCTCCATAGATAACACGTAGCCCGTACTCGTGGCCCTACATTTCCTTCCCGTGTATCAAAAACAGGTCAGTTTCGTAGAGCCCAAAGGCTAACCTCTGACCTTGACAAGGCACGAAAGTCACACAATTATTGCCCCTCGGTGTTACATGGGTAAGTCTATTAAAAATAAGGCTTTCTAAGCTTTTCAACGGCTTTAATGCATGTTATTGTGACGTAATCTGCTTGTTTTTTGATCCATTTATAAATATGATAGGTAAACTTTAACTTTTCGACTGATCGACTGATAACTATCAATTAGAGACCAAAAATAGAGACCATAAAAATCTTGCTCCACATCTGCTTTCAATGCCACCTACCGAACCCGCCAAAACACCGAACCGGCTCCCATCTGATCCCCGACTGTCAAATTATTCGTACATCAGCATAAATGAATGTCAGACGTCAGACGTGGTGTTTCATTTCAGCCGACAGTTGAAGGAATCTTTCAAGAAAAATGAGTCTACTTTTTTCTAAGGTCTTTTTTTGTGATTTGTTTTTTTTTTTTTTTTTGTTGTTTTTAAAGACGTTCTGCGGTATTCGGAGAAATATGGACCTCTGCATGTACGTACATGGATCATGACACTGATGAATGCGAACAGAAATCTTAACAGCTTTAAAATTGTTTTTCTTTTTTGGTGCTTGTTGTTGTTGTTGTTGTGTGTCGGTGGTGCTGCCAAGTTTTTGGGTAAAAGAAGTGCTGGAGGAATTGGAGAAACAACAACAACAACAACAACAACTACACTAAGAAATGAAAAGTTTTTAGATGGAAAAAATGCAAACAGATTTAGAAAATTTGGCATTGACAACTTTTAAAAAGTATTCACAGAGTGAAAAAACGCCTCGACAGCTGTTCACACTTAATAAATGCGGTCTTCATGAGAATGAGACTAGAGAGGAATCCCAGGAAGCAAGAAAGAACGGAAGAATGGATAAACGCCTGAAAGAACAAAACAACAACTTCATTTGAAAACGCTGAGGTGATGACGAGATGGGATTAAAAGCTTCAAGAAGCTGACATGAAAAAGAAAGAGGAATTAAAGAAGGCAATAATGAAAGAAGAAAATAACTTGGTTAATAATTCCGTTGTAATGATAATTCGTCATACAAAAATCCCTTAAAAAGACAACATTTAATTAGAAAGATCATCATCAAGAGTTCTCATTTAAATGGTTCTTTAAAAAAAATGCAATGCTATTTTCAATTTAGGATTTCAAAAAAAAAAAAAAAAATTTTTTTATCGGTTTAGTAGACTTCAAAAATCTTGTAGGTTTGGTTTTCTAGGTTATTATTAGTCTCTAAATTTATATTAAACAAGTATAGAACGAATCTTCTGATGAGTTAAGTAAATAGAAGGAGTTATAACGGACGATACAGCATTGAAACCGGAACCAGACACTTCGGTATACTTCCTGACGTAATACCTAACGGTGGTTCCGGTAGGAATACCGTGCTGAAGAAAGTAGATGGAAAGCGGGTTAAAGTACCGGACTGACTAAGGCTTTTGATGCTTTTCCTCCTTGTCAAAAAAAAGACACTTCGATATAGTCTATTTTGATTTGAAAACGTAGATGAAGACGTTCACATTATTTCGATGATTATTTCGACACTATATAGCAAGATTATTTGCTTTTAGGGCGTGTGGTCGCCTTAAACGACGCTACGTCCACCTCCACGGCCCTTTGCGAAGGCCCCTAAAACGTCACGTGGGATTCGATTACTGCTACTTAGGCCTCTTCAGTTGTGGCCTACCCGTCATTTGTAACAGGTAAAGGTCGTGCAAAGGTGGCTTTAGAGTTTCTTATCATCGTTAGGAGATCCTTGAGATACATTAAGACCACAAGCCTTATTGATCCTTGAAGGATCCTTGAGATACATCAAGACCACAAGGTACTATGTATATATCTTAACTTATTTCATTTTAATTGTTCATATATTATTAATATCACATTGTATTTAACATTAACAAATATATTAATTTTCTCTCCACATTTCTACTTGGAATATTAAAGTTGCAACTAAATAATTTCCTACTGGGTTCCTACGGAAGTACTTTTTCCTACTGGGTTTATTGCATATTCTCAAAGGACGTGTTCTGCTCAACAAAAAACAAAGGCAACAAAACGAAAATGAAAGCATTTGAATGAAGACGAAAACTGAGAACGAAAAACGAAGGCGAACGATGGCGAACGACGGCGAACGAAGTCGACAAACGTAGATTAAGCAAATTTAACAACAACAACAACAACAACTGCGATGACAGCGAGTAGTAATTCAAGTCGACTATGAATATTAAGGATGGAGAAGAGGCCGACGACGATGGCGTTGATGATGGCTATGATGACGTCGTAGAAGAAGAAGAAGAAGAACATGTAGTCATATGCCTTGCAGCACAGTTGCTTTCGAAATTCGAAATTCGGCAATAAGCTTGAAGAATATTTGTTGCTGTTGCTGTTCGGTGGCTGTCGTGTTTGTTTTGTCACCGCAATAACCTCCTTTGGCATTTTGTGGTTATTCACATTTGATAGTAAAATCGCGGATAATGGCGAAAAACAAGACATGGCAAAAAAGGAAAGCAACCAAATGCACATGTAGTGCAACAAACAGCATGTCTATCACTCAGAACCACACAAATAAATCCACTGTTGATATGTCACTCTGCAGCGACAACTTGTTTAATGCATATGTTGCTGTTGCTGTTGTTGTTGTTGTTGCTGTTGTTGTTACCATGTTTGCAGGGTTTTTCCTTTAAGCCTGTTGGATTCTTGGTTCTTTGCAAAAAAAAAACACAACATTTTCAACCCTAGGAAGAAAAAAATGCTAAACGAAATCACGGAAGGTCGTAAAATTTGCCAAAAACTTTCAAGCAGACAAGAATAATAATAATAATGAAAACAACGGCAAATACGCGAAGACAACGGAGAAGAAGAAGAAGACGACGACGTCAAATATTAAAAGGAAGAAGAAGCAGAAAAAGAAGAAGAAGAGGAAGAGGAAGAAGAGGAGGAAGAAGAAGAAGACGAAGAAGAGGAAGAAGAAGAAGAGGAAGAAGAAGAAGAAGAGGAAGAAGACAAAGAAGAAGAAGAAGAAGAAGAAGAAGAAGAAGGAGAAGACGACGACGACGACGACGAAGAAGAAGAAGAAGAAGAAGGAAAGAAGAAGAAGAAGAAGAAGAAGAAGAAGAAGAAGAAGAAGAAGAAGAAGAAGAAGAAGAAGAAGAAGAAGAAGAAGAAGAAGAAGAAGGAAAGAAGAAGAAGAAGAAGAAGAAGAAGAATGAAAGAAGAGGAAGAAGAATGAAAGAAGAGGAAGAAGAAGAAGAAGAAGAAGAAAAAGAAGCAGAAGAAGAGGAGATAAAGACAACGAAGAAGGACATTAAAAAGAAATAAAGGAAAGCATTTACGGGAAATTACACGACATTTTCATCTGTTTGCGTGACGCATTCTTCCTTTTTTTCCCCTTCCACTTTTTCCTTTCTCTTTGCCTTATTTTTAGATCTTCTTCTCTCGTCTTCTTCTATTTCCCCGGTAGGTTTCTTAATGCTCGATTTTCTCTTTTCCTTTCTCGCTTTTTCCCTTCTTCCCCTTTTTCCTTCTATTCTTCTTCGCTTTCCGCTTTCTTTTCCCGCTACTCCTTCAACTTCTTCTATTACTTCCTCTTTTCGTTCCTTCTTCCCCTTTTCTTTCCGTACTTTTTCCCCTCCCTTTTCTCTTCCTCTCTTCCATTGTTTTTCCGTATTTCTTTCCTATATTTTGTCCTCCTTTTTTTTGCCCTATTTTTTCCCATGTCTCTATTGCAGCTTAACTGCTGCTAGATTAAAATTAATCCGTTAAGATAATCACGTAGTCCCCAGCTAGTAATAAGCTATTTATTTGCTCCACTTCTATTAAATGACTGTTGCATTTTCACGAATTCCTCCGAGTTCCCAGATTCGTACACGACTTATCTTTTAATCGCGCTAATCGCGTCGTTAATCGGGTAGAAAGAAGATTTTCCAAAGCATGCTGCTTGAATCCTTTCGATAATACGACAATGGAACGACGATGATGATAATTGAAGTGCATCTGACTTTAGAATTTGCTTTAAATTTGTAAAGTTGTTTTTTTGTTTGGTGTTTTTATAGGAGTTTTGTTTTTTTTAATATATGGTTCAAACGTTTGATGTTGCGCTTTGTTCGTGATGATCCTTTTCGCTAGCAAAGCCTCCGCCACGCCCCCATCGACCCCCTTCACAATTTCAGCTCGTAAAAGTTGCTTAAATTTTCCGTTCTCGTTAAAATCTAAAAACTCGTAGTTGGGCATCTTTTTTCGTTTCGTGTAACACGACGACGACGGCTGCTGAAGCAATCGTAAAAAAGCAGCATTGAATAAATTATAAATGAAAGAGGGCAGGTGAGGGGAGTGGCAGGAGCTGAGGTGGGCTGCGGCAACAATAAAATTTCTCGATGTTGCAGAGATTTTTTTCTTCTTTTTTTGTTTTGTTGTAATTTTTGGAGAGCGACTGTGAAAATCTGCAGACTTGTTGACACGTGAACACTTCTTACACTTTGTCAGCAACATGTTATTACTATCGCCATTCTTCGGCAAACAGACAAACGGCAAAAAGCATTTCGTTTCATTGCATTTAGTGTCATCCGCAGGAGAGCAAATAAAACAAATTCACTTTACGACAGAGCAGAAAACTGCTGCATGCAACAATCTGCAGCCGATGATATCATCGTGGGCCACACCGACAGCCTACGACGACGACGAGAACAGAGCCTCACCCCACTTCACCACACCGCAGCTCAACACACTTCATTTCACCTGCTGTAAAAAGAATCGCGATTTTTATGCAGCTCGTATTTTTAGGCTGTTCGGGGGTCTTTCGAAGGAATCGTCGTCGTCGTTATCGGCTTCTAGATTCACAGATTTTTACTTATTTTCATTCTTATTTCCATTTTCATTTCTATTTTCATTTTGTTTGTTCAATTTTACGACTGACGGGTTATCGGCGAAATGAAGTCGCTCGCTACCGTCGCTTGCGACGAAATAAAAGCGTTTCTATTCAAAAGGAAATGAATAACAACAATGAACATCGATGGGTTTTCGGGAAGGTCGATGGTTTCCCCAGAGGAGGCAAGGAAATGTTTTGTAGTATATTTTTTGTAATCTGTAAACTTTCATTAAAATCACTTAAATTTGAGTGAAATTCACTTTCATAATTCACTTTAATTGCATGTATTATGAAGTGTTTACATTTCGGATGCTGTCTCATAAATCACATTGATTCACATCGATCAGTGAACGGCCAACAATCACTTTTCCAACCATCGACCACATCACATAAACCTTTGCTTGCTTTAAGCCTTTGAAATATGGGTTTAGAGAAGCCACAGGCAACAACAACAACCAATAATACAAAAAACACTACAAAAAACAAAAAAAAAATGAAAATAAATCCATGTTATTTGTGCTTACATAACGCACGTTTAACTACAGCGTTACTTAACGTAACCAACGCAGACAGAAAACGTCAATTTTAAATAGGTTTTGAAAAAAGAAAAAGGAAATAATTATACAAAATTCAATATTTCAACACAGAGATGTCAAAATAATGACTTCGGAGTATCAAAGGTGGGCCAAAATTGCTTTTCTAATAATAGTCAAAGGATTATTTATTGCTTTTTCATCGATTTTACTTTCTCATCGAACAAACACTCCTTGAATATCGAACGAAGGAAGTTTACTAATGTATTAAAAGCTTAAATATATCAAGATTTTTGGTGTTTTTGCTTATTCATTTAGTTTCTTTAATAGTATAATACTTCAACTTCGCCTGAAACCATTTTTGTTTTCATCACGATCGAGTTTTTCCATCTTCACGGTTTTCTTTCTGGAGAAAACGGAGTTTAAATCCTCCAACATTCATCAGAATCGCGACTTTTATTCATGCAGAAGCTTTTTCGAGTTGAATCATAAATATTTCTATGCAAAAAATAACCCAAATAGAATTAAATATTAACTCAAACTCTACAACACAGAAGATAAATGGAAGATGGGGGGAAAAAATACGATATGGAATCAAATATTAGCTCAAACCCTGCAACACTGAAGATGAAGGATGAAGGAACAGACATCTTTTTCCCATTTATTCTGAAAAATCTAACATAAAAAATAATAATCCCGTCGTAGTTTATCATTCGCATTAAAATGAGTGAGAAGCACAAACTCGAAACTCACTTTTCTGAATAATTAATAATCCATTTCGAAAATAAAAACGTCCGATGATGGTGCAATTTGTGCGAGCGACGTCTGTGACGGGGGAAGAAACGAAGTCACCCGCGAGTGTGGGTCCCGGTCTACCAACGACTGTGGGTCCCACAGTCGCACCCTCAAGCGACTCCTTGCGGGGCGTACAAACGCACAGACACTTTTAATCATAAAGTTGGACGGCGAATAAATACACCGCCGCCGCCGCCGCCGACGACGACGCAATACAAATGAACTCCAGCGATTCTCCGAGCTCGCCAACGGATAAGCAGCAGCCGGGGCAGGGAAGAAGCACAGCGTCGAGTGTGGAGAAAGTTCAACAGCGAAAGCCGGATGAGCCACAGGATATCGTTCGCAACGTTATACATTTAAAATGAACTCAATTAAAACGCAGCGCAGTGAATGTGTGTCCAGCTGCTTCCGTCGCTCCAAGCCGCGCCCCCAAGGCGTGTCCCGGGAACTGCTCGACGTTTGAGGGAATTAAAAAGCTGCGAGGACGAATCGATCAGCTGCTGTAAAACTGCGAAAAACATCGTAAATTCCTCTGTTTATCAATGGCAATTGGCAAACTTTTCTGCATTTTCTGCCTCTTTTCCTCTCTCGGTTTTCTATCTCCCTTCTTTATTTTTTCCAATTTTCTTTTTCCCTTTTCTTCTTCTCCATTTTCTTGTTTGTTTTTTGTATATTTTTTTACATCATTTTAAAGTAGAATAATTATTTTCAATGTTTGCTTTTTATACTTTACGACAAATTTTTCTTTCTTTCTCTGAACAAATAATATTATTATATATCCAATCTATTATTTTATATGCTTGTACTTTATTAAAGACCTGAAAAACCTTCTTCTGGCTTCATTCCAATTCAACGCTTTTCCGATTTTTTCATACATGAAATGGTTTCGAGTGCAGAAAAAGCATAGCGCAGAGCAACAGCCTCGGAGTCAAATCCATTGAAAGCGGAAAACGATTAGGAAACAAAGGATATAAGGATGAAAATGACGAAATTGTGCACTTGGTATGAAGAGGGAAGGAAGCGAGACGCGGCGAAGTCGTCTGAAGAGTCGTCGAGGATTCAAACAAAAGAATCTGGCAAGTGTTGGTGCGTGTCTGGACGTCGGGGGTGAGAGAGCAAGCACTACGTGAACGTTTAATTGCGGAAACGCTTTGTTGGCACGTAGCTTTATGCAACGCCAACAACTGAATCAGGAGTCAAATCCACTTCGGAAGATCACAAAACGCACACAACATGACGACTTCTCTTGGCAATTATAGGTTCGACGTTAAATGACGCAGATACCAACACTTTCGGCTGCAATAACAGCAACAACAGCCGCATTCTGCAACTATAACCGACCTACAGCCGCAGCATCATGTTCATTATTAAAACCACAGCAGAATCGCACAAGAATCGCACCCTTCAAACGATTGGATACTCATTCGGTCGCACCCGGACCACAACAGCTGAGGTCCTTGAGGTACAAGAGGTTAAACGACACCAACAAAAGCTGCAGAAACGTCTGCAGTGAGAGAAAGCAACCAGCGAAAGGCAATTTTAGGGACAAAGACGATTCCAAAGCCGAGACCGAGTGTGGAGTTGATTAAATCATAAATAAAAGAGGAAATATTTAAGCTACAGGGAAGTAAATCCTGTAAAACCTGAATTGGATTTCGCAATTCGGCTTTTTTCATTTGAAATGGAGTTACAAATCATAGACGATGTCCACAGCTAATTGCCAAGAAGTGAACAAAGGATAGCGAAGCGACGGAGAGGATTGATAGAGAATTTTGTAGGTCCTCCAAAGCATTTGCGGGTCCATGAAGTCGAACACGATAGCGTCAGCTGATCAAAAAATCACAATCTACAAGCAAAATTGATGCCGTTGCCTTTGAAAGATCTTGAAGGCGCTTCAGAGAAGTCCCCTGGCTTGAGGAACTGCAAAGAAAGATGATGGAGGGCGATGGAGATCAAAGTCAAGGGATGAATAAACGATATACAAGTGAAAAGCATGCACAAAGCATACAAATGTACAAATAAACAGCAGCGACCACAACGTAATCAACTTCGTAGTCGTGTTCAAGTCTCAGATCCACATTTGGCGTGAACGATTGCAGCAGGAAAGGGAAGGACGGAAGGAAGGAAGGACGGAAGGAAGGAAGCGTTGGCAGAGAGCAAACACTTGTTGTGGATGCAGTCGGAGCTCCGTCAGAGTTGAAGCACCGCCGCGAAGCAACTCATCAGCGGTTCAAGTTACCGCTGAAGTAACTCGTTTACCGTGAAGAGTCTTGCTTGCATTCAGCATCGGCATCCTTTGGAGAGTTCGGCATCGACTTCAAAGGATGCAGGATGCATTTGTTTTGTGTGTGCTTTGCTGTCGGTTGAAACGGAAACGAAAACTGAATTATAAACGCTTATTTACAAAAAGATATCGTATTGAAATTGGACAGACGGACAAGATAAAAAGCTTTAAATTAACTAGAAGCAGCTTTAATTTAAGCCTTAAGACTACGAAGTTAAAGAAATTCTTCTTTTGCTCTTCAAAAATAAGAAAACAGACGAAATTCGCTACAAGATTTCAATCACTGCAACAGATCAAGGTTTCCGCAACATTCCTTATCAACATATGTTGCTAGGCACAAAAAAGTCTACACATTTTTCAATTGTAAATCAGAAAGCGGACTTTTTACGTTATTTTGTTAATTCTTTGAATTATTTTCAAAATAAGAAAACTTTTTTTTGAAGCCTCTGATTATTATTTCAATAATATTTTAACTAGCGAAGTTAAACCTCTTTTTTTTCATTATATTTTTCGTTAAATTTGCGAACTGTGACTGATTTTTCGTTTATTAAAATACCTTAAATAATTCATAATGTTTATTGAATGTTTAAAAAAGGAAACGATAAATAAAATTTAATTTTTCATAAATGATTATTAAATAGAAAACTCGTGATAAACGAGGTGAAAAGTGAAATTTTCAACGAAATTTTAAGCAAATTTAAAGCAGAAGTTTTGTCATTTGTATTCAAGTCTTTAAAAAGAGAATGAGAAAGAATGCGAAACAAGGAATTCGTGTTGATGAGGATTTTTTTCTTCTACTTCATTTTTGTTGTTGTAATCTGGAAAAAATGCTTCCGAAAGTTTTTCAGGGACGCGTGCAGCTTCATCACTTCACGCATAAAAAGCGAAGAAACACAAGGAAAGCTGCAAATCTTTGAAGCCGAATAAACGAGCAATGAATGTCAATCACGCTGTTTAAGCAGCCGCCGACCGACTGTCAACTGTTCGAGGCAACGAAGTAGAGCGACGCTGATGCTGGATGTAGGAGCGAGGAAGAAGAGTTTTCACCCTGTTGATATTCTCCGACTCCAAAACAAGTTAAAGCACAAACGCCAAATAACAAAGATGAGAAAGCAAACGCGAATGTCCTTGGAGGACGACGGGAGCAGAATTCATTTATTGTAGCGTCGATTTTCGACTCTTCTGCGAAAGGGAAAGAGAACGCGTAGCAGCGGCCGAGTAAACAAACGAAAGAGCGATCGAACGAACGAGTGAATGAGCGAGTAAATAATCGCGCGAGTGAACAATCGACCGAGTGACCGAGTGAAGAGTAAAGCGAAGCTTTTGTGGAGCCAACAAGCGAATGAACAATCGGGAACGAGCAAGCGAGCGAGCGAGCGAGCGACGGAGTGAAGAACAAAGCGACGCTTTGGCTGGAATCATTAAAATTTACTGCGTGGTAGATTACAGAAAGAAAGAAAAACCACGAAGCAAGTAAATGTAAGCAAAAAAAAGTACATTTTCATGTAGTTAAAAAAGCAACAGCAAAAGAAATGAAAAGATGGGCGCAGTTGAAAAGCAAAAACTGCTTTAAATCAGCTTCGACAGCACAGAAAAAAAAATCCCGAAGGTTGACAAGGAAAAGGAGAGTAAGAAAAAGGGGAAGAGGGAATTTTTCCACTGGACGAAGGTGCAGAAAACTCCTCGCAGTAATGGAAAAAGTGATTGTTGTCGGTCAAATGCGACAGACAGAAATGATTCGTTAATCCTTTCCAACGGACAAGTGTTCTCCTCAGCTTCTGCATCTTCGCTCAGCTTCCGCTTCTCATTCGTGGTCTGTCCGTCGGAGGTTCGTCGGTGTCGTCAGTGGTTCGTTGCACAAACCGCACAGAAATCCATGTGCGTCTTTTCTGGCCATTTTGCAATTTCAGCCGCCGCAGCATCGCGATGTCCCAATTCAACGGCGGCCTTTGTCTCGACGCCTCAGCCACATCAACTTCGACATTCCCACTCAATCAGTCGGTCAGTCAATCAGTCATTGCTTTAATGCAGTACGTGTTACGACTCCACATGTCATTAAATCGAACACGAGCTGCACGCTGCTGCGACGTATCGACGACGGCTTCACAGCTGCTGGTGACGCTCTTGACTGCGAATCCACTCCACACTCGGCTGGCTTCGGTGAGGTACCGTTGGCCACATAAAAGAAGGCCCTCCCTCCCTCCCTCATTTCTCCGAAAATACGAACAACAGACGAATTGCTTTTTTTCGGGAAGCAATTTTCTTGTTGCCGCATCGCTGTTTTCCTCTTCCCGCTTAAATTAATTTCCCGAAAGCACTACAAAGACCAGAACTAATCAATGCCATGGAAGAAAACTCCATCGGCGACCCTTGACGCAGACGATATCCATCGCAACGGAAGCCCCAACATCCGCATTTCCCGCCGAAATCCACTGCAATTAATGTGATTATAAGACGCTCACGACGGTTTCCCAATTCCCATCCAAACACGAGACGTTGTTAATAGGTTAATCGTACGAAACGAAGTTCGAATTGAAGCTACGATAGAAGAAGAGTGAAGAGAATAACGAGGAGAACAACGAGAAGAACAAAAACCGCAACATCGACACTTCTTCGCCATGCAAAAACTACGCGTTTCGTTATTTTTCGAAGATTGACGATCGTTTGAAGGCTAGAGGAGGGCCCGGTGGAGGCGGGGGGACAATTCGAAATTATATCGCATATTTTGAATATGTTGAATATTCATTTTGATGAAGTAGAAATCATTTAAATGCTTTATTTATTTGCGGTTGTTGTTCATTAAATGTTATTGTTAAAGTGAAGCGTGTGCTTTGTGTGTGTGTGTGTGTGTGTGTGTGTGTGTGTGTGTGTTTATGTATGCATGTGTTTGTGTTGGCTTAAAGGCGGCGGCCAGAATGACATAAATTCGAAATGTTTCATTCGGAGGTGTGACGTGGGTACGTGCTGCAAATTACAGCACGTTTTTAGAAGACGCTTGCTGCAAATTAGAGCTCAGAATTAAACCCACACACACACACACACACACACACACACACACACACACACACACACAAACACATCGGCACGTCGTCAATGAGTCAAGAAAATTGAGTGCATTAAACAACAACAACAACCATCAAAAGTATAAAACAATCGAAGAGCAGCGAAAAATTAGCCCACATCGAATAAATCAAATTAAATGTATGCAAAAGTTTGCCTTCGTATTTATTTAACTACTATTTCCGTAATTAATTTCAACTTGCAATTAAGAAAAGCTGTCATTATGCCAATTCGAATAAATCTTCATTTAAACATTTCCGTTTTTAACTTTAAACGGAATAAATTTAAATGATAAAGTTACAAAATCAAATCTTCAATTGAATGAATGACGAATGCTTTCTCTTACAGTTAAATTTAACTGCAAGCTTTAAGAAGCCGCCATTTCTATTAGTTAAAAGGAGAATTCGTTTTAGTTAACAAGACAGTTAAATTTAACTAACAAACTGCAAGAGTTAAGAAGCCGGCATTTCGTTTAGTTAAAAGGTGAATTCGTTTCAGTTAACAAGTAAGTTAAATTAACTATGAATAATGATTAATTATGAATAATTTAATTGAGCGAATTAAGAAACCGAAATTTCAATTGATTAAATAATGAATAGAAAATTAAATTAAATCGTGAATTCATGAATAAATACATAAAATATCAGAAATTTTTATATAATACACGTTTGTTTTTTTGCTCCTAATTTATCTATAAATAAAAGACTTTCGCATTCCTCAGACGGCATAAATCGAACATTTGATTCCTTTGAATTATTAACTAATGAATGAATGAAGTATTCGAATGTAATAAAATTAATTTACTAAAAGGCGTAGTGGAAAATTTTAAACAATATCGACGCTACGAGAAACGTGATAATAAATGCAAAACTATAGCCATAAATATAATCATCGAATCGTCGTAATATAGCATTCATTTTCAAGCTGAATTCTAGAAGACGCTGCTATTTACACGCGAATTGACTTTTTATAGAAATACCTCTACATCCACGTATCTATATAAATAAGAGCTCGGATGAATGTGTATCGAAAGACTGGAATTTAAAGCTGCAGGTGCAAATTGCTAAGTAAAGCAAAGCTTCAAATACACGTGAACCTAAAAAAAACAAGCTTTACACATTTTTCAGGGTAACTGCGTGGCTGCTGAAGTAATCACAAGACTTTAGCAGCACAATTCATCAATTTGCACAAACATTCAGCTTCAATACGAGCAGATATGAAAATATTATTATTTTCAAGCGAATGCTGAGCGAGCAGAAAACTTCATTGTGTTAATTCCGAGCACTGTGCTCCGAGCGCGTTCGCTTCTCGACGAAGAAGAGCGACTTACAAAGTTTCAGAAGACTCCACAAATAAAATCCAGTTTTTATCGGACTCGCTGTTTATCGTGTTTTTATCGATTGACTGAAGGTGAAGATTTCATTTAACGAACCTTCATTATTAACCAATACCAACAATAATGATCGTTCGCTTGTGTGTTGAGTTGCGAGTTTCTTTTTTTTCGTTTTGCTCCAAGCAAAATCCTCCTTGCGTGGCTGAAAGATTTCACTGCCGATAATAATATCAAGTATTTAAGAGTTCGTATAATGCAAGAAATATGTGGGCTGTAGGTTGGCAGCCAGTTGCTGCAGAGTGAACTTGATTTAAGGTGAACCTGCAACAAAACAAGACCTCGACGCCTGATCTACCCTCGGACGAACATTAAATAACTTTATCCTCGAATACGTCGTCCAGCACCACTTGAAAGCCGTAAAAGACAACGGCAAAAAACAAAAACAACTTCTTACATAAATCAATAAAAGGGAAATCGTTATAAGAAACTGCAGAAATTATATTTTTTCTTAGGAGAAGTTGAACCGGTAGCGAGAGCTCTATTTGAAGTCCGATAACACTATTCAATTGTCCCACTCAGCGGAGTGTATAAGGGACTTCAAACCTTTTTAGTCTATTGTCCCCATTCTTCACTACTGTATATCGCAGTGTGTATTCCATCGCCGACTTTTGAGGAAGCTCATTCCGGGTGCTCCGTTCTCCGTCGAGTGATTTCCCTCGCATTCGGAGAGGAATTCTCACAGATATGGAACATCGCGATATTCGCCCCATTGATCAATAACCGACAGAAGTCTAACTTTTATCTCTACAGGAAATTTTCTTTGAAAAGTCTCTTCGTCTAACTACTTCAGGCGTCTCTCTAAAAGCCTGATCAGCTTTATCAAATAATGTATGTTACGAATCTGAAATTATCCAATTTCTAGCCTACAACATAGAGAAAAGTTCTCTTTAAAAAAGGTACAAGGTGGATATCGGGCCTGAAACTTTTATTCAAATCCATTCAGGTCCAAATATGAATCTTTTTTTTTGTTAGGCCCAAAATTTAACGGTTCCGAGATCAGTGGATTGAAGGGCGGTTTAGTTTTTGGAGGATACCTGGTCCTCGTACCTCTCCTGGGCATATGAAACCCATTTCTATCTCGCGTGGTATTTTACTTCGGTCACCTGTCGCTTTCCATGATTTACTCCGACTTCTTCAAGTTTCTATTCCATCTGCTTTTCCATTGGGACTCGAATAGAGGCCCAAAATGTGTATTGAAGTTTCCGGGTCTTCACTATTCTCCTCACTTCCCCACAGCTCCTTCCAAATCCTACATCTTCCTCGTATTACACATCAAATACATGCATAAATTCGATTGTAAATGGAACATGTTTGTGAATATTCGTGTCATAATCACTTTAATTGAAATCAGTTGATGGCAATCGCAAATTGCATTTGAATTTTAGGCTTTTGCTGTTAGCCTATTCGAGAAGAGGATGGAGAGTATCCTTTGTATGCCGCTTTCTTTCAATTTCAAGATCAACCTAGATACGAAATGGTATCATGTTGAAGCACTTGAAACACTTTGCTGATTGTATGCATCAGTTTATCGAGTGAAAGATTGAAGTTAGTTGGAGTTCGGCTGTCAGTCAATCTGTCAGTGAGTCAATGAAGCAGTTATTTAGTCAGTCATTTGCTGGTAATAGTTATAATTTCATACATCGCAACGATTTACATCGAAATCGATGTTGATGTCGATGTCGAATCTTCGATTCGTTGATGTTTATTTTCTTTGCACTTCACAGCACTCAACTTAAGACAAGCCAAGACAGGTTTTTAGTATTCAGGCATGCAATCGAACGATTGAATCGACAGCGCTCTTCCTTATTGCCTTTTCAGGGGTGAAGATTGCGTTCGGCGAGTGACTCTTCTCGCACTCTTAAGCATGATGCAACATGTCGTTCGGCTTTAAGTGGATTTATTATATTTGAAGAATATTTCAGTTGCGAGTTGCAATAATTACAAGACACAAACAAACACCTCATGCTTAATACCACTTTTTAATATCGATAAATTGATTTGAATTGCGAACGAACGAGATCGGAATCAGAATTATCCTTTTATAAATTAATAATGCAATTATTATTAAAGTCATTTCTCGTTAAATATTTTTAGAAAGTCATAAAATCGATGAACAGAAAGACGACGAAGGATTTCAGCACAGTGCACTCCCTTGAAGGTGAACTAATGTCGAATATTGAGAAGTTCTCTCAATTATTGAAGACTGAGTAAAGTTCTTTTTGAGTATTAAAAGTGAAAAACTTCCCTCAAGCATCTTCGTCAACATAATTTTGGTTTTATTCCATGATCACCACGTTCATGTTTACATTTTCCCATGTTCACCTCGATCGATATTCACCTTAATCAGCGTTTGTCTTATAAATTGTGGGTTTTTGTATTTCTTTATCTCCTCAATCGATATTCACAGTAATCAATGTTTAATTAATTTAATTTTCATCATCTTCACCTTCAACGATGCTTAATGCAATCGACCAAGTTCACCTCTATCGATATTCAGCTTATTCAACGTTCAGATCATTCACCTTAAACAGTTTTCTTCTTTTTAAATGATCACCTCAAACAAGGTTAAAATCTATTTTCTATGTTCACCTCAGCTTTCATTCCTCTTCATCAACATTTAACTAATTCCAAGTTCACCTCACTGGATATCCACCTTACTCAAGGTTCATTTTGTAACATTTTCACCTTAATCGTTGCTTTTCTTTCGATGTTCATCTATGTCCATCTTCACCTCAATTGCTGTTCACCTCAATTGCTGTTCACCTCAATGGCTGTTCACCTCAATGGCTGCTCGTGTTGTTTTTCATGTTCACCTTATCGCGAGTTCACTGTATTTTAAACTGAACCAAACTAATTCAGTTCCTGATCAATAAAACGACACCGAAATTAAGTCAAATATGTAAATTTCCAGCGAAAGCCAGAGTCAGCGTTCAAAATGATGTTGCAGCAATATTTTTAGCAAATTCAGCAGATTCCATAAAAAGACAAAAGCGAAATTGAAAAAACTGTTTCAAAATGACTTTTTTATGCAAAGAGCTGCTTTAATTAATCCATGAATGATTGTTGTGCAGTAATAAATCGTATTTAGATAAGAATTTAATTCATATTTCAGCATATTTAATGTCCCATTAATTAATAGCAGAAAAATTTAGGAAAATCGCAACAAATTAAATTCAATTTTAATTTTTCTTGTTTTAATTTTGCATATATATTTTTGGCTTTGTTTTTGTTTATTATTTCGCTTTTACTAATTTTCATTTTTAATGATTTAATTAAAAGTTATTAAATTAATTTATTCAAGTTATAATTAAAGCTTTTAATTTTTTAATTTTTTTTCAGTGATTTTTTGATTGTTTTTTATTGTACAAAAAAATTCATGCATGAAAAAGAGAATCTGTAAAAAATCAAATAACAATTGAAGGCTTTTTCAATCGTGATTAATTGATAAATTGAAGGCAGTAATTGACGAATTAATTGACGAATTAATTGAGGCATTACTGGAGGCATTACTGGAGACATTACTTAAGGCATTACCTAAGACATTACTTAATACATTACACTGAGTATTTGCTTCGAAGGTTTCTGTCACATCAACAAACAGTTTTTCAGTTTGTCACTTATTATGAGCCGTTAGTGACTGCGATTTTTATTGGATTTTATGCTTTATCGAGATTTATTGCACATTTTTATTGCGAATGCATTTTGTAGTAAGTGGCAATTAAATTGCGGCTTGTAAACAATTTAAAAGCACAGCATAAAAACACGAAGAAACTGTGTTTTAAAGTTGCTGTTTGCTGTTGTTGTTGTTGTTGTTGCTCAGGACTTCAACTGTGTTTTTGCTGCTGTTGTTGTTGTTGTTGTGGTTGCTGTAGTCAATTCATTGTTGGTCTTTATTATGTATTAATTTTTAATTGTTGTCGATTTCTACAAAGTTTTCAATCGTCAAATTATCTTGTGTTTGCATGTGTGTGTGTGTGTGTGTAATTGTTTAATGAAAAAATTAAGGGAAAAGTTGAAAAAATAAATTGATGAAAAAAGCGAAGTTTTCAGTATTTTTTCGGTTTTCAATTATCATAATTATCACTGTTCATCATTGCTAAAGTCTTTCGTTGAGTCTTTTCAATCATTTTTTCGCCTTTTTTTGTGTCATATTTTTTTTAAGTTTTATTTTTACTCTTGCAAAATATTTAATTATTCTATATTAATTTGAAATTTAATTTAATTCATTATCAAATGCATATAAAAGTCACTTTTACACAATTAAATGTAGAAATTCAGAATGTTTAAAGTCCTTTTAATATTTTTTCCTTAACTTCGCACAGACGAAATGCGTCGCAGTTTCACAATTTCCTAAATATTCTCTTTCGGCGACAAAAAAAAAAAAACTAAAACACGGAACACACGCATTTATTACAGTTTTAAATCATCAGCACAGGGCAGCCAAAGTCAAGCTTTACTATTACAACAACAACAACAACAACGACACCAAACAAAGTTCTCAATTGTTATTAATATTTTATTGTCCTTCTTTAAATATTTCTCACATTTATGTAATAATTTTCACCACAACAATAACGATAACGATAACGATAACACGTTTTTAGTTCAATTTATTATTAAAAAATAATTTTCAATCCATACAAAATTCAAATCCAATTTTTTATTCAAATCAAATGTGCAAAGCCGCGTATAATACAACACATAACAAAAACACGTTAAAAAAGTTTTACAGCTCGCAGCAGTAACAAATCCACGCTCATCGAAAGATCACGACGAACTGATTGCTACGAAGCCGAATGCCGAGTGTCTAGCGTCATTCGCGTTGGTCGCCAACCCTATGAAATAGCGGCAGAATCTGGCGACTCTGAGTGTATTCATCAGTGGCCACAGAATAGCGAGCGGCTGCGGCTTACAGCTCCATTTTCATATCATTTCTATTCTTTCGTTTGGGCCGCAGCGATTAAGCTGCCGAGTGGCTGAGTCAAAGAGAGAGCCGTCAGCTGCAGCTACGCACTATTCTGCGGTGATTGCAAATAAAAGAGAGTAAAATTTAGCAGCAACGTTGTGTTGCGGAGAGAAGACAATCGATTTCATCGTATGGCGCTTTGTACTCGCTCAGATTGACTCCACAAGTGTTGTTCTCAGCGCCAGTGTGCTCCAAAGTGTGTGTGTGTGTGTGTGTGTGTGTGTGTGTGTGTGTGTGTGTGTATGGATGCAACAACAAGTACAACAACAAGACGAACGAGAACAACAGCAACAACAACAATGGCCATTATAGCATTGAGACATGAGTGAGTTTGCTTTAGAAGACGTTGCGATGTGACTGTGATGAGATGAGAGTGCGGCGGTGTTTTGAGCAGCTCGTTTTGTTGTGATTCACGCTGTTAATTGTTACGGCTGCTTCTGTTGCTGTTGCTGTTCCTTTTTAGTGAAAGTAGTAAAAATTATGCAATGCTAACCCTTTTTTCGCGCTTCGATTAAGATTGCACTCATTTTTAATTGCATCACATTAAATTAAATCGAACAGGTGTTTTTCTTGATGTATTTTGACACCTTTTGAAAAACGAGTCGTTGAAATGAAAACGGTTCCATTGAAATGAACCAATTCGAAATAAAATTAAATTGGAAAAAACACAAAATTATGGAAAAGTCATTTAAAGAAAAATCTGTTGGAAAATTTTCTGCTTTTTAATATATTTTTTAACTTAATTATGATTGAATTTTAAAAAGTTTTTAGTTTACTTTTCATGGTGTTTGATTTTAAATACTGTTGGAATATTTTTCTCATTAATATTCAGTAATTGCATTTTTTTATTTGCGACTTTGACTAATAATTGTACTAATTTCCTATTAAATAATAATATAAGTAAAAACCAAAATTATAACGAAGCAAATTTTTATTCATTATTCATTTATTATCAACAAGATTTCCGTTCAACTCTCATCTCATTTTAAACACAATCAAAGCGGCTTTGAATGGAGAAAATTCTATATTTTTTTTTTTACTTTATTTCTATTTGCACCTTGTTCAACTTAAAAACTTCACTTAATTAATTTCTCAACTTTTAGCTCAAAGCTTTGTGATAACAAAGAAAGCGAAAAGCATTTCTAAGGGGGAAAAACATTGCATTCAATTCGATTGATATTGAAATGTGTTAAAACAAAAGCCTGAAAGGCATGAATTTTTCTTTCTTGGTCCTTTTTGCTATTGCAGTTTTGCTCTTCACTTTAAATGAGTGTCGAATTACACTCAAAACTTCCCGCGTCTCCCCCTCCAACAACTTATCACAACCCATCAAAAGTTTATTCATTCGTTGCTTTGCTTTTGCTTTGTTAAGTGTTGTTGTTGTTGTTGTTGTTGTTCCCTCACTCTCTGCTCTTTTCGCTCTCACTGTGTCACTCTCGTTACTCTCTGCTCAGAAGCAACTCACTCACGCACACATCTTCGCATCATCGGGTTTCTTTCAATGGCCGAAGCACACGAACTCACCTCCACGAACAGCTGTGACGCGTCGTGGATGCACGAAAGGGTGTTCAGTGTGTTTATTTACATCGCGTGCCTCGGATCAGGTCATCGGAAGTCGCCAGTCCCACTCCACGTCGCCGACGCTATCGCAAACAAAATCCACAAACACGGCGAACGAACAAGATTATTCCCCGCACCCACTCAAATCGATATCATTACTTTTTAGCAGCTGAACGGCGAAAGCTTTTTGTTCTTTAAGTTTTTCCATTCGTTTCAATAACAGTTCCACCAACTCAACACGTCTACGCATTGAACCTTAATCAATTCAATTGACTTTGACAAGAATTCTTTAAAAAAAGTCGATAAAGCAAGTCGACTTGGGATACTCCTCCACTTCTTCACCTTCCTCCACTTCCACACCTTCTCATCTCTTATATTTCAGGTTTGCTTCAGATTTTGATTTAATTGATTAGATTCCTTGATGTCAATTCGAGTTAAAGCGTCACAAAAACCTCCTAAACACGTCTACGGGGACGTCCTTATGGCTCCTTTGTCGAAGGACCCATCTTCGGATGTGTCACTTCAACTTGGATCTACAAAACGGCTTCTGCTGCGGCTCCCATGGACGTATGACTGACGACAATTGCTGCGTAATACAGTTGAACAGAGATCAAGGGTTAGACCACGAGCGACTCCAGAAAACCACAAACCAACGTATCTTCGGCTCCACAGTTATGCCAAAATATCACCAGCCATTGATGAACCATCAAAGAGGCTGAAATGATCGCGGAAAAGTGGATAAGATGTTACAATATCCAGTCTTTCCCCTTCAACCCTTTCAACATATTCAAAAGCAGAAGAGGAGGTCCGCAGGGACTTCAGAACTATTGATAGTCTCGGAACGTGGGAAAACCCGGAGTAACAAGGGAACCGACAAGTTGGAAAAGCTGGGGGATTTCCTTTAAAGAATACTGCGGCTATACCTAAGCCTACATACACATATCCAACAAGGGACATATTCAGATTTTGGGCCTTGATATAAACGGCAAGAAAACAACGAGCTGGACAAAGAAGTGGTTGTGATCCATGATTATCGGCCGATCAATGATTGGACTACTTCGGCCTGGCTTTTCCTTGGCTCTGGAGAGGATTAGAGTTCAGAGACATTCGCCTGAACACTCCAGGAAAGGGATTTATAAGAGGTAAAAGGGTTGCCGACTTTTCACTAACAACATGACAACATAGGCCTTAGAAAAACTTGCGACAGACGGATGTGAAATACTGTATATTCAGAAGTTATCTCCGGCAGCTACTGACATGACTCCCCTTCTCAGATTGAAAGGTTAGACTTTATAGCGTTATCACCAATAGATTCTCCACTTCTTAAAGTTTCCATGTGGTTTCCGTTTGGCTTAAAATGATGAGCAACCATAATTCTTAATAATATTAAAAAAACAACGGTAACTACAATTATATCTATTTATAGTAACCAGTGTTATTGCAATTATAATATCTATTTATAGAGAATACTAGAATTGAGCAGGTTAATAAAGGGTCAGCCATCTAGGGTTTTTTTTCAAGTAGTGCCGCAGAGGTGATGTCGTTTGGACACCTCGGAGCTGCGATTTGACACCGTTGGACTATTATTTGTGGGGTGCCGTCAAAGATAGTGTTACGCCGACGAAAGGACAATATTCGTGAAGCCATTGGTAAAATACAGCTGCACACAATCTATAATGTCTTTAACAATTGGACCGATCGTGTAGCCTACTGTATGGCCAGACGAGGCAGCCATTTGAATGAAATTATTTTCCACTATTAACAGGAAGGATTGTACTTTTCAATAAAAATTTTTTTATAGCATTTTCAAAAAAAAAAGTTATTTGGAAAACATTACCATGATTTTCAAAGTAATGTCGCAATATTTCCCACCATTTTTCAAGCGTATACACAACGATATTCGTTCAGCGGAAGTGTTACCATTCACGAAATAAGAACTACTTGAAAAAAAAACGTTCGATGGCGGACCCTTTATAAAATATATTTATATATATAATTGAAATGTTTCATGTAAGATTACCAATAATTCTAATGCTTTCCCAATGGACTTTATCAACTGTTCACACTAAATGCAAAAGCTGGCGAATGCAGGTCATGGAATCAAGGGTTGTTCCCTAACGGTGTACTAGGAAAGACCTATATAAGTCCTAGAAATAATCTCAATATCTGTCGAAAATAAACGTTGAC
The DNA here is from genome assembly GCA_937620795.1 of Thecophora atra. Classification (NCBI taxonomy): domain Eukaryota; kingdom Metazoa; phylum Arthropoda; class Insecta; order Diptera; family Conopidae; genus Thecophora; species Thecophora atra. Next base: position 87,450,963 of record OW569398.1, read on the forward strand.
GGTCACTGAGTATATTAACTATAAGCTGTAATTAAGCTATGTGATACTAATTAACAATTTAGCCAAAGAAAAAGTTCGGGTTAAAGTCTCGGTTAAAGTATCGATTGAAGTTCCGGTTAAGATCGACTTTAGTGCTTAACCGGACATTATGAAATCGGTCTTAAATCATACGAATGCTATCAAACTTGCGCTATAATGTCAAATTCTTTCCTTTAGATATATTGCCTACTCTTTATGTAGGAAATCCTCTCCATACTAACTTATTCCGAATCAAAATTATAGTAGCCACCAAAATTACATTAATATTCTCTATTAGGATTTATTTTGCTTCTAGAATTCAGCATGGACGAAGACGGATTCGTACAAGAATAGCAATAAACCTAATCCAATAAAGCAATAACGTTAGTTCACCTTAGAACCTATAAAATAACCAAGACTTACGTATCGACTGTATTTCGTTGAATACTAAAAGAAGTTTATAATTTTTAAGGGTGTTTCGGGACCCTCTATCAAAACTCAGCCTGGTTTTTGCCGAGCTATCGTCGTTTGTGGTCGCTTCTTGAATGAAATTCTTACCTGTAACGAGAAATGAGATGGAGTAAGGCAAAGAAGGCAAGCGAAAGCAGCAATTAAGTCTAAAATATCGATGCGCCTCAACTGAACACTCAGGAAAAGCGTCTGTCGAGGTAACGGAACCGGAAGCGTAAATTCAGAGCCTGAGATTTACGCGCTTCCGTTTTAAATAAGGTACATAAATATACGAAGTTGCACAGGGCGAAGGAAGCAGGAGCCGAACTACGCCAGAAGCAGTGACGATGGATGGATGAACGGGAAGCCAAGATGTTCCCCGTCGCTGGGGCGGCTGGATGGGCCAAGTTTACGGTAAATGTTTCCGGAAGAATCTTTAGAACGAGCGACAGACTTTGCCTCAAGTGTTGCCATGTTTCTGCACCTTCTTCAGCAACTCGACTTGAGTTAAAGCTGCGAAATTACGCACGCATTTCAACTGAAGTCGTTGTGTTGAAGGAAAAGGTAATTGAGAAGGGGAGGAGGGAGATGAGAGATCGGGGGAGAAATAAAGACAACGAAAGTGAGAAAAACTTGAATAACTTCAAGCAAATGACATCGGATGTTCGTTTCATTATCCACACTTTGTTGCTACCTTCGACTCTGACTTGCAGCAGCCGCCGCTTCCCTTGTCCCCGCTCCCTCCCCCCCCCCCAACATCCTTCCATCAAGTTATGATAACAAATGCCAAATAAAATTATTTATTATGCAATGAATTCAATGAATTGCCAAATGAAGACAAAATGTTTCCCATTCAAAACTGAAACTCATCGCAAAAGTTTAGATGATTCGGGCCAGCAGCCGAAGGGTGTGTAGAGGGAGGAGGGGTTGCGTTGCTTTTGTAAGCAATGAATAAATATCTACGCCACTGGACGTTGCACAGAGACGCAGCCTCAGCAGTTGCAGCAACGGCTGCTCATCATTCGGCCGCGGCAAAAACTGAGATTTATTTTCTCGGACTGATAGCCGACTTGCTGGAGTTTTACTGCAGATATAAACACTGCTTCTCATCTTTTGTGCAACGTCGTCTTTTTGTCGTTTCTGTTGGGCGATTCCCGGCCTGGCAAAACTTCTGACAAGTGCTAAAAAGAGCTTCGTTACCGTCGTCGTCATCAACCTCGGCACAAACGATAAACGTCATAAACAATTTTGGCAACTAAACAAAATCCATTACTTTAAATCCATTCACAATTACATTACTTTTAAATTATGCTACGTTTGCATTTGAAATGTGTTCGCTAACAGAGAATTAACCGAATGATTAACAGAAACACTGATTAACAGACAGATCGATTAACAGAATGATTTACAGGCTGTGTAAAAGTTCATATAACTAATTAACAGAAAGATTAATGCAGAACAAACTGATAAACGGGCGGCTTAACAGACTATGGAACGGATTGAATAACATATTCTTTAACAGACAGAAAGAACGATTCGACCGTAACGAAACAACAGACTCAATAACAGATTCATTAACAGATTAATAGAACAACCTTCAACATAGGCTAATTAACAGACTGAATAACAGAGTAATTAAAAGACTGATGTACAGACTAAATAACAGATTGAATTAGAAACCGATTAAAGTAATGATTAACAGACTCATTAACAGAATAATTAACAGATTGAATAACAGAGAGGCTGAATAACAGATGAAATTACAGGCTGATTAATAGACTAATTAATAAACTTCTCAGCGAAAAATCGTCTAAAATCGCTGTGTGAATTGAAGAATTTTGCTTTTTTCTCTTTGTGTGTTTATAATAGTATAAATTTGCTGGTGATTTGTTATCCTTTGAATGTGGATGAAAATTTATGGTTGGTTTTTCTGCTTTTGTTTTCCTTAATTCCTGTCAAAGGAAAAGTATTCCTAATGATGAATTCTGCGTTAAACTCTCTTCCGTCGCTGATAACAGTTTCAAGCAGCACTTGACGAGGCCCGAGCGATGCGCTGCATGCGGAAGCCGAACCCGATGCGACTTTGTCGTGTTCGTTGTTCATTCGTTGGGGCAGCCGAAGCCGAAGCCGAAGCCGAAGCTGAAGCTGAAGCCGAGCCGCAAGCGCAAGTTCAAATAGCAACAGCCGACGAACAGCGGAATGAACTTCAGTTCATTGAAAAGTGACTGAAGAAGAAGAGGAGGAAGAAGAAGAAGAAGCAGAAGAAGAAGAGGAAGAAGCATTCAAATGCGTGAATAGAGGCAAAGAAGCAGAGACGTTGAAGAGGATGAAGAGAAGTCAACAAAAGCGATGAAAATGTTAACTGCTCTGGGGAATTGGAGTGCTTGGGCTGCGGGGGGAGGGGGTAGGGGCGACGAGGAGGGGCACTGCATGCTTCAGCAACAACTACAGATTGTTTTCAAAGTTTAAAAGCTTCACGGTGAATTTTTATAGTTCGTCATATTTCATTTCATTGCTTTTGTTTGTTTGCTTCCATTTTTCGCTTATCAGGGAACGAATGCGGCTGCATGTGTGGGTAAATATGCACACACACACACACATCTATCCTTAGACGAATTTATGCCATACAGAAGTCGTTATATTTTAATAACTTTTGTTTTGTTTTCTTTTGTTTAATGCAGTCGAATAATCAAGAGTAATGAGAAGCTTATAATCATTTATTTAACTAGAAACTAAGAAAATATTAATTTTAATCAATGAATATTAAATGCATAAAAATAAAAATAATAACTTTAAATTTTACATAATTTTAATTTTTAATTTTAATTAAGAATGAAGCGAGATTTTATTACAAACTCCGTCGATTTTATAATTTACTGGCGCCTTTTTAAGTACATCATCATTCGGTGATACTAATGAAAGCATAAAAACAATGAGTCACTATATAAAAAACCAACAGAATTCACTGAAGTCGGCGATAAACTCATCGGGTGCAACACGTCGTATGATCAACTTTAAAACATGAAAAACACACGTAAACGAGTAGCGCCATCATTGGTTTCGGTGTGTGTGTGTGTGTGTGTGTGTGTGTGTGTGAGAAGCCACTCGAGAACGTTGACTCTGTACTCCACTTCTTTTAGATCCGCTCAACTCGATACTCTTCGAGCTTCTCTAAGCTGAGCCGAGCCGAGTTCTTAAACCGTGTGCACAACAAAATAACATAGAAATTCCTTTCGTTGCTTTGTTTTCTCTTCCTTGTTCGTTTTCCTTGTTCGTTTTCCTTGTTCGTTGCGTTGGCAATTCATCTTCATCGCTACTCACACCAAGGAATCAACCGTTGAACGTATTACATTAAAGCACGAAGCATGCAGTAATCCACAAATCATTTGAACCACTCCATAGATCATAGCAGGTCTCCCCCACACCTCCCCCTCCGACATTGACGCCGCCCCCCCCCCCCCGATCCGCCCACAAACACAACTGACCATCGTAGAGCAGCAACGAGCTGCGTTCATTCGATTTCATCAAAGCGATTCGACTTGAAGTCGTTTCGATGGGCGATGGGTCAGCGTCGGATTGAAAAGTCCATGGTTTTTGCTGCTGTTTGCGATGGCTCGTCGTGGAAATTGAATCGGTCTTAAGGCTGCTAGCGTTAGTGGCGAAATACATTCGCTTTCAGTCGGAGCGTCGCAACGTTGTGACTGTGCAAAGTATGACAAATGATTTCGTGTTGATGTTTCTGATAGTAATGATGAGATGACATCATGTATCATGGTTGGGATCGACACATGCTGCACCCTGCTTCCTCGTACGTGTCGCCGACGGAAGATTGTGCGGGTTGGCGTGCGTGATTTTAGGAAATATGAATGCGCCTTTCTGATTCCGGTCCTCATTCGCACCCAACCAACGCCATACGAGACGGTCCTTAAAGGTCATTTGTAAAGCACCGCTTACGTCAGTGCTTTAAATATGCTTTTAACGAGATTCTTCCTTCATAGTAATAAATGTTCTCTGACCGATTTTAAGACATGTGAAAGAGTTTTTTTTAAAAGTTTTTCGAAAGAGTTTTTATTATAAACAGAAATCGAGACGGACATAAAACACACACATTCACCCGACAATAATAACTAAATCAGAGTTTTACATTAATAAATTTTTCTTCATAATGGCGAAAATTTGACGAAAATTTGGCTCTTCGAAGATGCCGCACATTAGAAACAATTCAAAGGTAAAATTCTGAGCAATAGAGGGGGGAAAAGGGGCCGACATGAAACACAAATTCTTTTACAGTGCTTCATTGTCAAATTTTGAATTTTCAAATTTCTGCAAAGAAACTGCAGATTTTATTGCAAAAATTTATGATCTGCTATAAAAACGCACATAAAAGAAAAAAAAAAACCACCGCAGCCTTTATAAAAAGTAGCATGCAATAAAATTGCGTTGAAATAAAATATGTATTGTAGAAAAAACGAAAGAAAAAAAATAAGGACCGAATTCAGAGGAAACTAAAGAAAACAATAACAAAACAATTTAATGTAAACGCAAAATAAAATAACACAAAAAATAATTAAATGAATATTCTTTTAATAAATTCCCAAAAAATTCTTCCTTTTGATGGGCGGAAAATGAGCGAAAAATGGACGAAGAATGAGTGAAGAATATGCGAAAAATTTCCAAAAAAGCCGCGGAAAACAAGCGAAATTCTTTAAATAAAGAAAAAATGGAAATAGAAAAATGTACGAAAAGTGACCCAAGAATGCAGAGAAAATGGGCGAAATAGGGACGATAAATGTGCTAAAAATGAGCGAAAAATGGGCGAACAATGGGCGAACAATGGGCGAACAATGGGCGAAAAATGGGCGAAAATGGGCGAAAATGGGCGAAAAATGGGCGAAAAATGGGCGAAAAATGGGCGAAAAATGGGCGAAAAATGGGCGAAAAATGGGCGAAAAATGGGCGAAAAATGGGCGAAAAATGGGCGAAAAATGGGCGAAAAATGGGCGAAAATGGGCGAAAAATTAGCGAAAAATGGGCGAAAAATGGGCGAAAAATGGGCGAAAGTGGGCGAAAAATGGGCGAAAAATGGGCGAAAAATGGGCGAAAAATGGGCGAATAATGGGCGAATAATGGGCGAATAATGGGCGAACAATGGGCGAATAATGGGCGAACAATGGGCGAAAAATGGGCGAAAAATGGGCGAAAAATGGGCGAAAAATGGGCGAAAAATAAAGCCAAAGTATATATGGAAAAATGGGGAAAATTAGCAATTAGTGGACACAAAACGGGGGAAAAGTAGATGAAAAATGGACTCTTTAATTGTTGTAAATGTTTTTCGTCAGCTGGGAATTTCAATAAAACTTTTAAATTATTACATTTATTGTTATTTGTGAAGTAGCCTAGAAACTGTTGCTATTTCCCACAGCTCCTGCTTCTGTGAGACGCTGCAACTCGTGGCGAAGCTCTTTTAGTGGGTCTGTTGAAGCACCTGACTCAAAATGCAGCACAAATGACCAAAGAAAGATTCTCATCATGTGAAGCGTTGGCAAAAGCAGTTTTCAGTCATTTTGTATGTGGGTTTTTTGCCATTTTTTATAGAGTTTTCTTGTAACTGGCGCAGGTTGCATTTTTTCCCGCCCGTTTTTTGAGCGCTTTCAACAGTTTCCTTTTCGTTTTTCCTTTCAGCTTCTGCTCTTGCTCTGCCAAGTAACTCAACGAACTGTTTAAAGTTTGCGCTTTAGTGATGGGGAATTTTCAGTAAAACTTCTGCCCGTAATCAGCACACAACTTTTCATTCGTGTTGTTGCCGTTGTCGTTGCTTGAAAAGTAAATCGCAGCGACGGTCCGATTGAGATGCTGTTGAAATTTGTGCAAACATGCGGCTGGAAAATAACTGTTTTCTTTGGCATGCAGCATGTACATGGAGCGCCATCGTCGCCGTGCACCTTTACATGCGATTCTCGCTCTTCACTTCGCGAATTCGTGCGCGAGTGTCGCGTGGTTACCTTATTTTATACTTTGGCGCTCTTCTTGTCACTCCCGCTGCTCCGCCCGCTCCTCCTCCTCCTGCTCCTCCTCCGCCTCCCTTCATCCAGTGTCCATTCAAATGGGCTTTTCTGGCTTAGAGGCTTTGCTAGTTTTCCATCTGTTGTCCTTAATGTCTGCCGTCGTCTTCGTGTTTGAATGTGATGCGCCTGAAATGAGTTTCCTTTCGTCCTTTCGTTCCGTGCGGTTTTTAAAAGCGCTTGCATACAAAACTTTGTCGCATAAACGTCAGTTTTTCAACACAAAATCTGTTAGCAGCCAGCTTCTTTCTCTTCTTATCGCAATGTTTTGTTTTAGTCGCTTTTGTGGCTGCTGCTGCTTTGTAACTCTTGCGAGACTCTTTAGTTAAGCATCCAGTCGACGCTCTGATTTCGACGACCGCCCCCCGCCCGCCGCGGCCTTCTTTCGCTTTTCTTCTTCTTCGTATGTCTTTCGTTATCATAAATTTCTGCAGATTGGCAACGTTCACCATCACCTGCAGACGCCGCAGCCCCCGAGCCACTCCTGCAACTACATGTATATCCTTGAAATTTTAGTCCTGCGGCAAAACAGAAGAAGTTCTTCGTCATTAATATTGCAAAACACTCAGCTTTAATTTTTCCCATTTTCATTCAGTTGCGAGTCGAGTTTTTAATTTAATTTCGTCACATCAAATCTTGTGCCAATTTTAAATAATATTATAAATAAATATTTTAAAATATTATAAGGAAATGTTGCGAAATATTATAAAGATTTATATTTAAAATATGTATAAATAATATTACTAGAAATTTTAGTTAATTAACAGAAATAAACTTTAATAAAAATTATAAAGATTTATTTTTACATTTGTCTTCAAAAGAGAAGATAATATAAATATAAATAATATAAATTTTGGTAAAAAAATCGGAGCAATGTTGGAAAGGTCCAGAAGACCCAGAAGCCCAGCCACTTGTTACTTTACTCAAGGTGAATTGCGGGGAAATTTAATGAAAGTCGTGAGTTACACGGCTAATAAAATCAGCGTCCATCAATCAAGCCACGGAAAAGGAGCTGGGAGAAGTCGTCGAAGCTGATGATGAGGTCAGCCGATGGTGGTAATGATGCTGATGAGGTCAGGAAAAAGGAGCAACGTATGGCAACGCTGTACAATGCAATGGAATGCATGCTGCGAACATCGTTTGCTGCATCAATAAAGCAAAGGAAATAATTTATGCGGCCGGCCCAGCAACAGATAAAGCGAAGCAGATAAAAAGCAAATGCTTACAATGAGGTGATGCCGTGGTGATGCCGTGGTGATGTCCTGGCAGGACAAGGAAGTTGCGAAAACAAGCGAAAAACAAGTGAAAAACACGAACAAAAGCAAACGACTGAAGAGCAGATTTTAGTTGCAATTTCTGAGTTTTTTTTTGCGGTCATAAAAGTTTATGTTTCGTGTGAGTGTTGGAATGGGTGTGTGTATGTGTCTGTGTGTGTGTGTGGTTTGTCTAATTCTTCGGGTAAAAGTCTTTTATGGGACAGTGATTTATCCATTATTCGAAGACAAGTGAAAGTTGTTGCTTTTATTTTGTGTGCTTCCAAAAAAAGGTTCAGGAAGCATGCATCTTTATGCATGTGTCTGTGTGTGTGTGTTGGCATATGCAACAGTAACTGCTGGCGTGTGTCTGTGTGCGTGTGTGTTCTTGTTTGTTGCTTCTAAGGAGACGTCAAGGATGAAATGGCTTTTGACTACCAGCAGCAGAGTCCTTTGCATCTACAAGATGAAAAAGCCGCAGTTAAGGACGTTTGTGTGTGCGTGTGTGTGTGTTTGTGCTGCTTTGTAAGCAAATATGCATTCATTAGATGCTTGTGGCAAGGGTCTGTGTTTGCTGAAGCAGACGACAACTTCGCATGTTATTCAGCTCGCAGCAAACAGACACGAAACCAAAAAAAAATTACCCACTTCAGTTGCACTTCCTCAACATCGACTCGTTCGACGCTTGAATGGGGGCAGCACACAGCTGAGCCCAGCTGCATCCGCACCGTTGTGACTTCGTCGGATGCTGTTAATGAAAGACGAACTCAAACGGAGTTCGCAGCTGAAAACTTTTCCAGCGTCTCACCTCAAAAACAACATCATAAATTATATACAATAATTTATATGAAATTATGATTTTTGTACATTTGTTTTTCGAGAACTTTTCAGTGATTCTTTTTTGGTTTTCCTTTTTCTTTACTTCTTTTAATTTTTTCAACGCTCTGATGCATACATAAATAAACACACATCAATCGCTTTATTTCAATTTCCAACAAAATAAACTTAATAAAATTCAAATCGATTCAATTTTCATGCAAATCATGCCGAAAATCTGCATCCTGGAGATCATTCGACCGCGTCTAATGAATAAATTTCCCTTCAGCATGACGATAAAACTGCTTCGGTTTGTGTCTATGCTAAGCTTATTTTTGAGCTTATTTTATTTATATTTTCCATGCACACAGTAAAAGAGACACAGGATCGCCTTCGGATTTTGGGCAATAAATGAAAATCTTCGTGCAAATTTTCTGCTTCATTTCACTGAAATCGATGTGTGTACGTTCAATGATAAGGAAATATTCAGGAAAAGAGTTGAGAGTTCAATTTAAAAGCCGATTAAGTTTAAGAAAACGATTTATAAAATTATTATTCATCGTTTTTATTGGCAAAACCGAGTTTTCTAACCCGAAACAATTGCCAAAAAAAAACGATTAAAATTATTTAATTAACAATGCAAATTTTATATTTAATTATCGTGTCGTTGGTTGCTTCTACTTCTTCTACGTTAAATAATTCAATTAGTTTCATGACGAAAAAAAAAATACAAAATACAAAATCAGGAAGCGAAAATAATTGACGAGAGGCGCAGCATTTAAAGTGAACAAATTTTTTAATTAGACTTGTTTTTGTGCATTAATAAAAACTAAACATTTTCTGAAGCACTTCGTTTAAAGCCACTGTAATAACGGCACCCACACACACACACACACACACACCCCAACGTCATTCGTTGTGTGGTGAGCGTTAAGATTTGCGTTACTCGTGAAGCGAGCCGAAGCCACTTTTAGCATTTCGACAGGAATCAGCTTTTTTATTTGAAAAAAGCACACACACACACACAATCGCAGTTGTCGTAAACCTTTTTACACGAACGAACACACACACATAGAAAAATACATAAGTTGGCGATTTTAGCGGCTTAATTTCACTTTTTCTCTCTCTGTTCCTTTTTTTGGCGTTGACTTCATTTTAATAACTTGAACTAACATTTTTTATTTATATCGCACCATCAATAACGAAATTCACCCCAACAAAAGTCACAGAAAAATCCATAAAATAAGTGAAACGCGAAGTAAGTTAATTAATTCTGCACTCGGGTCGCTAAATCGAGTCGAGTTCGGTTCGAATGGAGGCGAAAACACGCAACGATGACAGCAAATCACGCATACATCAGTTTCACCTTGTTTTTGCCACGCCCAATCTTAGCAAACAACCGCCGCAATTAGTTTTATTCTATGCTATTTACATATAAACAGCGCGGGATCTACACACACACACACATACGAAGGACGCTCCAATTCGAATTTTCCTTTTAAAATTTAGCATTAAAATTAAAGTGTTTTTTTACTAATCGAAAATTCAGTCATTAATTAGAATTATTTTCGAACAAAATGACGAAATTCATGTTTATATAGACAGAAATGTAATTGAAAGGCAATTTTCCAAAGCAAATTCCATTTAATTCTTGGATTAATTGAAAATTAAATACAAAAAAATGTTCTTAAAGCCAAAAAAAAATGTCTAAAAATCCTTTATAAAAATTTATTTAATATTATGAATGAAAGATTCGATCTAAATTCCATTTAATACTTCATTTAACTGAAAAATAAATAGAAAAATTCACTGTTAAAGCCAAAAAATTGTCTAAAAATTCCTTATAATAAATTATTTAATATTAACGCAAATTCCATGTAATTCTTTATTTAATTGCAAAATAAATACAAAAAATATTCTTAAAGGCAAACAAAATGTCTAAAAATCTTTTATAATAATTTATTTAATATTATAATTTATTAATTCAAAGCAATTTCCATTTAATTCTTAATTTAATTGCAAAATTAAAGAAAATTAAATAGAAAAATTCTTTGTTAAAGCCAAAAAATTGTCTAAAAATCCCTTATAATAATTTATTTAATATTAATATTTAATATTTGATATTATAAAAGAAAGATTCTTCATTGATACTATAAATGAAACCCTTTGTCGCCCTTTTTATCCCCTTCTTTTTCCTAAATTTTCTTTGAAATCCCTTTAAAAACTAAAAATTCGCACGAAAAGTCACAAAATTTTATTCATTTCCATATTCGATGTGTGACCACAGAAGCGACGTTACTCGCTAGAAAACAATATAAAAATCTAATATAAATAAATGTACAATATTTTTACGTCTGCATCGTTTTTTTGTTTTTGTACATAGAAAAGTGTTTGTCGCCCATTTCATATTTAGCTTTGTTCTTTTTATGTCTGTTCTGTTCTGTTCTGTTCCATTTTGCACTAGTTTTTCAATTCTTCTTTACAATTTTATTACTGTGCCATCAAATTTAATTAATATAACGAAAGATTTCGTCGTAGTTTCTGAGAAAATAATTGGCATTTTGACAGATATATTTTCGCACGACTTACAAATAATAAAAATAGAACAACAACTCAACAAAGTATTTTACTTAAAGTATTTTACATTGTTTAAAACATAAACTATGTCTGTTTTTATTATAAAACACAAAAAATAATATTTTGAAACTTTTAAAAAAATCTATTTTCATTTACAACTAAAAATTTGAAATGATATTTTTAATCGTTTCCAGTGATGCTGATTTATTCTGGATTTTCCTTCTTTTTTTTTGCCCAGTTGCGTGTTTAAATCAGTTTTTTAAGTATGTAGATGAAGAATAGAAAAATGCAATACTTATGGCAGCTCTAGGCCAAAGTTTTGTCTGTACAACATTCTTATATTCATCTACTTTCATTTAATAGTCATTTAATATTCGTTTGTTAAACTATTCAAACTCAATTTTATTCAAGAAAATGTTCTTAAGTTACTTATACGACAAAATTAAAGTTATGCATACTTTTAGGCCCAATTGATAAGCAGCTCCGCAAGAAAGTAGTCGAAAGTTTGCACTTCTGTCGTCATGTACCCATTTTATTGAGTAATTCTGAACTATAATATACAATTAATTTAATTAACAAATATATATTTGCAACAGTATCAGATCTGAACTCTTCTGGTCTAGAATAAAAGGAAGGAACTAGAGAGGAAAAACCATTGTCTGCTGGAGTTAGGACTGAGTTTACGTCGCTTGATTCAATACTCATTGCGAAGAAATACGTCGAGAAGTTCCGGACTGTATAGCGATTTCTTCATGGATGTTAAAGAGCAGCTCGTTAAGGGTTCAATCCCGGACTTATCGTAGATATAGGTATAGTACAATGCCACAATTTCAGAGTAGAGGGACTCAGGAGCTGTTAAATGTGTGCACAAATGAGAAATACTTCTATTCACAGGTCAAAGCTGGCCAAACTTCTGCTTCTATTTTCGTAGTATTACATATAAAAATTGATCTCAGATCAGAATCAGTGACGACGGAAATGCAGCTACGATTTTAAATAATCATTGGATTAAATAATAACGTTCTGGCTTCAGGAAGGTTTGGGTTCGAGTCCCAGAACTCTTGGATGTATTTATTTGCATCTTTCTGTCTATGAACTGTTCTTTGTCTGTCTGTGTCTTTCTTAATCCGTTTTCCTTAACAATCGCTGCTTGTTTTAGTTACGACATTAATAAGAATATAAATAAAATAAAAATAAATATAAAAAACATGTTTTCGAGAAGTTTTATTATAATCCAGATGCTTTTTTCAATAACCGTGAAAAAGAATTTAAGAAATTTTGTAAGAAAAGAATGAAAGAGGGATGAAGAGATATTTCCATAGTGTTTTTATTCTTTCTCTCCCTTTCTTCCTTCTTATCCTCTCCTCTCCTGCAGGACAGCGACCACTCCTCATTTTCCTAACTTCTTCCACTCCTCCTGCTGCTGCTCCTCCTCCTCCTTTTACTCCTCCTCCTCCTCCTTCGACATAAACCAGAAGACGGCCACAAATTCAGTGAAAAAAAGGAACTTCGAACGTAACCAAAAACCGTCGACATCTGCACAAAGCGGCTGCGGACGAGGACAGCAGCGCACGGAATTCGTTTGCATAACGACGACTGAACAGGACGAATGCACGAACAAACGAACGTCGACCGTCCTTAATGCTGTACGTGGGCGAAGGAGACGCCCGCCCGAGGGCCGCGCAAAATAGACTCGGTAACCTTCAGCAGCCTGTTTAAAGACCAACAAAAAACCATTGAACACAAGCGCCAAAAGCTGCTTGCGAATCTACAGCGAAAAATGTCAATTTTTTGCCAAAAAAAAACCGGATTACTTTTCATTAAAGAAATTGCAATGAATATTTTCAATATCCGATTTTATTGCGGTTTTTGTTTTTCGGGATTCCTTAAAAATAACAAAATTCAGCTTTGTAACGAACAACATAAAAAGCACATAAAATCTTTTGAAAGGAATAAATTTTTCAAAGGTCTTCCGAAGTTTGAGGAAACGTGAGTTTCTTTTCTTTGTTGTATAATGCGAATTTTATTGCTTAATAAAATGGTTAATAAAGCGACACATGTTTCATTTTTTGAACTCTTTACGATGAAAACTTAGAAATTATTCTGTGCTCGTTTCGATGGTTTTATTGATAAATAAATAATGAAGTCATAATTTTCAGCTCACGGATTCACGGAAATTAACTCAACATCTTCAACCTCTTGGGCCCAGTTTCAGTTAATCAGGAAAATCGGCCGTGTAAATGGATTTTGTGGCCACGCAAAGAGGATTACGCCAGCACCGTGAGTGGGTCGCTAGAGACCCCGAAAGGCGACCGAGCTGATTAATCAACAAACTTTGAGTCCAGTCGTCGTTTTCGGTTCGTCATTCAACGGGGAAAAACGAAGATTTACCGCGTTGTTTCTATTCGATATCGCGACACGAATTCAGCTCAGGAATGCAACTTCAACGCAACCAAATATTCAAATAACCAAATGTTCTTTTTTGGCCCTTCGGAGTGGGACAAATCGAGCTCAAATATAGCCAAAGTTTCAATCGTATGTTGAGGCTGATGGATATTTTCAGCGCTGCGAAAGGCGCTCACGGAAAAAATCAATGCATGACGTGAACGAAAAAATACATCAAATAGAAATACATAAATTGTCTTTGATAATAAATAAATCTAATTAATAAATCAGCGATAATTACATACTACTTTTGCCGTTGAATTTCAACCTACTTACGAACGTCCATTACAGCGTAAGGAGTCTGTAAGCAACAAGTTTTTCTCTTTCACACGTTTTCTTTTACAATAAATTTAAGCTTCATTGATTTTCTTCTCATTCCAAAGACAAACTGCAGTTAACATTTTTTGTTATGTGAATTTAAAATTTAAATGAAATTATATAAATTAAATTATAAATTAAATTAAATATTAATTTAAAATATTAATTAATATTAAATCTAAATATTATAGAAAATACTATAGATCATATTTAAATAAATATTGACTATAAAAAATACATTGAAAATTTATGAATTATTTTCCTAATTGTTAAGGGGTTTTTTTCCAGTATTATAATTGAATTGATAAATTTCTATATAATTTAAATATTTCTCCTAATGATTTATTATTATTCATAAATTCTTTCCTCTAAAGAACCTATAAAAGTTAACAGAGATCTTACAAAGGATGTCAGAATTGCGACGGAAACGCTTCAAGATAGCAAATATATAAAATTCGAGAAATAAAATTACATTTAAATTTAAATTTTTATTGAATAATTTTTTTAATTTTAAATTTTTATGAACTATTAAAAAAAAAGCGACAATAAAATAAATAGTTTATTGAATTTGAATTTAAGTTATTTAGAATTTCAAATTCCAGGGCGAAAATTAATTGATGGATTCGGCGATGAGGTACTTACAACCGAAGCGAAGATCGAATGCGATGTCATTCGTTTGCCACTTACACTGTAAGGGAAGTAACGAAGTACTCCGTTCCACATAATTTTCAACACTGCTTTTATTACATCATGACTCGTGACATTGGTGAATGTTGGAGTGAGTCGAATTTTGGTTACAACGACGGCGAAGGGAGCGGCAAGTCTTTTAAAGCGGTTTGTTTTTTAACTTAGTCGCTAAAATCGAATTCGACTGGAGGCTGAATGTGAAATGAAGCTGAATCTGTACAATTTAAGGCTCAGTTGGCGTTATTTAAAGCAGTTGATCGGTTCTAAACGGAATCTTTATATCAGAATTGAACTGTATTCATTACCAATCACTTGATTAATATGTATAATTCCAACACAGGAAATTATTAGCTATTATTCCAAGAGTTTTCGTCCCTTTCAACATACGCGATTGTAAATATTAGAGTTCAGTTTGAAGGATTAAAACAGACACTATAAAAGACAGAGATTGTGTTTAGCTCATTGTTTAAATCAATGTTTGATTTGATTGATTTTCGTGTTCAAAGAAGTGATTCGAAAACATGTCGCGTAAAAAGCGTCCGACTGTTGGCAAAAATCTCTTTAATTACATGCTGTAAAAGGTGAAATCGGATGGTTCTTGGCCGACTACGTGTTAATCTTTAAATAAACCGTCAAATAAGAAACCAACAAAACGCAAGCGAAATAAGCGCATTAAACTTTTTCCTTCAGTCGCTGAAGTAAGTTCGATGCTGTTGTTGTTGTTGTTGTTGTTGTTGTATTGATAAAGTTCTACCCTTTAACAAAAGCTCCCATACATTAACCTCGTTCGGCAGTAATTTTGTTAAATTTTAATTTTGTCCAATCGATGATGTTATCGAGTTACGACGACGAACGACTGAAGCTGAATGGATCCACGCAACGTCGCTTGCTTTGCGCCTTACTGCGGCTGATTGTGGCTTTCATTGTGTTCATGGCAAAGGTTCTCTCCCTGCAAAATCGGCGCATTAATATTCCTTTTCCATTGGGCTGCTGGGGAAAACCGACATCGATTCCGATGCTTTCGTGTTTTTGGCTTGTAAAAGCAAAAACCAATTCACATTTTGGTGTTTGCCCGTCAAACAACTCAATTAAGCAAATGCTGTCAATGTATTCCATGCGCTTTTCCATGTTCGGCGGCGGTGATGCGGCTTTGCAACTCCCAACGTTGACGAATCGCTTTGAAGAACCCGCAAACTTCGGCTCAAAACCGATGACGGTGGAGGGGAGACGGAAGCGAGGAGGCTTCTAAATGCACACAGCATCAGAGCGAGAAACGAGGACGACGACGAGGACCGTGATTACGAGGCATCAACGCACAGAGTCACATCACTCAGTCATTATAAAGCACTGAGTTTAGCTGAATAAATGACGAAATAAATGACTGCATGAATGAATGGACAAATGACTGAATGAATGACTGAAGTTTTTAGTTGGCAGTTTGCGTATTTTTTTTGTTGATATGATCCTTTGCAATGTTCAAGCAAAATTGGAGTGAGTAGCAATATTTTTAGGATGAATTAGCTTTTTATTTGCTCTTGACTGATGCGATTTTTCATTTATAGCATAAACAACACAAAATATTCATGTAAACTAACAATAAAATTTAATTAAAATCAAAATTTAAAACACATTAAATGAAATTAAATTTTAAATCTAATCATGATGTTGACAAAAGGATCATAGAAATGAAATGCAGTGAAGTGCTACATACATCATTAAATTAAACCGTGCAACAACATGGAAAATAACAAATATTTCATTATTTATTTTAACAAAACAACTCACAGCGTAAAAGTGAGAGTAGAGAAGTGAAGAAACAGAAAGAAAGGTAAAAGTTTGCGCTTAACTTGAGGTCTATTTTTAAGGACTTTTCGTCTTTTAACCCAACATCTTCACACTTTGTTTTAACGCTCTTGTCTTGCTCTTATTAACGCTTAACAAACTGTTCGACTATTTTCAACTCTTATAGTATATATCAAACTTTCGACTTACTTTATTAATACTTTATTATACAATACTTCTATTTACATATGTACATAAAATAATCTTAAAACTAACTAAAATTAATTTAGTGGCGCAAAACAAGGGCCAACAAAGGAAAAGTCAAAGGAAATGTCAATGGAAATTAAGATGTGACAATAAACATAATGAAAATGACAAACAAGTCAATAGAAGAATAGCTTAAAAGCTATCCTCGATAATGAATCTTGCTGTTCTTTATATAAAAATTGTTGCCAAGTCCAGGCTGCATAATAGCGTTGAGGTGGCGATATCTCTGCTACTCTGGGTGACAGTCAAACTTGAGAAGACAGCGTTCAGCGAGATCCAATAAATATAAATCAATTGGAATAATGTCAGCAGCATAAAGTACATTGTTCCTGTAGAATTTTGAGAATCTCCAACGAATCAATGACGGAGAACACGCCGCTCAAAAACCCTGAAGCGTTCCATGACGGATGGAGAGATGGTAAAGCGAGTAGGGAAACCGTAGCTGGCAACTGGTCTGATCGAAGGTTGGCTCTCTTGAGAACCTTACATGCGTGATCATTGAATTTGAAGCGTTCTGTGAAGAGAACCCCGAGGTACTGGCAGCAAGTCGTGGACATAATCACCACGCCATCAGGCAGAGAGAATTTCAGACGTCTACAACGGAATCAATTCCGTTTTTATTCAGTTGACAAGTAGAACCCATTTCTTGTAAAAGTCATACAGCTTCACCAAATGCAGAAAACTGCGACTGGCTGCGATTTCTGGCGATAGAGATGAAGCATACGTAATGGAGTCGTCGGCGTACAGCACCGCGGATGT
This sequence comes from Thecophora atra, assembly GCA_937620795.1. Taxonomy (NCBI): domain Eukaryota; kingdom Metazoa; phylum Arthropoda; class Insecta; order Diptera; family Conopidae; genus Thecophora; species Thecophora atra. The sequence goes on from OW569398.1 coordinate 87,468,397, forward strand.
TCCAGATGAATTCGATTGTTGGTCAGACGTAAAGATGCTAAAAAGAACTGGACCGAGCTTAGATCCTTGAGGAACACCAGCAGCAATCTTACGCTTGAAGGATGATTTGTTAGGGACTTGCACCATTTCAACGGGATGAATGTTGAATCCAAACGAACATAGCTTAAAAATCAACCACTTAAAGCAGACGCTGTCAAAACCCTTCGCAACATCGAGGAGGCAGGCTAGAGTACACACGTTCTTATTTAAACCGTTGGTAACGTCAGAGTGAAGTTTCGCCAGCGGATGCAAAGTTGAGGAAGGAGCCTTTCTTGAAGCCAAACTCTGATTTGCGGGAATGACGTTGTGCTCGATGCGATGCTTGTTGATGTTACAGAGAATGAACGATTCAAAGATCAACGATTCAACTTTCTTTGGAACAGGCACGATTTTCGCTTCTTTCCACGCACGAGGAAAACAACTGTAATTAGTGCAATTATTAAATAAAATTCTAAGGAACAAACAGGCAAGCGATGGAAGTCTTCTAACTACAAAAGCAGACTTCCTCGGCTTATTCGATTGAATTGGATTTGGAGGAATCAGCAGTTTTCTATATTAAACGCTAGAAATTGCAAAGTTTCCGGATCCTTCTATTTATTCTCCCTTACGGCAGATGATGTGTAGATTCTAAATATTTCATTCTAGTGATTCTATGCTGCGTTGAATGTAGTTTAGAGATGTGTTATTCGTTGGAGTTGTTTACACGGTCGTGCAGTTGGTGTTGTACATTCGTCACAATATTTTATTTGTTGTTTATGTTGTGATATTAACACAAAAAATTTCAAGGTGAATAAGTTTTTAAATTGTTTATAATGACATTCACAATTTCTAATTTATAGCATGATATCTGAAACTGAAGAGGTTCACTCTTCCTTCGGTTATTTTTACTATTTCTCCATATACTTAGTCTATTTCTATTCTATATCCATATACACTTTTGCTACTTTTATATTATCTAAAGGACATAACTTTTATATTATCAAAAGGTCTCACGTTTACTGATCTTATAGCTATCTTACATGCTCAGATACACAGCCACCATCTCCGAACCAGAGAACTGCACGAGACCATTCACAATTACATGCATGAGCCCCACATTCACAAACTCCAATTGGCAGACAAATTCACAATTCAAACTACAAAACCATTCACATGATTCATAGAAATTCCCATGAGCTTCTTCATTCATAAAAATTGCCCTGAATGCACGCACCATTCAGAAAAATCGAGGAACATTTTTCAACTCATTTTCACTGCTTTCAGGGTTTTCAGTTTATTTTGTGTTGATTTGTTATCGTTCTGAATAAGGTTCAAACTGTGTTGATAATCAACAATCTGAAAACCTTGAAAGCAGTGAAAATAAGTTGAAAGAGTTGAAAAATGTCCCTCAACTTTTCCGAATGCTGCGTGCATTCAGGGCAATTTTTGTGAATGGTATAGCAGCTCATGGGAATTTCTATGAATCATGTGAATGGTTTTGAAGTTTGTGAATGTGAATCATGCATACATTCACTTTAAAGACTGCGAGCCTGTACACGATTGAAAATTTCTATGAATCAGCTTGAAAACGCAGTTGCTTGAATTTTGTGTGCGTGAAGCACGATCGCATTCGTAAATTTTGTGAATGGCTCACTAGTTCATAAAAGGGTTTAAAAATAAATTTCAATTCGAAAATGACAAATTGTCGAAGTCGATAAACATATTTAACGGAGTGAATGAAAGCAGATTGGAAATTAAATTTGTTGTGTAAACGTCGTATAAAAAGACTACATTTTTGCCTTTGTTGTTACTACTTTTTTAACTGCTTCTTTTTTCTAGCTGGGAATATTTGTTTTAACGATTTACGAATAGCTTAAATTTCAGAATTAGTTACAGAGCCATAAATTGGAAACCCATCTGCAAACACGCTGATTGCACAAAGAATAAAAGAAAGTAAAAACAACCAACATTCAACCACATCATAAAAAAGGTTGACAAAAAATAAACTGGTGCCAGAAAACCATAATCTCGGCTGTGTAAACTGCAAATGTTATCAATGCTTTATTTGTCTTCAATCTTAAATTTCAAATAAATTTAAAATTTCAACTATAATTTAATCCCTAAGCAATTAAAGCAATTAAATCATTTAAAAATCATTAATATTCAATCGATTTTTGCATTATTTCCTGTACACAATAAAAAGGTGAGTATGATTAAAATTTGAAGAAATAAGCTGCAATTCCGTCGTTAATTCAATTTTGTTATACGTAATACAATAACAAGGAAAATGAAGACCTTGAATACATTATTTAATTATATTAAACAACAGTATTACAATTATAATCTCTGATATTTCAGCCATTCCAGGGCAAAAGGACGAAGGGTTCTTTCTTCGGGCAAAGATATATTTCCTTGAAATTCCTATAAGCAAGCTTCTTTCCTTTCTTTCTTTCTTTCTTTCTTTAATTTTAAAGCATCCAAAATTTCTTCTGTGTTTTTGGTACCCTTTCTGCTTAATATTCGTTTTTTAATTGTCTAGTTCTTACTTCAAGGTTTTTCTTTTCTACCTTAGAATTAATGAATCTATTTCTACATTTTGAGCCCCTAAACAGTGGTCATGGGCAGCACTTTTTTGCCACCGGAACGATGACATAAAAAGCTTTCTTCGGAACTGATCAGAGTCTTTACCATTCGCACATTTCGTGCTTTCTTTATTTATTCAAAACGATTGCAATCGACAATCGGTGATGGGCCGCTAATCATGTTATTGCCAATGATTCAAGCTGCGTTCGATTGTATTCATTGCAGTTCTTTGATCCAGATCAGGATTAGTGACGTTTGAATATTGCAATGTGATTAAAATCTCTTGAAGATTCAAAAGTGGAAACCTTCAAAAAATCATAAAAACAATTTACGAAATTTAAGAAAAAGTAAATGAATTTTTAATATATATTTTTGAAATCCTTGTTTCATTAAGTTTTTGTTATCATTCAAGCACATAAAATTCAGCTTAGGATAATTGGAATATTTAATAATTGCATTATATAATAATTACATTAATTATTAATTATATGATTTATTAATTATATTTTTTATTATTTAAATTATTTACTAATAAAAATATAAATAATTATTTTGAATATTTATTAATTATATTTTTTATTAGTTAAATTATTCATTAATTATATTATTTATTAGTTATATCTTTTGTTAATTGTATTATTTATTAAATACATCATTTATCCTCCTTATTGCTTATCTTCGATCAATTTAAACACTTCAATAAAGAAAAGGATAACTGAATAACTACTCAAGGACTGAACTGAGTGTATTAATTGAATAAAAATTCATATAAGAGAAATAATAAACGTTAAAAACCTGATTAACGAATGTCAATTCAAGTGTAGTGAAATTATATAAAGTCGAATCGCATTAAATAGAATTTATTCTACGTTTTTCCCTTCGATTCGGAGGCAAATGCATTGTTTTGAATTGCAGAAAACATTAATTTTATTGCATTTGCAGCTACATGACTTCTTAGCATTCGGCTAATGAATGATTATAAGTTCACTGCTTCACCTATGATAATTAAAATACGTCAAATACTCATAAATAAACACGTGTGTGCGTGTGTGTGTAGGTGTGTCAGTATTTAGGTCCACTGCGATTTGTGGATTTGTGGAGTCTGCATTCCGAATTCCTTAATAATGCATCTTAATCACCTGCGAAGTGAGAATGTGTGACTGGGTTGTTATTTATTCGTGTGTGGTGTGTTGTGTGCGGTGAGTGGTGGTAGGGTGAGTATGTGTTTAGAAAGAAGTCCCACAAACGCACACTTGGTGAAAAGCAGCAGCAGCAATTAATTAAACACTAAATTAACGTGAACCATGAACAAGCAATGAACAACACCGCGTAAAGCTAAGCTTACATAACGAATGCGTGTGTATGTGTGTGTTTGGCATAGTGTATCTTTTTTAGCAATGATTTAAATGATGAAGCCAACTTGATTAAGCGGCGATGCGTATAAATAAATGCACAAATGCAATCGGATTTACTTTTAATTATATGTTTGCAAAGTGACAGCAACGACACAGAGGCTGCCGTAGTATTTACCTTTGGGAGCCATAACAAACACATACAAAATCAACGCACAAATATATGTAGGCCGTGGCTCGGTTTATAATCGGCTGCACAGCACATCAAAAGCTACTAGATTAAATCATCAGCGGAGTGTCATAAATTTACAGTTATACACTGATTAACCACCGATTAACATTTTAACATAATACAATGACACGAAAGAAGCTGCTCAAACAACACAAATTCACATGGAAATCTACTCATTAATCCATGTCATTTTTAAGTAATCCTCCATTAAGTTTCACCATTGGTGATTGTTTGTTTAAAAATGTCCGCTTGAAATTCTTACAATTCCACTAAAAACTCGAATGTTATTTCTATAAATTGCAATTAATTATTTTTAGGAGGAAAGGAAGGAAGGAAGGAAAGTATTGATTAAATACAGAAAATTAATAACATTCATTTTCGAATAATAGACATTAAATTAGTTGCTAGACAGACGGACGGACAAGTCCTTGATTAATCTTGCAGGACGGACGATGGCTGAACACAACACATCATTGAACTGCAGCATTTTAATAGAGTTAAAAATTAATTGGAAACACAATGAGAAACAGCGACAACGACAACAGCGGAGGCTTGGCTAACTTAATAATAACGAACAGCAACAAAAGAACAGCCACAACAAATGCCACGTCAGGATAATAAATTTAAACCATAAATGGAGAAGCTCGCATGCGAGTTGCCAGTTGCAACAGCGAAGGACATCAGCTGACAGACATCTTTGCTGCTGCAAAGGGAATTAAAACAACAGCAAATGGAAAAAGGTGTACATTCCTTATTGCATTACTTTCATTCTGCGTCACTGGCGTTAGTGTTATTAATTGATTCATGAATAACAACGGAAGACAGTGGAGGCCACACTCGGATAACAATGAAAAAAAAAGGAAATGTTCAACGAATTCACGTAAATAAAATCTCGTTCAAATATCATTTAACATAATGGAAAAAATAAGAGAATTCTGTTTAATAAAACATGTTTCTTAATAAAATATCCCTAAAGAACGTGTAAAAAGGTCCAAACAAAAGGTCCTAAACAAACGAGTAGGCATCTCGTCAAGCATCTCGCCGAAGCTTAGCATTCGTCATTTAATTTTATTTTGTTAATAAATTGTTTCTAAATTACTTTAATGAATAAAGTTTTGTTATTTTTTGGAAAATAAATTTATAATATCTTACAAAAATCCAAAAATGGAAAAATATTCAGACTTATTAATGGCGCCGTCGTTATTTAAAACGCAATCCTTATTTAAAACTTATTTATATCAAAAATAATTCATGAAAATTTTAAGATTTATTACAAATAAAATATCTAAGAGCTGCGTTTAAAAATGTGTCCAGCAGAAGGCGACCTCTTTTTTGAGTTGTGAGTTGTGAACTAGTATTCAGTTCAGTGAAGTAAACAGTTCAATTGAATTAAGTCGTTCATGAACTACGCAACTCTAAAAAATAAGTTTTATTGCGATTTTAATCATTAAACATTCAACTCTTATACTTATACTTATTATTTCTTGCAATAACGTTACTAGGAATGTTGCCTTTTTATTGCTCGCACAATATAAACTCATTCCAACGACTTTAAGGCGGAAAACTTAATTTCAGGTTTCGTTTAAACATTTTTATGCATTATATCGATTAGTTTTGGGAACTTACCTGTTCCGTTATCATTTCCACCATATGAAACCAAACACATTGCGGCGATTCTGGCCGCCGTGATTCTCTTTTGTCAGCATTGATCTCGCTTGAAGGGTTCGACAGTGCATTACTTTCACATTTATTATCAGTAATCGCCGTAGAATTCGCATCAGAATTGGTCGTTGCTTCTGATGGGAGCGGTGCAAATAATTGTTCTTTGATTAGCACAATATTTTCCACATCAACGGAAGCATCACCGTGTTGAGTCTGTGCGTGACGATAACTCTTCTTTTCGTGCATTTTGCGAAAGACTTTAAGCAGAGGAGCAAAGGTTTCAGCCACGATTTTGTTGTTAGGAACAATATGCTTGCTTATGGTCTTGGTGTACTCAAATCGGTGACATTTACTGATTTCAAAACACTGAGCAAATTGAAAGTGAGAGAAAGAAATTGATTGAAAATAAACTTACATAAAACGTAAACAAAAACAACACGTGTCTACGAACGTGTGCCTGCAGACACTGAAGCTATTTAGGAAATACATACCAAATAATTGATGGTTGCTTTCAACAGTTTCATCTAAGCAATTTACAGTTTCCAGAAGACTGCAAATTTAAAAGAGGCACCAATAGATTGGAACTCCTAGAAAAGTAGACGCTATTAATGGAACACTGAACACTGAAGAAGCAATAGAATTTCACATACGAAACATATGACGTCGATAAAGCAGTCATAACCGGTAACCGACCGACAGAGTGGAACAAAACACAAAAAGCCAGGTTAAAATTTAGCATCAACGATATTACTAAAAAGAAGAGGTAAAATACTGTGAGTATAACTGTTAAATTAGTTACATTTGTTAAGTATTTTATTAAATATCGGTTAACTATTTTTTGTGTATATCTGAAACTTGGTTATCCTTGGTTTATCCGAGCTTCTTCGTGATGAGTAAAATAGGAAATCATGTATTAAAACGATGCCGCGAAAACAAAGTTGAGCTTTCATAGAAACTTGGTAAGAAATCGCGGTCATGTTAGAGCCAACTCTTCCCGGTATGCTCGCTATCTATGCAATCTACTTAATCTATTTATTGAATAAATAGATATGTCGAAAATAAGCAATGCACCTGCAGTTGGTTCATCGTACAATCATAAACATATGCCATGTTTCTCGGAGAAATTTAAAGCAATAATAACGTCTCACATACTTTCCGGTGAAGTCCTAAAAACCACTCCTTGCTTTAATTTAGTGTATGAAAATGGTCAATATTGGATAAAGCGTTTCGAAGCATCTAAAAAATTCACTGTAGTAAAAAATACTGTATACTTAGAGTGAAAAAACTTTTATTAAAACTAAGCAGGCACTCAAATCGCATTCAATTCGTAAGAAAATTACATGAAAAAATATTGAAAAATTTAATAGAATTTTCACCTACAACAGCATTCATCAACTCCCAGCAAAATTTACCAGAGGTTCATCCTTCGTTAGTGCAACGAACACAACAAAAGCATTAACTACGTCAATTAAAAACAGGAAGTTGAAACGGAAAAAAATTCCACCAGGGAATTCGCATGTGCATATAAAAGTGGAGGAAGAATTTTTTCAAAGCGGTAAGCTAAATACGGAAACGCTAATTAAAAATGTAAGTCTTTCATAGCGATAAGTTGAAAATGATTTCTATGACTAACGGAAAAGTAGACGCACGGAACTTTTGTTCCGGATAAATCAGAACACAGACTAGGACATTAGCAGCACTTTATTTAGCCAGTATTTTCTAAAATTACTTATTTTACTTATGTATATGTAAACTTTTTAAGCTTAGAACTTTTACATTTTTCCACTTCCAACCTTTCACTTAAAATTCTCTATTGAGTAGTCTACTTTCGAGGTCTGTTGCCCTGCGCGAGTGGTCGATTTCCTTGGGGCGGTGGTCGCGGCCCAATATTGCTGCCTAATCCTGGATGGTTTCGGTTTCCAAAGTTTCTATTAGCTCCAGGACGTCCGCGCTGGCTGTAGTTTTGGCCACCGCCTGCGCCTCCCGCCGTCCGATTTCTGTTCATTTCGGCTCGATTGCGAGTCTTTGCAATAGCATCTTCTCTTACCATATCGATGACTTCGTCAGGTATACGTAGATATTTAATAGTGCTGCCACGAACGTAACATTCAGGCATCCTCCAGAAACGGTCACCGTCCTTAGGACAACAAATGAAAGAATCATAAAACCTATAGACACAAGTTTACATGTGAGCAGAAATTACTTTTGAGGTGCATATCACATCGCGTAAATTGATATTCATCCAGGAATCGCAGCTAACCAAATGTCCATTATATGTTTCTCCATTTTTTAATTCGACCAACTGAAATGTTAAAACATTAATTTTATCACTTAATATTGCCATTTTGCCGACTGGGTATTCTTAATTTACCATGGGATGACTTTGTGCAGTCTTCAGAAGCGAAAGCGGCAACTGGAAAATTAATGATTTATTTATAATTTCTATCGAATTCAGATATTGAAATATATTATTAACATACCATTTTGCACTATATATATTTTCTTTATAAAGCTTCTCACAATTCGCAAACAACTACTTTTGTCCAGCTGCGTTGTTTCCCTATAATAATCCCTATAAATCCCTAATCAGGAAATTTTATAAACAAAATGTACCTCGAAAAATAGCAAAAACAGCAGTTAGCTGAAAGTATCAAACAAAAAAGTACCGCCGCTTTCAATGGAAAAGTCATCAAAATGACTTTTTTTTTTTTGACGGATGTGACGATGCGACAAAAGAGCTGATCCTGAACGAAAAACTTGACTCAGAGAGCCACCCATATTGAAGCTAAGTTCATTTCTCGCCTAATCGGAATCTCTAATCGGAAGATTGTCTCGCAAAAATTCTTCCAACACTTTTTTTCCGATGGAAATCCACCACATAACTGTTAACCGTAGGTAGTTTTAGAATGTTCTAGAAGGTTACTACTTCCAATTGGTTTTAAAATGGGGCATTATTGCGAGATGTCTTTTAAATACTAATATAACTACGAGTTTGTAATGCGGTCTGACTACGCAATCCATATTGTTTTACGTTTAAATCAAAAATATGTATTTTATATTGATATATCTTAAAAAAAGCAATAACACCTAAAAGTTAAACATAAGATGTGAAGAGTAGTACTTTCGGCCATTTTCCACTGGAAGTGCATTGATAACTGGACAACAATAGTTGTTGTGGTTTTAAACTGGGGCATTATTTCGAGACGTCTTTTAAATACTAATATAACTACGAGTTTGTAATGCGGTCTGACTACGCAATCCATATTGTTTTACGTTTAATTCAAGAATATATTATTTTATATTGATATATCTTAAAAAAAGCAATAACACCTAAAAGTTAAACATAAGATGTGAAGAGTAGTACTTTCGGCCATTTTCCACTGGAAGTGCATTGAAAACTGGACAACAATAGTTGTTTTGGTTTTAAACTGGGGCATTATTGCGAGATGTCTTTTAAATACTAATATAACTACGAGTTTGTAATGCGGTTTGACTACGCAATCCATATTGTTTTACGTTTAAATCAAAAATATGTGTTTTATATTGATATATCTTACAAGAAGCAATAACACCTAAAAGTTAAACGTAAGATGTGAAGAGTAGTACTTTCGAATTCGAGGTATTGCGTGAATTGCGTGATTTCTTTGCAGATCCACCACCACTTTGGAAATCCACCACAATGGGTACTTGTCAACATTACCATGGCAATACTGATTGTGTATAGGTTTTTTAATTCGGCTGCCGCATCGGGACTTGCTATTTGACAAAAACTTTTAAAATCAAATTAGAAATTTATAATTTATTTTTATTTTTCCAAATTAATATTTTTGTTTATTCCGTTGTCAGAACGGAGTTCCGTAGTTCAACCGCAATTGCCTCATTCCCAGGAAAACACAACAGCGTTGGAGAATCGTAATAAAATTTAATTTAAAATAAAATTAAATTGAAATTTCATCGTAAAAATTAATATGGCGAGTTGCTCAAGGTAAATATAAAATTTTCTTCTATTTGCGTAAAGTTTTATCTGTTTTTTGTCTATTTGCAATGTACGCAAAACTGCATGTAATGCCAAGCGAAAGTGACAATAATTTTCCACTTCATTTCATGGATGTGTGTTGTTATTTCATACATTCATTATTTACGGCAACGTACTCAATAAAATGGCTGCATTCTTGTTATACTGCAAAAATTGAATAAGAAATTAAGTTAGATAGTTAGCTATGGGCTTAGCTGAAGGAATATAATTTTTATAGACCAGATGCTAGCAGCAAGGTGCTTTGCTATGCTCACCCCGACGCTACTTTGATTGAGGATTATCGTGCTGGCGATATGATATGTCCCGAGTGCGGTCTTGTTGTGGGTGATCGTGTCATTGATGTTGGGTCAGAATGGCGCACCTTCAGCAATGAGAAGAGCGGTGTCGATCCCAGTCGTGTTGGTGGTCCCGAGAATCACTTGTTAAGCGGCGGTGATTTGTCTACAATTATCGGTCCCGGCACTGGATCTGCTTCATTTGACTCTTTCGGGTCGCCAAAGTACCAAAATCGTCGCACCATGAGCAGCTCGGATCGTTCATTGATCTCAGCTTTTAAGGAGATTACTACAATGGCTGATCGTATAAATTTACCAAAGACAATTGTTGATCGAGCCAATAATTTATTTAAACAGGTAGATGATGGTCACAGCTAAAATTGTTTTTGCATTTAATAAAAATTTGTGGATTTAGGTCCATGACGGTAAAAATCTCAAGGGAAGATCGAACGATGCAAAGGCTTCAGCATGTTTGTACATTGCATGTCGTCAGGAAGGGGTTCCTCGTACCTTCAAAGAAATATGTGCTGTAAGCAAAATAAGTAAGAAGGAGATCGGTCGCTGCTTCAAGTTAACCTTAAAGGCTCTGGAAACAAGCGTAGACTTGATAACGACCGCTGATTTTATGTCTAGATTTTGTGCAAATCTCGGTAAAGTCAGATGTCCGCTTTATGATTTTGTATAATGCAAATACTTGTGCATTTACAGATCTACCAAATATGGTTCAACGTGCTGCAACACACATTGCTAAGAAGGCTGTTGAAATGGACATAGTACCTGGAAGATCTCCTATTTCAGTGGCTGCTGCCGCTATTTACATGGCTTCGCAAGCTTCGGAACACAAGCGTAGCCAGAAGGAAATCGGCGACATCGCCGGCGTGGCTGATGTCACCATTAGACAATCGTACAAATTAATGTACTCACACGCTAGCAAGCTTTTCCCGGAGGATTTCAAATTCACCATTCCCATCGAGATGTTACCACAAATGTAAATCGCAGCTCGCCAATCGATGTTTACGCTGTTTCTACAAATCTTTGAAGTATTGAATACGTTGGCTAGTTACTAATTCTAAATAATTTCTACATGCAGTTGATTTTCTGTTGTATGTTTTGAAACAGATTGCGATTCAAATTTTAACCTTAAATTTTATGTTGCTATGGAATTGTTAAATTATTAATTCTATATAATTTATAGATTAACATTAACTTATTCGAACCACAAATGTAAATGGCACCTGTGCAATCGATGTTTCCTCTCTAAAAATCTGAAGTATTTAATACGTTGTTAGTTAATAATTATAAATAATTTCTAGATGCAACCAATTTATTTCCTATTGTATATTCTTAAACAAATTGCGATTGTTCAAATTGTAAAATTAAATTATTTGTTGCCTTGGAATTTTTGAAAATAAAATAAAACAATGGAATACGTTGCATGGATGATTTTTATTTCCTCTTTTAGAGAATATCTCATCAAAAGACCAACACATTTTATACGTACGTAGCCTGTATGTTTCGATTAAAAGCAATTAAGCAAACAACAATCGTCAGAAATGCTTCACTTCTATTATAGCAATAAACAAGATGCCTTTGGAATATAACATTTAAAGGCGTGTTAATAGATAAAAGTTCATTATCTCGTTAAACGTTCTGTAGTTCCATTTGAACAGTTGATTCCTTTCTCTGTCGATTTAACGTAAATAAGCATGAGCATAATTATATTTTCTATTCTAAGCAGTAGTTAATATTTGCTAGTTGCGTTATTGCAGTAGCTTTAATGTTTTTACAGCAGTTTTTACAGAAGTGTATTTCATATGAATCTTATTCAAAATGTAGTCGAAGCCCTTCATATGTTTGGGAGTTGCTTGGTAAAGGATCGCTTAATCCATGGCTAATGAACATTTCTCATCATCGGTGTGGCCAACACACTCCAAGGCTGGCCGGTGCTCTGAGTCCCACATGCCGGGACCACAGCGTTTACACAGGCCGCTCAGCGTGCACGGGATCTTCGGAAGCTGGCGATATTGATGCAGCAAGCCGCGAGCCTTGCGCAAGATCAACTGACCGTCCATGTACATGGCCAGTGAGCTGAAGTGCAGCAGCATTTCATCGGCGCGCAGGTTCTGTGCAACCACATCGTCCGCGTATACGGCAATAATGGCCAAGCAGAGGAACAAGTGAAAGTAGTCGGTCAAATAGTTCGACCAGCAGGCCTCCCACATCCGTATGACGACGGCTTCGGTGAACTCGCGCTTGAAGCACAGCAACAGCCAGCGATGGCAGAAGAGCATTTCCATGGCGTTGTTGTGCTTCTGGAGATGTTCGTAGAAACGCGGCAACATGATGCGTATCAGCTCCCGGAGATAGCTCAAGTTGCGATCGATGTCATTGTCGGTGGGCGTGCAAACGAAGAAAGCCCGCTGCATCAGCCCCACAAAACACCAGAACGCCTCCGATTCGTTTTGTATCTCGCAGAGGACTGGAGCGAGCAAGTCACTCATGCCCTGTAAGTCATTTGGTTAATATACAGTCACATAATGATTCGAAATTCGTTGTTATTCAACATCATCCGCTTCTAATTACCTGCGAATAGGAAATTCCCGAATTGTAGAAGGCATAGTTCAAAAGAATGTGCTTCATAATCTCTGTGTTTGGATTGTCATCGCCACAGAAGAAGGGATTCGATCTGTCCGTGCGTACGACATCCTTTTCCACGACGCATTGCACCGTCTTCCAGAAGTAAATCTGTTCGTCCGGCGACATTGAGTATAAGCGTCGCCTGCTGATGTCCTCGTACTCTTGACGCTTGATATCCATCAGCACAGCACGATCCTCGAACGAGGATGAGAAGGAGTAGCATTTGAGCAAAAAGGGCCAAACGGTTTTCCGGAGACTCTTTTCGAGGCCGCCGAAAAAAACACACTTGCGCAGTAGTAAATCATCGTCAATTTGACCTTTTTCATTGAGCAGCGTACCGTAAAAGAAGTTCGTGGTTATTTTTGCTACATTCCCCTCATCCGGATGCAGCTCGGACTTTTTCACCTCTGGCCGACAAACCATGAAGTGTCGATAGGGCAGATTCTGCTTCTCCTGTCCGGGAGCCAGCGTTATGTTGTGCAGGAAACAATGCCATTGATGCAGTACCTATTGCAAAGATATTAAAAACCAAGATAATAAGAAAAACTTGATATAAGTTCTTATGCAGTATTTGCCAATCACCTGCGCCAAGTGGTCAAGTCCGCCGAAGTGAAAATGCAATATTTTGTACTGTGACTCCCTTGAAGCAATCACTAATTGGCCCGAGGTGCAGTTGTCGTCGTTGAAGAACAAGCGCAATGAACGCATTTGACTCAAGTCCACCGAGAAGCGACGACATTTCATCAAAGTCTTGCGACGGATCGTTGGTGTAGTGTTGGCGCTGTCCGGAAAAGAGAGATTATGCTTAAAAGCTAACAACTCCGGCGTCATCCAGTTCGGATTGTTATCGTCCGACAGCGAACCATCCGAATTCAGCTGCATCTTGTCACGCTCGGCGACAACGACGCAGTTAAAGGTTTGCGGAATGTTTGTGTTCTCAATTTGGGGATTGGAAATAGTTATGTTGACCGATGTAATGGGACTCATTTTGAGTAATGCTTCGAGGTCATCGATGGAGGCTGAACTACCGCCCAGCAAAGGCTGCAATTCATTTTTCAGCTCACGCATCTCCGCAGCAGCTTCGTTGTCTCTATATTTAGCCTCCGGTGCTGATTCGCCACTGCCATTATCCACGCCAGTTCCTTGAGATATCTTTTGAGTCGCTGCCTTGCCATTTGAGCATTTTATTGTGTTTTCACTATTCTGTTCGGCGACAATGTGACAGAGGGGCGTGGCTGGCATATTGCGCTCCATCTTCTCAGGCATTATTGCATGCATAATGGTTCCCGTGTAGAAGGACAAGCAACTGTCGTCGGTGGAGGAGCACTTGCAGAGCGAAGAGTTCGGTATCCATGTTAACAGCAACGTTGGCCGCTTCGCTTTGTTGTATTGATCCACAAATGTCTTTGTCGTTACCGTCAGATATCCAGGATAGTGCAATATATCGGATTCCTGGCGTGCCACGGTCGGCGGGTGGATGCAAACGTTGTTTTTACAGAATAGAATCTCGTTGTCCTCATAAACAATATCGATTTTTTCGTCCAATTTGTCGTCATCGCCCAATATGAGGCTAGATGCTTTTTTGATTATACTTGCTATTGGCATAGTTTTAATTGCGTTGATTTGATTACAATTCGTTACACTTTTACTAATTTAAAATTCGTTTTTTAAATAACAGTTCTTTAATATGTATACAAAAATTAAATAAATTCAGTTCAGTTTATCAAACGCTACACTCGACTTGATTCTGTATTCTTCCAAATCGTACAATGCAGTTTTATTACTAAAATGATTAATAAACTTCGATTTTCAAATATTAAAAGTTTGAAAATTATCTTATTGCAATCAACTATGGAATGCAATGAAAACCAAATAGAGAGAATTATTTCCAATAAGAGAATAAGTGTAGAGTCGGTCAAGCCGAAGCCATTACACCCTACATACGCAGAATCGCAGAGCGGATTATTTTTTGTGAATCACTGATAGCAAAAATCGTGGGACAATCAATAACTACGCATTATGTACGCCAAATATGGGTTATTTTTCTAGTCCATTTCTATATTATACGGAGTTTACTTTATCTCTGAAACCAAAGTGTAAGAATGATCTTTGGTGTAGGGTGTAATGGGTAGCGCAATGCCTCTCAAGCATATCAAGTTCAAGCACAGATTCGAGAATGTAAGCTCATCAGCTGTTTCTGCAACCCAACTAGCAAAAATTTTCATGAAAACCAACAGAAACAAGACAAAACTGCTTAAGTCATTTGTTCTTTATAAATTAGTACATCAATTTTATACATGAACACGAGTTGCATATAAATTAGTCACACTTAAGAAGAGTAAACGAGACATAAATAAAGCTTAAATTATGTAAGAATAAATAACATAAACCTACACAGAAGAACTACAGTCAATTACACTTGGTGTAGAACTCTGTACTTAATAATTACTTAAAAGTTTAAACAATAGGAATAATAAGAATAACATCCGGATTATCTCCTGATTACGCTATGAAACCAGTGGACGGACAACTGCTTAAAGCACCATCGTTATTGCTGAGATTACAAAACACTGGACAGGTGAACTTATCCTCTGAGACGCAAACTTCGCCGTTGAAACGTCGCCCTAGAGGACATGAAAGCTTCGAAGCTTTGCCACCAATGCAAAAGAAATAATCTCGACAGCCGGTTGTCAAATCGGGATAGAAACCGTCGTTTTGGCACTGCTGCGCACAATGCTTGGGCATGCAATTCAACTGTCTGTGATTGTATAAACTGGGGCAGGCGTATTCGCTGGGATGCACACACTTTTGCCCATTAAAGACATTGTTTTCGCGGCAGGTCAGCTGCGTTATTTTCTCGTAGTTCTTGCAATAAACATATTTGCGGCAATTCGAGCGATAGTCCGCATGATAACCGTCTGATTTTCCATAGCAGAGATAATCGGATGCACAACGCTGTGCATTGTTAGTCAAGTGCTTGCGCACACACTTCCTTGCTGTGCTATCGAAAATGTAGTCAGGATCGCAGAGGTACGTAATTTTATGGCTATTCGAGCAGAAGTGATACGAACGACAACCGTCGTTGTGATCCTTATGATATCCATCGGGCCTGTTAATGCAGAACGCATCACTGCCTGCGCTTGGGCAAATGTACTGAGAGTTAGCAACGCAGGATGCACCATTGAAGATTTTGCCTGCTGAACACTTGTATTCCGTTTTGTAGCGACGATAACAGTGATAGTAGTCGAAGCAATTCGGTGCAGTGAAGAAGCCATTGGATTTCCCATCGCAATCGATCGAAATACCACGTTCTACACATCGACGTCGTTCCATGGAGTTTTCAAAAATACAGCTTTTGCTTTCTGCGTCGAAATAGGCGCCAATGGGACACTCGTGCAGACCGATAGCACGACCGGAAACGCAGCGCATATAGAAAGAACAGCCGTTCTGTGGACTGGGATGGAGTCCGTTTGCTTTTGCATAGCATAAATCAATTAGTTGTGCGCTTCGGTGGTCAGCGCGCATCACTGAAGGACATTCATACAACGGACCTGGCACACAAGCCCATCCGTTAAAGACCGCTTGATGGCTGCAGTGACGCCGCGACTCGAATTTTCCATCTTTGCACGTAATGTACGTGCTGCAATCTGCTGATGTCGGATCGACAAAGGCACCGTCACGCTTCTGTATGCACATCGATTCCAAGTTAAATGACGCGCTTGATATGTCGTTTTCACCGCAACTTTGCACTTTCTCTTGCGGCAGACACTTTCGCTGGCCGCGATGGAAACGCTGTCCATTGAGACAACTTCGTACTGCGATTACTTTTTCACCGAAGCAAACAATGTAGCTGCTGCAATTCTCGGCAACGTCGTAATACCCGTTGGCGATCCCTTTGCAGCGTTGGTCGCCCGCGAATGCTGGAGCAGCACCCGACTCGTCGACTCTTTCTGGCTCAGTGTAAGGCGTCAGCTGGGCGTGGGACGTGCTCTGCTGTGGTGTGGTCTGCATTTCCTTTAACACCCTGTTCTCAACGCTGATTAATCGCCCCGCATGACAAGTGAAGGTCCGCAAATGGGCATGCGTTGCATCCGTATAAACTCCATTGGAACGATCGCTGCAATTCGGTTCGAGGCATACTGCGTAAAAGATATTGATGAAGTATTAATGAATGAATGGATGAATTAGTTATTAATAGACTCACCTGTTGATTCTATGCAAGTTTGGAAATGAAAATTAAATACGAATCCGAATTTGCATTCCCTCACATTTTCGCTTTTTACCGGAGCAGCGTCGATGCATATGTAGTATTTTGTGCAATCGGTTCCCGGACTCGCGTACAGAAACTCGTCAGCTCTGGTACATTTGATTTCAACGACTTCGCAGGAACACAGAAGAGCTTCATTGAAGGCGGACAACACAAAGTGATTAGATAAATTAGCAAAATAACAGTTTTGTCCCAGCAAACGTTCAAGATCGATAAGCAACTCGCTTACTTATTGCCGCTACTGTAATTTGAATATCGTAAAATTGCCGTCATACGAACAGCTACATACAATCGGCGATAACAAAGCAATCAGATATCGATTGTTGCCGAATTGATTGTCGAAACTCTGCCGTGCCAATAAGAAAGCGAGTTGCCGAAGTCATCAAAATGTATTGCCAAACTATCGCTCAAAAGTTTGTTTTCCTAAATATACACATTGTTAAATAATCAAGATGCATTTATTGTTAAAATCGCAGGCCGCATTTAATTAATAATCTTAGTTAAAAGACGCTTTCTGAATTGTTTTATTGTATCTCTGTGCATTTGCGTTGCTTTTTCTTTACTCTTTCAGCTTTGAATAGCAAATTGAAATCATTTAAATATCTATAGAAAATTAATTAATAAAAATTACATATTAATAATGTATGTCCGCAATCATGATTTGAATTTTGAAATTATTTTAATATCAATGCCGGTCGTTGGTTCAGGTTTCGTTTATTTGCATTTTTTAAAATGTGCGACGTCATAACTTCTGATTAGTATTTAATAAAATTTAATAACTGTAATCGGAAATAATTAAGTTGCTGACAACAACAAAAAAAAAAACAAACATTCTCAGCCAGCTTCTACTAAGAAGAAGCAAACGAATAATTGATTAATATGCATAATTATTATTTTTTTTAATTAGTGTGATAGTATTTATATTAATATATAAGGATATATGATTAATTCAATTATACATCAATTGTTTTTATATATTTTGTTAAATAATTGTAATAATTAATTTCAAGCCAATTGTTAAATTAATTTCAAATTTAATCAAATTCGAAATTAAAAAATGCACAAATTTCTATAGGCGGAAACTTGTTTTGGAATTTTTTTTCCTGGCAAAAATATAAAAATTTAACGTAACATAAATTAATAATTAACTAAGATAAATAATTAACAGAAATCACCACCATTCATTGAGCATCTGTGGAATTTTTTATGAATTTACACACTTTTATAATGTCTAATAATCACCCTATTGAATTGTAAATGAGGGAAAAGCCAACGAATTTTTACCTTTTCGAAAACGCACACTAATTTCAGTTGTTCACCTTATCGGGAATTCAGTGTATTAATCGAATTCGGCATAAAATATGAATTTTATTTTTCAAACAAGCATGATTATTAATAATATTAAATTAAAATTCCTTAAAATATGTGTTTATAATGAAAGTTAACAGAATGAAAATTTGCCGCTCACACATCATGAAGTTTAAAATAACCCAAACAACAACAACAAATAATAAAAATATCCATTGGCATTTTAAAATTAGAACCTTGAGTTATGAATTAATTTGTATTTTTGTCTATTTCTTCTGTTAGTAACAATAATCGAACCGGATTTAAATGCTGCGAGACAGGAAATTAGAAATGATTTTATTAATGAAATACTTTGTTATAAAAAGTTTATGCTAAACATTGAATTGGATAAATAAATTTCGATTTTGTAGATAATTTCAATTGTAAACTTTGTGTTCGAAACGAAATAAATATTAACATAAACCAAACCATTTTTTTTTATTTATGTCAGTAGTTAATAAAACGTTAATAAACACGTTTCATATTAGCAATTGTTTTAATATTTACTAATTTTAACCGAAATAAATGTATCAGCAAACGATTCTTCGTTTTAATTCATTCACAAAAAAAACAAAAAATGCAAAAAACACGAGCGAGAAACAACAACACAATAAACATGAAGAATAACTTGAACTTCAAAAACATGCTTCATAAATTAATAATGCCTTTTAACAGTCCAATTCATCTGAATGTACATAAACGCAGTAAATAAAATAAATAATAAAACGCATGTACTACAAAGAAGTTGTGTAAATATTCAATATTTATGCATGAGGAATTTAAAACGACTTGAAAATAATGCAATATTAAATTAAATTCACTTGAAAATAAATGCAATACTTAAAATAAACAACAAAACACATGTACTGTAGAACAAAGATGTTGTGTATTCCTAGTAAATTCAAAACGACTTATAATTTAATATCAGTGCAATTTGTATGCTCGCCATTAGGCAAGGTCGGCTGAGTTTCGATCGGCGCTTTTTCGTTTCCACGAACATTTATGTATGCCATTAAAAGTTATTGTTTTTTTTCGTTTTATAACTTCACTTGATTTCATTCCGTAAAAGTACATTTCTTATGCAGCTCACAGGCATAAAAAGAAGCGGAAACGAAGCATATTTTTTTCGCCGTTGATGAATTACAAAGCAACCAACCAACCACAACAACAACAACGAACACTCTCTACAGTTCTCAGTTCAACTCGTTTCAATAAAAGGAAGAAAAAACCGAACAATACCTGTTTCAATAGTGATCACAACTAAAATATGTAAAATGTGAATGTTTCTCGCTTTCCTGATGGGAAGTGTTGGATACTTTTTAAAAAGCATGCTTCCCATGACGCTTTCAACGTTGTAAAACTGAGAGTTTGTGTTAATAAAACGAATCGTGCTTTATATTCACTCAAGATTTATAAATTGTTCTTTTCAACATAAAACAACGTTTCTTTTAGCATTTCGCAGAATGTCTTTTATCACATCAATATTTAAAAATGTTTATTTTTTCTTTAAATATTCCCCCCATCACGGATATAGTTTAAACACGACGCGCATGAATCGGCGTTCTAAACATCAATACAGGTTGTTTTCGATCATCAACAATATTTAAACAAAAAATTCTACGTCGAACTCGTTTAGTTCGCTAATGAAATTCTGTCGATGGGAAGAACTGAATCTCGCAGATGACTCAAACTGATGCGACGTCTGATTGCGGACTTCTACAAAGCAAATTTTAACACTGAACCATCTTTTCGGCTTGTTCTTTCTACATGTTCACCTTTCTCTCTCTCTCTATCTGTTTAATTTGAATTTTACGACTTCAGAAATTGTTTAACTCGAGCACCAAAACTCATTCATAATAAAGATTAGCTTATGCAGTCCATAATCGGAATTTAATCCTGAAATTTAGTGAAAGCTAAACTATTACCTCATTTTTATAAATACCTCAAATGTATTTAATCTAGTTTAGAACATAATAAAACGCTAATATGAAATTATTGCAGATAATATAATTTAAGTTTATTAGTACATACTTTTTTGATAAGTAAAGTAATGTAATAGAAAGATGTACATAATATATATAATAGCAATTGTTTTTAAATAAACTTCCCATTATTTTACGTGAAAACATCAAGTGTCGAGTTACTTTATTTTGCTTTATGACTTTAACATTACGTTGGAATAAGGAGATTCCATTAAAATATGATACTTTTGCAATAGTCTAAATTTCCCCCAAAGCAACAAAATATTTCCTATTTTATGACAACTGCTATTGATTTGATTTATACACACATCGAACCGTATATATATAAACATATGTTTTATATTCTTTTTAAATTGATTTAAACTGATGTCGTTTCTTTAATTGGCTTTGAATTGCTTTAGAAGCTAATCGCATCAATATTATTATTATGTTAGATTAGAGAAATAAAAACTTATAGTCATAGAAATAATAGAATGTGATTATAGTTTATATTGTAAACGTGCAGGCACAACAAAAACTTACAGCAAATTTAAGTTGTTACAGTTCTTTGCTTAATAATCAGTTAAATCCTCCTTCATTCATTCTCTATTTCATTGTTAGTTTCAGCAAATTTACTTCTGTTGCAAGTAATACACAAAAGCAGATTGCTTCACATTCGATGCACTACTTGCATTACACTGTTCAAATAAATTGCTAAGATTAAAATTTTGTTGATGTTGGCCGTGTGCACATTTCGAAGACTCATTGTCATCAAAGCTTTTTCCCACACCTTTCTTGGGGCTGACCGTTGAGAGGCGGCCAGTTGAAGATGCCAGCGACGTGGATGATAGTGAGCCCGAATTAGGCGAATATTAGGCCCAAATTGTCGACAGATCCCAAACCTTTATAATACGATCCTGTCCAACTGTAAGCAAACGCTTCCGTTCTTCATCCAGATCTATGCTTACTATTGCATGTTTAGCATCGTGAAAGGAAGCAAGTGATGGCCGCCTGTAAGGAAAGGACTTGTTAAAATCTAACTCCGAATTGAATATTAAGCCATAGAATATATTTGCTTAAATTAAAACTTACTCGACAGTTTGAAGTTGTTTGAAGCAAGGATCGCAGGTGCGCACATCGAATTCGAAGCCCATTATTGGAATATTAATGCGATTTGTCGAGCAATTGTCACACACAGCTTTGCCACAGTGACGACAGTGGTGTTGCCTTAAACCTGATAAGAAGATGAAAGTCTATAAAGATAAAAACTACAGCTTCATTGGAATCTTTACCTATTTGTCGTTGATCCATCATGGCGCGGAAATTCCAAAAGAATGGACGTGAACAAAGTTGACAATTGTTGGACTCTACCCAGGCAGGAACTTCTTTGCGCATGGCATTCATCTCCCAAAATACAACTACTGAATCTTCGCCACAGCTGATCAATTGTTGAGTGTGATTAGCATAGGCAAGCGCCGAAACCTTATTGCTACGAAATAAACACAATATATAAATGCTATAAAATATTTAATGCTAGTTGTGGATTACTTGTGTCCCTGGAGCTCGTAAATAGTTCCACGTTTGCCGCCAACATCCCATACAATTACCGATTGATCACACGAACCACTGAAGAGCAGTTGAGGCCCTTCCACCCACTTCAGAGAACGGATGCTTGCTAAGGGACAATTAGGAACAGAAAACCTTTCACAATTCCTAACATGCTTTACTTTTATTCTACCTGTGTGTCCTTTAAATGTAGTAATGAGCTGAGCGCCTTGCACATCCAATCGCAGCATTGTTATTTGTCCCGCATAATCACCAACGAAGGCGTACTTTGCCAAAGCATCGAATCTGCATGTTCGAAAGTTTATTTATTGAGCCACAAGGAATATAGAAACTTGGCTGTACTTACTGAAGAGCAGTGCAGGGCGTCTCGAACGTATAACCACCCACACGTCTTCCCGTGTCAACACAGTGATAGGCGAAAAACTTATCCTTGCCGCAGGACAAGATCCAGCTGTGAGCTTTAGAATGAACGACTCCAACGACACGTCCTTGATGTGCTAAATAGTCACGCACAAATGATAATCGATTGCAGTCTTCTGAAAGTGTGTTCAACGTCACTGTTCCGTTCTCCTGGCCAACGAAAAGTTGGCGTGTCTCCTGCATGTAGCAAAGAGATGTACACCCAGATGGCATATACTGGCAAATGCTAGGCCAGTACTGGCCAGAGTCGCGTTTCAGCCACACACGTATTGTTCTATAAGTTAAACAGGACACATCCTACGTTATCAGCGAAGGCCTAAAATATCGATACTAACTTGTCATCCGATACGCTTATAACACCGTTCTCTCCAGGAATTAGTAAAGCGCAATTGATATCATCGCCGCTGCCTTCTAACTTGCTCAGTAGCTCAGGTTTTTTTGTAGTGCTGAAGCGATCGCTTCCACTCCGTAACGCTGGTTTTATTTCGGCAGCCATACGTGGTATTTTCGGAGAATTTTGTTATTCGACTTTTTTCTATCGTTCTGTTATCAATGAATCATACGATAATCAAATATCCACTGAAAACAATCCAAAATGTACATTTGGTTCGAAATGGTGGAATCAATTACCTTTTGTAAAGACAACTTTTTCTAAATATTATTGAGTTATTTATTTAACTAAATTATTCACTTAAAAGCAAATAAGAGCTATTTGTTACTATTTTCTTGTACGCTGAATTCCTATGCCTATTTTCTACTATACGCCCACTGAAATCCGAAACACAATTGAAGTTTTTAAACGATAACACTCTAAAATCAACTAGTACAGGCATTAGCATTGAACAACGTACGTACGGCATCCGACGAATGCGTTAAACCACGCATCAACTTAACTCCTAAACAATATTAGCAAGTATCAACTTAACTCCTAAACAAAATTAGAAAATTGGGAAAATTAAATACTATTACTGGAGTTGTGGCAATGATCAATGCAATAAACAAGCCAAAATAAATAAGAACAACTTGTTTATATATATATGCTCTTTATTATAATAAAGTGTATATAAAAAAATTTTCTTTGCAAGTACCCTTCTCCAAGTTTTTAATACTCGTATAAACCAACGCTTTTAAAACATGAATTCCTTTTAAAGGAAAAAACAAAAATTAGTTTTCAAAATACAATACACTTTTAGACTGCTGTAACTCTTAATTTATTTATTAATTATAGACCACAAAAATTGGAAATTTTTAAAAATTGAAATTTTTTCGGAAGTGTATACACAGATATCTCCTAAACTGGAAGACATAATCGATTAGTTTGTCCAACAAGTAAAATATTGCCTCCTTTCTTAAAAAAAACACAGTTAATCAAAACTTCAATAGGCGCACAGAGAAGAATGCTTCGAATTTTGTTGTTTTTTTTATTATGAATTAATGGCTTTTACACTCCAAAACTGAGCTTCATACAGGCAACTATAACGCATATAATAAAAAATCAATTTACGCAATCTCAGAACATCGGTAGCCATTTTGACTTTCTGACGTCAATCCATTTATAAAGTACATCTCGCTGTCAAACATATAACCGGTTCGTTCCATCTTGTGAAATAAATTGTTATAACACTGATAATTAATTTTTTAATTTAGTTTTGGAGAGTTAAGAAACAGACTAGCAAAATGGTAAGTAATTTTCGATTCGGTAAATCACAAATTGTATGTATCTTAAAAAGATATTTAGTCGTTTAAAGTTATAATTCAGAAAATCATTTCTTGAAGTCGGCAAATGATGGGGCTTTTTAAAAAATTCAGTACAACATTTTGCAGATAACTTTAAAAATTTAATCAATGTTATTTAATAATAAAATTTTAAAATTTCAGACTATTGGAAAAAACAATAAAATGATTCAGCACCTGAATTATCGGGTGCGGATAATTTTGCAGGATTCCCGCACTTTTATAGGAACATTTAAAGCCTTCGACAAACACATGAACCTAATATTAGGAGACTGTGAGGAGTTCAGAAAGATTCGCTCAAAAAATTCGAAAGTTCCAGAGCGCGAAGAAAAGCGGGTGCTCGGATTTGTATTGCTTCGTGGTGAGAACATTGTTTCGTTAACTGTGGAAGGACCGCCACCACCCGAAGAGGGCCTTCCACGTGTACCTATTCCCGGTGTTGCACCCGGTGTAGGTATTGGCAGAGCTGCTGGCCGAGGAGTACCGGTAAATATGTCATCGGTACCTGCTGGACTTCAAGGACCTGTGCGTGGAGTCGGTGGTCCAGCACAGCAACATATGGCACCAATGGGTCGTGGACATGTTCCGCGAAATCCGATGATGGGCGGACCACCGCCTGGTATGATGGCGGGTATGCCGCCAATGGGTGGTTTAGGGCGTGGAGCTCCGCCACCTATGAGAGGTCCACCACCAAGCATGATAAGGGGTGCTCCGCCCCCGGGACGTGGGGGATACTAAGTCGTCGCTTATGGCGTCTTATTTTAAAAATTTTTATTCTCGATTTGTTTGCTTACAGCTGTAGTACCTACTTTTCTCTAATAAATTCTTTCAAATAAAATTTTCAACAAAAAAATCAGTTGTTTGCGTTTCGTGTTTCCAGATAAATCAAAGTAATAAAGTAATGGTTAAGTTGTTGAAACGATTTTGGCATTTGCGCATCGTCTTGCATATAACGACAAAATTTTATTAATTCTGCTCTAAACTTAATATACGAATGTACAGTAAAATACAGGTGCATTTTAAAACTAAAATATCTTCTAGATGATCGTTGTTTGAAAAATAAATTATATAAAAAATTTGCAATTTGCTCCACTGTCTTGACATAACGTAGAGTAATTCAGCTTTTCTTTACGTGACGTTAGTCAACGTTTGTGGCTTCGTTCGTCTGACGCTATTGTGCTCATTTAATATATCCGGAAAATAAATCGATATTTTTCTGCTGAATTAAATGGTAATTTATATACATAAGTACCATATAAATAATATATAAATCTATTAGAATTTTAGGGTAAAAATACAAATTGATATAAAATGCTTAGCAGTGTCACGTTCAAATGTATTGGTAATGCGGGTAAAATTTCATCTCCATTTTTTTTTTTCATTAGAAAAAGTACTTACAAATCGGTATGTTTTATCCATTTCGCATGGAAATATGTATATGGAGATCTGTGTGTAGTATTTTTATTAATATATATTTGATTTGGCAACTCTGTGTTAGTTTTAAAAGGTTTTTAGCAAAGCGAAGTTAACGTCAAAAGTGTTCTTAATAAACACACACACGGCCACGTCACTTTGGTGTGTTTTAGCTTGCATTTAAATTTTGACATTCTTTTTAGTATTGTAATCCTAAGCCACCATAAAATAAAATTGTTTGTACCAAATTTCAAATAAGAACTAAAAAACTATTGATTTTAGTTTTTCAGGAGCGGTGAAAACACCTACAAAAGTAAAGCTCAGGAAGATAACTAATCGGAGTATATCAAATATCGAGCGATACTGCATAGTGACGGACTGTGTGAAAATTGAGTGGCTTAGATTTTTCTACTGTTCGAAAGGATTTGCAGTAATCTAAAGCCCCGCCCACAAAGATGAATATTTTTCGCTTAGCCGGTGATCTTTCTCACGTATTCGCAATTCTGATACTATTGTTGAAAATATGGAAAACTCGCAGCTGTGCCGGTATATCCGGCAAATCACAGATACTCTTTGCCATCGTATACTTGGCACGCTATTTGGACTTATTTAGTACATACATTAGCCTCTACAATTCAGTGATGAAAGTGATTTTTTTGGTCGCTTCTTTTGCCACGGTTTATTTGATGTACGTGAAATTCAAGGCTACCTACGATCACAATCATGACTCGTTCCGCATCGAATTCTTATTGATTCCGTGTGTATTGCTTGCTATTTTGATCAATTATGCATTTAGCGTCATGGAGTTAATGTGGGCATTCTCAATATATCTGGAATCCGTAGCTATACTGCCGCAACTGTTCATGGTCAGCAAGACCGGAGAAGCTGAATCAATTACCAGTCACTATTTGTTTGCTCTGGGCTCTTACCGAGCACTTTATCTGCTTAACTGGGTCTATCGTTATTTTGTGGAAAATGTCGCTGACCTTATCGCCATCTTTGCAGGTGTCGTGCAAACAATACTGTACTGCGACTTCTTTTACTTATACATTACCAAAGTGCTGAAGGGCAAAAAGCTGCAATTACCAGCCTAAGTGGATGATGGCAGGGAAGCTCTGGAGATGATGATTGAGTTAAAAGTGGAGCCCTTGTTAATGAATTGCATGCCGCCACAACATCTTTCAGCTTCGATTTTATTACAAGCACACTATTACAAAACCGAGTTCATATTTTGTAATATTAAACAAACATGATTTAAATTTATGACTTCGAAATACAAAAAATAGTTAAAAAGATACACAAGAAAGCTAAAACAATCACGTTTCCTTTGTCTGAGTATTTGTATTGAGTTGAATTTAATCTCTAATGTAATAATTAAAGAAATATACGAGAAAATGAGATGCATACATATATGAAACCTTGCTTTAATTTCATTTCTCAAAACTACAGAAATTCAAACAACAAAATTAAATTTATTCCGAGAAAATTACTCTCAGGCCGTTTATGTGATTATAATTTAATATGTCACAGTATATAGCTTTTCATCAATTGCATAAATTTGTTTTCCATCGTTTTTTAAAAATGTTTATTTTGAAGTTTTGCAGGTTAATTTTAATAGACATCTAAATACATATACTTAAGGCAGCATTTAATACATTAATTTAGTATATAAAATAAAGGAAAACTTGTATTAAAAACTCCAGTAAAATTGTAATTTTATTCCGTTTCAAAAATGACCGTTTAAAAAAAGTTATCGCATTTGCATTTATTAAGCTGTCATGAACATTTCTCATGCTACAGGAATCTATTTTACACTATAATTTCACTTTCACTGTAATCAATTTTCAAATTCAAATCAAGATAACATCTTTTTTTTTTTATCAGTCAACAGAAGCAAATATAAAATTTTATTTGAAAAAATTCTTCGTGTGAAAAAGTTCAACTATGTCCAAGTCAACGTTATTAAAGTCTACGTTAGCTGTAGTTGGAAGGATATTATCCAGTGTTTGGGACGCTCTAAAGGAGCAAATGTTTTTGGATGATGTTGATACTTATCCCGATCCTAATTTAATAAGATACGGATGGATTATTTGGTTTGGTAACAAACCGAAACCCGTCCCCAAGAATAATGATAATTCCCAAGATGGCCGTCAAAAAAAATAGCAGACGAAAAATATGCAAAATTGATATAAAAGAAAATTAATAATTTCGAAATCATACAACCATCAAGACATATATATATTGGAACCGTCGTGCCAAAAATTCTATGCAGTAAAATGGAGATGAACTTCCAGGGAAAAGCCAAACACAAAATATCCTCGCAGTTAGAAGCAATAAAATATTCCAAAAAGAAAACTACGATTAAAAAATTTGATAAGATGAAATTTCTATGTAACTTGAATGCATTTTGTTGTGGCTGATTTATTTAAAATTGATTATGTAAATAAAAACTAATTTCAGTATTGCTCTAAATTCTTGTTGAATCTTATTTTAAATGAGTGGTTGGATTAGGGTAGAGGGTCGGTCTCTGAACGCTTCCTACGCTGGTCATAGGAAGCGTTCAAACGATAGGAAGCAGAAACACGCCAGCATCTCTGATGTTGATGAGTTGCAGCCATTGAGTGACTTTCTGTTTGCTGATGAGGTGCATAATACTGAAATTCTATTTGAATTGGATAATTAAAAGGCTTAATTATATATTTCTCGCTTGGAGATTTCTGAAATTTTCGTTACATTCATTAAAATTTTTTATAGAACTTCACAAGTTGCTTTAAATTTTTATTTATACTTTGACATTAAAGCAATTTCAAACCGCCTCACATTTGTTTTATCAATCATTTCATATAAATTTTCATTACACAATTTTTTTCGTTTGTAAAAGTTAGACTCTTTTGAATAGCTATACAATGAAGATAATTTCCTGGCTCATAATCGCTCTAAAGCTTTACATATTATCGATTCTATTTGTTGCAAGCGCCAACACAATCATGAACGCACTTTCGTCGCTCGCCGATGGATTGGATGATATAACACATTGGGAAGTCTCCGGCCTTCTGACTATGGGTCTGATGTTGTATTTCTTACAGCGTCGAATTCGAATGACGAATCTTGATGAAAAAGCACGGATGAAGTACCAAATGAAGTATGATTTAATAAATAAAAAGAAAAACTGCAATATAATAGCACCATCGAAACATATATTCACATATATGAAATCATTGCGCCAAGGTATTACATATAAATATTCTAAATTGGGAATTTATCAACGCAAATGGAGTGGAAATTTCAGCAATATAACAAAACCGAAATCACATCGCAATTCGAATCCATAAACTATTCAAAAACGCCAAAAAAACCAAAAAAAATATTTTCAACTTTTATTAACAATTTGCAGTGGAAATTATTAATCACGTGGCGCTTAGTTTTGGTGTTTAAACATTATTTAACTCTCTACAAGATACTTTGCCTGTTTAGTCAATCTTTTGGCTGTGTAAAAGGGTTTCTTCTAAAAGGAAACCGTCAACATACATCGAAATCGAAAGGAATTGCTTAAACTGAACGATTGCAACACAACCAACTGAAGAAATAAGATGTGTAAACACTACTAAAGCCATTTATTGTCGACTTGATCTGCTATAATTTATATTAATAATGGAGTTATGTTCTTGGCTAAATTTCACACTCTCGGCAATTTAATCCATATCAATCAAATTGTTACATTCATTTTATAAATCTTTGGATATTAATACATCAATATTCTTATGTATACATTTTATAAGTATATTGAGAACAAATAAAATTTCAAGCATTGCATTCTTCCATCTTAAAATTATGTTGTTTTAGTAAAAAAGAAAAATATATACGATTCATATAGTATTCCTTGATATTGGATTAATAGGTATTTGCTAGTAACAGATGAATTAACAGAAAGCCATCATCAAGTTTTATGTATTTTTCAATATATTAATTCTCACATAACAATGATTTACAGATCGGAACAAATGAATGAATGAATGATGCAAACGAGCTGCGTAACAACATTAGTAGTGCTGCATACAATATTCAAATATATTCATATTTATATTATCATAGGATTTAGTTTTTTGCTGAAATAAATTACGTTTGAATTTTTCAATTAAATTGGTTTGATTTTTAACACATACCTCCTCGCTGGTTTGTTAAGAGCCGTGGTTATTAAAAGAATTGCTTTTAGCTTTTATATGGGACTTTGGTTATAAAAATTCTCGCTTGATAGTCAAAGGAAAAGGATTTAGTCCCTTGAAGCGCCAATAATAGTTAAGATGTACATGAATATATTAATGATGTCCAGATAAAGATTCAAAGCAGCAAATATGTATTCCTCTGGACTGATTGAATACTTGTGTTCACCACCCATCATCAGTTGAGTGTCGTAAATCAAGTAAACGGAAAAGAGTAGTGCGCCAATGGAACTGTACACTAGAGTCAACACCTTGCTTGACGGCAAGAATATTGCCACAAGTCCGAAAATCATGAAAATCACAGCAGCTACAAGGAGTACACCGCCGCACATCGTGAAGTCATACTTGGTTTGCATTGCGAACAAGGTGAGTGCAAGACAGACAGCGGCTGTTATTCCAACAGCCATTAGCACCTGATGATACCAAATGAAAGATCATTAAAAGCCACTTACGCTTAACAGCAGCGAATCACTTACAATATCCGGTGCATAGCGACCAGCTGAGACACCCAACAAGAATGACTCGGCCAATGTAAAGAGACCGAGGAAGATGAAATTCATTGGAGTTGTACGTCGGACACTCTCGCAGCAGGCCATTGCAATCATGGTAACAATCAACACTGCCAAAGCTACCCAGAATATAGCTGGGTTCTTATAGGCGAATTGCTTTGTTGGAGCATGGAAAACGAACAGAGCTACAAAGCCGAATGTAACCACAAGTTGACCCTATCAAAAAACAAAAAAAAAAATACGCACGAAAGAGATTCATTAAAAAGGACGATGATGCAAGAGTGAAAATCCGATGCACATACCATTAAAATCATATAAACTTTGCGTATGAATCCTCGTCGAATACTTTGGTCATCGAATGAGAAGTTTTTCGGTTGACTCTCGGGATCGTCATAGCTGCCAAATCCGCCACCTGCAGGAGGAGGTTGTACAAAACCGGGTTGCGGCGCATAACCCTCGGAGGGATAACCGCCACCTGGTGCATTGTATCCACTTGGCGGCGGATATCCCCCCTGCGGGTAGCCCCCTGGCGGTGGATAGGCGCCACCCTGCGCTGGATAGGGACCAGCTTGTGGATAGCCACCGTAGTAATTCTGCTGATTTGGATCTGGAAAAGCAATAATATTACGATAGAAGGATTAATTTCAATTCCGTCGTTCTTTGAGTTTTCTATACTTTGATACTAACCGTTATACACGAAATGAAGTAAATTCGTTGTTTATGATCTAGAAATGTTTGTGCAAATTACAAAAACAAAAAAAACAACTGTCTACATATTCTACAACAAAACAAACAACTTTATGCATGTAAAAAATTCCGCCCAGTTATTTTTGTAAAACATATTAAATAAGCAATAAAAACAAAACAATTACGTTAAAATTTATTAGTCATGAGTTATTTCATGTGTTCATTTGTCTAACACATTAAACACAGCCATAAATGCAAGATGCGTGTCTCTATAACCGTCTCTTTCTCGAGCAAGGAAACTACAGCGACATTGAACTTTCTTCTGATTCTCCGTGAGCTCCCATGTAATTATAACAGTTTGGAATTGCCTTTAGCATCTTGCAGTTATGACTGTGTTTATGCCATTATGGATAGAAACTATGGAAATTATAATACTCTTTGAAACGCTATTCGGACAGACTTTCTTTGCTCAGCTTGTTTGTGAAATTCACGAAATATAAAGTAAATTTCGCTTTCAATTTTCGCCTTCATATCCAAACAAATATACATACATATGTATGTATAAAAGAAGTCATGTTTTCGGCGAAAAGAAAAATGTTACTTCTGTTTGGATTCACGTCAACACTTCGACGAATTCAAGCTCTTAACATGATTTTGCTGCTTCCAGTTAAAGTAAAATATTTGAAGGCTTTTTAATTTTTTTATATTGCAATAATACGAGCGTGTATAATTTTATATATTGACTCGGCAAAGCAACAAAATTACAGCTCTGTTACTAAAGCTGTAATTAAAATTTATGCACGCAGATTTTTCCCCTTCAGATCCAAACACATTGAATTTCTTTTTTAATTGTGGCTAAATTGGTCACACATCTAACTAATATTAAGTATGTATTTTCTTGGATCACTTCCCTTGATACATTGCTATTAATTATTGCGCTGTATGTTTTTTGAAGAGATAAACTATTATTGTGACTAAAATTTCTATGAATGAAGTTTATTGTGAAATTTCGAAAACACTTCGGCACTTTACAGTTTTCAACTAACTGTGAAGTGAAACTTTTCAATTGTACAGGTATAAAATTCAATGACTCACACTCAGAAAATGAAACATACTTATCTGTCGGAAAAATAACTGGAATATATGCACAATAATCCGCGTAACTTAATACGAATAACACATTAATTTATAAACAAAAACTGAAGACTGTTTGTGGTTAACGCCTTGATTACTGCGAAAGAATCTTTGTTATCTTTCAAACGTGTACATGTGTGTGTAGACGAATGGTTATATAAAATATGGACATACATACCCAGTTGGAAAACCATAATGCATTCTTTTCGTAATCGATTTTTTCTTCAATGAACAGTAATTGAAGAAAGTATGCATTACCACGGTAGCGTAGTTATAATGTATCAAAGCAATACTTTGTTATATACATTACCAGAGAAGCGAAGTGGTAATGTTACAACAAATCTTTTTAAGTAAATAATCAGTAAATTGTCTTGTCGCTCATTCAAGCATAACGGCTTTCGTTCGTCAAGAAGCAAAGAATGCTATGATAAAAAAAGTGTATGTCGTCCAAACTACGTCAAGTTCTGAGTAACTGGCGTGTTTTTTTAGGATACTCTAGAATCCTACAGTGTGAATTGAATGATAAGAAATATTACGACGCAAAATATGCCATAAGGTAAAAATAATGTAGAAAAGACAAAAAATAAATCAAATTGTTTTGAACAGTGAAAGACATAAGACTGACATTCGCGACTTAAAACTTAAATAGTAAAAGTTTTTGTGAAATTTAATAAACTAAAAAGGTACATACATATATTAGAATAGAATGTACAGTAAAAGACATTTAAAACGGTTAGTTCACAAAGAAGTGAAAAAAATTATGAAAGCGGACATTAAAGAAAATAAAAGTGAAGATAATACTTTAACAATAGAAAGTTTAAATAAGCAAAAACAAGATACAGCTTTTGCTGATCAATGTGATGTTAGTAGTAATGTAGCTGAAGAATATTCATTTTTAAAAAGTTTCAAAAATTGGATATTGAAAAACAAGATACCCAGAACAGCCTGCGACGAACTTCTGGAAATACTAAGAACAGAAAACATTGCTCTTCCCAAATCTTCCAAAAGTTTAATTCATCAAAAAAAGGACATAATAATACGTACAGTTACCCCAGGAACCTATACTCACATTGGATTGGAAAAGCAATTGTTAAAAATTACAAATTTGTTGAAAAGCGTGGAAAAAATAACTGTAGACATAGGTATCGATGGCTTCCCACTTTATAAAAGTTCCCGTCTGCAATTATGGCCAATCCTAGCAAAAATTGTTCCTAATATCGGAACGAAAGTTATGCTTATTGGTGTATATTAGGGTAAAGAAAAACCCAACAGTAGCAATAGTTTTTTTCACGATT
This sequence comes from Thecophora atra, assembly GCA_937620795.1. NCBI lineage: Eukaryota > Metazoa > Arthropoda > Insecta > Diptera > Conopidae > Thecophora > Thecophora atra. The sequence continues at coordinate 87,501,745 of OW569398.1, forward strand.
TTGTAGTTGAATATAACAAATTAAAAAGCAATGGAATAACAATAGAAGGTAGAGTTTTAAATGTAGAAATTCGGTGCTTCATCTGCGATGCACCAGCTAGAGCTTTTATATCCCAAACAGTTGGACACACTTCCTTTCACGGTTGCAGCAAATGTTCACAAGTTGGTTACAAATTACATAACACGATTACGTACAGGACTTATCGAGATATTCCCCGAACAGATGAAGACTTTTTTGAACGAAAATATAATGATTATCACAAAACTTATCCAGATGGAACACTGGCATTGGAAACGCTTGGGATTAGAATGGTCACACAAATCCCTTTGGATCCAATGCATCTTATTGATTTGGGAATCACAAAGAAAATAATTCTTGCTTTATTAAAAGGCAAGACCAAAAAAACAAAACTGAAAGCATATGATATAAGTTGCCTTTCATCGAAACTGTTGTCTTATATTCCATATATACCTAAAGAATTTTCTAGAAAACCGAGAAGTTTTGCAGACATTCATAGGTGGAAATCAACAGAATTTCGACAGTTCATTCTTTATACTGGAATTGCTGCATTTAAGGATTTTGTAGAAAATGATTTTTTTTATCATTTTTGTTTACTTCATAGTGGGTACAGGCTATTATCAGCAGAAAGTTCTTACAGAAGTAATATCAACACTGCTAAGGAACTTTTCAGATATTTTGTGGAGCTTTTTCCTAAAATTTTTTCCGAAGAACTGGTTTCATATAATGTACATTCTCTTCTCCATATAACCGAATGTGTTCAGCAGCATGGATTTATTAATGGATTTGCAGCCTACGACTTTTCGAGAATTATATGAAAGATCTCAAGAATGTAATAAAAAAACCTTCTGGAATTTTGCAGCAGATACAAAATAAAATTTCAGATGCTGACTTGCATATAAGCCAAACAAAATTCGGTATAAAAAGGAGTTCTTCCAAGGATATTGTCTCTTTCTCCTCCAAAAAATATTTTTTATCAAAGAAATCGCCTGATAATTATTGCTTCTCAAAAAGCGGCTACGGAATAGTTATTAACAGTTTCGCAGAGAAGGATGGCAACTTCTTCGTGTCAGGAGACCGAATTCAGAATTGTTCGAATTTCTTTGAAGAACCATTAAAATCAATGGATGATTTAGGAATTTTCATTGCGGACACTCATGTTCATAGCCTTGAAGAAACTATATCTATTGAAGAAATCGAATATAAGTTAATGAAACTACCCATGCAAGAAAAAAGTTTATTCATCCCTATTTTGCATAGCAATTTACCACTTTAAAAAAATATGCGTTTCATTGTTTCTTCTTTTTTTATTATTGGTATAGAAATGCAAATGGCGATTGAAACAACAGATGATTTCAAAACAGAAATTTATGAAATAACAAGTAATAACAATGAAATTGCAATTTATATTTGACTTTAAAAATGTGAGTTTTATTTGCAGAAGATGTAAGGGAATGTAAAAATGTATTACAACAGTTGCTTCATACACAAGCAGAAAACAACATTCTTCTAAAACGAATCGCCTCCTCTAACGAGAAATCCATTTCATTTCCGATTACAACCGAAGAGCAACTCGTTGATATGGATCAAAAAATGTGTGAAAATGAAGATGAATACGTGAGAAATTTTTCCAATGATAATAATATTTATTTTCCAATGGTTATTTTTACTACTTACTATATTACTGTATATATTTAACCTATTTGCTTATAGATTCCAATTATTCGAAAAATAATAAGTTATGACGGATTGGCAAAAAATTTAACCAAAATTTTAAATACGAAATTGTTGTTGGAGTACAATTATAATGGCATCAAGGGAAAGAAACCACTAAAGATGTATAAAAACTTTAATAAGGTTCTATTTGGTAAAATCTTAAACAACTTTAGAGGTAAAATTATTTAAATTCACTGTCGATTCTTTTCTGCAGATTGCTCCAAGAGGGAAGGATTTACCCAAGAAGACTATGTGAAAGAAATAAAATTGGGAATTAAGAGAGCAAAATGCAAACATTTTAAAGAAGCCTGCATTAGTAGGAAAAAAATTAAGGACACAACAGATAACAATCCAACAATAAAAGTTTAATTACAAAAAAATTATGTTAGTGATATTAATATTAAGTAATTTAATTCAATGAATTTTTTTGTTTTCGTTTTGTGTTATTTTAATGAATTCAGTATTTTTATTTTGTGTAAGTGTATTTAAAATATGAATATAACTTTAATTTATTAACTTTTTTAAAGGGTTTATGAAATATGTAATATTAAAAATTTTCTGTTTATTTTATGAATTTTATTTCCTTAAAAATTTGGTTTTTATGACATTTTTATACTTTTATTAATTTATAATTACTAATAAAAAAATTGATAGGAAAACATTGTTTTTTTCTCGTTGAAAAGAAAGCTTATTAGGTTTTAATAATGCAGTAACGCAAGCATTACAACTTTATTTGCACCTAGAATTAATGGTGTAATGCATTATATTTTTCTATCCTCGAGAATTGAAGTAAGAATGCATTCCTCTGCAAATGAAAATTGATTACATAACATCATCATTTATTTTGGAGTCTATGTAGTAATGTTTTTATTTTGCCTATACATTCCCACTTCGCTTACGCGATAAGCGAAGTAGTAATTTAATATTATGGATACATTACTTTTCAATGACATCGCCATGCAAAAAATAATCGATTCTGGAATGCATAGTACATAAAGGCTGTGCATTACCACTTCGCTTACTATACATTACCTTTTCCAACTGGGTAGCTATATACATATATGTGTATATAATATGTAGTAGACGAGGTTAATAGATGTTAAATAAAATTCGCTCTGCTATTTTAACGATTGCAAACGATTAGAAAAACATTCATTCTTTTGCATGGCATGACCAGAGGTAAAAAAAGTAACGTAGAAGTGCTGCCATCTCATGAAAATGCGTGTGTGTATGCGCGGGAAACACAAGCATGAGGCATACAAACTCGTATATGAGGCAGCACAAAGATTGCGGGTGTATCACTAAATTGCGAAGCCGATCGCGAAGTAATGCGAAGTGAGGTTCCATGTTGGCAACGGAGGTCGTTATAAGATTCGATGGGATTTTTCAACCATCACTCAGCCACGTCTACTTAATAATATTATGCACAATAGAAACGGGACGCGCCACTACTTTTTCTGAGTTAAAGTTGAATTTTTAACTACTGAAGCTCATGAAGCTTCAGACATGTACATATGTATATGAAAATTATAAAATATTTTACAGATAAAAACCAACGAAGTTATATGCTTTATTTCTTAATTGTGTCGTTGGAGGTAGTAAAGCATCAAAGTTGTAATTAAAATTATCAATAAAGGCATAAAATTACACGGGAACATACAGAGGCACGGAAATACATACTTAATACATGTGGTTATGTCTTGAACATAAACATTAAATACTTTTAACTACTCCTAAATCAACTGCATAAAAATATAAACTAAATAAAGTACATTTATCGTAAACGTACCCATAAATAAAATGTACCAATGGACGGACTATATTTTGTTGTTGTTGTTTTTATAGCAACAACAAAAAAATTAACAAAAACAACAACAATTACACCGTCCATGCCTTGAACATAGCCAAAATATTAGTAAAGCTGCTATGAAGCATGAATAAATTAGCAAACAAGGTAAGAAAGAGATAGAAATGCGAACGAAACGAAACGATAAAGTTCAACTAAACCTTGATAGGGACCACCTTGCCAAGACATTTTCAATTTATTCTAATCGGACCAGGTTGACGCAACGTTTGCAATCCTCTTGATATCCTTTAATTTCTTAAAAGCTTAAACGTCTGTAAAATCAAATAAGAAAAGCTTAGTAAGCTGTTCATTGGCATATTACTCACCACTCATTCTTTATTCAATATTTGTTGAATTGGAGTTTCAGACACGCACCTTTAAATATAGAGAGGAAAAGATAATAAATATTCAATAAAAATAGATAACTTTAAAAAAAAGATTATCGCGGTCCATAAAAATAACTATACTTGGTAACAGGTACAGTTTCACAGCGCAATATTTAATAGAAGAAATGCATAACAAACTCCGAAATTGTTTTGAAATTGATTAACACAAAATCAACAATAAACAATAGAAAAGTCCATATAGTCTCATATTATGTAAAATTACTATAATAATGCCTATATATGTACATTAAAAAATGCAATTTAACAGGCAAATAATTTACCACTTTTTAATCTGTATGACGTCAACTAAAAACGACATGGTTATCGACGAAATTTCTTTTTCCTAAACTATTTGAATGCTTCAAACGGCATTGAAACATATTTTTATTATACGGGAACATTTTCAATACTTTAACTGAAATTTATGAAAAATAATTCCCCGTACAAATTTTAACTGTTGATAATTTATACATTTGTAGGTCTTTACTAGAAATAGTCCATATAACAGTTTACAAGTTGCGAAACTGATATACAAAGCGTAACCGGAATGTTTGTGAAAAAGTTAGTATGCATATTTGTACATACATACATATTTTACGTTTCCAATAATGATTTTTGTTTTTTTGTTGTATCACTTTCTATTCGATATCTTTTGTATATAGGTATGCATGTATGTAGAAACTCTGCAGTTATCAAAATAAATGGCAAAGCATGAGTCATAGATATACTCTGGCGGTAAAATCGGTGAAATAACTCTTTTTCACTATTGAATTTATCCACATAACATACTTTTCACTACACAAATGTGTATACGATTTCTTAGGAAATCATTAGTATTACAATTGTTCAAAGTATTTAATAGGTACACATTCTTAAATCAATCGAATCGTCAATAATAAAAGGAACATATAAACAGTCCATAAGTTAGGATTAGCATCCTTTACTTTAAACACGCAAAATACGCATTTGACACAGGAATAATTAAAGCAAAAACATAAATTTTATGATATTACGTATTCGGGATTTTAATTTAAACAAACCGTGTAAAATTCTGATGAAATAAGAGTTTCTAGAATATTCACGAAGACAGAATAGTGTGAAGCGCTTCACTAGTAACCACTAGTTAATTACTGACATTCCAAGGTCAGCCACTCGGCTCATTAAAAAACTCTAAAATCAATACTTATATTTTTTCCAAAGAATTACAATTACCTTAGGTAACAATAAGTTCTTATTCTCAAGTTATTATTTCTTGCACGAATACTTTAGTATTTTCTGCTGAATTAACACTTTATGTTACTACGAATTAAAAAATAGTGACGTCTGGTTGCCAGCGTTTTCTTCAAACTAAAAGTAGTTCAAATTGATGTACCGTGGAAAAAGAGCCGAGAAAAACACATGCTAAGTGCATGGAGCAAATTGACGACTGCACAATCAGAGGAATTTGGTATTTTTTTGCGCAGGGCTGGTGAGAAAACATCAACAGTTTTCATCGTTCACGCCCCTTTAAGTGTTTGAGCCCATCAAACCTTGAAATTTGTGGACCTGTATCTCTTTAATGCAATAGTATTAAATATTAATTAAATTAATATTAAATTAAAACCGAATACTTTTGGAGAAAGTACTTCTATTCCGTACTTAAATTTGTTGTTCGTAAAATTAGTAATAAGGAAAAAGGCATAAAAATCTTAATTTAATTTTTATCCTCATGCATTCTTAGCTTTCAGAAGGCATTGAAGACAAGACGTTTTATACAATAAAAATAGAAATTGCTCCAGCCAGAATTCATCGGCCCTCATTTTTCTCCAGAGGAATTAACATTTTTGCACAGAAAACAAAGACATTTTGAGTGATTGGCCAACCGACTACCACAATGTAATAAGGGCATTCACGAAACTAAGAACAAAATATTGACTCCTGACCAGAGATGTAACTTTTAAGAAAACAGTAATCTTTAAGTCGCTTCCAGTAAATTGCACATTTAAAAAAAAAAATAATGGTAGAAGATATGAATTTTCATTGTTTTATTTATAATTTATTGAAAACATTTTTAATTTTTTTTTATATAAATTTATATTGTGTTATCAAATATAGACATTTGTCTCGGTGCGCCTCGCTCACCACGCGTCAAATAAAATATTTTAATTATGGTTATATTACATTGCCAGTTTTCGATTGAACAATTTTTCAATTTGTTTTTGTTTTCTGTAAAAAACTGTCAACGCCGACTTAATACGAGAAATATGTGAGCCGATGAAACTTTGATTGTGGCAATTGAAAAAGATCCACGTATATAAAAAAAGGAGGTTTGCAGTAAAATAATTGCAAAAAGCAGCTCCTTAGTACTCAAAGCAGAATACATAAGTATGGCAATTATTTGCGAGATTGCTATCAAAGCAAAAAAAAAAAAAAAGTATCAAATAAAAAATTGTAGAGAATAAAAATTTTACAGTTTGCAACAAATGCAAAATAACAATGTAATATGGACATTGCAAATCTAGTAACAACGCTTTCTCGTCTTAGTGAACACCACCATTTTTGACGTTTCATTACCTTTTCTTGTTTAAGTAGCAAAATAATTGTGAATTAATCAAGGTCGCCCAACTATATTTGTAATAAGTAAATACAATATTATTATAATAAATAAAAAGATATGATGGATTGTGAAGATATGCAGATGATCATTTCCGAAGAACCCAATTTATCGGTAAGAAGAAAAAGCAGAGTTGAAAAGAAACAATTGCAAGTAATTCTGTTGGAAAAATTGTTTTTCAAAGTGCCAGTTCATTGTTTATCTTCAAGGTGAATTCGTTTTTTATAACCTTTAGCATTGAAAAGACTGTATCCATAGATATATTTATTTCCGCTTGATGACGCATTTTCTGGTTGGCTTCACCAAAGACCAGTATTTATTATGCGTCTTGAGAACCATACATAGAACTACACACGTACTTTGATTGGTTTTTAACCACCCCAGTTTAAACAAACTGCGCAGTTTGTAATAAATCTAGAATACATACCCTGTGATATGAATGGCGAATATCTCCGGTAGAATATATTCGATATATGTATGTATGTAAATACATATATGCATGAACTTTCCTTTTAGATATAAATAAATAATTTTAGACAAATTAAAAATGTATAGTATATTATATATTAAACTTTTAAAAATGTAATCTTTAAAAACATTTTTTAAACGAAACCAATCTTGTTTTTAGGATCGCAAGGAAGGTGGCAAACGTGGTCGTAAGCCTGGTCGCAAAGCATCCACCGAAAAAGTCGACATCAGAGCTAAATTAGGTAAGGATTCATATTGCAAATGATTGCAATTAACGAAGTAATTAATTTTGTTAAATAAACTTTAACAGAACGGAGCCGTCAAAGTGCCCGCGAGTGCCGTGCTCGTAAGAAGTTACGTTATCAGTACTTGGAAGAGCTGGTCACTGATCGGGAAAAGGCTGTCATTGCGCTGCGTGTAGAACTGGAGCGAGTAGGTTAATAATCGAATTGAATCACATTCAATTAGCAATTTATGTTATCGAGTTGCTTTTATATCTTTCAGTACAAGCAATGGAGCTCGGAGTTGAGTGATGGACGCGTACCTGAAGATTTTCAACTATTGCTCGAAGAAATGGGAGTGCTTAAGCAGGAGCAGGTGTTTTAATTTCTCACACTTGCCACATACGTGTACAAAGTCTAAATACCACCATTCATTATGCATTGATTATGTTTGCAACATTGGAAGACGGCAGGGATTATTTCATATTTTATTTAATAACTATTTAATATTATTGTACAAGATAAATATACATAAGTTGAAAGTAAATCAGATGAAGCCATCAGTAAACTGAATGTTTCAATTCTTAAATATTATGTATTCGACTGTTCGCTTAAAAAACAAACTATTTACATTTAGTTTGTCTTGGGAAAACGTTTTATTTTAATAAACATTTTTATTTGCAATTTATTATTATTTTACACTGGTTCAGAATTTAACAATCATTAACAAAAAACGTAGGCAGTTTTGCGCTGTTGTTTTAATTCCCAGTTGAAGGCAGTGTGAAGCCCAGCGGCGGCTGAAATGGCATCGGTTGCAAACGAAACACTTGGACTGGCAGCGCAATCGGTTGGGTGAGGCGCGCCATCAGAGGATGCGACGATGTCGCCTGCGTCTGTAAATCGTTGGCAACAACGGCTGTTTCCACAGGAGCACTGCCCACCGATTCGCTGTCCTCTACATGAATCCGAAAAGGTGTCACTGCTAAGTCGCCGCTTGCCGCGGTAATGGGTACCAGCTGGCTCTCGGCGGTGGAGGCTCCGTCCAGGTCCGTGGAATGCCTTTGATAGCCGAAGTTATGCAGTTGCTGTTGAAGTAACTCGGAGCGTACTTCGCTCGGAAGCTGATTGTTATAATTGGATGGTTGGAATGTCTGTGGCCCCGTTTGATGTTGATAGCTATGTTGTGTTTGATGTTGTGTCTGATGTTGTATTTGATGTTGTGTCTGATGTTGCGTTTGATGGTGTGTTTGATGTTGGCGTTGGTTGCTTTGTGTGTGTTGCTGTTGATATTTCTGTTTCGGCGCAGACTTGGCAGCATTTTCATGGTAATTCCCAGAATAATGCGTATCGTAGTGGAAGTGGTGTTCATGTTCGTGATCGTGGTGGTCTTTGTGGTTAGCGAGATCGTCTTTTTGCGAGTCGTCGTGGTAGTGGTGATGTTCGTGATGCTCGCCTTGTCCGAATTTGTACGGTCCGTGCGAGTGTATGTAGACCGGGACCTTCTTCTCCACCTCAACCTTGAAGGGGACTGGAATCCGCTTCTCCACCTCCACTTTATATGGCACGGCCACCTTCTTCTCAACTGGATACGGTACGTGCTTTTCCACGTGCACAGGCACCTTCACCTCGACGGCGTACGGCATGGGCTTGATCACTGCGTACGGCTTTGGCACGTGGACGATTTTGTTGACAATCTTTTCGACTGGATAGGGCTTTGGAACGTGTACTATTTTCTCGATCATCTTCTCAACCGGCACGTGCACAATTTTCTCCACGATCTTCTCCACCGGATACGGTTTCGGCACCTGAACGATGCGCTCGACTATCTTCTCCACTGGCATGTGTACCAGCTTCTCCACTTCGTACGGTACCTTCTTCTCGACGATCTTTTCCACCGGATATGGCTTGGGCACATGCACCACCTTCTCCATGGGCACTTTGACGATCTTCTCGACGACCTTCTCCACGGGATAGGGCTTGGGCACGTGCACGACCTTCTCGACAGGTACTTTGATCACCTTTTCGACGACCTTCTCGACGATCTTCTCCACCGGATAGGGCTTGGGCACGTGCACCACCTTCTCCACCGGCACTTTTATTATTTTCTCGACGATCTTCTCCACTGGATACGGCTTCGGCACGTGAACTATTTTCTCCACGATCTTCTCGACCGGCACATGAACGATTTTCTCCACTGGATACGGCTGCGGCACCTTCTTGATCACCTCTTTGACGTGATTGTGATGATGGTGATGGTGATGATGTTTGATCTTGATCTTTTCATGTTTATCGTGATGGTGATGTTCCTCGTGATGCTCATGTTGTTCGTTATGCTGATGTCCTTCGTGATGCTGATGTTGCTCCTGATGCTCATGACTTTGATGCTGATCGTGATGGTGTTGATGGTGCTCTTGGTGGTGGCCTTCGTTTTGAGTCTGTTTTTGCTGATGTAGATCCTCGTGTTTTCGCTGTTTCTGATGATAGTTCTGCTCCTTAACGTGTTGATGGTGTTGCTGTGTCTCCTCGATGAACGCATCCTCGAACTGCTGCAGATCGTGCGAGTCGAAGTTAGCAGCGTTGTCGTCCTGCTCTGCGTTGTCCTGCACGTGTTCGTGTATCTCTTCGTAGGTCCGATAAACGTGTTCGCCTTCATGCTGCGCGTGCTTCTTCTGCCTGGAATTCGGCACATTTACAACGACTTTTCGCTTCTTATTCACCGCCCTTTCTACTTGTCGATTTTTACTGATTCCCCGTTTCCCGCGCATGTTCGTGCTGCTCCGTGGCCTGAACTGGATTTTGTGTCCTTTGAATTTCGCTAAATCGTCGCTGTGTTGATCTTCCTTCGGTGATTCTATTTGCTGTTCAGTGTAATTGTGACGACGTACAGCGTAATCGTTGCTGTCGTCCTTTAACATTGGTCTGGACTTTGTCTTTGCTGCGATGTCATCGGCAAATAGCAGAAGTACCAGAAACAATGGCTACAGAAATAAATTAAATAGATTACATTTGAACAAAGTACTTTCTATAGATTTTAAAAGTTTCTAAAAATTTAATTGTGTTTTTCAAAATTTGCTTTATTTTCTTGTTTGTTTATCGATTTACACTTCTTTTACGCAACAATTTAACTTACCGACAAATGCATTTTGTATCCTTACTGCTTATCCTTTCTTTTGTTCTCCTTAAATATTAAATTTCCTTAAATGTACTGTTATCCACTTTACTGTTGCTGCTGTCGAATCGAAGGTACAAAGCAATGTATTGCGTCTATCGGCATTGCAACCATATTTATAATTACGACGAAGCGTTTGTTTACATGTTTTCTCTTCGCTCTTCGTACATAGAACATTAATGTATTGGTAGCTAGAGCACGCTGAGCAAACAGGAAACCTGAGGGAGAGAGAGAGAGCTAACGCTGGGATTCACCAAGAGAGTGGGCGCTTGTGCTTGAGGTGATTATTTCATTTATTTCCCTTTTCAAGTGCAAGCAGAGAGCAAAGCATGCAAAACGATCGCGTGTGGCAATGAAAATCCTTTGCTGGTGGAGCTTAAAAACACGATTAAATTGAACTCAGTAACTAACAGCAACACCAACGCCGTCAATAGCGATTACATATACCCAGGCACTACATGGTTGGGTGATCATCGTGCTTCCTGCATAAAATCTTGCTAGCAACTGCATAACTGTTTGGAGATGATAAAATAAATACCTCAAGTTGCTTCAAGTGCAGAAATGGAAATTCGATTGAAATTAATTACATGTTCGCTCGCGATTACAAATTCAAAACCGAAACAGTCAACGCAAACGGCGATAAATCCATTCACAATATACACTGTGTAACGTTATGAAAAAAGTAACAATCGATAAAATGCTGTGATGTAACAAGCGTAGTAATAATAACAACGAATAAAGAATCCTATGATTTTAACCGTTAAATGAGGACTTTGAAATCAATGTTATTACAAGGAAATTCAACTGGTCTGTGGGCTAGTAGTTAGTTTTTTCACACACGTACGTCGGAATATGTACGTGATGTATGTATGCGTGTTCGATCAGGTTAAGGCGAAAATTTCATTTATAAATGGCTACTAAAGTAGTTTATTGTTGGATAATTTATTTCCTGTCCTTAATTTATTTGTCGTCCAAGCAGGAGTTGTGCTAAAACCACCAGAAAATATTGTACGAATTATTTGATATGTGGTTTGGCGGTCATTCTGTGTGTGTGCATATGCAAACACGCGTGAAGATGTGATTACACCAACAATTGTGACGCTACAAGAAGGACTTTTTCGTTCTGGCATTGCGTGTAAAAGAGAAATCGCATGAATTTCCGATCCGTTCTCCATGCTGCGCTCTCACAACGTACACGTCGGCCAGAGTTGCCAATAGTGGCAGAGTTAATTCCCACGTAAGATGTTTCCCCGGCGGTATTTGACATTCAATCTGAGTAGGGAACGGAATGTCCTTGAAGACCTTGCTATTAATAATATTTCTTCTACATACACTTTCGCTTACAAAGTGAAGCAATGTTGGAGTGGAGTTGTTCGGGAGTCAAACCTAGCGAAGCCTTCAGAGCTGCTGTAGGGGAGTCTTTGCATTTTAGTGAGGAAGTTCTTTACTGTCACCTACCACAAGTGTCGTTCCATATTTGATCATGGGTCTCACAATTGAAATGTTCATCCATCGCATAATATGTGGATTCGGACCACACGTTTTTCCGGCCAGATTCCTGCATATTGATAGAGACCTCGAAGCTTTATCTACGATCATCTCTGCATGTGTTTTCTGGAGTAGTTTTGAATCTAGGGTTAAGCGCAGAAATTTCACCTCTGGATTGACACTAATCACTAAGCCATTGAAGCTAATGTCTCATGAATGCATATGTTACATTCTTTTTCTTGAAAACGCCACTTTGGAGCTTTTCGTGGGGTCAATGTTTAGTTCCACCTTCCTACATCGCGTTTCCTTAAAACTTCCTTCCCTCTGGCCACAATTACAATACCATCCCACAGTCAATGACATTACTTGTATGAGTGTTGAGAAGTTCATAAGCTACGAGGCTCCACAGGAGCGGTGAGAGTACATTTATTACCCACTATTAGTGGGTACACTCCAGTGTTCCTCTCCCAACTTGTTTTTTAAAGATCTAGTGCAGAGCATGACTCAAACCCACTTACAGTTTATCGTATCTACTCACCTTTTTTCCAGGGCTTAAAATATAGCCAAGTGAGAGGTGTGACTAAAAACTTCTTCAATCAGTGGAATGCACAGACCACAACCAACTGATACAGAACAGTTGACCTTCCCTTCCTGTACTCAAGTCTTATAGGCGTAAATAACTTCGGTGAAATGTAGTCCTTCTTTCCCAGCTTGGGAATAAATGAGATTGGGGGTATTCTCCACAAGAGAAGGATATACTTCTATAATAAACTACTTCTGAATACTCTGAGCGCACTAGAATACCTAGGCGGCTCTAGAACACCTTTTTAATATATTTCGACCACATTTTGGCTCTTCTTATTTTTAAGAATTTTAAGGACACGACCCTTAGTTGGCTTTTGATCGCGCAAGGGGCTCTTTACGACCCTTAGTTGGCTCTTGACCGCAAAAGCGCCTCTTTACGACCCTTAGTTGGCTTTTGACCGCGAAAGCGGCCAAGAGATTGAAAACTCGTAGTTACAAATCTCTTCGCAGGATTTCTTAAAGCTTTGCCTTTTAGCCATCCGTATTGACTTAATATTCTGTTAGCGAGCGGGTGTATTGCTGCCATTCCCCAGTGTATTGAATGGAATAACACCGCTTCGCGAACACGGCCTTCCGTGGTCGGGTGCCGGTCCCAAGCCCGGTTAAAGGAGGAGGGTTTGATGTAACCGGGCAACCTTATCCTCAGTAAAACGGACTTACCGAAGGTGTAGGTGATGAGGTACCCGAGCCGTATACCTGCATGGCTGACAGGTGGTTAAATTGGTCAGCCATTAACGGTCCCTATCGACGCCCGGGCGAGGTGAATACTAAAGAAAAAAGTGTAAAAAAGGAAGGTAACGAAACAGGGATGGAGGTGTTGGAGGGTATGGAACCCGTAAAGGGCTCAGTACCTTCAGATGTTGCTAAGTCGGAAGAAAGAGCGTCAGAGGGCGAAGAGATCAATGAGCAAGCTGACTCGGCGGTTTAGCTCTCGCCGGATGATCCCACGGCAGAATCATCGACATCAGCGAAAAGGTACCGTGGTACACCGGAAATTACTTCGGATCCACGGATGATTGATGGTGTTGAGAAGCATGACCTGCGGGTAACAGTGGACACCGCGTGTGATGATCAAGCTGTTGCGGGGAAACCCGGCGCGAGTCATCAAGAGACGATGACTTATGCAGGGCGGAAGGCAGCTACGTCGAAGAAACCTGCTAGTAAGGGGGTTTCTTTTGCGAAAGTGGCAGAAGGTGATCTCTCTAAAGGCATTACCGATCACTCGAGGGAGGGGCCGATGCAGGACTCGCATTTGAATACTATTAAGGCATCTCTTTTTAGGGCCCTAGATCTGCATCGGCTTTATGGGCAACGCCAACTTGGAGGACGGATTCATTGTGGTAAAATGCAGGAATCAGGCTTGGCTGGTTCGGTGCATGGGTGGCCTGGATGGATTATGGGAGAATGCTCGCATAAGTGTAGCATTCTCCCACAATCCGGTTCTGTGCGTCGAGAGACGCGAGGAAAATGATAACCCTTGTTCATGGAACAACTAAGGCCAAGAACATCATCCTCGGGAGTACACTTCGAAAGGAAGGGTCATTCGTACGAGTAAGTTTGGTGCAGCTAGAAAGGAAGGTGTCTTTCGCACGGTTTGGTGTACGAAAGAAGAGGCAACTGCTATTGAGCTAAGCTTAACTTAGCGCAGGAGCTAAGCTTAACTGCGACTTTGACAAAGCGGTGGTCAAATTCCGAAAGGATGATTTGTGAGCGCAGGGCCCTTAGTACGGGACCGGCTGGAAGTCGGGGCTGGATGTTGCCTTATTACAAGAACCTGGATAGCCCAAAATGCAATTAGGGGTTTATCTTGCAGTGGGGCCAAACTATGCTGTTCTCAGATGGGTGGCAGATTCAGGATTTGCAGCCTGGTGAGACGCGGAGTACTAGCAGTGTTCTGTTCTCACTTGAGTACACCGGATCTTACCGAGGTAAGAATAGGTGATGGTGCTGGATCCTTCTTCCTTGCGTCTGCTTACCTTCCATACGATAGCAAACCTTAACCCTTGCTCTCACACTTGCAAATATGTAAACAGGATGAGCAGAGGGGAGACGGAACGGATTGTGAATTTGGACGCCATTAAAAGGGCAGTTGAAGCCTTTTCAGCGTTCAAACCATCAGGACTGGATAGTATATTTCCGGCCTTGCTTCAATGGGGCATTGATGTTCTTCTTGGACGACTACACTTAGTAATCATAGCTTGTCTGGTGACGGGTATATTCCAAAGGGGTGGAACAAAACAAAAGTGGTTTTACTCGCAAACCTGGAAGAGCTGACTGCTCTGAGGCGAAAGCATTCAGGCCAATTAGCCTCTCGTCCTTCCTGCTAAAGACTGTGACGATAATTTTTAGGAGCATTAAAAATTAACGCACAACGAACCAGACAAGCTAACGTTGACCTGCGGTACAAGTCAAGGACAAGAGACGAGGCAAATAACTGAACGAGTTACCGTTTTGCGCTTCGCTAATGAGTAGGCAAGAAGTTTAACGCACAAAAGAAACGGCGGAAGAACGCGTGATCGAGGGCATCGGACGCGCAAGGTCAATCAGCAGATCAGAACATAGAAAACGGGAACTTGTTTTCGAGCAAAGCGATCGAACATAGCGGAGAAAACGGGAACTTGTTTACGAACTAATAAACAACGCGACGACGCTGCGGACATCAAAAGCATGAGCAGAAGAATATAAAAGCAAGAAGAAACATGCAACAAAAATTCAGTCGTACAAGTGAGTTTGTGAAAAATAGTGCAAAGTGCCAGTGAAGAGAAATCCAAAGTGCCTCAGGAAGAATAACATCGAAGAGTAAGAACCAAGCAAGGAGGACGAGTACAGTCACGCAAGGACGATATTCGACAAAGATCCTTTGTGAGAGCAGTTGAGTGGTTGCGTACGCCCGTCAACTCTGGAGAAAAATACAAAATCAAACACTGCATAGACATAAGTTTATTACGTAAGCCTTATCTTATAAATATATATTATATAGTACATCTTAGATTAATAAATCGTAAAGGAAAAGAAGAATCTTTACTGTCTCAGGTCTTGTACACGAACCTTGGCACTCGCTGAGGATATCTCGGCCGAAGTAAAGTTCTCCCTCCATATCTCGGAGACTGCATCCTTGCATTAGTTGGCTAGTTATCTTCTTTGCACGTAGTCTTACGGATGTCCAACACTGACTATATCTCCTTAACCCTAATATTTCCCAGCTTAGACTTAACATACTTTCCTTTTATATATTGTTGCTTTATACCGACTGTGTTCTTTTAGGCTATTGTTTTTTTTTTACATATATTTTAGGATCTTAATATTTAATTTACTTTCTTTAATGTAGTTACATTCTTGCTTTGCTTACTGTACAATACTGTTAGTTTACCATTTCTATTTTCTAAACTGTACTGTTCTACAGTTCAACACTTATCTAATTTCTATATGTATAAATTTATTTCATATAAAATTTTCTATTTCTTATATATATAAATTTCTATTTCTTATATATATAAATTCCTATTTCCTATATAATTTTGTAATTATTCATGACATAAATTTTCCTAATACTAATTTTTCGCCCTCTGTTCTTGTGTGGACTCGTCCACACGTTGATCTCTGTGCATATGTTCCTTTGTTTTGCGGTTTCTTCTTATTTCAATGATGTATTTAGGTCAGCGATGTCCAAACTCACACTGTCACATTTTAAGCATGTGTATGAACGACTTCTCAACCTGCACTGAAAAAAATTAATACTTCGAAGTACGAAGCATTAGTTTCTTTTTGTTAAATTCTGCTACGATTATTGCAACACATTTAAAGTTTTAACAAACCAGTACAAGCGTGAAAAGTATCACACCTCAATTATTTGCTAAAAATTTATGAATCTTTAGTTGGATAAGGACGGAAAACGATATATTAGATGCGTTAATATGAAGAATTGAGCTTATTCGTAACAAATCTTGTAGATTGTACATAAAATAAGATTTTTGCAATAAAATATAATAATATTATATAATATAAAGAAAAAATCCGCATTAACACAAACAGCGATAATTTTTTTGGGTGTAGCCAAATCAAACTTTCATGAATGCTCACGCAATTTCGGCAAATGCACTCATTGTATACATATTAAGGTGCTCAAAAATTGAGTGGCCGAATGGCTGCTCATGGGCGACGCTGATTTAGGTCAAGAACTTGTTTGAAGTTCAAGGTTCCTCTCTTTCTCTCTGTGGTTTTTTGTGTATACGTATCTGATATGTGTTCACGGAGTCGTTATATTTTCGCTATTTCTTTGTATATATTTCTTTTAGTTTTGCAATCTCTCTCCAATTCAACCCTGTATATCGGTCAAGAACTTCTTTGAAGTTCAAGGTTTTCCTTCTCTCTGTAATTGTTTGTGAACTCGTGTCAAATGTGTGTTCATGAAGTTATTATACTTATTCTCTCTCTTCTTCTTTCCCAAATTTCAGACTAAGCGGTTAATTGGTTTTTTTCAATTATTTATTTTTCATTTACTTTACAGTGTTTTGTTTTATCTAAATGGTTACAGGTAACCGTCGGACGTTTTACTCCTTGTCCATTTCGTTGAGCAGCGCGGTTCCATTTCGGCGTACCCTTATGCGACACCGTCGGCCGTCCTCCTCCCTGACCAAACTCCTCGCGTGCCCGGATATGTGGATTTTCAACACCTCCTCTTCCCTTAGCTTATCGATCCTCTCCTTCCCCTTCCGGACCGCCTCTTCGCCCTTCTGCACTCTTTGTTCGTCGTGTTTTACCGTGAACTCTAGTGCTTCTAATTCTCTCGTCAAACTCGTCTCTTGAAGCGTTAGCTGTTCGTTCCGCTGCCTTATCGCTGCTTTTTTTTTTTTTGTTTTTTTTTTTTTAAGAGAAGGGGAAATCTTCAAAAGATACCAGAAACTGGCATGCACGATTCACATTATGAAGTGTGCCTATGTACTAAAACCTAACTCCTATTGTGATGGGAGTGAGAGAGTCGAAGCAGACCACTTATATTGGGTCCTTTTTCGTCTCACCACCATCTCACCAGGACCTATCTACGGGACATGCAGAATACATCCACCTCCGTCTCATAACCAAGTCCTGTGTCATAGCAAGCAGGTCTTGAAGGTTGATACTGCCAACTTCGTCGTCATTTATAAAGTGGCGACCCAGTACGGCAATCCTTTTGCTAGCTATCGCTGGACACTGGCACATTACATGCACCGCTGTCTCGTCCTCTTCCAAAAACAGCCTGCAAACACCATCCTCAGCAAGACCAATCTTGTTAAGATGATTTCCGAAGTTCCCATGTCCGGTCACTACCCGGTAATGGGTGGTAGTTGGGTGACCCATTTCACTGCGCCGCCCATAGGCCTGCTTAAAACAGTCCTAGATTGTCTACAAGTGGTTAAACTCTCCCATCTTTCCAAATGAGAGGATTCCACCCACCGATTAACTAATGCTCTCACCGAACCTTTGCTTAACGCAACTTTCGGTTCCGGCCCGCTGATACCAGAGTGCCCCTTTACCCACATGAGTGTGACCTCGTTGACACGGCCACACTCACTAAGTTTCAGGGAACATTCCTGTGCCAGCTTCGAATCAACATATGTCCGTTCTATGCACCTAATCACGGATTGATTGTCCAGTGCAATCAAGATTTTCTTGTCTTGCACCTTTCCCTCAACCAGGTGATCCAGCGCATGAATAAGGCCAAGCATTTCTGCTTGGTATACAGACACATACCGGCCCAGATTTAGCGTGCACGCCAGGTCCAACTCTGCCGAGTAGACTGCAGCTCCCGCTTTGCCTTCCATCAGCGACCCATCAGTAAACATACTGATGTCGCCCCTCCCACACTCCATATTCGTTTGGCCATAAGTTATGAGCATACTATGCCTCTTCGCTGAGGCTACAACTTTGCTCATACTATCCAGTGGCATCAGCGTCTCCCCGACCCCGATGTTAACGAGATCAAGAATACGCCTATGCCCCACCATCGCACCAAATCCATACCATGTGCCACACGCCTTCATGCGCAGTGCTGTGAGCGCCGCCGTCTTCTTAATAAATAAGTCTAACGGAAGCAAGCCCACTAGTGCCTCAAGGGCAACAGTCGGGGATGTTCGCATTGCACCGGTAATAGCGATGCACGCCATACGCTGGACCCTATCCAAACTTCCTCGTATAGTCTTTTGGTCCGATTTGGGCCACCAGACAACCGAGGCGTATGCAATGATGGGTGTAGCTATTGCAGTGTAAATCCAGTAGATGGTCCGGCGGGCTAGGCAACAGCCTAAGCCATATACGCGCCTACACTGGAAAAAAGCCTTCTTCGCTCTTCGGATCTTATACTCAATATGATCGTTCCAGGATAGTTTACTATCCAGGATTACTCCCAGATATTTAACGTTCCTAGATATCTTAATTTCAGCACCAAAGAGATTAAGCTGGCTCATCTCCATACCTTTCCTCCTTCTTGTAAAGAGCATCATGTCTGACTTACTAGCGTTGATGGTCACCTCCTGTGCAATGCATCACCTCTCCACAGTTCTGAGTGCATGCCTCATTACATTGGCAATGGTGTCCAAGAAAATTCCAGAAACCATCAAAGCTATATCGTCCGCATACCCAACCGTGTGTATGCCCATCTCATCTAAACTTTTGAGGAGACCATCTACCGTTAAATTCCACAGTAGTGGTGAGAGGACACTTCCTTGCGGGCACCCTCTCTTTACCCTCCGCCTAAATTTCGACTTTCCACACTGAACATTGACTGCCCTATGTTTCAACGAGCTGTCCACCCATTTAATAATCAATGGACTGACCTCCCGACAGACAAGAGCATCACGCAGTTTTCCGAAGCCTATTTTGTCAAAGGCACCTTTTATGTCCATAAATACGGCTATAGTAATAGCTCCGACGGCTAGCTCCTTCTCCACAACCCTTACAATTTCATGCAGGGCAGTGTCGGTAGATCTTCCTGCACGATAAGCATGCTGGAATCTACTTAACGGTCTACTCACTAGCGTTGACGTCCCCAGAAAATCGGCCACAATCTTCTCCAACGTCTTTAGTAGGAAGGACGTGAGGCTGATTGGCCTGAAAGACTTCGCCGCAGAGTAGTCGCCTCTTCCAGATTTGGGGAGGCTACCTTTGTTTCTCTCCACTTATTTGGAATGTATCCTGTCGCTAGACAAGCTACGAATATTCCATGAAGTCTTTCAAGAAGAACATCAATGCCCCACTGAAGTAGGGCCGGAAATATTCCATCCAGTACTGAGGTTTTCAACGCAGAAAAGGCTCCAATAGTTCTTTTAATTGCGTCCATAGTCACTATCTTTTCCGCCTCCCTATCGCTGCTAGTGTTTCATCTACTGCGTCTTACGCTTTCTTCTGTTTGGCTTGCTCCTGCGTTAACTCACGCCGTCTCGTCTCTAATTGCTCCATTTTTAGCTCGTGTTGCTCCTGCAACACTTGTTCCGCCATCACCTGTTGTTGCCTCTGCTCCAGCAACGTCTTATATATCTCAAGTCGCTCTTTTTCGTCCTCTTCCTGCGGTTGGATGTACTTAGTATGTACGTACATAAACTGCGTGGCCGTTAATGTCCTATCTTGTAATTGGACCACATCCTCGTATGTGATCATCTCTTTCTGCTCCCGTGGCCATTCGTTCGAGAAGTCGGCATAATACTCTTCCTGCGCTATTGGCTGTGCGGTCGCTGATTCGAAAAATTGTTCAGCGTTTTGTTGGAAAAGTTCCTCTAAATCGACATCGTCGAAATCGTCCTCAGGTTGCGCACCTTCCGGGTTCTCAGTATCGTCCAGATCATTGACGGGTTCAGGGTTGTCCATGTTGTTGCCGGGGTTGTCGTTGAAGGATCCATGAGCGTTGCTTGCTACTTCCGGGTCGGGTGCGTTGTAGAGATCGTTGTTGCGTCCGTAGTGTTGGTCGTCTTCGGAGTCGCTGATCTCGGTTGTTAGGAAGTCTATCGTTTTTCGGTTCTTCATGTTATCACTTTGAATTTTGCGCTTAAAGTGATTGCCATGATCGATTTCTTTTTACGAGACACCACCCGCGTTTTCACTCTTTGTCTTCATGGTCTTTTCGTCCTTATGTATTTTCTCGGTCGTCGTGAGATCGTTCTATTTCGTTTATATACTTCCTTATTTCCATCACCTAATTTATGGGAAGGTGCAGGATAAGATCATCTTGATTGCGCTTGACACACTTAGATTTGAAGCTGGCACAAGAATGTACTCTAAAAGTGAGTGTGTGTGGGTGAAAGGGCATTTTGGTATCGGCGGAAACGAGTTGGCTGAAGAACTCGCTAAGCAGGGTTCATCATCTACATATGTTGGGGCCGAGGCGAGAGTTGCGCTGAGCAAGGGATCGGTAAGGGCGTTAGTCAATAGATGGAGTTCTCCCATCTTAATAGATGGAAAAATTTAGGGTTCAGCCTAGGGTCATTAGTAAGGGGATACAATAATCTAAGATGACATCGTTCGACATAAAGATCTAAAAGTTACTCACATGTAGTGTTTACATCAGAAATAGATCAGCCGTGTGATGTGCATTAGCATCGCATCCAATAAGGATTGGCCGACCTTGACGACTACAATACACCACTAGGTATCAGCCTATTCGATTACCCTCTAGTGCCTAAGAACTCTATTTGAAAATCCGATTTTATCGCACATTTCACATTCAAATTGGAAACCATTTTTACAAACCTATTAACGTTATGTAAAATTCAATATTTTATATTGATGATTTAAAGTCACATACTACCTTTGTTTGCTTATTTCTAAAAACTATAATCAGAGCCCTGTACAGTCACGGCTACTATAGTGTTGCCATACTCAGAGTCCGAATTATGGTCCTGGATAAGGTAAAGTGTTTTACTTTTTTCCTGTCCAGCACACCAGAGCAAGAAGATGATGACTTTGTGTATGTCAGGTAAATCATCCCGAAGGGGCGTCGTCAGCTCTACACTCTCAGACTGGGTGCCTTTTCCTGCAGCCAAACCGCTGTCCGGTCATCTCTGCAGTGAAGCAAAAGATATTCTAGTCTGAAGTTGATCCCGTTAAAGACTAGCTCAGAAATTCAGCCTTTCATCATCTCAATTATGAGTAACTCCTCAAATACCGAGATATCGGCAGCGTTTAACTTATCTCGTGGGCATTCTAGAAGACAACAACGCGGATGGGCTTCACAGGCGTTGCATAGCTTCTTGCCGCATTCGCTCTACGTGATGTTGCCGTTATCGCTACGATGGTACTTGCCGTTTTTGGCTTTCCAGTTCTGTTATTACTTATTACCTCCCCTCTAACACGCTACAGGGGCAGCATTCAGTGTTTTCGATGTATGCTCCTCGGCCCTTGCCCGGGCTTCTTAAGGTACAAGCCGCATTTAAAGGTAACGCAGGTACCATTTCATCCCACGCGCTATTCAACTCCTTCCTTAACGGGTCATCCCAAACTCTTGGTTTCGAAGAGGTGGAAAATCCGTCTTTAATGGCGCCAGCTACAGGGTGACCTTAGCCCTTCCCTCTGCTCTAGTGTTGGCAGTAGGTTTTTGGGTAGTCAAGTAGTTTTAGTTTTGTTTTTGTTTCTATCGATACGAATTGTTATGGCGAAGGATGGAAATTCGTTATATACAGATAAGGCTAAGTAGTCCGGAGGGCACCAGTTACCGTGCAGGCTTTCCCACTATCCGCAACCTGTAGACCCGCTCATCGGGCGCCCTACAACCACTCGAAAGGAAACTCAGGAGAGGACGTATATGTCAGGGATTTTTATGTTTTTACTTTTTTTGTTGGGTTTCTAAGAATATACTGAAAAAATTGAATTCTTTGCGTAGTAGAACATTTAATTTATTTTTGATATCAGTTTTCTTTTGTTTGTTGACTAGTGTAAGAAATTAGTTCAAGAAATTATATATTTATCTAATTAAAAAAAAAGAAAATATTATTATTAGAAGTTATTCATGATATTTTAATAAATATCGTTGAGATATACATATGTTTGTATGCCGATATCTTTGCAACGTGTTGAATGTTACTATTTAAATGGTAGCTTATTACAGACTTTTATAAGTACTGTTATTTGTTTGTTGCTAATAGAAGTGTAAATATTGTTAATAAATATATTGGGCCCAACCTAAAAAGACAACTAAATCCTTAACGACTTTTTAATATCTGCCCTAAGTGATTATATGTAACGTAGCGAAGTTGAACGAAGGCAATCTTACGAAGAACGACGATAAAATTTAACATCGCTAGCATTCAAATGGATTGGAACTATACGATACTTTGCGATCGAAGAGAGAGAGAGAAAGGGATAGTTATACAAACATACATTTATGAGTGTGTTTCTGATATAACGTACGAGTACATGACGAGACGAATGGAAACTTTGGGAAAGTTTCGAACGGAGCTGCTTGTCTATTTAGATTGGTCCTATTGAGTGATATACTGAGCGATAATGCGGCTTCATTTAGCCGATTGCTATGTTGTTAGCTTTAATAACTGATTATAACGTAACTGAAGGCCTGCATCTAGCATAAATGCGTGATATTCTTCCGTAGCATGCATTTCCATGTGATTTCGTTAATCGAATTTAACGATAATTACAGATTTTGCATGCATGCCCGATGTTGTAAAAGTTTCTTCGATGAGAAACAGATCGAAATAATACTAACATTTAGTGCTAATAACTTATAACTTTCAACTAGATAGCTTTATAAATCTCAATGGGAGCAAATATGCAATGCAGCTGAACTGCAGTTGCTAAGATTCCCAGCAATTGACGGACGGCGAAGCTGCCTACTTGGCTGATGGATAGTAATACAGCACGGTGTTTCCGGGCAGCTGCCAATGCGATGCCTGCAACTCGATCAGCTGCAGCAGCGTCCTGCGGATGGCCGGCGCTGAATCGCTGGCATTCAGGAAGGCGTCGCGCACCAACGAAAGCAGCACCTCCAGCTGCTGCGGCAGTTGCGTCTCCATGTCGCGCCCGATACAGGTCAGCACGTAGAAAAGGCATTCGATCTGAAGGCGGCAGTGATTAATAAGTTTTCGTGTTCGCTGGGCGATGAACTCACCTCGGACAAGGAGCGCACCGGCGGGCGAACGCAGTCCTCGCAGCATTTTGCCAGCAAGGTCAACAGCACCAGCGGCGGCGGAGCTCCGTCGCATTGAGTGCGCAGCTGCAGCTGGCGGCGCTTCAACTGGCAGAACATTTCCGTTAGGAACGCCATGAACGCCGTAAAATGAGCGCGCGACGGCGACTTCATGCCTTGAATGGTATAGAGTAGCTATAAAGAAACTGGGCTTACATTGGATATTCATCGTCATCGTCATTGTCACTGCTCCTCGACCGCCTCACCTACCTTTTCTCGCTCCTGGTACCACTGACGACAGGTGTTGAGCAGTGCTTCCAGGAACGTCTCCTTCTGCTCCTTCGCAATGATTTTTAGGCACAATCGCGAGATGGGCAAAGCGTAGCGTCGCCCTTCGACGGAGCGCTTGATGAAGTGCGACGTCAGCTCCATTAAACAGCGCGAGTTCAGCTTGTTGGGGTCGTCCAACGCAGTATCAATCAGCGCCTGGATGTCGGGCGCGAACTGGCCGATATCGGTGACTTCGTTGCCCAGTGCCAAGCCCAAGCCCGCTATGCCGCGCGTCAGTGCATCCGCGGACGAAAGCGACTTGGAGCGCTGCAGCGGACTTATGTTCAGCGCCATGTTGCTGTTGTACGCATCGGCGGCGCCTCCATTCATAGCGCAATTGTTAGCCATTATGTATTGGTTCATTGCGTTCAGTTGCTGCTGTTGTTGTTGCAGTTGATGGTAGTTGTTGTTGGCTCCGAAGTGATGCTGCTTGTTGTAGAGTTTCTGTGGCTCCGCGGCAAACTTCACACGATTGCCGCTCGTCTGCTACACATCCCCAATTATTTATTTTCATTTATATATTTATATAAAAAACGACTTTCAAAATTAATCAAAACAAAATTACCAACTAAAACACAGTTGGACATACAAGAGGCAAATCACGCAATTAGATCACGTTTCTTTGAACATAATGCTATCCGACCCGCTAGTAAAAACTCTAGAGGTTTACGACATTATGAGAACCAAAAAAACCGAAATTCTGATACAGCTAAGCACCGCAAAATTAGTACCGGGATTAGATAAAAAACGTAAGTATTGGCAACTGGAAAGATAAGATTTCTCTGTGTGGTTAGTAGACTACGGGAGATCAACGGTCCACTGAAGTGTTTCAGGTGTCTACACTACGGCCATATACCAAAGAACTATAAGAACGATGGCAGGTCTAAGGTCTTCCCCAAGTGCGAGAGCTACTTTATAAGGATTGAAAAATAATGCAAATTGCTTACTCTGCATTGAAGCAAATTTCGAACCACATGACTACTACATAGACAGCAACAATTGCATCCGTTATAAGATAGCTGCTACTACCACGAGAAAATGAGGATTGTGCAAATCCACCCAAATCACTGTGAAGCTGCGCAATGCCTTCTCGACTAAATGGTAAATGAAAGTTAGGGTGGATATAGCATTAAAAAGAGAACCATACAAGCTAGAAACAGAAGACATCATATGGGCTGCGGACTCTACAACAACGGCAGCGATATGGTCGTGCGAGCAGTATCCATTTCAGCAAATTGGAAGCATTCCTAAAACCGGTTAGGCTGATGATGTGATAGATGGAATCCTTGTGTACAGTTGCTATGCAGAATATAGGCTCTCGCGGAGTGAATTCGAAACGCTAATCGAAGACATTGCAAGCCACGCAAAGAACTGTAACCCAGTTGTTATAGCGCGGGGGAATTTAATGCATGGGCAGAAGAGTGAGGAGAAGCGTTATTGGAGACCTTCTCAGCACTCAACATTACTCTGGCTAATCAGGAAAATGTGAGCACTTTCCGCAGAAACGGTAGAAGATCTATTATCGACATCGCATTTGTAAGCAGCCCTATGATGAGAATCATGAGATGGAGCGTGAACGAACAGTTTACGTATAGCGACCATCAGGAAATAGGCAGCCATAGAAATAGACAGCAATAAGAGAAGTAACGGCTCCAGCACAACAACAAAGCACCTTGGCTGGATAGACAGACAATTCGATTCAGAATCTTTTACAGTACTCTTCTCTTTCAGATGAGGCCAAAGAAGCCGCTGGGTGTTTAGTTCAACACCTAGGGATGTGATGCAGCAATGCCAAGAAGAAATCGAAATCGGCGACGAACAGCATCCCTGTGGAATGACGAAATCTGCAAATAAAGATGCTAGTGTAAGCGGGCTAGACGTCGATACAACGCTGTAAAACATCTCAAAAAGCAGAGTTTAAAATAACATATGCAAATTCGCCACCCTAGAGGATGTCAGCGTCACAGAGGCTGTGGGTCCGAATGGTGTTCCAAATGTAGCATTAAAAAAGGGGGTAAGGATCGGAAAAAATTATTTAAGGACACTCTGCAAGTTTGTCTACAAAATTGTGTGTTTCCGAGCATCTGAAAGAAGTAGAGACTAGTTCTCCTGCCTAAACCTGGAAAGGGAAAAATACTGGAGCGCATAATACACAACAAAATTAGCACCTACCTTGAAACTAACGGACTTAGTGAAAATCAATTTCCGAAAGGCGCGCTCAACTATTGATGTGCTAAAGGCAGTAGCTCCTATGACCCAGGGTGCAATTGAGGACAGGAGATGAAAGGGCGATCAAAGGAGTGCTGCGCCGCAGTGACCCTAGGCATCAAGAATTCGTTTAATTCTGCTAACTGGAGCCATATGACTCATACCATGGAAGAGGAAAAGGTTCCCTGCCATCTGATCCGGATGGTGAGGAGCTACCTCAGCAACAGAGTTCTTGTACAAAACACTGACGAAGGACAAAAAGAATATAAAGTAACATCAGCAGTCCCCCAGGGCTCTGTCTTAGGGCCACTGCTCGGGAACATATTGTACGACGGAGTTGTAAACCTGGCACTACCAGATAGGGTTCAGGTGATTGGCTTTGCAGACGATCTTGCTGTAGTGCCAGTAGACAAACATTTGAATGATTTGCAACAGAAAATTAATATGACAAAGGCGTATCAAATGTTGGCTCTGCTCTGTCAGCCTCCTGTTGGCAGACCACAAAACCGAGCTTATCCTCATCAGTAGCTGGACAAAGCATGAAGTATTTCAAATAGAAGTTGGTGTTCAGCGTGTTACATTCCAACGCACTATCAAATTCCTTTGGGCTTATACTTGATGATCGACTTTTCTTCAGGCAGCATGCTGAATACGCTAGCCAAGAAGCATCAGGTGACCCAACTAGCAGTAAACGACTACTCTTATCCAAAGTGGTCTCTTCGACGTTATTATATACTACGCCGGTATGAAAGCATTCCTTAAAGATAAAGTCCTAAAACCGGCTTCATGAAAAAGTTTATAGGCTTAACGCATTGGGAGTTAGCTATGGATACAGAACGGTCTCGGACGATGCAGCGCTATTTATTACTGGAATGATCCCAATTGATTTATCGGCTGAGGAGGCATAAAAATACTACACACTTAAGAGAGGTGTTGGACTATATTAGGAAATGCAGCGTCAGATGACGATGGAAGCCTGGCAAGAGAAAGAGGCTTAACTACAACTTGACGCAGTTTCTATCCGTACATGGAATGTACCAAAGCTACATGCACCGCTTCGGGCGTTAGTTTTCACCAATTTGTTCATGTTGCGCTGACACAATCGAAGATGCAGGACATGTAATGTTTAATTGTCGCCGCTTCGGTCGAGAGAGAAAGCAAAGCTTAACGTAGTGTGTGAAGAGACGCTTAACTCGAGCACTACGGTAGATGCTATGCTGCGCTCAAAAATGAAGTGGAACGCGGTATGGGAAGCCTCCACCATCATAATTGCAAAGCTAAGAGAAGCTTATTAACTCACGTGCCCTACGAATTGCCAAAGTTTGGGACTGCCTTTAAGCGGACTGTAACGTACGTTTAAGCTATTGGCTCCTTCTGCCTCCCGACGGTATACTTAACGATAGTTCCGAGACAAACAGCCGTGGGGGAGGGGTTTTGGCGAGTGAAAGTCCCGCACTCAGGCTTTAGATGTGGTTCCCCTCATTAGAAGACAACAAAAAAAAAAAACAAAAAGCACAAGTTTCTTTGGAAGAAGAAAGAGAAGAAGAACTGGCAAACATCTCTCTTAAATAGCAAACATGTCTTTCAAATTAGTGAGAATATTTGCAGATAACTGATTTTTTTCTTGATTCTTGATTGATTTCGTATCTCGTGCCTCTTGTATGTCCAACGGTGCTTCAGGCATTAGCAAGAAGAGTGTTTGTAGTATTTTTCTTTGCTCTTTTTTTATTTCAGCCTACAAGACTTACGTGCAAAATATTTCCGCTAGATGGCGAGTTGACCAGCGGCAATTGCTGCGACGTCATTCCAGCGCTCATGTGCTGCATCGGCAAAGGGTGCGAGTGCGACACCAGAATGGGTCGATGGCCGCCCTTCGCACCCATGTTGCTCATGTTGACCATGTTACCGAGCGACAGGCCCGCCTGTCTGCGGTTTGCTATGGCTGCATTCGACGCAGGCACAAACTGCATCGGCTGGTGCAGCCCACCGACGACTATCGACGAGCTGGCAGAATGCTGCAGGTTGTTGTAGTTTAGTTCTGCAAATGAACGTGAAGAAAACCGCAAAGATTAGAATTTGCTGCTTTCGTGAAGCAAACGTTACCGAGCGTTGAAAATTGTGTGATCATGCAAAACATGGTAAATTCCTTTAGCAGTGGTTACGCCATCGAAAACAATCGCTGGGCATTTTTTTCGTGATCAAACTACGTGCTTAAAGTTTCGTTATGCTTGAGCTCGACCCACGACAGTTTTTTTCAAAAATGTATATGTACATTTTTCCACAATAGAAAAGCAACAAGACAAATAGCAAAACAACCCTGAAAACGTTGTCCTCTACGCAGAGAGTATAAATGTGAATATGTATGTACATATTTATACTCTCTGGTCGACGTGCTCGTGTGAGAGCGAAGAGTTGAGAACGGGAATTTATTATATTCTCTGTTTTACACACAGAGAAACAACAAAAAAGTCCTGCTTGTCAAGTATGTTCGATGGCGTAACCACAGCCGCTGCCTGAATGTTAATCATTGTTTGAAATTAATCAAATACGATTCAAATAAGAATTCGGCAGTAGGTTCAAATAAGAATTCGTATGTTTTCCTTACTTGGAGGTCTATAAATATCCATAGCTGGCTTAGCACGCATTTGCGCCGGTGCTTGATGGCCTCCGGATTGTGCATTGAAAGCGAGACTTCGTCGTTTATTAACATTCTGCAAAATCGTATTAATCCGTTATTCGGACTTGTAACTGAAGTTGATTGTTACTTACATGCTGCCCCGATGTGCGCACAAAGCTGCGTTCGCGAGTTATAGCGCCTGGCAGTAGAGACGACATGTTTTGCGGCTGGAAATCGGGAGATTTTCTCTGCTGCTTCTTACCCTCGTTTTGATGGTTATTTTGTGGCTGCGGCTGATCGTGCTTCTCCGCCATTTCGATTCGTTGAATATTTTTGGCTTACTTATAAATCAAAATTTGTATATATGTAAATCAAAATCCGTAGCTGCTTAAAACTATTACGTTATTTGAAAATGTTCTCTCTTTGGCTTAATTACAATGGATTTATTTACATTAGCTTTTTTATACAATAGCTTTTCTCAAATAAGTATTTATTTATTCTTAAAATATCACAATATTTTTCTTCATTGTAGCTTAAATAATCATTTAAATTTAACTTTTATTGCGGTATATTATATATATATATATGTATATAGCAGACTTTGTTTGAAGTCAGCAACTTCTTTGAAGGACTTTCTGTAGAAAAACGAAACAAAAACAAATTGTTTGTTAACGCTAATTATTTAAATGTAATCTTTTGCTAAACTTTGTTAATAATTCGTTAATAGCTAAACGCTTTTGGGATGAGTTAATCACCATGAGAAAAGCCGCATCGCTAATCGCCATCAAAATTCCCTTTGCTAACATAACGATCAAAAAGTAGATTTCAATAAATGACGCCAGAACACAGTATCTTGCATGATTCAGCGCATCCATTATGGACATATGCGCATCTCGTTGGTAAGACGTTTTGTTTCTTTTTGTAGAACAAATGTCCGCAAAATATGCGCATCCTGCTCGCATCCAAAATAAGTGAGATGGATGCAGCCAAAATCCAACACAGAGAAAGAACTTTGACATTTCGAAAGTGCACACTCAGCGGGCTCAGTTTCCTGCGCTTCACTGCTGTTGCAGCGCTGAATGTGATGCGGAAATAGAAGTGAACAGAGGTGCAAGCCAAATTTCTGCGTTGAAAAACTACAGCACTTGCCCCGTGATCAACGTGCGTTAGCATGGCTGATTCTTTAACTTTGCCCTACTTTTAACTCAGGGTGAGGGTCGGGAGAATGGAAGCGCTTGCATAGGATAGCGTGCTAGACTGCGGTGTGGGTATACGATGGCTCAACGCTCAACCCGGGAGCAAATAATAATTGTTGGATTTCGTAAGGTAGAGGTCTTCAAGGGAAACTGGTTCACTGGAATTGATAAATGATATGTTTACGCATGATATCCAGAAAAAACTATAACAGAAGGATCCATCACCAGGTGTTTTTGTTGTTCTTGTGTTTAGAGCCCACACGTGTTTTCTGATCATCTACATAAGCAAGTAAAAAATGAAAGCACGAATTCGTACTTAAATTTAATAATTTAAGCTAAGTATGCGGTAGCAGAAATCAAGAGAGAGATCGCAAAACGGAAAAGAATAGAGAGAGAACGGGGTAGCAATTTACCACGTTAGTGTGCACTTTCGAAATTTCGAAGTTGTTTCGTTGTATTGGTTTTTAGCCGCATCCATCTCACTTCTTTTGGATGCAAGCAGGATGCGCATTTTTTGCGGACATTCTACAAAAAGAAACAAAGAGTCTTACCAACGGAATGGGCTTATGTACATCGAGGGGTGCGCTGAACCATGCATGATAGTGCGCATCTGAACCCGCTGCGACACAATTCATTGTCACACAGCTAACGAAGCTGATCACAGGCAACGGCAATTTTTAATGTCATCTCTTAAAACTAGGCTTGGCAGCAATTGTTGTTTGCGATCGTTGTAATGAGGAGGAGGAGGAATGACGAACCATTTAAGCACAGATGACGCCGACGGCAGAAAAAGAAATAAAACGTCGGCGCTGTTGAAGCCAAACTGCGTCGAATATGAATTTCTTATTACATTTGCCGTTGTTTACTGCTGTTGTTGTTGCTTTCGGTGTGTTCGCAGTCAAATTAACGAATTTTTAGTACAATTTTAGTTTGGCATAAAATTTTTTCGTTGTAAACAAACTTGATCGCTCTCTCGCTATGCTTTGCAGTAGAGAAATGAGACAAAATATCGTTGGCGAATATGAGTAATAACGAATGACGTCGTAATTGATATCAAAGCACTGGACAACAGATCCAACGCAAATTATAAGCAAGTTTTTTCCTTGTATTGCTAAAAAATATTTTAATTTGGATTTAAAAGAGTTTTTGTTTGGATTTCAGTACAATCCATTTATGTAAATAAAATCTTTTGGCTTCTGTTGTTTTAAATATTTAAGTTACAAAATAAATAATTCAAAATTTTCGAGTTTTACATATGAAATGTGTTTATTTGGAATATATTTTTATACTTAAAATAAATCACGCGCATTTTTCATGCATCAATTCGCTGAAGAACTGATTTTAATGCGGGAGTTCGAAAAAAAAGAACGAAGCGATTATTAAATGAATAGCAACTCTTCAAGCGATTAAGTGGATAAAGGTTAACCTTTAAAGCTTCAATGATTATGGTAAATAAATAAAAAAAAACCAAAGTTGACTGTTAAATGAATCACGCTTAAAACAACGACGAGCGCAGGCATTCGCAGTGTGGGTGGCTTTAACTTGCTTGTTATGGAGATTAGATCACAAAAAAAACACTGACACAGCGCTTGAGATTAAATTTCCGTCATAAAATCCGATCTCATTTCTCTTGTTTAGTCAATTGGAGTAATGAGAATGAGTCGGCGGCGTCTTCGGACGCTTACTTCTTACAAGAATTAAAACATCTCAATAAGAACTCTGCAATACCGACAAAATAAGCTGCGAGAGAAATTTGAATGTCATGAATTCTATTCAGTGGCTTTCTATTACAATAATTTGTAATAGAACAAGTGATAAAATAATTTCAAATATGATTTAAATACACTTTATAACAATTTAATTGGAATTTAGAAAAATTTTCAGTTTATATACATATTAATTTAATTTATTTATTTATTAGGTGCTGTTGAAATTTTAATAGGAAGCGAAAATTACATAAATTGATCCTTTGCTTACCTGTTTTCGTTAAGTTATTCACAATTTGCAATTCAATTTAAATAAAAGTTTCGTTTTGGTTTTCCAATGGTTTTTTCTTTATAATACAGTATAATACGTTTTATATATATGTACATATATTGTACATATATTTTTGAAATGTTCGATCTGGATTTGCTTAAATTTGTTATCGTTGAATGCTTTGTAGAAGTGATTCGTCGTTTTTTTCCAAAATTATTCTACGCACTCATGCAATTCCTTTTAATATTATTATTAGTTAATAAATAGATTCGTTGAATTCGCCGTAATATAAAGTGAAAGAAAAACATTTGTTGGTGTTGGTGGCGGTTGTTGTTGTTGTAATTGCGCTGTAATCCGTTGTCGTTGTTTTAACCTCTCTCATTGCAATCGTCGGAATTCATTAATTCATTTATGCACACACACACACTCATACATAAAACGAGGATGTCGATCGGTCGGTCGTTGGTTGGCTGTAGCGCAGCGCTGCATTCGTTGCCGGGTTGTGCGTCGCTGTTGTTGTTGTTGTTGTTGATGTTTTATTTTATGCTTTTCGTAATTTTAATTTCCATTCACGCGATTTGTTTGTTTTTTGTTTTGGTGTTTTCTTTTTTTTTGTGTGTGTGCTTCTGTTTTTAGAGCTTTTGTTTTCGTTCGTTGTGATCGCGCCGTATAATTTTTAGTTTTTCTCGCAAGCTGACTAAAATAAGTATCTACTGTTGTTGCTTCTTCTTCTTCTTCTTCTTCTGATTAGATACACCGAAATTTATTTACGGCGTTGTTCATGCGCCGTGTGCTGTGATTGAGCTGGTGTGCGTGTGTTTGTTCGTGTGCGTGGCTGTGGTGTGGCTTTTTATATAATGTATTTTTGCTTTTACTAAATGAAAATCCAATTTTCAAATATTTCAATTTGCAAAAATAGATATTTTTCGCTACTCATTCGTTCGACTGTGTGTATTTCGATTTTTCTTCCGTTTGGCTATAGACTTTTTCCAAAAATGGTGATAATGATGGTTTTTTTTTGTGTTCGCTAATTGCGTTTTAGCAACATTCTGCTGTCGGTTGGCGAAATGACGACAAAGAAGCAACTTCGACGACAGATTCAAATCTTATTTTATTCACTCTTCCGTTTCGGCTTCACTGCGATTTTCCTATTTGACGAAGTTCTCCAACTTCAATGCATTTAAATGTCC
Organism: Thecophora atra; assembly: GCA_937620795.1. Classification (NCBI taxonomy): domain Eukaryota; kingdom Metazoa; phylum Arthropoda; class Insecta; order Diptera; family Conopidae; genus Thecophora; species Thecophora atra. Next base: position 87,534,860 of record OW569398.1, read on the forward strand.
ATATGGTTGCTTCTATGTATTAGCTATTTTCCGTTAAATCTAAAGTTATTAAGTGAAATGTCGTTTTCTTATTTGCTTTAATAAATTTAGTTCGTATTTTATTTTTTTTTTGTTTTTTTTTTTTCTTATATTGAAATTAATTTTCTATTTAAATCCGTATCTTTGCGTGAAGCTTCGCAAACTTAAATTAAATCATCGGGCGATCAGAGATATACTGATGAGAATAAATAACTTGTCGCATGACTACAAGAGTTCTTCGCTTGTACGCTTTTGGTTTTGGTCGTTTTCATGTTCTCCAAGAGCAGTCGTTGCATTGAGAGAACGACCGAGCGCGAGCGTATCTAACGAAAGCCAAGCGACGTCATTCGCTCGAACACAATTTAGACAACTAAATTTAAAAAATAACAAGAAAAGAAAACTACAAAAGCGCGGTTGATGCCCATTTAAATGCGACTGTTAAATGAAGTGAATTGAACGTGTCGCTATGACTCAATGCCATTTACTCGACGCCGCCCGCGCAGACCACATCGTAGAAATTCTCGCAGTGACACTTTTTTTTGGGAGCGAACAGCCGCCATCGCTTTTAATTGCAATAGATTATTTGGCTCTTTTGTTCTCTTCAGTCAAGTTATTTTAAGATTCCTAGCGCACTCGCGCTCACTCTCGCTGTTGCTCTCTCTCTTTGTGGCGCTCTTCAAAAAGTTCGGGTGTGTTTTTCAGCTGTTATATTCATTATCATTATAAGTCGTAGTTGATCAGTTTGCAAAATATATATGTACATACATTCTTCGCTGTCTTTTAATTCGTAGAAAATAGTAAAATAACTCTGGGACAAATTGCGACTTGGACGGTACAATTATTTAATTTCTACATAGGAGTATATATATCCAATCAGGGAAATATTGAAATTTAAAAGCGAAAATAGAAGTGTTGATTCAACATTGTGCAATTTAACATGCCCATATTCGAATTGAAGTTGCTCAGTGTTGATTTAAATAGAAAATAATTAAAAATGTCAATGCGCATATTGAAATTAAAGTTGCGACTCGTTGCCTCTCGTTTAAGGATTTTGATTTTATGTTAAAATCAGGGCATGTAAGCGCACACTCACGTGCGCACGCGGTCGACTCATGAGTAAGGACGCGAACGCGTGCGCTTTGAAATTTTTTTAGCGTACGCGTCCTGCGCGCTACTCACCTTGCGTGCGCTTAGCGCTCAGAATACGTGCGCTAAAAAAATTTGGAAGCACACGCAACCGCGTGCGCGTGTGCTAAAAAAAATTCCAAGTGCACGCGTCCTTATTGACGTGCGCACGTGAGTGTGCACCTAATGCAAATGTCCTTCTGAAAATCGAATTTTCATTTCGTTGTTACATTAACTTGGCAACATTCTTGCTTCATATTGCGAAATTTGAAACGGTAAAAAGCGCGTGTTTCAGTTCTTTGCGTGATTAGGTTAAAAAAAGTGTGCAATAATATAAAATGGATTCTGAGGGAAGCGATTGAGTGAGGGCGAATTTTCCATATTGGAACTAGGTAACAGGAGAGAGTTCAGAAGGCGATTATGAGAAGCTGATAAGTCTTCTAATACAATTCGACCTGTAAAATAGTTAAAAATACCTGAAAGGTAAGAACTTATATGTTTTCAGTATAAATTTTGCTTACATATATTTTCTTAAATTTTCTAGAATCACATGTAACATTTAGAGGCCTATATTAAAAAAGAAGACCTCTGGGTGCTATTCCATATAGAAGATATATCATAAGCAATATGTTTAAGTTTACACTTGTATTTCAAATATTATAACGTTTAATAAATAAACAAAAACAAATTGGTTTTCCTCTTTTCAATTAAAATAAGTGAAGTTCAAAAATAAGGACAACAGTTTTAATTTTAGTGATTGAATAATAAATTTGAAACTAAAACTGTGTAAATTGTCTCATGAACCAAAATCGTTCAACTTTAAATTTTCATTTTCCCAATTTACCTGGCTTTCATTAACGTGTTTACCTTCGGTTCGAAGTGAAAAAAATGTTGATTTTACCTTGTTTTTTCTCTCTTTTGTCTCTCCGTTGCTTGATTTTATACTGACAAAAAATTCGTAATATGCAAAAGAACTATAAGAAATAAAACTATGGCCCTTAATTTAGCGTATAAAAAATACAAGTTTTTCGAATGGAACATAGAAATTTTTAATAAATTTATTCTTGTGGACATTTCTTGATGGGTTCAATAACAAGATTAACAAACACTTATGAATTCAATGCAATGAGGATAATAATAATAATAATAAATCGTATTAAAATGTTGACTTTTTTAACGGAACTGTTCAAAACGTATCAAATCGACGGCTATTTTGTATTAAAAGAATGCAATGTATACAACAACAACAATGAAAGTTGGTATAAAAGACAAGTTGTGTGTTATTTGTATGAATGTATAAAAATTTAGAGGTAAAAACACTCTTCTTGTAGTTTTAAATGTTGACCCAATGGGTTAATAATAATTACTGTAATTACTTCTTTTATTTCTAGAACAATTTTTACTTATCTGAAGAAGAAGAAGAAGAAGAAACATAACGATCGGTAAGAGAAAAACATTATTAAAATGTGGCGAGATGAAATGAATAAATGAAGGACATGAAAAGCCGTTATAAAATATCAACGAATGGGAACGAGCAAAAGTAAAATATATATATATTCATATAAACTGTAACATCAAGATTGGTCCATTGGTTTAGCGGTAATTTTTGCGCGGTGCTGTCAAGGATTTGTTCATGGAATTGTTCAGCTGCTCCTCTTCGTCCTTGTCCAAGCCCAGAGCCATCGTCAACAGACGCACCACGCACTTCTGCTCCTGTACTTCGCCCTTCTCCGTGGCCGTTATTTCCTTTTCCAGCTTCAGCTTCTCCTCCGCTACCATCAGGATGCCTTCCTCGATGGTGCTCTCCGATATCAAGCGATAAATGGTTACCGGCCGAGTTTGGCCCATGCGATGGCACCGATCCTCCGCTTGTTTATCATTGTAAGGATTGAAATCAATGTCATGTATGATGCAGGTATCCGCAGCGGTTAGATTGATGCCAACGCCGCCAGCCTTCGTTGACAGCAGGAAAATAAATATATCCGAATCAGCATTGAAGTCATTTATCATGTCCTGACGAATGTCAACGGCCGTCGACCCATCCAAGCGGCAATAATCCATTTCTCGTATATCCAAGTATTTCTCCACAATGTCGAGCATCATCGTGAACTGGCTGAAAATGAGCACGCGATGGCCGTCGCGCTTCAATTTCGGCAGCATGTTATCCAGATGCTTTAATTTACCGGAATCACATATTAAACTATCAGGTATTGTCACATCATAGAGTTCCTATGTACATATATAATATAAAGAAAACACTTGAAATTTTTCTATATTGATTTATGCAGAAAGCGTCATTTCAAATTCAGAAGCCGGTCCTTGTAAATCAGTGACGGTTTTCTGAATTTAAAGTGACGCTTTCTAAATTAAAACTTATGCATTAAACACATTGCTTGCTGCTGCATCCCGCAGCAATAAACAGCAGCAAAAAATCGCTCGGATTTAAACACATTGGCAAAGCAGCAGTGTCTGTAAGAAACACAGCAACAAAGAACAACAACTTCGTTTTTGCTGCTGTCAAACCGAATTGCAGTAGAAATAGCCGGACAGCAGCAGCAAAATCATGCAGCAAAATCACGCAGCAGAGCTAAAATCAACTTTTTTCTCAACCTCCATAAGAGCCCATGTAATTTTGACACTTCCATTTTGCTGCGGGATGCAGCAGCAAGCAATGTGTTTAATGTATTAAACAATGTGTGGCGACGCATTTTTTCGTATTCTCCATGTAATTATATCAGTTTGAAATCGCCTTCAGCATCTTGCATTTAAGACTGCGTTTGTACGCTGTTACTTACGTATTTATGGCAGAGTTGCCAGACTTGAAAGTCCGACATGACAGCCATCTCTTCAAATATATACTCGGGATTTGATTTCTTGTAAGCGGCGTTTGCAGCTAAGCGTCGGGAAAATTGGCGAATTTTGTCGTCTGTGAAATAATGGCGCATTAAAAGTGGGTGGTTGGCCATTTTTCGCATTTCCATCATAATCGCAATGCCAGCGCGATCGCTATTGCAGATTTCACGCTTGTTGTTTGAATAGTGGCCAACCAAGTCATGATAATACTGCTTTTGCGTTGCGCTCATCTCCACTTTATGCTGTAGCAAGAAAAGACAATAAGTTTAGTCAATTTAATCATTAATATTTTAAGTTATTCTGCTCACTGTAAACGATTGTTTCTTAGGCAGGTACGTCAGTACATCTTTCTTCAGTCGTCTCAACACAAACGGACGCATGATTCGCTTCGCACGTTCAACTTGCGTCTCTTGAAATTGTGAAACCTCTTCGTTTTTCATTTCCGCTTTGCTCTTCTACATTATAAATTGTTAATAAGACAAACGATGTGCCAATTGTGTCAATTGACCTAAACTGACCTTTGCAAAAAGACTCTTGATGTCGTCCACACTCTTTGAGAAAAACGACGGCATTACAAAGCACAGAAGCGACATCAGCTCCAGCAGATTGTTTTGCAGAGGTGTGCCGGTGAGTAAAATACGCATCTCAGCGTTAATCGTTATCAAATTGGAATATCGTTGTGTTGTCATGTTCTTTAACATGTGAGCCTCATCGAAAATCACATAGTGCAGCTCACAGACACGGAACATCTTACGTTCTTCCGGTGTCGACATAACAATGTGGTATCTATAAACGGAAGAATTTTTGTAAAATAACGAAATTCAGGTTTTGTTAAAAGTTTACGTTGTCAGTAGAATGTCGAATCCTGTAAAGCCCTGCTTGGCATATCCTACTCGCATACGCCGGCGTTCCTCTTGGCTGCCGTGATATTTCTCCACCACCAAATACGGACACCATTTGGCAATTTCCGCCTCCCAGTTGTCCAGCGTCGACGACGGCACCACAATGAGATGTGCCCCTTTGGCCAAGTTGTACTCCTTCAGGTAAGCAAGGAATGCAATTACTTGTATGGTTTTTCCCAAACCCATTTCGTCTGCTAAGATGCCGTTCATGCGTTGCTTGTGCATTACAGCGAGCCAATTGAGCCCAATCATCTGGTAATCGGCTAGCTTAAGTCTGAACAGTGTTAGCAAAATAAAATTGTTATACATATTTAAATGGAATATTTGAATCGTAATGCAGTTGGTTTGTTTACTTCTTGACTGAAGTTTACCTGTTATTAAGTATTCTGGGCTGCTCAACAATCCCACCACCCGTTTGAATAGCAGCCTCGACACGTTTTACCATTTTGTTGCACTTTGCCAGAATGCTAGCGACGTTATTTTGTTTGTTGATCAAGTCTTGGCAGTTATTAAGCAAGTCGGCCGATAGCATTTTATTGGATCCTAATTTCTTCAGTAGATCTTCCCAATTGCGGAAAGGACGCAACTCAATAATTGCTGCTGCTTTCTTCTCTGATAAAGTCTTCACATTCTGCAGCTCCATCAACGACGAATTATTCATAAAATCAAAGACTTTCTTACGTTGTCCTGTCATTTCACTTGATACATCATAATCACTGTCATCACTATCGTAAACTTGATCCGCTGATTGCGTCACCTCCTCACAAGAATCCTCAGCCTCAGAATAATTGGCTTTTTTACGTGGTTTCGGGTTGGCGCCGTTCGAGGTAACTGTTAGAGAAGACGAACCGTTTGCGATTCCATTGCTAGCACGCTTTGGCTGGCAGTTGTCTTTGAGATAACGCAAGCTTTCGGAAACATTCCAATTGTTGCGCACTAAAGCATCCTGTATGTCCTGTAAGAAATTGTTTCTAGTTACAAGCACAAGTTGTATTTGTACTTATTTAAGTATTGAAACCATGCGCTAGGAGCACAATTGAGTTTTTATAACTTTTTTTAGTTTAAAAAGGACAACTTAGTTTAAAATTAAAAAAAAAAGAAAGGAATTAGATGGAAATAGAATGTGAAAAACTGGGAAAAAGAAGGAAGGAAATATTACAGCATAGAAAAGATGGCAAGCAATTCCATAACCGGAACCTTTAGAATTACGCTTTAGATACGAAGGATCCACGGACCAAGAAAATACAGTCAAGTGCAATTTTGCACACTTTTAAATCATTTATCCGATTCGAAAGCTGAATTTTACAAGAAGCAGCCAAGATTATTTCTATTCAAAAAGTAAGCGTCTTTATTATAACTCAACAAATCGATGTAAATCTAGCTGTAAAATTGGTTATGTCCCACGCTGACAGAACTGCTTGGCCTCTGATGAATGAATGAATGAATGAAATGAATTTTGTATTTAAATTGAAATTTTTAAAAAAAAAAAAACAAAAAAACAAAACATTAACGGCAATGAGCAAAGAGCTGATGATAGCGACACAAGAAACTAAAACTAATTTTATTTGATTTTTCTATTATTAGAGTAATACAAAACCTTATTAGGTGTAGAGTTTTTAGTCAATCCGTAAATTATAATACCAAAACACCTGTGATATTTAATGATCCAAAATAAATTTGATACAATATTTTTCGCAAATACTACATTAATGACAGAAAAACCTCAAGTTTGTCATGTAGGAAAAAAATACATATGTTTTTAATAACTCACCATTGTATCGTATTCTGGTGAGATCTTAGCTGCAGCCAGAAATCGGGACTCCTTTTCCTTAACAGTGAGTTCATACTTTTGCTTCTTTGACGAGTTTACCAAATCTAAATTTCCATCACTATCACTGTCAGGCATCACTTGGATACGTTTTTTTCCAGGAACTCGCTCTATTTAATTTGCAAGAATGGATTAGTTAAATATTAATTCAAGTCTTTTTAATTATATTTACCAGTTTTAGTGGGTGTCATTATCGTTTTGTTTAAACGAAATTGCCGCAAATCACTTATTGTGCTGACTGTTTTTTGCTCAGTTTCCACAGCGTCGGTCTCCGACATCTTTTTTTGGTCGAACTTTATAAATCAATCGAAACAGAATTTTTTAAGCGCCCCTTAAAAAAGTAGGCAGCCGTGATAACTTGGAAAAGTCCAAAATGTTCTTATCGTTAGTCTGAAATTATTTTACAATTTTAAAACCAGTCAATTGTATTTTTTGCTCTTCTCATTATCAAGTAACTGCTGCCAGTGTTGCCCGCGAGCTCATATCCCAGCATACATTTTGTAATGATTGAAGAACTTATTGATTTTCATTTGTTATGAATGTAAACACTAGCTGGCCGATTTTCTGTTTGCGAACACTTTGCTTCTATTATAGATAGTTGTAATTGCACACAATTGAGAACAGATTACAATTTTTGTATTTTGATTCCGATGTTAAAAATATTAGCGATTGAAGAAACTTGAGCGAAAAGCTGATGGAAAAACAGTGGTTGCGAGTGCCAAAATAAATCTGAAACTTTTATGTAAACGCTCGACTAGAAATCCGATTACCGAAAACACAAATCTGGAGTAATGCAATCCAATGTTCTGCAAAAAGGTTGTATAGTGAATGTGTAACTTAAAGTCTTTGTGCTTTTATATTTTTGAGTTTTATAAAATAAAAGCGATGTGGGAGTAAACTAAAGTAAACGGACTCTGTATGAACGATCCTTCACCGAATTTGCTGTTATGCCTTAAACACATAGAATGTCGCTCAGCAATGTCGCTGTCCGCCAATTGTCAAAATTACATAGGCTCTTATGTTGTAAACAGAACACCATTCGGAGAACTACAACTACTCCCACGAACTGTCAAAATTATGGGAATTGAGAAAAAAATCAACTGTAGGCGCTGCTCTCGTATGTCGCTACGACAAAATTCAAATATTTGCTTACTCTCTTGTATTTAGTGCTACCGACTGTCATTTTTTGTGCTCTTCATTCCTCATATGAGTACATTCAAAGACTTTTTTAATTGGATGTGAATTTTTGGCGAAGTAACTACAAAATTTTACTCTGGAATCAGTAAATATTTGACACTTCGTGCGTGTATTTGTTGTTCTCCAAATGTTGTTCAGCATACAACATTATGGGAAACCAGAAAAAAATAGCAGGTCGCCGCTACCTCTGCCAGCGACGGCGATCGGAATAGAAAATATTGTATTTTGGTCGCTGCTCTTGTTCTTCTTCTGTTAATTATTGTGAGTACTTCTATGCTAGCTGTTCTCTGCCGCGCCTCAGCACCGCAGATTTTTGACAGTTAGCTGAGAGCGACGTCGCTGAGCTATATGCTATGTGTTTAAGGCATTAAATATGATTGATAAATAAATAAATTGATAATCACTATATAATATTTTTGTTAGAAATTAGATTCGAAAACAAGACTTGGGATCTCACAGAACTTCCAAAAGGAAATAAAGCCATTGATTGCAAATGGACTTTCAAGACAAAACGCAATTCTAATGGAGATATCGAGAGGTACAAAGCGCGACTAGTTGTTAAAGGGTACTCTCAGCGTTATGGAATAGATTACGAGGAGACATTCTCCCCCGTAGTACGCTATTCATCCCTTGGCCTGCTATTAAGTCTAGCTGCGAGACTAGACTTGGACATTGACCAAATGGATGTGGTCAGAGCGTTCCTGCAGAGTGAACTCGATGAGGAAATATATATGAATCATCCAGAAGGGTTCAACAAAGATAAAGGAAAGGTCTGCAGACTGCGAAAATCCCTTTACGGCCTGAAGCAGGCAAGTCGCGTATGGAAGAAGAAATTAGATAGAACGCTGAAATCTATGGGACTGACGCAATCAAGAACAGATCCTTGCATCTACTACAGTCAAAGGAATAATGAAATAACATACATAGCAATATACGTCGACGACATCCTTTTATTTACAAACAACGAAACCACTAAGAAAAATATCAAAGAAGATCTAGCTCGTAATTTCAAAATGAAAGACCTGGGAGAAGCCAAATACGTGCTTGGAATCAAGATAACAAGAGACCGCAAGAAAGGAAAACTGTGGATCGACCAGGAACAATATATTAAAGACGTTCTAAAACGCTTCAATATGGATGACTCCAAAGCAGTCACAACACCGCTGGATATAAATCAGAAGCTATCAAAAGACTTATGTTCAACCACGAGAATGGATAGCCTTTCTGTTCCATATCAAGAAGCCATCGGTTGCATCATATATGCTGCCCAAGTAACTCGACCTGACCTATCCTTCGCTGCCGGAGCATTGTCAAAATTTAATAATAGTCATGGCAAGGCTATTTGGATAGCTGTCAAGCGCGTTCTGCGTTATATGAAAGGCACAAGCAATTATAAGCTCGAATTTACAAAAGACTCTAACGGAGACTTAGAGGGATTCTATGATGCCGACTGGGCTGGAGATACGGACGACAGGAAATCTACCACAGGCTATATCTTTAAATTTCAAGGCGCAAGCATATCATGGAATTCAAAGAAGCAGCCTACCGTCGCGCTCTCAACAACTGAAGCTGAGTACATGGCCCTAGCCGCAGCATCACAGGAAGCCCTGTGGTTAAAGTCCTTATTTCATGAACTTTACGACAAGAATCAAGATATAATATTGAGATGTGACAGTAAAAGTGCAATCAATTTATCACAAAACAGCACGTATCATGCGCGCTCAAAGCATATAGATATACGACACCATTTTGTACGAGATATAATCAACGAAAAGAAATTGGAAATTCGATATCTACTATAGGTACTGAAGAGATGGCCGCTGACATACTAACCAAAGGACCACCACTTTCAAAGCACACACATTGCTGTAGCTTACTGGGATTAACAGTACAACCATCTAGTGGGAGTGTTAGAAATTAGATTTTGTACTGTAAATAATATATTTGTTCATATAATTGTTTTATATATATGAGGAATATGTTTCTTACTGTCATTGAGATTTCACTTACTTATTATTCTATCAATTAAACTATCAATTTTAATATAATATAACATTGTAATTTCATAAATTTGTATTGTACAATATATTAATTTATTCATGATATTATGCCATAGTGTATAAAAAACCATATTATGGCATAGTATATAAGAACCACACATATTATTTTCTTAAAACCGCTAAACAATTATAACATTAGCTGCATTTGTTAGCAGAACACAACAGCTGTTTCTTTATTTTTTCAGTTTGACAGTTCGGACCGGAATATGTATGACAACCCTTGACAAGCTGATCAATTTTCGAACACATTATGATTAAATATTTTTATTGAAACGAGATATTAAATTTTTTTTTTTAGATCTTGATTATGTCCCACGATGACAGGACTGCTTGGCCAATCACTGATTAATCACTTATTTAAAAAATTTTGTATTATGGTATATTTGTTGGGAAGAGCTGGCATCACTTTATCACACGTAACGTGATAAAAAAAAAAATTAGTACGTACAAAATTTTATCTACATACATGAAAATGTGGTTTATTTTATCTAAACCCCAAAATAAAACTTACTACTAATTTGTGATAGCAGTTTATTCATCAGATTATTGACTTTCAATTCTATGCTAAATTATTATCAACGTAGGATTCTTAAGAATATATAATATCAGACGAAAGTAGTAATGGTAGGATCGATTAGGGTTTCCTTTCAACTACTACTTTAGCCAACAATTTAAAAACTTGTGGAAGACTAATATCTAAAATAAAAAAAAATTAAATTAAATATCTAAATTGTTTTATTACTTAGCTGCAACTATGTAATTACAATATAATACTAGCTTATAATAGATACTTACATATGTTATGATGTCTTATGATGTCAAGAATGATAGATTATAGGATTCCGCTTTGCGCAGCTTCGCTTTCAATGTCAAACAATTTGGAGTTCGTGACGTCAGGTTTGGCTATACTTCAAAATTTAAATTAAAATTATATATGTAGTTTGTCAAAATACGCGGCAAGTAAAAGAAGCGTGATTTCCTCACGGCAATATCTACATGTCATAAATTATGGACAGAGTTTTGCTAGCAGAGTAGAAGTTACACTTTCATATTTTGTTTGTTTATTAGTTTGACATTTTGACCATATGGCGATCCGATGATTACGTAGCTGCGCGAAATGAACCAACTTTCTAAGCCCTTCTACTTTTATGAATGCCACGCCTACTTTTTATAATAAATAAGAATTTTTTTGTGCTAGTAGCATTTTTTCAGAGCATGTGCTTAATATTGAGCTAAAATTTTAGTCTAAAATCATTGCATCACGTTAAAAATAATTGGCCAAAAACGGGCGTGATCCGCCCACTTGTTAAATAAACAAGACATTTTATTCGTGAGTCTACAACAAAACAAATAATTTCTCAGAAATAGGCGTGGTCCGTGCACCTTTAACGAATACAAAAGGATAATGACGATAATAGAAAATTTGGCACGATTACATATATTACCTCGATACAATTCGGCCGTAATAAAACTAAAATGTTGTGTATATAAGCTTCGGGTAGTGCCGAACAAACCTTTACTAGTTTTTTTTGCAATTGTCCTAATGCAATGATTCTTCAATAGATATCAAATATGTTTGACCTATGGAACTTTGCCGAATCCAATATTAAATATCACGATTCCTTTTATCGGATAAAATCGTATATTAGTCGTATATATCTATTTATACAAACAGTACATTAAATCATTTCACACAAAATTTTGCACTTTATTTTCAATTGTAAATAATTTCATTTGTACAAAAATTATGATTCTAACTTGCAATTTCTGTACATACATATTTTACATAATAAAAACAATCATTTTGAATAATAACAAAACTATACAAATTGCACATTAAAATTTTAGGAGTATTTTTATAAATTGTTCAAACAATTAAACAGAATAATACAAAAATAACAAAACATATATTTTACACGTTTAAAAATTAACCGAAAAATGGAAAAAATATAAAAATAACAATATGTAAAATATTGAATCACTTTTTGCAATAGCCACTAACTTTATAAAAAATGTTAATTTTTGATTTAATTTTGTTAAATAACCGACGTAGAAGCTTTTTCACGATTAATATACATAAATGTTTAGTGTGAACAGTACCATACCCAAAAAGCAGAAACGAGATGTTTTGTTGTTGAAATGAATTGTTTTTCCTGCTTCACCCACTTGCATTATTGTGTATTTATCAAATTATAAATTTGAAGGTTATTAGTAGCATATTGAGCTTAGTCAATAAGGAATATGGCTGAAATGGTGCATCAAGCCTTAAGCTAAAAATTAACTCTGTGGTTAGAAGTTCAGCCGATGACAGAAGTAGTTTTTAAACGTGAAATGAAATTGTGTGTTATACGATCAGCCGGGTCACATCCATAGCATCTCCTCTCTCATCTCCTTCTCACTATAGTCCAGCTAGCTACAAGCTACCTTTACAATTCTATCGTTTACTTTCTACGCTGCGGCAGAAACATTCGTGAAATGCGACTGAACATAAACGGCCAGAGAAGGAGAAACACAAACCACTGCGGCGAAATATTTGTGAATGGCCACCATTCAGGCGAGCGATGTCTTCTGCTGGTCGGTTTGGATGCCATCATTTTCTGTTGCACTGCTATACGGACCTCCTGTACACCTCGCTCCATTGACGACAAACGCTGTTTTACAGCAAGCAAGTCCGCATTCATACGCAATATCGTTGCTTGCACCTGCTTCAACAGCTCGGAATTATGAAGCATAGCTTCGGTGAAATCGTGCTGCATATCAACCGGATCACCGTACTCATCGTCTGACTGTTCCACGGTGCCTGTGCTGACAGCATAGTTTGAAGCTGTATTCGAGGTTGCCGTCCTTAATCCCATCAGAGACGTTTGCAGTACAGAGGAAGCAGCAGTCGCAACGGGGTTAGTATCGTTCCCAACACCTGCACCAACACCATCATTACCAACACCCACATCATCATCATCGTCATCGTCATCGTCTTCAAGGTGATCACCATTAACGGATTTCATTAAGTGATGACCGTTCGCTGTTGCTGCTTTATTCGCATTAAGAAGTGTCACTGCGGCGGACGATGGACTCTTTGGACTCTATAAGTTTGATCTGTATAAATAAGCTGCTCATACATTTCTTTTAAATGTTGAAGCTAAGGTTACCTCGTCATCCTGTGCTGATGTTCTATTCGAACTGCTGCCATGCTGCGGACTATTTGTTCGTGAGTTAAATGGTGAATTCGGATGTGATTGGGCTATTTCACGCATTCCGGGCGCAACCATATCGAGCTCATCCAAATTGATATTATCGAGGCCACTGATGCTGCCGACAAAATCCGCTACATTCTCCGTAAACGACATCGTCTCAATAATTTCACGCAAATTGTCGACATATTTTTGCATCGCTTGATGTTTCGTTAGATGAGCATTCGACTTCCATGCATCCCACTTGGCTCGGCCCACAATATCCCAAAAAGCCGGTTTCTTTTGTGTACACGCACCTTCAGTGGCTTGTTTGTAGTAACCGTAAAATTTCAGCAACATTGTATTGCTCGGCTGATACGGTCCGTTCTTAGGAAGCCCTTTGATCACATTGACAGCAGCCTTGAAGCGATCCTCTATAGAAGCCATTGCTTATATTGCAAATTGCAATGAATGAAGAACTGATGACTTGGTGAGTAGAAGAAAACAAATAAATTTATTAATAAAACTGAAAATAATAATAATGTCAAAGAGGTGTTAAAAAGAAGAAATAAATTTGACTAATTTTTTAAATAAATCTGTTATATTTCTAGCAAACTTAGATATAACATGATATATCATTAGGGACTTTTTTTAAAGAGCAAAGTACAAGTACGACTACATACATATGAAGTTCGATAAGTATATTAAACAACAATCACTCAAGGGCCTGCAATGTTAATAAAATATTTTATTTATGCACTAATTTAATAACTACAGAAGCCTTCGTTTGAAAGACAGAACCAGCAACTAAAGCTATCGAAAGAGTTAGAAAGAAATGGGTTCTGTAGTATAATGCACATTATATAAAGATTATACGATTTATTATTCGTTGGGGGCTAAGGTTCAACTAAAAGTGCTTCTAGTATGTGTTGAATTTGTACATAGAAAACCTGATTTGTTGAAGCTCTGGCCTTATCATTGTTTCTAGACGTTATAATGAAATCCCGATTAATGCTCGTATACAGAGAAGGAAATAATATTTTATTAAATTTCATCATTTTCTTAATGTTATCGAATATGTGTGAAGCAAGACAAGTTTTATGTTGTTGCTTATCTGACTGGCTTACCTCTTGGTATTAGTTCCGGATCTTCAACACTAACTTATAAATGCAATTGAATGAATTTCTCTGTGAAACGAATAGAGTTCATCCGTTGAAGTCCACGGCAAGAGTGGCAATCGGCTGTCCAATAAGCCCTTATTGGGCCGTTGCAAACTCTAGCTGACTTTCTTCGTTGGGATGTTGTTGGTTTTATTTTGAGCTTCACGGATGTTGCTTAGACACGGTACACTTACTTTATTGTTGTTGATTGCTGTTATATGCAGTTCGGTGAATTGTTCGTGCGAGGTTCTCGCAATGTTGTGGTCGTTGATATAGCTTAGAAACTGCTTATGCTCTTTCAACCAGTTATTATTGACTACTGTCGTTGAATTCCAATCGAATTATTTCCACAGCTTATCTTTGTTGTTGCCGTTTGCTTGTGCAGCTTCTACAATAAACACAACACATATGTAGGCCCATTTCTACTACGTCTTGTTTGTGGTATAAAATGTAATTGCTGATCTTTTAAACGATTATCTGTATATTAAATAAATTCGTTCATGTATTTACTTTTGCTTACATTATATAAAAACGTTATCAATAAATTTAAGAATTTAAGTAATATGCATAATTACTTACTAAATAGTTAATAAATTAGTTAAAATACTCATTTCCTTGCAACAACTTGACAATTTAAACAAGTTGTTAATGCATAACAGTGTTGCCGCGACTAATAATAATAAATGTCCGCTTTGTTTAAAAAATATGTATCTATATATAAAACACCCAATTGATGCTTTTAGAAAACATTTTTCTTGATATTTTTTCTATTACAATTTAAAGAAAAAATTGTTATTGCTATATGTTAAGTTACCCATTCATTATACAACCTTGTTGTACAACATCGCCGCAATCGTCAAAAATCAACGACAAAGGGACTGCTTGCTAATTACTAATATAAGTACGAGTTTCTAATGCGGTCTGACTACGCAATATATATTGTTTTACGTTTAATACAAGAATATGTATTTTATATTGATATATTTTACAAGAAGCAATAACGCCTAAAAGTTAAACATAAAATGTGAAGAGTACTACTGGAAGTGCATTGATATCCAAATCAAACATCCAACAAATTGTGGTTAATTTTTTGATGTCAATCAAGGAATCAGAAAAGACCTGGCAGCACTGATCGGAGTTTGGTTGGTGCCCGAAGCAAACCCGAAGTTCCTCTCGTATTCCAAAAAAAACCTAAAAGACAACTTTCCAGATCCGGTGAAGTTCGGAAATTAAATGGCAGACATTATGGCAGCCACACATGTTTTAAATTTAAAATTAGTGAGAAACATAAAGTTATTATATGACAATTTTTAATATAATTTTAAATGATGATAAATGATGAATTATATTTTAATCATTATTGTTATATTGTAATATATCTATTTATATACCAAATATATTTTCCTATTGTTTTTTTATTTAGTTTCCTAATCTTTAAAAAGACGACAAAAGGAATGTAAAAATATATGATTTTATAATTGTTATAGTATTGTTTTATTAAGTTTCCTATTTTTATTATACATATTATTCGCAGGAAAGCTAAAGAAAGTTATATCCTTTTGTTAAATTTATTTTCTATACTTTACAGCACATTGTAAGAAATTCTGTAAGAAATAATAACTGCGAATAGTATGTATGCGCCTTCGTTTTTCCAAAAAAAAATTCAATACTTCAGTTGCACGTGGAAAGCTATTGTAAAACTATTGGAAAGCTGTGCGGCAGAATCTTGTATTCTATCATTCTTGAACAAATACAGCATTCCCATTAAACATGAAATCGTATGGCAACTCCGTTCAGGTAAATGTGTTGTTTTTTTTTTGGAACGGTTTTTGGGAATCTTGGAATTCTGCATTCTCATGGGGGTAGCGCGAAAATCCAATGACACTTCAGAAAATATCGTCATTAGGTGGACATCGTATTTATTCCGCGTGTCATCAAATCGCTATCTAACCAGACTGAAAAGGTCCTGATAAAATAGCATTGTATTTGGGCAATTTATTTAATTTTTTAATTTCACTCCGACTACGCCGAACATCGATTTTTAAACCAAGTAAAGAGAAAAATTCAAAGAACAAGTAATATTGATCCATCCGTTGCAAAATATAAAACAATTTCCTGTACTTCGTGGAGGAATTGTGCGAATGTGCAATTAAAGGAGCAGAAGGAGCACCGATTAGAAGTCACTTTTGCGATTAAACATGAAATTTGTTGCAACTACTACAAACCAATTGATTGAAGAGCCTGTGCAACTTGCAAATAATTACCTCAGCATCATCACGTTGGCCACTTTCAGCGATCAGTTGTATCCCAGTAAGAACATTTCAACTATTTTAAATAAAAATTCAAACATTTTTCTAAAAGTGAGAAAGAATCAAAAACATAAATCGACGCAGTTGAATAATAAAATTTGTAGAAATTGGAAAAATCAAAACTTTCGTATAGCTGCATCTTGATTAGACACGACGACCCTCAGATAAATACGCCAAATTAAAAGCAAACAAAAAAAAAAACTTGGTATAAAAATTTAACAATCGTAACAATTCTAGAAAATTCTCAAATAAAAGTGAAAGGTAAAAGAAAAGTGAGCGTAAGTGAAAAAAGCAATTTACAAAAACTTTGCTAAATTTCTGTTCATATTTAATTGATTGATAAAAAGTTTGGGCATTGACGCCGCGTGGTTTCTGCTGGACTCTTGCAACTATTACAGCTATAGTTATATTTCGATCTGCCCGCTGCATTTTCAGCTAGCGCGCCAGCAAAACGTGCTGTAGAGTAGCGCGCGAAAATCGCCACATAACAGAGCCTAGGCATTTTTCTTCCTAACCGTTCGGACACAAGCAAGAAGATTAGTCGCAAAGGCGCCTCAGCGGGCTACCTCCAGAAGATCGCCAAAATGCCACGCAGAAATAAGAAGGGAGGAAAGGGAGGTATGTATGAGTAGAAAGAAAGTAGTTATTTTGTATTTCTTACAATTTATGATAGTTTGTTAAAATCGACATATGCACATACATATATTTTACGATGACTCAACACTTTTTAAGAACGATAGAAATTTTTTATTTTTGTTACTTTGCGAAAAAATGGGCCAAGTAATTTTCATGCCACTTTAACATCGATATATTATTATAAATTAAAAAAGTGCAGGAAAAACATTGAAATTCGTCATTTATATAAAATTAATACCGTGATTCAGAAAGTCTTCAAGTAAAGTCTACAGCAAAGTCGTTAACCACTTAAAATCCACTATCACAAAGTCTATAGCTGAGAATAGACTTTCGTTACGTCGTAACAACTCCTTCGTAACGTTGTTTGCTCAGCCATTGGTGTTGCCATGGTAGCAGAATTTGTTTGTTTTGTTTTTCTATTGTATTTTTCCCTTAATATGGTGCAAAATATAAAAAGAATTTTTATAAAAATATATTTTGCAAATAAATCGTGAAATTCAAATTTAGTGAAAGTGATATACAAGAGTTTTTCGAAATGTTTTCCTTGGTGGCCTACTATTTTCACGACGACAGCAACACAACAGAGGTAAACATTCGCGCTCGGAATCGTGAGCTTCGGGACGCTTCAAATATTTTTGATTTGCCTGAATCTGAGTAAGTTTTAAAATCAGTCATATATGTACATATGTACAAATTTGATACTTTATTAATTAATTTTAATTAATTAACAGATTCAAAAGAAATTTTCGTATGAGCAAGGATTGTTTTCACCAAATATTCCAAGAAATCGCTCCGAAAATGAAAATTCCATGTACACAATCGGCAATTTCATATATATTTAAAAAATTTTATTCTATGAATTTATTAATTTTTTATTCGTATAAGTGTAAATAAACAAAAATAAAGGTAATTATTCAAAATAAAATAATAATAATATTCATTAGGTATTAGGAACATTCATACATACATGAATTTCGGTAAAAATTCAGTGGAAAACTGCATTTCTATTAGAAGTCTACAGCTCAGGGGCTGTAGACTTTATTGAGTCGTCGACAACCACTGCTATAGACTTTCTGATATGGCTTTTGTAACGACCGACTCGTAACGCTTTAGCAAAAGCATAGGGGAGACACAACGCGTTGACTATCAAAAGTCGTCGGTAGACTTTCAAAAGTCGTCGTTGACTCTAACACAACGCGTTGACTTTCTGAACAAAAAATGTTGTTGAGTGGTTGCTAAAAGACAACGGCAACCACTGATATAGACTTTCTGAATCAGGGTATAAAAACGACTCAATCAATGAAAAATGTTGTTTACTTTGAATGCGAATGTTTTTCTCAGAACAAAACAAGCAACATTGATGACCTTGTTTACGTTTTGCCAGAGTCACGTTTACGTTTTGTCATTTCTATGTATATACTTGGCTATTTTGTTTATAAATATGAGCGTTTGCTATAAGGTAAATAAGTGCCACGCGCACGCGAAAAATGATCGTCGATGGCGTTTTGTTATTTTCCTGTTGTTTCAGCTGTTTCGCTACCTGATGTGAAATTTGCAAGTGTTGTCAATTTGTTGTTTAGAAAGTAATTATGTGAATAATTATATAACAGGACATGTTTATTGATTCATAATATCCACAATAAATATTAATAAAATTCGACATTACTTGAACACATTATTTGTGGTCATTTAATACTTAATTTCTAATTATTACTGCCTATAACAGTAAATGTTATAGCAGTAATTTAACAATATATTTAGATATATAATTTAATTAAAGTATTCAAACAATTACACTATTATTTCTATAGGTTTTCTTCGAGAAACATAAATTTTGATATGATTTCGTTTTTCAATATTTATGCAGTCACTTCTTCCTTATCACTAGATTATTTAATTTTCTTCAGTATTGTAGTGGTCAAAGGCACAGTTAACGGTACAGTACTGCAGAAAACAAACGCCTAATGCACACGCACATTTCTAGATAAGATAAGAAATGTTTTCCTTGAAAGATTTGCTATAAAATTGGATATTAAAACTAAAGAATTTTAGTATTTTTTTTTCTTAATATATTTATTTATATATAAATTAATAAACAGTATGTTTTGAGTTAACAGCTAGTTTTAATTTTTAGAAATTTTATATAATTTCTTAAAAAAATTCCATCTAAAATGAAATTTAAATAATAATATAATCTAAATATTGACAACAAAATTGTCATGTATTTAAACAAATATTATTTTGGCATGTTTCGAGCATTTATTTCGATTCTCTGTAGTAGAGGAAAATTTCAAATTCGTTTCTTCACTCAGCGAATGGAGCCGTCGACCGTCTGTTGTGACATTGACATGTGGCATCTGTGAAAAGATTATAAATAAACCAATATAAGTATTTTTAAAGACACACACATTTCTACATGTAGCATTTTCGTGGCAACAGTTTTCGTTTGTTAATTCGTTTCAAGATTCGGTTTTTTTTTTGTTTAAATCTATTTCTAATTTAATCTTTAAAAAAAGCTACAAAATTTTACTTAAACAATTTTCATTCTATTTAAATGCATATTCAAGAAATCGTCAATCACAGGTTTCTTTTTTAAATTGTTTGTTTATTTAACAATTTATAATTGTGCAGCAAAGTTTTGGTTTTAAACATTTATTTAATCACAGAAAAGGATACTAAAAATAAACTAGGAAAATATAAAAATAGAAAGTGAAGTCGTAACAAGGCGAAAAACAAAAAAAAAGATAGAAAAGAATTATTTATTTATAGTATTTAATAATCAAATGAATTTTACAATTTTATAAAGTAGTTTTTCACAGTAGCTTAAAAACAATTTTTAATTGATTAACAGGGAAAAAGAAAAAGAAAAAAAATTCAAAAACATCAAAAAGAAATTTATTCTGAAGGACATTTGCTCCTGCGGCAATTAATTTAGTAGATATAGTATAAATCGCATTCACTTTTCCTGTCATTTCTCATTCGCTATTTGCTTATGATTTGCGGGATAAGGCAAAAGAGCGACCGTGGAAAATCGTGTTTCCTCGTTTTAACATCTTCGCCGTATTTTGGACCTAGTTTACATTTGCATCGAAAACAACGCCGCCGGCCTTTACCACTTACCGCATACCAGACGTCTTTGTTATGCTGGCTGAGCTCTGCACCGAGTTGGAGCTGGCACTATCAGCAGCTGTTTAGAAAAAAAATACCTGTTTTCAGTGAATAATTTGCGAAAGGCGAAACAGCTTTTAAAACCAGCTCGTTGAAAACTTTTTGCATTGGGTTTTCCCTCCTCTCTCCCTCTCTTTTCCTCCCACCTAACCTGCTATAACGTTGCTTCGTTACATGTGGCACACTGAAGCGGAAATCACCTTGTCCCAAATACTGAGCAATCGAATTGAACGACGGCGACTTGTATTGGTTTCTGTCTGTCTCTGTCTCTGTCTCTGTCTCTGTCTGGCCGCCTCTCTCTGACCGTGTTGAAATGTCTGTTGTGTGTCTGGTTATTTTTCTTCAATTGCAATATTAGAAAGTCAAGCATTTATTATTATTATTATTATTATCATTCGGTTTCTTACGCTATTTCCATTTCGCTATTGCTTAGGTTTTTGGTGTGATTTAAACATTGCTTGGAAAAAGGAGAAACAACATTTTTTTAACAACAAATTTTTACTTTCTTATTTTGTATATTTACGTCTTCCTCTTCCTTTATTTCCTTCTCACTCTAACGCTTTCTCAGTTTGCTGCGAACTCATTTTATAAATAACAACAAAAAACATTCACTTTAATTTTCTATGGTTTATTCGACATTCTTTTTAATTTGTCGCCTCATTTATTCTTTATATAATTTTGCTCGTGTGTTTTTCATTGAATTTCCAAGGCCGTTCATATATATTTATACATATATATCTTTATATTCGTATTTTAAAATCGCAAAAAAGGCTTTTACGTACGTATTTCCTTCTTCCTTGTCTAATGTTGTATTAACAAGAAAACCTTTCATTTTTTATTATGATTTTTTTTTTTAAATTGTTTAATTATTCTCAAGGTAAAAAAATATATTCTATTCTATATTGAAATGTGCATTTATTCACATTTCCAAATACGTTTTCTGAATGGCAAAACAAGGAAAAGTCTTTTAAAAAACGGACTGTATATGAAAAGTTGTCTCAGAATCGGCAATTTCAGGAAAGAGGAAAAGAGGGATAAGGAGGGAAAAATGGGAGTTGATATGTGGTTTACATTGAGAGCCCAAAAGCTTTCACTGAAGTAGTACTTTAAGTTTCCGTGTTTGGAATTATAGATTACGGATTGTCTTCATCTCACTTTTTTTCTTAGAAGTTGCTTTGTCTGAGACGGGGTTTGGGGTTTCCCTATAACAACTACTTTCTAGCCGTCGTTTGGTTCCATACAGCTTACTACATTATGATTTCCCAGCCCTATTATTATTACTATTACTGGTAGGCAATACCGCGCCACGACTCTTGTCGTCTATTGTGCATGGCCTAGTGTAAGCCAGGCTTAGGTTTTGCTAAAAAAGCACCGACACAGTCTACGATACACCTGACCCGACTGTTTACAGCTTCTTTATGCCTGTGAGTCTTCTCCATTTCAGAGTTTAGCCGAACATTAGTTGTTGCCTTGATATTCGCTTCGATTTGTAAACAAATTGTACATCAGATACCCATTTAGGACCTTCCAAAATACCAACAACTACTGCTTGAAAGACAGTCTTGGTATCGTGTACTGATGATGCTATTTCCATAATCGTAGTTTTTTCGGAAGAAGCCAGCTTCTCTGCACCCGCCGAACAAAGACCCATAGGTGTAGAGGTCCATGTTTGCTCAAGATTTCCGATTTGGTTGAGTCTCCACTCAAATTTTCTTGGTGTAATTGCTTCGGTTGGACTTCTGAAAACTTGCTCCTAGACACGGTCACAATCTCTGTCGTTGGGGTCAATAGATGTTTAGTAATATGATCGGCAGCCTGTATCATCACTTTTAAATAGACGAAAGACGGTAAATTGCAGACGTAGTAACCAACCGACGCCGATAAGAATGCAGCAAATTCTAAGCACTTTTTCCAGCGCTTTTATGGGTGCACCTGCCTAAAGATAGTCGTCATCGGCGTCCGCCGATTCAGAGGGAGTCGAAATTCGTATACGTATTTTTATGTGCCTCTGTTCGAATGTTTTTGTAGATTCCAAGCGGAAACAACCCATTTTCCTATACCCAATGGACGCCTATGACTACAGCGTAGAGGGCAAACAACGCTTGTATAAAGCCATTCAAAATTTTCGACTTGAAGCCCCATCTGAAGCCTATACGTCATTTACAGGTCGTCCATATTCCGGAGAGCATCGGTACCTAGCTTTAAATAGGCTTCTTGCATTTAATTTTTCTATCTAGAGTAACTTTTATACATCCAGTCTTTCTCTTGAGCTCAGTCGTCTTCCCTGCTACACCTGAGACTGTGAGTCTCGGTGATGTCGCCGTTTCAGGTTTTCTAAGAGATGCGTTCTGCGTCTGGCTGCTGTGTTTCCCTAGACAAATGCTAAGGAGCGTCCAATGATGATTCTTCCACTCCAAGCACTGCCTCTTGACGAAGCTCTGTATCGATTTTGCTTTGACGTGCGCGTGTGGCTTTGAGATGTCCCTCGGGAGGCTCGCTTTGACTGATGATGTGGCTGATGCATTTCATAATTAGTATTGATTTATAATTCATTTAGTGGTTTATTTTCAAATTACTGTTCACTCCTTTGTTTCGAACGAACCTTTTCAATTGCTTGGAGAAATTAATTAATTTCCTTCTCTGCTGCTACGTCTGCGTCATCGTGTTGGAGTTGCTGTAATTTATTATGCATCATCTTAACGTTTAAATACAGTTGCTTGTCGCCTTCCTTAATTGCACTTGTCTCCATTTTAAGTTTTACCTCATTTTTTTGATTTGTCATTATTGCGTCAATCTGAATGAAAAGCTGAAAAAACTTTCAATGCGCATTTCTCACGTGGAGTTGCTGCCAGTGATAATGATAATGAACAGGAGGGGGGGGGATAAGGGGGTGGAATGGGTACCATTTTAAAATAATTGAAATGCTAATCACTTACAATCTCATTCGCCTAACTCCAGGAATCCCCTTTTACCTCCAATTTTTTTCATGATTCATTCAAAAACTCTCGAAACAATTTTTCAATGTATGATTTTCTTCTGTCTCCGCTAGAAATTCTCCTTCCTTGATTCGCAATACATCTTCAGTATTCGGAAAGATTCCAAATTCTATTGTATTCCGCAGCAGCAGTCTTTTTCGAGGCTGCCGTGTGTTGAGCTTGAAATAAATCGATGACGTGCTGCGGCGGCTGATGACTGCTGGAGGAGAGTTGGGCAATGAACGCCTCCGCTGATGATTTTGCTTGCGAGATTCTTTCGCGATGACTGAATGAATGAGTTATTCTGAAAAATACGCAGTGTGATGTTCTTGGTTCACGCCTCTGCGATGATGCGCTGCTGTTGCTACCGTCGATTTAATGTCGTCTTCTCCTTTCGCTGTGAAGAAACGTTTAGGTTATTTTTAGGCATTTACATTATCTATTTATATTCTGCAATGTTTCGTGGTACAAATTAATGATGCATGACCCTTTGTTTTAGGTCGCACAGCCGAATCCAACTCTGAAGATGAGTCTTACAATGAAAACGGCAGCGTGTACTCGTTCCTCTCCGAAAATGAGCCGTCGTCTGGCAACGACCCGGAGGAGCTTTCATCAAACGAACGCTACGAGGAGAAATTCATGCAGGCTCTCGAAAACGTCACAGAGAAATCGACACAGACGCGCGCTCTCGCTTTGCAAGCCCTGTGCGAGATCCTCATGCATCGCTACATGCCTGATTTCGTCGAGGATCGCAAGGTGACTCTCATCGATTGCATTGAGAAGTCCATCCGTCGGGGCAAAGGTGCTGAGCAGCTGTGGGGCGCCAAGTTGACGCCTCTGCTGGTGCTGCAACTGAGCGGCGACGAGGACATTTCGAAGGCCTTGAACCAGTTCTTGCTTACCGCCGTCCAGGACAAATCCATACCGTTCGATGCTCGTGTAAAGTGCTGCACAGCTCTGGGCCTGTTGAATTTCCTTTGCAGCGACGACATCGGCAATCTACTGACTCTGATGCAGTTCTTCGAGGGCATTTTCAGTGCCAGCTACTTGCGCGGCGACGACAAAACTCCGGTTTCGGTTAGTGCAGAAGCAGGCATCCTGCACGCAGAGGCGCTCTCAGCCTGGGGCCTCCTGCTGACGATGGTGCCGCCTGGCGATTTCGTCTCGTGGATGAGCAGCGGCGAGTCCATGTTGCCGTAAGTATCTGCTGCGACAGTGCACACATGTTACATCGCACTCACCTACCTTTCGCTGGTTGTTTGTTGTTAGGTCTGTGAAGAAACTGATGGGACTGTTGCGGTCACCGCATCTCGAAGTGCGCATGGCGGCCGGTGAGACTTTAGCTTTGATCTTGGAATGCGGACGTTCGCATGATGACGAGTTCCTTTCCGAGTACTTGGACGATTTGATTGATGCTGTGAAGCAATTGGCCACAGATTCGCATAAATATCGCGCCAAACGCGATCGCAAGGCCCAGCGAGCCACCTTCCGGGATGTACTTAGATATCTAGAGGTGCGTCCGGTTAATAAAATATATATATACATATATGCGAGAAATCTTCTTTAAGAAGTTTGTTCAACTGAAATTCATTTCGCCAATTCAATGGGCATTTTTTATATTGACATTGATTTTATTTTTCCATTTTTTTTTGGTTTACAGTTTACAGTCTTCTGTTTACATTTATATATTTGCAATTTTTATATGTAATATTATAGCAATATTTATCAATATTCTTACACTTGCTGCGTGATTGGTTACGAGTAGAAACATAACAATATTTTATGAATATGCAATTAACACCTGCTTTTTAACACGTTTCCAATTCCACTTCGGATTTCTGAGCTTGAAATTTCGATTTACTTGAGATTTGCGCACGTCTCCACCAGCTTGTGGAGGCAGTGAGCTCCTCGGCGGCACTTGCTGTGGTCGTGAATGTTGTTCTTAGTAATCATGCAGCCGCACTTGTTAATCGTGTCCATGTACTCGGAGAAGTTGGCGCGCTTGGTGAAAATCCCTGTACGCCAGTGCGATGAGTTGCCAGAGGCTATGAAGCGCGAGCTGTCGCCGAACGATAGCTGCAGCGGTTTTTGTGCCTTTTCGCAAGGGTCGTGGAAGCGTCCCTCGCGTGCCTGCCTCTCCAGCTCCTCCATAACATTTGAGCGGAACGCTGCGCAGTGTCCCTGCACGTTGAGCAGCTTTTTGCCGATCAATTTGGAGCTGTCTTCCTTCGGCGAAAGGCTTTCGTACACGCCCTCCGGATATTCACTGACATTGCAGTAGTCGATTTGGTAGGTCGTCAGGGTGCGTTCGCGTTCGATGCGTCTGTTCAGCTCCTCCTTGGGCAGCATTTTGAGCCGTTCGTAAAGGTCCGGATAAGCAGTGCGAAGTATTCTCAGAAATCTGTTCGGCTGATAAATCATGCAGTCCTCCTTCGGATCATTTTTAGCCAAATTCGATAGTTGCTCAGTGGAAAAGTTGGTTGGAATGAGCCGCGGCTCAAGAAGTTTTCCGTTCGGCGCGATGTTCGTCCATTCAACATCCTTGCATTGATCGAGTACGTCTGGCGGGGGCTCCACTTTAGCACTCTCGCTGCATTGGCACTCGACCATTTCTTTGTCGGCTTTTGGGGACTTGAGGAAGTCGTAGCGTCTGGTGAACGGTGGTAAATAGTCATGTTGATATGTCGTTACGAGCATTTTTCAATTGCTGGACAAGATAATTAAAACGTTTTCCCGATTTTTATGCGTTTTTTGAATTTTTTAAAATATATAATTTAAAATAATAATTTTCTAAAAGATGTTTACTGAAATTTTCCTTTTTACTTATGTTCTGAATGAATAATTTTCCTTTTTGACAATAATATGATTACAATTATGAAATATTCGTTGACAAAGTAAGTTGAATTTTTTATACACTTGTTTGGAGTTTTCATTCAGCAAAGTGTTTTTTATTCATCTCATCTTACGTTATCATTGAAAATCGAAGCCTCCATCAGAGTCTGATTGCCAAAGCATCTTCTTTCGACTTGCAGGAGGATATTTCACCGGAAATAAATGTTCGCTTCGGTAATGAATGCCTCGTACTCGACTCTTGGGCAGTTCATCATCAGTACTCGGCTCTGTGCGTAGTGATGGGTCCCGGAATGACATCTCAGCTGCAGGACAACGATTTCATCCGTGAGATCTTTCAGTTGGGCGAAAAAGTGGTCTCCAATATAGCTCTTAAAGGAAACAAGCAATCAAAACTGGAGCGTGTAAGTATTGAAATGAAATGAATGCATTCACTTTGGCAGAAAAGTGTTACCAGGTATCATTAAAAAACTGCTTATGTTTTCTTTGCCTCTTTTTTTTTTTAGCACTTGCACAATGCGGCCGCTTTTAAGCAACGCACTTTGACGCGTGGCAAAAACCGCGACAAGCGTTCTGCTGTTTTTTCTTAATTAAAAAAACAAAAATACATTTCGCCACAACAACTGCACATTTGTAAGTCCAACGTAACTGCGCGACAGCATCTCGGAATCTTTGGAATAATCGGTGGCTTATATGTTTACAGCGAGCCTATTAATTTGCGGAGCAAACTGAAAGACAATCGAAATTGATTTCGACTTCTAACTTCGAACACGCCAATGCTCCAGCGCTTGTTTTAAATTTTTAGTATTTTCAATTGAATTTATTGATTTTTTCAATTACGCTCATTTTTACGTGTATTTTCATCCATATCCTTCTGGCAAAAAAAAATCCTCTTTTCAGCGTTAATTTGGCTATTGTCTTCTTCACTAGTGCATATAATTAAAAAATTTTGGTTGTTGTGATAGTCTAACAAAGTATACGACGCTTTAGTATGAATTATTAAAAAATTATATAGCTTAGAATATATGTATATATATATAGCTATGTAAATATATATTCGCGATAGAAATTCGATTGGTGAACGACGTAATTATAAAATTTGCTAATTTTTTAAATTATTTGTAATACAACCAGCATTCAGCTTTACTTAATATAAAATAAACAATTACATAATAAACGAATAGGTTTATTAACAATTATAAAAAAAACAACTTAAAAAATAAGACATTAGAGTAGAATTCCAACTCAAAATATATGCATATGTTTTCATGTATATTAAGAAAATTGTTATAGAAAAACTAACCAAACTTCGTATGTGAATTTAATCAGGTACTTTATTTAACGAAAAAAGACAATTGAAAGACGGAGAGAAGAGCCGAGCGTTAGTAAAACATTAAAGCAATTACATTCGATTGTATTTTCGATTCCGCAAAAATGTACATTAAGAATTGAAATAATTCTTAACCAAAAATTAGTTACGCTTCTGTTAGTTAGAAAATGATTAATTAATTAATTAGAGAATTAGTTAGACTTTTCGATGAATCGTTTTGTTAATCAATTAATTCAAAGTGTTCGTAAAATTGTATCGCTCCTTGAAGTTATTCCTGTATTAAACGATTCTTAATAAGGTAATACTACAATTTCTGAAGCTTTTCAAGAGTTTTTCAACATTGTTCAATGACTGAATTAGTTTTATTAGCTTGAATAATTCTAATATAATTTCGATTAAATTTGCTATGTTTAAATCGTTGGCTCTCGCTCCATTTTTACCCTTTTTCCTATTAATGATTCCTTGAAATGTTTGATTAGCTCAAATATTATAACAATTAGTTTAACGTTTTCGCCGATCTTTGACATCGATTCTGCGTATCAATTTAATACCTTAAAAAAAGTGTTACTATTATTAAAAATATTGGAAAATGACTGCCGATTGTTGAAAACTTCACTGTCATGCATCCAGGCGCTAAACTATTTTTAAATATTTAATTATAGTAAAATAATATATAATAACAATAATGTATTGACCGACCGCTTAATTTCGAGAAATGAATTTTCAGTTCACGTTAGAATATTAATTATTAAAAAATGTTTGCTAAAATCACAAAAACTGAAATCATAATTCATGTTTATTGTTAATGAATGGTTTCGACTAAAGCAAAACAAAAAAAAAAAAAACGATTAGTAGCAAATTCTTGCATTAATAATTCAAAAGTTCATAAATCGTTCTCAATAAATTTGTCATTCGTTTGTTTACTAAATTCACTAGAAAATATGCAAACATTTCAATGCGTTAAATGCAACTCTCATGAGAGTTTTTCGAAAATCGAAAATAACTTTTTATATCACTTTTTTTTGCGTGTATTTTCCTGTTGTGTCGAAACCAAACGTTAAAGTTCCAATTTAAGTCCCATTCTGATTGTTTTTTAATATTCACTTAATAAAACTTTACCCTAAAATTTTCAATTAAAATTAGATTTAAAAGACAATTATAGAATTTGTAAATTTAATATATATATATATATATAAAGATGTATATTAAATTCTATAATATATTCATTCAATCGATGGAAATACTGCTAAGTCTTAGTTTTAAATACATAAATTAAATTAAATAAAGACCAACAGGCTAAACAACGGCAAATATGAGTTTCTATTTAAATTATTTATTTAGTTTATGATTTTTATGACTGCCACTCTTAACCAATGCCATTTTTCAATGCTTTTCTTTTGCTGCAATTCCGTCGTATAGCCAAGGAATTGTCTGTGAAAAAGGTTTTTCAATTAACAAGTCATTCTTTATACAAATGAACTTTCTGGATTATAAGTGACGCTTTCTGAATTAAAAACGAAGGTATATAGACATTCCCTAATATGCTCTGTGGCTAAACAATGTAGCAAACAATTTCTTAGACGCATTTACTGCTTCGAGGATACAGGCACAGCATAAAACATATCCGAAAAGCGCGATGCAAGCCCACCTCACCTAATATTTTACTATCAGTGCCAATAACTTATAGTTTACCATTGTCCAAGTTTGAATAAAGCTGCCTTTCGAGAGGAGCATGAACGATAATTGTACAAAGATTTTGCTCAAGACCAATCGACTTTATTATGCTGTTATAAATATATTTGCCAATCTCATTTTTAATTATTTTATTTAGTGAGCTATGGATATTTGGATGGCTCTATTTTGTCACATCAGCATCCTTGCGCTGCTGCACTAGCTCCCGTAAGCCATCTTCTTGGTCCTTCAGAGACTTAAGTAGAAACTCTTTTTTCTTCACGAGTAGTTCCGTGGCTTTATCACATTTCTCCTGCTTAGCTTGTAGGTCCGCTCTCATATTTTTAACATCAGTAAGTAAAAACATACGGCCGACAGAAAGGTAAACTCTAAATATTATGATGCGAAAAATTAATCAACAAAAGGACTATAAATATTTATAACGACAAAACCAACCTGGTGCCGTCAGCTAGATCACTGGTTCCCTTTTCGGTCAATTGGTACTTGTGCTTGCCCGTTTTCACCATATCGCATTTCATATCGATCACATTTAGCTTTTTAGTCGTTTCGATTTTGTTAATTTGCATTTCGGTAAACGCCTAAAAGGAATGTATAAAGCCATGTAAATAAACTTGTAAATATCAGTTTAATACTCACTTTCTTTAATTCCAAATCCATTTGAGCCATTGTGTTGTGTATTTTCTTGAATAAAATGCCTTCGGAAATAGTATTTTCTACAATTGAATTTGTTTTATTTTATTAAATCTGTGCAGGTGGTATATTTTTTGGAGCATTTCCCTCCTTTAATTTGCATACATTTTGTGAAGCAACCTCGTTCTATATTTGCAACATCAAATGACGCAAATATAATCACACAAAGATCAATCGCGCCGTTTCCTTCCGACAAATGTCATTAAAAGTGCGAACAAGTTTCATTGTCATATTATAAAAAAAAACACTTGGCTGCACAAGTTCAGATATCCAGGTATGACCCCTTACGTTATTTTAAGACTTTTTTGAGTATGAAAACTCCAGCTGGGATTTATTAAAAAACGCGTATGTTATTTTATACCCTGTTTACATAAAAATATTTAATCCGATTAAGCTGTTCGAAAACTGATGAGCTTTCCAAGTGTTTCCATACATAATCCGGTCAAACAAAGTAGGTGTTTTGTTATTGCTTTGTTTTGTTTGGTGTAGTTGAGCTTTTACCATGTGTGTGGACATATGTGCTAATAGTTTGTCGCCTGTAACTGTCCCTTTCTAACACATTGGCACTAGACAAGGAGAAGCATAAGTTCCTATAATTCTGAACTTCGAACCAGAGTTGCAAACTAAAATATGAAGCTAAAACCCAAAAGCATTTCGGTTTAGCGCTGGAATTGCAACAACAATTTCAATGGTATTTAAAAAGTTTACGAGTGGTTTTGGGTCCTAAAAAGTTTTACTTCCAATTTCTGGAAAAACCATTTTATGTAAACGCAGTATTAAGGTTGCTTTTATGCGTTACGGAATATTCTTACTAAGATATTAATCTTAACAGGGATTTTTAATCACGTAAGAAAATTAGGAAACAGCAGAATTTTGTATGTGAGTTGATTGATGATTTTGTATATGAATGGAATTCCTATGGAACACCTCTTCAATAATTGCAAATCGCCATCACCCACCCACTCAAATGTGTCTATTATAGGCGTTATTCTAAGGCTGAGAGAAAGAGATAACTCTTAAAGCGGAGTTGTGTCACAGTGGTGCTCGTATTTATTTGGCGATCTATTTTATAGAAGTTTTATTTATTGTGCTTAACTTTTTGTTACTAATTATTTTTAACACATTCGCTTCTGTCTTTTGCATTATCTTAGTAATTAAACCCTTTATATAGTTTAAAACTACTAGTTTTAATTACCTAGCTTATACGAAATTCTCCGTCGTGTGTCATGGATTTTTGAAGGTATTAGAAATAGTATTAAAAAAAACCCTAACTTGGCATCATTAGCTGTCATATTTCAATTTACGTTTGTACACATTACAAAACATAAATATATCTTTCTTTCTTGAATCATAAAATTATCGTTTATGATAATTTGAAAATCGTATATTGAGAGTTAGCAATTTAAGTCAATAGACTGATATGACGCTCCCTTTTTGATTCTCAAAATTTAGATTTACACAATAATTGCCAACTACGAAATTTTTTCTGTGCCGTTGTAATTTCGCTACCCACAGTTGCAAAACCAAGGAATGGGGGTAAATTCTTTAACTAAAAATTAATTGATCCAGTTTTTTTCCATATTAAAATGCCGCACCATTTCGTCAATTTGATATTAGGTAAACCTTCGACATGCTGCTGCTACTTCACTTACCATTGGCAATCAATTCTGTTACTGTCACTTCAAGTGTCCAAAAAAACGGATTAAAAAGTAGAAATGATAGAAAGGGTGATTCAGATATTCTGAATGCAAAGTCATTGAACTAATACAATATGAAAAAAAATTATGAATTTTTAATCGATTAATCCGCGCTTTTATCTAAAGCTTTATAAATCAACTTGAACCGTTAGTAGAGTGGATAATGTGAAAGCCTAAAAAATACCTAAATCAAACATTGGCATGTTTTAGATGTTATCAGGGATTATAGTGAAACGTATGAGAGAAGAAATTTGAAGAATAATAATAATATTGGCACAAACACTGCAGAAACAACACACTAGAATCAATTAAGATAAGCAACATAAAACATCTTCAAACAACAACAAAAAGAATAGCTAAGAACGAACAACAACTGGTCCAATGCCCTTAAAAACGCTGTCAGTCGTGCAACCGGAAAGTGCGCGAAGTTGTCACGCACAAACGCACACACGTATGGATGTCCAAGCAAATCTTAAGCAGGCTCTACAAAAATACAACACCAACAACAGCAACGATAAGAAATATTCTTTGAGTAAACATATTTATGGTGAATGCATTCTTGTTTATTTCTTTTTTGCATTAAAGTTTTGTTTTGATTTCTCATCATATCTTCATTTACTCATTGTTTTTGTTGGTTTGTGCTTTTATTTTGTTTTGAATTTCAGTAAAACTTTTGTTGATTGGCTTTTTTTTTGTTTTGTATATCTTTTTTTTTATTATTTCCTTGTTTAATTTTTTTCTTGTATTTCTGGGCTGTAGAACATTTTACATTTCGTACATTTCTTGGTTTCGCCCAAGTTGTATAAATAGCCGTCGCCTGTCCACAGTTAGAATCAGTTTTATTCTTTCGCGTGTGCGTTGCTGTCGTCGCATTTTTACGTTGCCATCGGACAGTCTTTTGAATTTTTAAATCGCTTCATTTTCTTTTTGTAAGTTTTAGGTGTGTGAGTGGATGTGTGCTAAAGAGAACAGTTGAAAAACTTTAGAATAAACAGTTGTGAGTAGCATAGCAAATGGACTAAAACAGACATTCTTCGTTGTAAGAGTCGCAAAGCGTTTAAATAATAAGTGTATTTGTGTGATTCAACAAGAGAAAGGATTATTATAATTTTTCTTTTACAATTTACACACTTTTTACCCTTTATATTAAAAATAGATTGTAAAATTAATTCGATTTATTTAGTATAAAAACAAGAATATCAGAAATCGAAACCGAAAATCATATAAAATAGGTTTTTTATCGTTGTAATTGCGTCTTAATAATAGCTGGCTTTGTTGGGATTTCCTTCGCTTCACAGCTGATAATTAAAGGAAGTAGAAATGCGCATCTTCGCTAAACAAATTCTGAAATTCTACATAAATTTCATATTAAATTTGCACAAATTATGTAGGTAAAAATACTTGGTACAAATCAGCTTTCACTTGTCCAATTGACTATCACATGAATTGCTATAAGAAATGTAAAAATCAAATCTCTCCAGAAAACTCTCTTTTCATTTGCACCGAAAAGTTCGTTTCTTAAGTCTATTGTTGAAATGAAACATCAAAAAAATTCGTTTAAAAAATATCTTAAATGCAATTCCTTTTACTTATTTGTTACTTATCGATGTTAATTTTGCATTATTTTCATAAATAATTATATACAGCGGCGTTGCTGGACAATGATCAGTTTTCATCTCCATTTTCACTTGTTTGATGCAGTGCATCTTTTTTCATATCGAAATGAGTAAGAAAATTAAATATTATTAATTAGACATCTTCCTGATCTCTTCTTGATGTGTTCCCTTCTTTATATTTTTTAATATGTTTTATTATAAATAATTTAAGTTCAGCTTTTTATTAATGTTTGAATTTTTATTATTTTTAATTAAAATGAAGTGAATTGAAATTAAAATTAAATTAATGTATAAAAAGATAATTTGAAAGTATTTAAAACTACAGAAAATTTAATAAATATTGAAATTTTACATTTTCTTAATTGAAACAAAGACAAAAATTGAATACGCTTTAGAAATATTTTAATGCATTATTAATTAGTTTTATTATATAAAAGATTTCTATGAATTAATAACGATTTATTTATTTATTGATTTACTTATATAATAAATTTTATCAAGACTTTGTAAATACACAAAATTACGATTTGATTTAAATAGATTTTTATTAAATTTAATTTATTAATTATTATTTATTTAATTTATAATTAAAGAGAATTTTACAATCTAGGATGAACTTAAATGTAGCACACTTGAAAGGATTTCATAAAATAACGTTTTCGGCATTCAAAATCTTTAAAAAATAAGTAATAATAATTAAGTAAATTAATTATTATTATTAATTAAGTAAATTAAAAAAAAAGTAAAATATTAAATAATTAAAAATTCAACATTATTTGCACGGTATTCCACAATCAATGAAAAGTGCGAAATGTAGTTATAAATTAGGAGCCTTTTAGCTAATTGAAATACGAATCGAAGTCGTCTGAAGTATGAAAGTTTGGAAAGTCTAACGGATAAACGCGAATCTCTCAGCGTTTACCTTCGAGTCACTCTTCTTCGAGTATCTCTTCTCATCTCTTCACATCTCATCCTGACTCACGGCGTTCACATCGAATTAGAATAGCGTGAAAAGTCGCAGCCGAGTGTGAAAGGGACGTGGGTTTGAAGTCTTAATGAAACCTAGAATGAGAAGAAACGTGAATAAAATTATTGATAAATAAATCAATAATTTCGGCTGTCAAATAAAATAAGAAAAGAAAAATAGATCTGTTATTTAATGATCATTGATGATTGCAAATTTATTCGTTTCTTTCGCTGCGTAATTTATAGAAAAGAGCTGCTCCAATTTTAAGTGTCCATTCAGAACAAAAAAAT
Source organism: Thecophora atra (assembly GCA_937620795.1). Lineage (NCBI taxonomy): Eukaryota > Metazoa > Arthropoda > Insecta > Diptera > Conopidae > Thecophora > Thecophora atra. The sequence continues at coordinate 87,569,393 of OW569398.1, forward strand.
AAAAAACATTCGAATTTGAAAAGAGGGAGAGAAATAAAAGAAGAACGTGTTAGCAATTTAATGATTTATCCCAAAAAACACTCTAAAAACACACTCCTAAAGTTCGGAGAAATTAGAAGAATTAGGATTATATTCAATTAAAATTAAAATACTTAAATGCCTTTAAATCAGAAAATATTGCATAAATCTATGAATAAAAGTTATAGTTATACATATGTGAATAAAACTTGGAATATATTTAATTAATTACAGATTATTTAATAATATGATTTTATGTATAAGTAAGAAATGCTTATGAGTGTTTTTTCCTAAATATCAGTCAATAAGGCTCCAATAATCGGGGTTCACCTGTGCATTGAGTATAATATAAATTATTTAAATATTAAAAGAAAATGTTGGTCACATAAATTTAGAATTGCAACAGGTTGAACTCAATTGGAATATTTCTACACAAGCCAAGGTTTTAGATTTTATTAAAATCAATATCTTCTTTCACTATCTTAACATCTTCCATTATAAATCAATTACTTTTTGGCACTGCGACCGGTTTCTGTTTCTGTGCAATAAACCTCAAATATATTATACAAAACATATTTATTTATATATGTACATATGGACTTTATTCGACTTTGCTTCCCTGTGGAAAAAAACGAGGCTCTTTCTACTCTACTCAACGCTACATGCATTTTAATTAAGCTGAAATTCTTTACGTATTTTTGTATTATAAAGCGTATTTGTGTTGTGTTCTTCGATAAAACGAAAGCCGGGAGAAAAATACAAATGGAAATACTTTTTTAAAACAAACTAAAAAATCAAATTAAGAAAATTTATTTATTGAAAAAGTTTATTATTGTAATTATTTCGAAATAAATCATATTTTCAGCTGGGAAATTAAATAATAATGAAGACTTTAAAAGAAATTCTGTCTTCGGTCGTGGTTCGTAAAATTACGCTTTAATAGGACTGAAAACTTACGCTAAAATATAACAATTAAAAGCATTCACATTTCATTTTTCCAAGTCCTTTGAATAATTTCGAGGACAATCGAAATAAGGACAACTGATTGATTGCTATCACAAAAAGAACATTGACTTTATCGCGACTTCAACAAATTTTTTTTGTTGAATTTTCCCATACAACAGACACATTTGTACTTGTCTCTGAATCTTCTGAGCGTTTTAATAACTTTAGCTTCCTAATTAGTCATCGAAAGCGAACAAACAGGGAACATTTGCATGCACAGCACGCATGATTTTTTGTTAAACGAGGAAACACTTGAAATAATTACAATCATGGAATTGTTTTGTTCAAATTGTATTTGTAAAAGTTACAAAAACTCAATGGCGTTTAACTTGTCGATCCGAATTAATGTCTTCCGACTTTGTACAATGCACGAAAAGAACAAACGGATTTTTATTTTAATGTATTTGCAGATTGTGACGTTGGGAGCTCATCAACGTTTATCACAGTAACACGGAACAGGCAACTGACTGACAAGGAAGACATCGACTTAGCCAAGGAAAGAAGCGAACAGTTGGAACACTTTCGAGGAAGATGGCAATCGATGGAGTAGCTGCAACAGCGGCTTGGCTGCTGGTGAGATTGTCCAAGATGTTTTCCAAAGAATTTCATGAATTTTTAATGAAACTTTCGTAGTTGCTCTGCTTCATTGTCGATGCTCACATCCGCGTCGAAGCTCCTGAAGTCCATTTCTCGCCGTTGGCAGGCAATCAGCAGAGTTTTGTCCGCTCCGACGTCGAAAGCATGCCGCTCGTGTCATCGGTGGCTCTGAGTCGCTTCAGTATGAGTCCATCGTTCGGCGACGCATTCCTGCCTCTGCGTAGCGCCGTCGAGAGTGTCCCTTCGTTGAGTTTACGAACTGCTGCAGTTCTGTCCGCGGAATCTTTCGGGCCACGTTCTTTTGTACGGGATTCGGTGGAATCGAGTCCACGTGACGAGGAAGCAGCCGAAACTGAATCGGAAAACTACAGCGAAGAGGTTTCGATAACAGCTGCAGCTGAAGAAGAAGAAGAAAATATATTTAACGGAGATGATGCTTGGATTCCTGAAAACCGATATGCAGCCTACGTGGATCCCTCGAGGGAGGTCGACGAGAGCGTGCCTCAGCAGTTCCGCTCAGACTCGCCGTATCAGGAGCTGCTACGAGCGGACGACGTTGAGCAGCTGGGAAAAGTCCAAGACGTAGAAGTAGTGCGGGCCAGAGTCGTTTCGGACTCCTCTTCCGCCGAGCAAGATGAGAACCTAACGCCCTATGGTGCTTTGGCGCAGTTGAAAGTTTCCAAAGGCCAGAAGGACCTCAACAATTCTCCGAAGGTGTTGTGCTATCTGACGAACTGGGCTTTCTATCGCAAGGCCGATGGGAAGTTTGTCCCGGAACAGCTCGACGGCAAACTGTGTACAACGCTGATCTACTCGTTCGCCTCGCTGGACCCCGACCATTTGAACATCAAGGAGTTCGACCCGTGGGTGGATATCGACAATGGCTACTATAAACGTACAGTGGACCGTGGAGTGCCAGTGCTGATTGCTATGGGCGGTTGGACGGACTCGACAGGCGACAAATACTCGCGGCTGGCAGGTGATGACATAAAGCGGAAAGTCTTTGCCGGGAATTTGGTGGGCTTCCTTCAGCGCAACGGCTTCGCTGGTTTGCATCTTGACTGGAACTACCCCAAGTGCTGGCAGAGTGACTGCTCGAAGGGACCCGACAGCGACAAACCGAATTTAACCAAACTGCTGCGTGAAGTTCGTGCTGCATTCGACCGAGCTGACAAGAAGCTGCAACTGGGGGTTGCTATATCCGGTTACAAGGAAGTCATTACCTCGGCATATGAGTTCGCCGAGTTATCGAAAGTTGTGGATTATCTGACAGTCATGTCTTATGACTATCACGGTGCATGGGAACACCAAACGGGTCATGTTAGTCCTTTGTATGGGCGCAGCGGCGACAACTATCCACAGTACAACACAGACTACGCCATGCAGTTGCTATTGAAACTGGGTGCTAGGAAAGAGAAAATCATAATGGGTATTCCCTTCTACGGGCAGTCGTTCACCCTCACACGTCCCAGCAACACTTTGGTAGGCGAAGGTGCTTCCAGCTCAGCTCCAGGTGAGCCAGGTGAATATACCAAGCAACCGGGCATGTTGGCCTACTATGAAATCTGCCAGCGCCTTCGCAAAAACAAGTGGCTGATGGGACGCGACTCCGAACGCAAGTCTGGTCCCTATGCTATGCTCAAGGATCAATGGGTTGGGTATGAAGATGCCGCCTCTGTAGAGGCCAAGGCACGCTACGTGGTCAATAATGGCCTTGGTGGGGTAGCAGCTTGGACCGTTGACTTAGATGACTTCCAGAATCGATGTTGCAGCGAAGCTTTTCCACTGCTGAGATCAATTAATCGTGCACTCGGACGTCTGGCTTCACCACCGCCATCACGATCACCAAATTGTAGTCGGCCACCTCAACCGGTTACTCCGAGTCCGCCTCAAATGACAACTGTTAGTAATGACGGTTCGTCCTCTGGTGGCGGATCGGCAAACCCAACACACGAACATACAACAGCGTGGCCCACATGGAATCCATCTACGACGACAACAACAAAAACAACTACGCAAAGCACGATGAAAACCACAGCAACAACTACACAGACGGTTTGGTGGTCTCCGCAGACGTCTACTTCAACGACTACTCGACGGCCAGTCGCCCAAACAAAGCCCACCGAAAGACCACAGCAGACCGAGCACACAACCATTCCATCGCCGGCAGTTGTTCGGCCCGTTGTGCAGACAAGCAACTGTGAACTTGGTAAATTTTATCGCGATCGGTATAACTGTAATGCCTACTATCAGTGCATTGCGGCTGGGGAATTACGACAACAATTCTGTCCCGGCGGCCTGCACTGGAACGATCTCAACCAAACTTGTGACTGGCCAAGTTCAGCAAAGTGTTCAGTTAAAAGCAAACCCACAACTTCTCAACCGCGACCAACTTCTAGGCCCAGTAAAACCACTACAAAACGATACAAAACAACTTCCATTACTACGAAGCGCCCGAAGAAAACCACTGCGAGGCCTGCCACAATTAAGCAGCCTTTGACAAGCACCACAACCAGGCAGCCGGTTGTCACACATCGTACAACGCGGAAGCCGTCTATTGCTCACAAGCCTAGTGCCAAGTGTAATGAAGGCGAGTATTACTCTCATCGTAACTGTGGACAATATTACATCTGCATTAATGGCGCTTTAGTGCCCAACTCGTGTGGCAGCAATTTGCACTGGGATGCTATACAGCAGCTGTGTGATTGGCCTGAGAATGTGAAATGCGTAACGACTAAGCGCTATTTGCGTATCATTCAACCCTCTCTACGTTATACAGAGTTCGAAGATAATCCAAATGATCCTTGCAATGGTGAAGAACGCGTTCCGTACCCAGGCGACTGTACAAAGTTTCTTTTTTGCTTGTGGAATCGGTTGCAGGCAGGCGACTGCGGGCCTGGCTTACATTTCAGCGCATCATCAGGCATCTGTGATTGGCCGGTGGCTGCAAATTGCGAAGAGTCAGGTGGAAGTGGGATTGAGTCTGGAAATGCGATTTCTCATTCAAAACCAACGGTGCAGACAAAACCAGCACCGACCACAAAGCCGCCGCCAGTATCACGGCCAACTTATCCAACAGACAAGCCTGTTTTGCAACCTCTGAACGGATACTATAAAGTCGTTTGCTACTTCACTAACTGGGCTTGGTATCGAAAGGGTTTGGGACGATACACACCCGACGACATTAACACCGATCTCTGCACTCACGTAGTCTACGGCTTTGCTGTGCTCGATTATTCTAATCTCGTGTTACGAACACACGATTCTTGGGCTGATATTGATAATAATTTCTACACGCGCGTCAGTGGCATTAAAAGCAAAGGGGTTAAAGTTAGCTTGGCCCTGGGAGGCTGGAATGACTCGCAAGGCGACAAGTACAGTCGTCTAGTTCGTGATCCGACGGCCCGAAGTCGCTTTATAAAGCACGCCATCGAATTTATAGAGAAGTACGGTTTCCAAGGACTAGACTTAGATTGGGAATATCCAGTGTGTTGGCAAACTGAGTGTAACAGGGGCATGCCGAATGAAAAACAAGCATTTACAGATTTCGTGCGTGAACTCTCGGAGGCATTTCAACCCAAAGAGCTGCTGCTGTCTACTGCGGTATCGCCAAGTAAAAAAATCATCGATCTTGGTTACGATGTACCTGAGATCTCTAAGTATTTCGATTGGATAGCAGTGATGACATACGATTTCCACGGCCAGTGGGATAAAAAGACTGGACATGTGGCTCCTTTATTTTATCATCCCGACGATGACTATGAATATTTCAATGCTGTAAGTTGAATTTTAAACACGATCTTTAAAGCATTGTAACACACACTTCTTTTCTACGCAGAATTTCTCTCTAAACTACTGGATTGAGAAGGGGGCTCCATCGCGTAAGATCGTCATGGGAATGCCGCTTTATGGTCAGTCTTTCACGCTCGAAAACAGTCAAAACAATGGTCTCAATGCTAAGGCCCCAGGACCCGGACAGGCAGGAGAGTATACGAGGGCTGCCGGCTTCTTGGCCTATTATGAGGTTAGAATCGTTACTGATTTGAATAGTTACCCGTATGTCTTACATTATCCGCTCTAGATATGTGATCGGGTCAGAAATCAAAATTGGGAAGTAGTGCAGGACGAACGGGGACGAATGGGCCCGTTTGCACGCAAAGGGAACCAATGGGTCTCGTTCGATGATCCTGCAATGATACGGAAAAAATCGCAATTAGTTCGCGCTTTAGATTTGGGTGGAGGCATGGTTTGGGCTCTGGACTTAGACGATTTTCGCAATCATTGCGGGGAAGGAGTTCATCCGTTACTGAGACAAATACATGATGTATTAAAGGATGCACCTCACGGACTTGAACAAACACGTAAGTATTTCTGAGTTACGAAATTAAACTTAAGCTGATCCTAATTATTTTGATATATTTTGCAGCTGGTCTCATACCCGTCAAACCCGAATCAGTTGAAGAACATAACACGTCGTCCGAACTGGAAAACCCAGCTGAAATCGAGATCGAACATGAACACGAAAGCGGTGAAAACCTTATTGATCCCAATGAAGATGTCGAGGAGGGCGACTTTGACCAGGAACTTCAGCAATTGGACAAACCTTCCATTGTTACAGACGACTTTAAGGTTATTTGCTATTTCACCAACTGGGCCTGGTATCGGCAGAACGGTGGCAAGTATTTACCGGAAGATATCGATACCGATCTGTGCACGCACGTCGTGTATGGTTTTGCCGTTCTCAACCGGGAGTCGCTTACAATACAACCTCACGACTCATGGGCTGACTTGGATAATAACTTTTATGAACGCGTCACAGTTTTACGGTCGAAAAATATCAAAGTCACGGTAGCAATTGGCGGATGGAATGACTCGGCCGGGGACAAATATGCACGTCTTGTACGGAGTGCGGAAGCTAGGGCGCGATTTGTCCGCAACGTGATGGAGTTCATTGAAAAGTACGGCTTCGATGGATTGGATTTAGATTGGGAATATCCAGTTTGTTGGCAAGTTGATTGTAATAAGGGATCGTCTGATGAAAGAGAAGGCTTTACTAATTTGGTGCGTGAATTGTCGCAAGCATTCAAACCACGGCAGCTTTTGTTGTCATCAGCGGTTTCCCCAAACAAGAAAGTTATAGACGCTGGCTACAACGTATCCGAGCTGACGAAATATTTCGACTGGATCGCTGTGATGACCTACGATTATCACGGACAGTGGGATAAGAAAACAGGCCACGTTGCACCCATGTACGACCACCCGGATGGCACCGATACTTTTAATGCTAACTTCTCCATCAATTACTGGCTACATCGTGGCGCTGATCGACGAAAAATCGTCATGGGGATGCCAATGTATGGTCAGTCGTTTACGTTGGCACAAGCTAGCGATCATGATCTCAATGCACCTACATATGGGGGCGGAGAGGCGGGGGAAGCTACGCGAGCACGTGGATTTCTGTCTTACTATGAGATCTGCTCGTACATACGCAACCGCGGCTGGAACGTTGTGAGAGATTCCCGTGGACGGATGGGACCTTATGCTTACTGGCGCGATCAGTGGGTGTCTTTCGATGATGCGCTCATGATAAGACACAAAAGTGAGTATGTGCGCGCCATGGGCTTGGGCGGTGCCATGATATGGGCCTTGGACTTGGACGACTTTAAGAATGAATGCGATTGCGAATCGTATCCTCTTTTAAAGACTATCAATCGCGTTCTGAGGAATTATCCAGCTGCTCAACCTAACTGCGACCTGGAGTTAGAGGATAAAACAATGAGTAATTGAAAGAAACAATATAAGTCTTAAGCAATATGATCTGTAACTTATTTTCACAGTTGCTACTGGACTGGGACCATCGCAAGGACACAAACCAAGGCCCACAGCGAACAAAAAACCATCGGCTGCTATCAAAGAACCTATTGTGCCCGTGGAAGCTACTGAGAAAATCGAGTGCAAGGGTCAAAATTATGCAGCACATAAGAGAGACTGCACCAAATACTATATCTGCCAGTATGGAGAATTTATTGAGCAGCGGTAAGTTTAGAGAGTCGCAAAGCTTCATAAACTGAAAGGATTTTTTTTCTTTCCCTTTGAATATTGATGAACTTTAGCTGTCCCGAAGGTCTTCATTGGAATGAGAATTACTGCGACTGGCCACAGAGCAGCAGATGTACTGTGCGTCATGAGCTCTCCACCAAACGCCCGTTAACACAAGGTCAGAAACCCAAGCCGACGGCACCGTCAATACCATCCAAGAAACCAACCAAAAAACCATTTAAACCGCCAAATAAGAAACCAATACCGAGTCCGAAACCTACCCCTCCAACGCCTCCATTGACCAGCGGTGATGAATACAAAGTTGTGTGCTATTTCACTAATTGGGCGTGGTATCGCCCAGGCCAAGGCAAATATGTACCCGAGGATATTGACGAAAATCTATGCACACATATCGTTTATGGGTTTGCAGTGCTCGATCCCAATGCGCTGGTTATTCGGCCGCATGATTCATGGGCCGATATCGACAACCACTTTTTCGAGCGCATTGTCGCCTACAAGACGAAGGGAACACGAGTAACAGTTGCTATTGGAGGTTGGAATGACTCGTTGGGCAGCAAGTATGCACGTCTGGTATTGGATCCACAGGCGCGTAGTCGATTTATAAAGAGTTGCCTAAACTTTATAGATAAATATGGTTTTGAAGGTTTGGACTTAGACTGGGAGTATCCGGTGTGTTGGCAAGTCGACTGCTCAAAGGGTTCCTCAGCCGAAAAGGAAGGCTTTGCTACTCTGGTCCGAGAGCTATCGACTGAGTTTTCCTCACGCCGTCTGCTGTTATCGGCAGCGGTTTCTCCTAGTAAAACCGTTATAGATGCTGGTTACGATGTACCTGTACTTGCGAAATACTTTGATTGGATTGGTGTGATGACTTACGACTTCCATGGACATTGGGACAAGCAGACAGGGCATGTGGCACCGCTGTACCACGTCGAAGGCGATTCAAATGAATATTTCAACGCAAATTTCTCCATTAACTACTGGATTGCAAAAGGCGCTCCGCCAAAGAAATTGGTGATGGGTATGCCATTGTACGGTCAGTCATTTTCCTTGGCTGACACAAAATCACGAGGCTTAAATAAGCGTACCATTGGCCCCGGAACGGCCGGCACTTACACCAGAGCTGCTGGCTTCCTAGCGTACTATGAAATCTGTGACAAAATTAGCAATGGTGGTTGGAATGTTGTGCGGGATCCGAAGGGTCGTATCGGTCCCTATGCTTACAATGGCAATCAGTGGGTGTCGTACGACGATGTCGCAGATATTCGACGGAAGTCGCAATTCGTGAGAAGTTTACGTTTGGGTGGTGGCATGGTGTGGGCTTTAGATTTGGATGATTTCAGGGGTCATTGTGGGTGCGGCAAGCACCCTCTGCTGCGCACATTAACTCAGGAACTGCGCGGCATTCCTGGCCAACGAGCTAACAATTGTACATGAGGACAAAAGAAATGGAAATATTTTCAAAGTGACAACATTTTAGATTTGAAATACGTATTTAAGATTCCGCCGATATAATTTTATTTTTTATATTGTTTTATTTCGAGACAAAATAGCAATACCAATATAAAATAAACCGAAAAATTATAACAGCTTTTTCAAAATTTTTTTTACCATAAAAAAAAGATTAAGTAAAGCTTAATTGTAATTTATTAAAAGAGAGCTATGAACATTTTTCATCTGATATAAATTATCGTGTCAATTTTCCTACAATTTGCGAGTCCCCCTGTTTCTTGGAAGAAATCCATGATTTCCAAAAGAAAAATCACGCTTGTTTTCCAAAAGTCAGCAAAATCAGCATTTTCAAAAGACAGTATAAATTTGTATGGTGTGGTGGTTCAACTGCTGGTGAAACAGAGTTTTTTTAGCTTTTTGGCGACTTTCAGGTGTGTTTCGCTTTGCGCCATCTACATGTCACAAATTTTGTATCATGCCAGTTCGTTTGTCAATGGAATTTTGACGAATTTCCATTGGAATTCCACACGATTCCAAAAACACGCAAATCACGCATTTACCTGGGCACTTTGGACAAAGGGAAGTTGCGTGATTCTGGAAGAATTTCTCCTTCTGGAAGAAATTGGAAATCCAATATAGAATGTATAGGCAACACTTCCCACTGTTCCCAGTGGGAATGGTTACAAACTGGGGCATTATTGCGCGATGTTTTTAATTACTAATATGAGTACGAGATTCTAATGCGTTCTGACTACGCAATACATATTGTTTTGCGTTTAATTCAAGAATATGTATTTTATGTTGCTATATTTTACAAGAAGCAATAACACCTAAAAGTTAACCATATGAAGAGTAGTACTTTCGGCTCAAGAATATGTAATTTATATTGATATATTTTACAATAAGCAATAACACCTAAAAGTGAAACGTAAGATGTGAAGAGTATTAGCCTAAACACATCGAAAAAGACGGCAGACAAAGACATCTGGAAGCTGGAAAAAATACATTGGTTCTTATGGGAGTTGAGAAAAAAGTTTCATTTTCCATTTTGCATTAATGTTTTGCATTAGGATTTGTTCTAATGCAGCTGCATGCAGGAACGATTTGTTCCCAAAAGGTATTTTATTTCCAACACTTCCATGGGAATTTAACAACTCTACTGAAATGAAACTAGAAATCTGATCATCAGTGCAATTGTAGTGGTTGCAGAGGATGGTGCGTGGTATTTGCGGCTACTATTCCTACAGAAAACATGAATTTCTGAATTGAATGAATGAATTTAAAATTTGAGATTGATTCTATTGCATGAATGGATCAATTATTATTATTTTCAAGTTATTTTCTTAAATTATTGCAGCACAAAATATTCATACTTGTGCTAAGAAAAATTGGAAAACAGATGACAGCTGATGCTGTGTCGTTTTCGATGTGTTTGCACTTTCCTGCATTTGTCTGCCGTCTTTTTCGATGTGTTCAGGCTATATTACTTTCGGCCATTTTCCACTGGAAGTGCATTGAAAACTCAACAACAATAGTTGTTTTGGTTTTAAACTGGGGCATTATTGCGAGATGTCTTTTAAATACTAATATAACTACGAGTTTGTAATGCGGTCTGACTACGCAATCCATATTGTTTTACGTTTAATTCAATAATATGTAATTTATATTGATATATTTTACAATAAGCAATAACACCTAAATGTTAAACATAAGATGTGAGAAGTAGTAGTTTCGGCCATTTTCCACTGGAAGTGCATTGAAAACTCAACTACAATAGTTGTTTTGGTTTTAAACTGGGGCATTATTGCGAGATGTCTTTTAAATACTAACATAACTACGAGTTTGTAATGCGGTCTGGCTACGCAATCCATATTGTTTTATGTTTAATTCAAGAATATGTATTTTATATTGATATATTTTACAATAAGCAATAACACCTAAAGGTGAAACGTAAGATGTGAAGAGTATTACTTTCGGCCATTTTCCACTGGAAGTGCATTGAAAACTCGACAACAATAGTTGTTTTGGTTTTAAACTGGGGCATTATTGCGAGATGTCTTTTAAATACTAACATAACTACGAGTTTGTAGTGCGGTCTGACTACGCAATCCATATTGTTTTACGTTTAATTCAAGAATATGTATTTTATATTGATATATTTTACAATAAGCAATAACACCTAAAAGTTAAACGTAAGATGTGAGGAGTAGTACTTTCGGCCATTTTCCACTGGAAGTGCATTGATAACTCAACAACAATAGATGTTTTGGTTTTAAACTGGGGCATTATTGCGAGATGTCTTTTAAATACTAACATAACTACGAGTTTGTAGTGCGGTCTGACTACGCAATCCATATTGTTTTACGTTTAATTCAAGAATATGTATTTTATATTGATATATTTTACAATAAGCAATAACACCTAAAAGTTAAACGTAAGTTGTGAGGAGTAGTACTTTCGGCCATTTTCCACTGGAAGTGCATTGAAAACTCGACAACAATAGTTGTTTTGGTTTTAAACTGGGGCATTATTGCGAGATGTCTTTTAAATACTAACATAACTACGAGTTTGTAGTGCGGTCTGACTACGCAATCCATATTGTTTTACGTTTAATTCAAGAATATGTATTTTATATTGATATATTTTACAATAAGCAATAACACCTAAAAGTTAAACGTAAGATGTGAGGAGTAGTACTTTCGGCCATTTTCCACTGGAAGTGCATTGATAACTCAACAACAATAGATGTTTTGGTTTTAAACTGGGGCATTATTGCGAGATGTCTTTTAAATACTAACATAACTACGAGTTTGTAGTGCGGTCTGACTACGCAATCCATATTGTTTTACGTTTAATTCAAGAATATGTATTTTATATTGATATATTTTACAATAAGCAATAACACCTAAAAGTTAAACGTAAGTTGTGAGGAGTAGTACTTTCGGCCATTTTCCACTGGAAGTGCATTGAAAACTCGACAACAATAGTTGTTTTGGTTTTAAACTGGGGCATTATTGCGAGATGTCTTTTAAATACTAACATAACTACGAGTTTGTAGTGCGGTCTGACTACGCAATCCATATTTTTTTACGTTTAATTCAAGAATATGTATTTTATATTGATATATTTTACAATAAGCAATAACACCTAAGAGTTAAACATAAGGTGTGAAGAGTAGTACTTTCGGCCATTTTCCACTGGAAGTGCATTGAAAACTCGACAACAATAGTTGTTTTGGTTTTAAACTGGGGCATTATTGCAAGATGGCTTTTAAATACTAATATAACTACGAGTTTGTAATGCGGTCTGACTACGCAATCCATATTGATTTACGTTTAATTCAAGAATATGTATTTTATATTGATATATTTTACAAGAAGCAATAACACCCAAAAGTTAAACATAAGATGTGAAGAGTAGTACTTTCGGCCATTTTCCACTGGAAGTGCATTGAAAACTCGACAACAATAGTTGTTTTGGTTTTAAACTGGGGCATTATTGCAAGATGGCTTTTAAATACTAATATAACTACGAGTTTGTAATGCGGTCTGACTACGCAATCCATATTGTTTTACGTTTAATTCAAGAATATGTATTTTATATTGATATATTTTACAAGAAGCAATAACACCCAAAAGTTAAACATAAGATGTGAAGAGTAGTACTTTCGGCCATTTTCCACTGGAAGTGCATTGAAAACTCGACAACAATAGTTGTTTTGGTTTTAAACTGGGGCATTATTGCGAGATGTCTTTTAAATACTAACATAACTACGAGTTTGTAGTGCGGTCTGACTACGCAATCCATATTTTTTTACGTTTAATTCAAGAATATGTATTTTATATTGATATATTTTACAATAAGCAATAACACCTAAAAGTTAAACATAAGATGTGAAGAGTAGTACTTTCGGCCATTTTCCACTGGAAGTGCATTGAAAAATCGACCACAATAGTTGTTTTGGTTTTAAACTGGGGCATTATTGCGAGATGTCTTTTAAATACTAATATAACTACGAGTTTGTAATGCGGTCTGACTACGCAATCCATATTGTTTTACGTTTAATTCAAGAACATGTATTTTATATTGATATATTTTACAAGAAGCAATAACATCTAAAAGTTAAACATAAGATGTGAAGAGTAGTACTTTCGGCCATTTTCCACTGGAAGTGCATTGAAAAATCGACCACAATAGTTGTTTTGGTTTTAAACTGGGGCATTATTGCGAGATGTCTTCTAAATACTAATATAACTACGAGTTTGTAATGCGGTCTGACTACGCAATCCATATTGTTTTACGTTTAATTCAAGAACATGTATTTTATATTGATATACTTTACAATAAGCAATAACACCTAAAAGTTAAACGTAAGTTGTGAGGAGTAGTACTTTCGGCCATTTTCCACTGGAAGTGCATTGAAAAATCGACAACAATAGTTGTTTTGGTTTTAAACTGGGGCATTATTGCGAGATGTCTTTTAAATACTAATATAACTACGAGTTTGTAATGCGGTATGCCTACGCAATCCATATTGTTTTACGTTTAATTCAAGAACATGTATTTTATATTGATATATTTTACAAGAAGCAATAACATCTAAAAGTTAAACATAAGATGTGAAGAGTAGTACTTTCGGCCATTTTCCACTGGAAGTGCATTGAAAAATCGACCACAATAGTTGTTTTGGTTTTAAACTGGGGCATTATTGCGAGATGTCTTTTAAATACTAACATAACTACGAGTTTGTAGTGCGGTCTGACTACGCAATCCATATTTTTTTACGTTTAATTCAAGAATATGTATTTTATATTGATATATTTTACAATAAGCAATAACACCTAAAAGTTAAACATAAGATGTGAAGAGTAGTACTTTCGGCCATTTTCCACTGGAAGTGCATTGAAAAATCGACAACAATAGTTGTTTTGGTTTTAAACTGGGGCATTATTGCGAGATGTCTTTTAAATACTAATATAACTACGAGTTTGTAATGCGGTCTGACTACGCAATCCATATTGTTTTACGCTTAATTCAAGAACATGTATTTTATATTGATATATTTTACAATAAGCAATAACACCTAAAAGGTAAACATAAGATGTGAAGAGTAGTACTTTCTACACTTTTCCAGTTTCCACTGGAAGCATATTAGCATATGAGCAATAAGAACAATAAGAATTTCAAGATATTATAAACAACAAGACTTGACGATTTCGATTTGCTTTTAGTGCACGATATTAGCAGTAACTTATAACAATAGTTTTAGAAAATGCATTCCTCACAATGCAGCACGGTCATCAGATTAGTGGGCACTTTATTTGAATTGAGCGGACAGCAACTACAACGCCAACAATTTCATGATATCGGAATGCTGGCGACCTTTCGATCAATATCAGCCAAAGGAGCAACTCTCCGCAAAAATGTGCATCGACGAGAACACTCATTAATATTTTTCCCATCTAAACAAATTGGATCTGCATTTACTCCCCTCACCGCTTTCACATCAAGTTATTCCAAGTTCACCGCAGCCCTTGACCAACCTGTTATTGGTTCGCATCAGCCATTGTGCGAAGAGCGGGCTCACGACTTGATAGCCAACTTAAAGGACTCTGAACGCGCTGCGATTAAAGTAGCTTTGGAGAAATATGAGGCTGTGTTGGAGAGGGAAGGCTACGAGGGTGAGTGTGCTCCAGTGTGGCTCTTCTGAATGTTCTAGCTATGTCGTCGTAGTTGGTGTTGCATGAATAGCTACTTCACATAAGTACGCATAGCTTAGTTATGGTTTTTTTTTTTAAAAAATTTGATTTCATAATGTGTAGTTTTCTCCGACAAATTTAAAATAATACAATTTACAATTTAAATATTGTCGAAATTAAACAAATGATTGCTTGTTTTTGTAAATGTTGTATTTACAATTTCCATTTTTAAAACTTATCTTGAATTGTTCAAAATCTCCATACTCTGAGGTCTCCTATGACATAAATCTTAATAAACTACGAATACATATGTATGTATGTATGTGCATATAAATACTGAACTTTCTACCAAATTCATGCTGAAAAATTCATATTTATCGGAATTTGTGTTTATATGCATCCATCAATGATAGTTGTTAAATTAAATCAATAAAGTCTGTGGTGAGATGCGTATGAGCGCAAATATTTATGTACGTATGTATGTTTGTGGGTTTAAAAACCTCCAACGCACAGCAATCCAACAATTGTTGCTTCAAACACGCTTTCTAAACAAGAAACGAATAAGCTTACATACAAACAAACAGGCATACAAATACTGCGCAACAAACGCAATGAAATTCTGCATACATAATTATTTGAAAGAGCCAAAAATTCAATGAGATGATTTAATATTTATTTAAAGGAATTTCAATGACATAAGCTTTAGTATTTAAATGAAATGAATTAATAGTTATGTCATTCCGATGGATTGGATGTTATTTGAAAGAGTATTTAAATCCATTTTAAATTCTTAAATCGGAGATTTTTCTATCTACGTTTTGATGATGATAAACAATGGTCATTATTTCTATCATTCTTAGGTGATGACTTCGTTTTTACGACGCCATACGTCTTTCATTAATATTCTCTTTCTGCACTTTGAATAGAAACCGAAATCGTTTATACATTGAATCATTATATTTTTATTAAAGTTTTTAAATTGTTGTTCACACATCTGCTTCTGTTGTTGCTTGACTACAGCTTCCGTTTACGCTGTTTTTCTGGTCAGAATATTCAAAATATTTTGTTGTTAAGGAAATTTTGCTTCCTTAAAAGCAAACAAAGACAAACAAAGTCGTTCGAACCAGATGAACCTTTAGGTATGCAGATCAAATCGTTTAAAGCTGTTAATTGTTCAACACGGAGTCGTAATATCTGAGTTCTACTCTACATCTGTGATGAAGAATAATGCTAAATAATAATCTATACTTAATTCTTGAACTGTAACAAGCTTCTCTCAACTTCTATATACATATTTTTCTTTTAATTTTTCTAGTTTCAGTTTGAGTTAAAATTATTTCTCCCGACTTCTTCTATTTTTATGTTGCACGAATGAACGCACGCACACACATACATTCGAATCCCACACATACCACTTTTATCAGGAAAATTAGCAGCGACGCGATGGCGCTCACGCTTCGGACGTCCCTCGAAGATGCCAGCGTTGGGCGAGGTGGATCCAACGGGCTCGTTTTGTGCCTTCCCCGATGATTGGTTAAAGAAAAAAGCGGGTAATTTTAAACATCTCTCTACGATATTATTTCTAGCATGATTATACAAGGATATCTCTTTGCTTATTTTTTTATGTGTTAATTGTTGTTTTATATTTTTTCACACCATCATCAACGCATTTCTGATACTAATTTTTTTCATTTAGCTGAAAAAGCCAAACCACCAACCAGCTCGGAATTGTTACGCAGTAAGTAAAGCAACGCTTTCATTGCAATAACATTGTTAAAACTTCGGAGTTTGATTCTTACCCTTCCATTAATTTTCAGCCTTCTTCGTCAATGCGGTGCCGTTCGTAGCATTTGGATTCCTGGATAATTTTACAATGATAATCGCTGTAAGTTTACGTTTTTCATATTAAACTTCACCCTTTGCTAATATAATAATTTATTATTGTATTTCACTGTTTAAATTAATAAATAAATATAAAACTTCAACACAAATTTATAATCTTTAATGATAAATATAAGTAATTGTGCATGAAGGCTCTTCTTTTTAAACTGTTTCAAATCCTGTCTTTTTTGCCTATTTCTGCAGAGTGAATGATTAAATTCTGCATTTAATTTCTAATTGGATCTTATTTCAGGGCGATTACATTGAGAATGTTTTCGGCATGTTTATGTGCATATCGACAATGGCTGCTGCGGGTCTGGGCAACACCATCAGCGACATCCTTGGCATTGGCTCCGCCTTCTACGTAGAGAGGGCCTGCGAATTTTTGGGCCTGCGACCGCCGGACCTCACGCCAATTCAAATGGAAATGAAATCATGTCGTCGTGCTGCGAATCTGGTTGGTCCATCAAAACCAATTGATTCAGATGAATCAATTACTTTCCTTTGTAATTGATGAAATTTCATGTCATTTATTTATAGGGTCGCATCATTGGTATAACAGTCGGCTGTCTCATCGGAATGTTCCCGCTGCTTTTTATGGAAAAGAAATCCGTCGCTGCAGAGGCTGGCGAAGAGACCGAAAAGCAGTCAGAATCTCTTAAGAAGCCATAGAAAACTAGTGAAACACAATATGACCCGTTTTTGAATTTACGAACAATATTTTTTTTCGTTTTAACATAAATTTTTGACTTAATACAAAAAAAAAAGAAACGTACGTAGATGAACGAATTTAATTCTAGATGTGAATAATGTTAACTGCTTCTTTAACTGCTTGAATCGACGATTTATTATTTATGATTCTGTTTATGTAAATGTATTTGTTTGAATAGTTTCTAGCTTAAACTTCCGAGAACTATAGTTTAGGCAAAAATTTGGCGGAAGCAATCTATATTTTTCCCCCAAAAATATATTTCTATATGTTTGTATTATGTTAATGCGCAATAATTTTTTCTGTTTGTATAATTTACAAGTAAAACTAACATCGTACAAAAAGTTAACAATCACAATTAATTTAACTTTTTCACATCTTTTTAATAGCATGTACACTGTTATTACTTTTCTATTTGTATTTGTATTTTATTAACATTTATTTAAATAAACAATTGTTATCTTTTATAGTACTGCAATTCTAAAGTTACCTAACCTGTCACTCACGTACGTACCTGATCCTCCCCTCACGTACGGTACCTTCTTGTAACAAGCTTACTTTAATCATTAGTTTCTAGGGCGTAAGCTGAATATATACTGTACTCTAGGCTAAACTAAACTTTTCTGTAATAGCCACATTAGGTTAGGATTAAAAACTGCGATCACAAAACTCAATTTATACCAAAGTTCAAAAAAGCTATATTAACTGCCCAAATACTTTTTTATTGATTAAAATATTTTATTAATATTTTGCGCACCTTTTCTAATTGCTTTTTTTTTTGTTTTAATACAAGAAACCTTCGATGCGTCGCTTTCTGTGCTTTCTGATCGCCTGGTATAAATATTCGTATTCTTTCCCAAAGTGAATTTGCATAAAATGTAACTTGTTGCTTTAGTATAAAAAAATGAAAAAGAGTCCAAATTGAAAACAGCAATATTTGTAATAAACTATATTGAGAACATAAAATAAATGAGAAACTCACATGAGTACTCAAGTAGCAAATATTATAAATGTTGTAGCAAATTTGTTAGTAGTAAAAATTCAGATTAAATAGGTCAAGAATATGTGAAAATATTTTATTATTTTTCAAGGTCTGTTATGCAATAATATTATTACTAAAAATGGATTAATAAACTGAGAAAGCATACATTTCAACAGTATCCATATTGACAGGAAATGAAACTGAGAAAATTAGCTTTATTCTGATATTAGAAAACATATATATGTATGCACTTGAATTTAGTTGTAGAATTTTGTTCAGTAAATTCGTGGAGATAAATTGCTCCTAATTAATTTTGATCAGCACATCTTTTAAATAAATGGCAGCGTTGAAAATATCACTCCCACACGCTTTGTATATAATGAATATTTGAAGGGCGATAAAGGCGGTATATGCATGATTAACTTTTCGGCCACACCAGCGACGAATCCGTTGTATGAGATGCTCTCGTATGTGCTTCAACTGGAGACGTTGTGCGTAAATAAAGGCCACTATCAACATAAGTTTCTGTACAATGATTGTCAAAGCTTCGAGTAAAATGAAATTCTGAAGATTCCCATCACTGTATTCCTCCTTCAGCGATAACCAATTCCTGTGCGGATCACTTCCACCCTTCCAAGCCATTTCATCAATTGCATTAATCCAAACGCTGTAAGTGCCGGCGACAAATTCATTCCTACGGTTGAGTACTTCCTCCATTAAGGCCTCCTCTCGGTATTGCCTGTCCAGCTTCATAAGTTCCTCCTCTGCGTATGTTATGTTCAGTTCTAGATTTACACTAGTTGCCAAGGGCTGGGAGGCTGTATTATGTTGTTTTAGTCGTTCCGTTCGCAAGCCTATTTCCTGTTTAGCCGTTTTCTTGAGGACGTCGCTATTTCCAACGGTCGCGTTCTGCTTGAATGACGTAATCGGTAGTTGGCTGGCTAGATAGAATGCGCCAGCGATAGTCAACACAGCAGCGGTGTAGCTTAGAGCCATTACAGTAATATTATGCAATAGAAATTTCACCAATGTAAAGGAGGGCAGCATCTGAACAAGTTCTGTGTACGTCAACCAACCACGCCGCAGTCCTTCGCGTTTAGCCAGAATTAGTTCAACATCTGCCAATTTGCTGAAGAACTGTTCACTTGATATGTATATATTCCAGTCCTACAATGGATTGTTCCTTTCAGCGCAATGAGAACAATTTGCCAAAGATAGGCTCACTTACCATTGCGTTTAGAAATTCTCTCTCCAATTCTTTTATTCTTTCTTCAGTCATGTTGCCGTCTTCAGCCCAATCGCTTAAATAAACTTCCTCATCAAAGCGTGCATAAAATTTAGTCGAAATCATCTGATAGAGTGAAAATGAATGAATGAATTTGCTACTTCAGCGTTTTTAAAAAATTTTTGGAAATATCTTACCATCGAGACAATAAAAAGTTCGTGTGGTGTAATTCGTCTAACATAACCCGGATCGGTAAGATTCAGGCGATCGAAATAAATGAGTGCCATTATCAGGGAACATGGTGTCGAGTGTATATTTCCTGCTGTTACCCTGCTCAATCGATGCAGCGAGTGTCCCTTGTGCGGTTCCGAGAAAAGATCTGATGCATATTCGGCTAAAGGGCGACTGACTTCCATCTCCTCTCCAACGGTATCGCCACCGAAGTAAAGCGACTTTCGTATTCTGTCAATGAATTCATCATGCTGCAAAAAGAAACATGTTGCAGAAAATTACCAATGCTGAGCACATTTCTGGCCATCTTTTTCGTAATTGGACCCAATCTCACTTTTTGCGTTGCGCCCTTTATGACGCATTTATTGCGACCGAACGTCATTGTTTCTTGTATTTTCCAAATCAGTGCAACTATACTTTTCCCAGTTATTTTATATGACTATAAAAATAATATTTCTATATCAAATTTTTTTGCAAACTATTTTAACTGAGAATTTGGGTTACTAAGTTAGCTACGATTTTTAGGGTGGTTTTTCATTGTTGCTGTTTTTAGGACAGAAATTTGTTTGGATTTTTCAAAAATTATTAAAATATGACACCGGAAGATAAGTTTTCTTATAACATTTTCAAGAGAAAATTGAAGTCTCTTCTTCCTAATTAATTTAAAAACATCTATGTATTAATTCATTATAAGTGTTTTTTTTATAAAACTAAAAATATCTGTGCAGAATTACCATATTTTAAATAAACTATATATAAACGAATTCAGGAGAAACATTGAAATTGATGAAATTGGAAATGAAATAACAGTAGCAAAAGTATTGCCTTCTTTTGATCATTCATACGTAAGTGCATGCACATGTTTGTAAGGATATTTTATATTAATTCAAAATAAAATTGATTATTGGCGTTATCATGTGGGCCATTTTCCTTCAGAAAATTCTAACAAGTCTTTTCGAGATATGAGTCAACTTTTTATCATGTGGTTGACATTATAGTATTTTATATAGCTGTGTTTCTATATTAGGTGTGTTTCTGTTGTCGCGGGTATGGGCTTATTGTCACGTCGACATAAGAAACGGTTATCGTCGCTAAATAAGATTTCATTTCATATAATCTCAAACTTGGCACCATTGTCTGACAGTTCTCTAATTTAAAAATGAATGCATAGAAATTATACTTTTTGGCGAAAAAGTTGGCAATAATTAGTCATGCAGTGTTTGGAAAAATTAGCGTTGAGCAAAAGATATTATATGAATAATTCTTATTTATCTATGTATTTAATAAATGTCCATGTGTTCTGCTAAGGTGGAGTTCCTTTCTGAAAATCGTGTAAATCATGTAAATAATTTAAATATGTTTATAAATTTAATAGAAAGTAGTTCTGTAAAATCCACTTCTGCATCAGAAGAATTTTTCAATGAACAACCCAACCCTGCAAAAACGCTTTCGGTTATGTTACTGGTTATTTCACACACACGCGTACCCGACGGCTCGGTTATAGTTTCTGTTATTTTTAATAGGGCCTTTGGAAAAATGTACCCAAGACGTGATGTGTATGTGTGATCGTCTATTTCACTCTCTCTCAAATTCGGCTCCATAAGTACAGAAGTATATCGCACTCTTTCGCACTTACACATACTTTGGTACTGCTACCGGTGAAATCACTGGTAGTAATACCAAATTGATTGGTTACTGGTGCTGGTAAAATAACCAATGTTGTCACGGGTAGTGAGGCCAAACAGTTCGGTTACTGGTGCTAGTAAAATAACCAATGTTGTCACAATGTAAACTTGTTACTATATCTTTTCAAGGGAATGGTGTACAGATGCATAAAATATATCATTATAGAGGTATTTTTGAGATCTATCTTTCAAGTGCAAATTTTTTTTTGGTTCTGCGACTATTTTCTGAGATAATTTAGTAAAAAAAAATGTCAGAGGTTGTCTTAAAAAGATATAAATTTTTAAAAATATTACGTAATGATGTCATAAGTTAGCATCATCCCTTGAATGCCTACAGTCTCCCCTTTCCAATGATATATAACATGCTAGGGTTATCTCTTACGATTCGGACGATATTCATCGAAATGTTCAAAATTAGTGTTAAGTGCTCAAACTGTGTAGTGTCCATATCTGTACACTTATTGCTTATTATGAAAAATGTTTCTATATTCGATGCGACGATTTTTTAAATAAAGAAATATGGTGAAAGTACTTATTATGGTAAATCGTTATATTTTAAAACGCATGTGGCGCTTTTTTCAATAATAAAATATTTTTATGAAAAATGCAATCTCTTATTATGATAAATCAATTTATGTATTTTCCTACGAAACAATGCTCGATTTTAATCATGTGTGTAAGTCTTCTGTTACAATTTAAAATGAACAATTTTTTCATTTGGCGCTTTTCAACTGCAACACATTCACAAAACCTGTTACACTTTTACAAAAACTGTTACAATTTAAAATCAAAAATTATTAAAAAAAATCGCGCGATTTTTCTCACTTTAGGATGTGATGCCCGGGGGGAACACAACTCCACTGCGGAAACTGGCCGAGCTCCTAAACACTTGATTTGACCTTCAAACAACCCCTACATGACCTCGAAACGCCCCATATTCAAAAGGACGGCCACGCCCATCAAAAACCCCCAATTTCAAAGAAAAAAGTAAAAAATAACGGTACAAGAAAACATCAAAAAATAGGCAAAATCCCGTAAAGCGCATTTGCTCCAAAGTTAATATTAAATCACGGATTAACTGAATTCAATACGAATAAAAATAAAAAGCTATAATATTGTATTGTTGCAGTTTTTTAAGTGTAAAAGTTTATTTAATTGTGAATATAAAAATTAAGGGATGCAGAATTGGATTGTATGACACATATTTCCATCTACATTTATACTTTCTATCATTTCTGCAGAGCTTTTTCCAGAAGAGATAATTTTTTCTCCGCGTATTCCTTTTCCGCAGCGAATTTTTCTTGCAGCATAGTCTTTATGGAAGCAAAGAATTCCTTTTGATATTGCAGTTGCAGATGCTTTAATCGTAACTTTTCAGTAAAGTACTGCTCTTGGTTGGTTTTGCTGACACGGCATGGTATTTGAGATACTGCATCATTGGAAGTGCTTGGAGTGGCCTCTACAGATGGCGATGACGGCTCTTCCTTCTCTATAAATTTAATTATTGGTTAGTATTTTTCTTATGTAATTTTTGTTAAAATAACCTAAGTACTCCGGCAAGAAGTGTCTATTTTCACACAAAGGACCTGCCGCATGCACGCCTAGGTCAAGTGTGTTCCCGTGCGAAATAGTGGGCTGCTTGACAAAAATTTCGTCCAGTTGGTCCACGTATGATGTCACCAATCTTCCGCTGTTATTTTTTGCCGCTTTATATGATTGCAAAAGAGTCCTCATCTTTCCCTCTAGGGTTATAGCGGTAATTCCGTCTTCCTGTGTCAACACCAATTCAATTATACCAAAAAATCTTAATTATTATAACTCACGTCAAAGCCCTGAAACACCATGTCTTTTAAAAGATTTTCAAAAGCCTTTTTCTTTTTGTGTGCATGGTTAAATTCGGCGGCTCTGGTCGCATAGCATTTTAAAAACAGCAGCGTTTCTTTCCTCGTCCAACTTTTCCTCTTACTATAAGTAAAAATATGTGTATAGTATTGCGTATATTATTGTATATTATATTATTGATATTAAAAAACATAACACAAAAATTACTCAAACGTACGTCTTCCCCATTTCTTTCACTTTTGCAATTAGAGATGGTAGTTTCTTCGATAATTTACAAAAGAAATACTTGGTAACACTTTATTTTATCACAGCTTAAAAAAATATGATAAAAGCAAGTACTTATTATGGTAAATCGTTATATTTTAAAACGCCTGTTAATCACTTATTATGATAAATGAATTTATTTTCCTACGAAACAACGCTCGATTTTAATCATGTGTGTAAGTCTTCTGTTACAATTTAAAATGAAAAATTTTTTAGAAAAATCGTGCGATAGAACTTTTAATAGAGCCACCCACACACATAGTTAAAGGAGTTTTCTCTAAAAATTTTAACTCGTCGGATGGGAAGTTTACCTTAATATTCGAAATTAAGGGCGTTTCTGTTCCAGGTTGACTCTGGAAGTCACCCCAAAGGGAATCCTGCTGGCTATCATTTTCGCCGACATTCAAAAAATGTAGAAAACTGGAAGAGTTACACTCGTCACCTTGAAAGTTTGGCAAGGGTTCGCAATTTCCATTTATTACTACATCAAGAAAATCGAAGCCCCAATGTTTTTGAAATAATCGGACGTTATTCTGTTAGTGTAATTAAAGTGCAAAAAGTTAAATAAAGAACACAGATTTTAGTGAAAGTGAACTAAAATGAGTTCAAATAAAAAGCTTCTTTACTTATTTACTATCATTCAGTTTTTATTTCAGTTTGAACAAGAATGATTTCACAACACAAAAATATTTTTTCCAATAGATAGATTTGCGAATCGCTGCAAATTGCAAAAAAGTGCTTAAAAACATAAAGATGCATAAAATACTGTTCTTAATACCGCGTTTACATAAAATGGTTTTTCCAGAAATTGGAAGTAAAACTTTTTAGGACCTAAAACCGCTCGTAAACTTTTTAAATACCATTGAAATTGTTGTTGCAATTCCAGCGCTAAACCGAAATGCTTTTGGGTTTTAGCTTCACATTTTAGTTTGCAACTCAGGTTCGAAGTTCGGAATTATAGGAACTTATGCTTCTCCTTGTCTAGTGCCAATTTGTTAGAAAGGGACAATTACAGGCGACAAACTATTAGCACATATGTCCACACACATGGTTAAAGCTCAACTACACCAAACAAAACAAAGCAATAACAAAACACCTATTTTGCTTGACCGGATTATGTATGGAAACACTTAGAAAGCTCATGAGTTTTCGAACAGCTTAATCGTATTAAATATTTTTATGTAAACAGGGTATAACAATTATGTTTTAGTGGTTGGGACTTTCGAAGAGAGGAAACACTTCATTAAAATAATATGATCGCATTTTGTATAAATTTAAATATCTAATATTTGAGGGGATGGATTGGCGAAACCGTGACTGTGCACTGTATGGGTGCCCACATATGATTCTGTGTATTCGTAGTTCAGATTTCTATTCCTATGCATTGCTTGGTTGGGCCTTAAACTTGTAAATTTGACAAAATTGGATCCCTGATCGCAAACGAAATGACATGGGTGTAAATTAATTTTTTGGAGCTATTGAATTGCTTCCAAAACATATTTTTTAAAATTTTCCCCCTTGCAGGAATTATGTAGCAGAAAATATGAGAAAGCTTGCTGCCACCGATCATCTCCAATGCCTTTCACCATTAATACCATAACAGAATTGGCAATATTTTAACTGCGATTTTCATCTCCAAAATCTTCTTATCCTACTATCTTATCCTCTTATTTATTATATTGCAAATGGACTTTGAGAGCCATTTCGTCGCACGAAATTAAGACAAATCTTTGTTCAGAAGTGAAACTGCGATTACGAAATTCTAAATTCAAATTATTCTAAAAAATAATTCACAAGCCAGGAGATTTGGACCAATCACATACATGGGTTTGAGGTAGCGGTAAGTTAAGGGGGACAGAAAATGAACGCTTAAGACAATAATTTTTAATTTTTCGTCATATCTACGAGCATTGGGGGGACGGGAAGTGTTAACTATACTATTTCTTACAATGATAGCTACGTTTGGTGCTAATCGCTGAATAGCAATATCCAGCACCTCATGCTCATCTTTGCTAGAAGTACCCTGAGATCCTGATTTTCTAATTTGACTTTTTTTAATTCTATCTCCTGCTCAGATATTATATTTTTGAATTTTTTAATCCCGAAAGCTTTCTCTTCCTAGGAGTATTCTCAGTTAAAAATTTACAAGTTTGGACTTCCGTATCCGTTAAAGCAAGTGAACTAGACCTAACTGAAGGGACGTGGTAATTGCTAGACAGTAAAGTTTTACTAAACTCGGAATTTTTACTCAAATTCAAATCTGGGAGAGCATCTCCTTTTAAGCGACTTCCTAAATACATGCTTGAGGAAATATATAGGTTGCATGAAAATAAATTTTTCTTAGTGGGGCCTATAATCACTAGCCTTCGAAGCCACTCTTTCCTCCTGCAAATAAAAAAAATTTAAAATCAATTTTAACGTACGCGTATTCAAACTGATTCTTTGTACAAAACTGATTCCAACTGCTGCGTTGAATTTCATATGAATGGTGGAGATCCCAGTACACTTTATTATTGTACTATTAAATGTAAAAAAAAAAACCACCTTCATTCTGTCTGTACCCAGTGTGGAAACCAACATAATTCCACAAATAATTTTTTGTTACATAAAAAGCCTTTGTTTTCTACGCACTATATACAAAAATTCAGTTTATACTATATTAAATAATTATATGTAAACATTTAAAAAAAGAAAACAAAAGTCTTTCAGCGTTAATGGCTGGCATATCAATAATGACTATTCAAATAAAAAAATTTTGGCATCTCGATCAGCTGTAAGAAAGTGTGGTAGATAAAAACAGTTGAATAAATTTGCAATTTTGATGAAAATGAATTTCAATTTTTGATGAAAATGAACTTCAATTTTTGATGAAAATGAACTTCAATTTTTGATGAAAATAAGCAATATTGAACAAATGCAAGACTTGAAAAATGTTCCTTGTGAGTTTACACACGCATTAGTTGCTTTACAAGGCGATACAAGACAGGAAAGCTCTCTCTCATTTCGTGAGCGACCTCAAAAAGATGTCCGTGCGCGAGCTCACATACACTGTATGTGATTCTTATAGCCTAAACACAGTTGGAGAGGCCGGAAAATAATGTAGCCGTAAAATAATGTAGCCTCGCCGCAAAAATTTTGTAGCAAGGACTGTTGGAAAATTTATTTTAAGGGCTTTGTTTATCGTAACGTCAACATAAATAATTATAAATATTATGTTTTTTATCTGTGAAAAACATGTATAAAACATAGTTTTAATGTTAATAAATATATTCTATCACATTTTACACAGCATTTCCTAATTTGCTTCATTATATTTCCTATAAATGCAGTCGGTAATCAAAACTTTTTTGTTAGCAGAATTGTATACATGAAACTGAATACAAATTGTTACAAAATAGTTGGAAATTATACGTTATTGGCCTAGTTGGGGCTCTAAAAACCTTTAGCACCTACGGTTGCACTGTTAAGAAATCGTACACATTGATTGATAAAAATGGTTGGTTCCCTCTTTAAAGACTACACCCAACACAAGTTTAACTTCATTCATTCATCCACGCGAATAGTTGTGGAAAATGCTTTCGGTCTTCTGAAGGGAAGATTTCGGAGACTTCTAAAATTCACCGAACATAGGGATTTGCGCGCTGTTACAAATTTAATTGTAGCTGTATGTGTTTTGCATAATATACGCATTCTAAAAGATGATTTGCATGAGGATGTTGAGCTGCCAGAAGAAGCAATTGATGTTACATCAGATAGTAGCTACGAAGCAGATCATCCAGGCCCAATTTTTCTCATTTTAACTACCATACAACTTCTGATGGCAGTGAATTTTCATTCAAAATTTCAAGAATGAACAAGAATAAAACAATTTAAATACATTAACAACAAAAAATAGTGCTACAGAATTTTAAATATTGCAGTGTTTTGAATTGAGTTGAATCACCCAAAATAAAATAAACTATTAAGCACATAATAGAAGATTACAAAATACATATGAACAGAAGATTCGGCCATTCCCTATTCCCGTAATGGACATTTACGCCTCCTCTTCCTCCAAAATTGAACTGCGAAAATTTTTTTTGGGACGTGGCCTTACTTTAGGATTTATTGGCGTTTTAAGGTCAAAACCCTTCAAATTTTGAATAGCTAAATCTTTTCAAGAAAATGGCATAACGTATATCATTACAAAGGTATTTTTGAGATCTATCTTTCAAGTGCAAGTGAGATAATTTAGTTTTAAAAAAAATTTCAGAGGTTATCTTAAAAATATTACGTAATGATGTCATAAGTTAGCATCATCCCTTGAATGCCTACAGTCTCCCCTTTCCAATGATATATAACATGCTAGGGTTATGTCTTACGATTCGGACGATATTCATCGAAATGTTCAAAATTAGTGTTGAATGCTCAAACTGTGTAGTGTCCATATCTGTACACTTATTGCTTATTATGAAAAATGTTTCTATATTCGATGCGACGATTTTTACTTCCTTGTATACGTACTAAATACAAGAAAGTATTGTAATCATGAAAAATTTCGATATTGAGATTTTGATGGTAACACACATTTTGACCATCGCGGAGTCCATTTTGACTAGTTTGGTCGTGACGTGTGTACGTATGTACGTATGTACGTCTGTACGTCTGTACGTCTGTACGTCTGTACGTCTGTACGTATGTACGTATCCTCAATAACTTAAAAACGGAGAATCGTAGAAACTTGAAATTTGGTATTTGAGATTCTTATAAGACCTAGTTGTGCACCTCCCTTTTTGGATGCAATCGGTTGCGCGAAAAGGACACTTCTCATATAGTTTTTTTCAAATTTCATACATTACTCAAAAACAAACACTCCTAGAAAGTATATTGGGCCTTACATAAGACACAATTTTGTAGCTCCAATTTTAATGATGGTTCGCACCAAAAGGACTCTTCGCCAAAGGAACACGAAGCATGCATTATCCGAATTACATAAATGATAATGATAAATGAATGTTATGCTGCTATATCTTTTACAAAAATTGGTTGTACCCTTACAGAACTAAACAGGGAAATCAAAATTACTACGATTGATAGTTAAAGCTGTGTGGAAACTAATTTGTACTTCCTTGTTTTTACTTACTACTATTTAAATTATTTAAATTAAGAGGAGCCTATGAAATTTTTTTCATTATGGAAGTAAACATATTTAAAATTTTTAAAACTTCAATTTTAAAATATAAATAAAATATATCAACCACTCTTGAAATAAAACCATACAATTGCCGTCATACAAGGAAGTTATGTGTTGCCCACATCAGATATTTTAAATAAAGAAATATGGTGAAAGTAAGTACTTACTATGGTAAATCGTTATATTTTAAAACGCATGTGGCGCTTTTTTCCAATAATAAAATATTTTTATGAAAAATGCAATCTCTTATTACGATAAATCAATTTATTTTTCTACGAAACAATGCTCGATTTTAATCATGTGTTTAAGTCTTCTGTTACAATTTAAAATGAATAGTTTTTTCATTTGGCGCTTTTCAACTTCACAAAACACATGGCGCAACACATTCACAAAACCTGTTACACTTTTACAAAAACTGTTACAATTTAAAATGAAAAATTTATAAAAAAAATCGTACGATTTTTGTTACTTTATGGTGTGTTGCCCGGGGGGGGGGGGGGATTGGGGCTGGCTTATCTTGCGGAGTGGGGGGGGGGCGAGGCCACACAACTCCACTGCGGAAACTGGCCGAGCTCCTTAGCACTTGATTCGACCTTCAAACGACCCCTACATGACCTCGGATCGCCCCATATTCCAAAATGACGGCCACGCCTCTCATAAAAACCCCCAATTTCAAAGAAAAAAAGTAAAAAATAACGGTACAAAAAAACATAAAAAATAGGCAAAATCCCATAAAGCGCATTTGCTCCAAAGTTAATATTAAATCACGGATTAACTGAATTCAATACGAATAAAAATAAAAAGCTATAATATTGTATTGTTGCAGTTTTTTAAGTGTAAAAGTTTATTTAATTGTGAATATAAAAATTAAGGGATGCAGAATTGGATTGTATGACACATATTTCCATCTACATTTATACTTTCTATCATTTCTGCAGAGCTTTTTCCAGAAGAGATAATTTTTTCTCCGCGTATTCCTTTTCCGCAGCGAATTTTTCTTGCAGCATAGTCTTTATGGAAGCAAAGAATTCCTTTTCATATTGCAGTTGCAGCTGTTTTAATCGTAACTTTTCAGTGAAGTACTGCTCTTGGCTGGTTTTGCTGACACTGCATGGTGTTTGAGATACTGCATCATTGGAAGTGCTTGGAGTGGCCTCTACAGATGGCGATGACGGCTCTTCCTTCTCTATAAATTTAATTATTGGTTAGTATTTTTCTTATGTAATTTTTGTTAAAATAACCTAAGTACTCCTGCAAGAAGTCTCTATTTTCACACAATGGACCTGCGGCATTCACGCCTAGGTCAAGTGTGTGCACGTGCGAAATAGTGGGCTGCTGGCCAAAAATTTCCTCCAGTTGTTCCATGTATGGTGTCACCGTTCTTCCGCTGTTATTTTTTGCCGCTTTATATGCTTGCAAAAGACTCCTCATCTTTCCCGCTAGGGTTGTGGCGGTAATTCCGTCTCCCTGTGTCAACACCAACTAAATTATAACAAAAAATGTTCATTATTACAACTCACGTCAAAGCCCTGAAGCACCATGTCTTTTAAAACATTTCCAAAAGCCTTTTTCTTTTTGCGTGCATGGCTAAATTCGGCGACTCTGGCCGCATAGCATTTTAAAAACAACAGCGTTTCCTTCCTCGACCAAGTTTTCCTCTTACTGTAAGAAAAAATATGTGTATAGTGTTGCGTATATTATTGTATATTATTTAAAAAACATAACACAAAAAGTACTCAAACGTACCTTTTCCCCATTTTTTTAATTTTTGCAATTAGAGATGGTAATTTCTTCGATAATTTACAAAAGAAATACTTGGTAACACTTTATTTTATCACAGCTTATATCGTTAGGCAGTTTTCACACCAATCAGACAAGAGACAGTTCTTCTTTATTTTTGACTCTTGTGGCATTTACATTGAGGAGACTAAAGTCTTAAAACTTTTTGCTACTTTAGTGGTGGTCAGTATTGCTATCGTGGCTTTGCTGCACATTACGAAATCAGCGGTCAATAAGCCATTTATTATCTATATACGACAAAATATATAACATACACAAAACTATAGTGAAATCTTTCCATCCAACTGCTCAGACATGCGCTTCTTTTGTATAAAGTAGTAAAACTTAGTCCTAATTTTATAAAAACGACCAAATTTCACTCCAAAGCGTTATACACTTTAAATGTATTGGTGCGGAAACGCTTTTGTTTCTTTTGTTGTAAACAGAACACCATTCGGAGAACTACAACTACTCGCACGAACTGTCAAAATTACACAGGCTCTTATGGGAATTGAGAAAAAAATCAACTGTAGGCGCTGCTCTCGTATGTCGGTACGAGAAAATTCAAATATTTGCTTACTCTCTTGTATTTAGTGCTAACGACTAACGACTGTCTTTTTTTGTGCTCTTCATGCACAAAATTTTACTCGAGAATCCGTAAATATTTGACAGTTTGTGCGTGTATTTGTTGTTCTCCAAATGTTGTTCTGTTTACAACATTTGTCTCACGAAATACCGTTAGGCAAAAATGAATCAAAGAGATAAATTCACCCGCTTGTTGTTCTTACCATTTTATTAGCAAAACAAGAACGAAATTTTGTCTCTTTGTGCCTTGTCTCATTGGTGTGATAATCGCCTTAACGGGTATAGTGTAGCCATTAATGTAAGCGGCTACCTCATTATTTTTCCATACAAAAGTGTTTGGTTGGGGAGAGAAAATGAGGGTAAGGTAAGATAAGGAAGAATTGTTGTACGGCAAATGTACTTACCGGTGGAGTTGACAGGTCGAGCGAGATGTGGTGATTGACCGGTGATTGGGGCGATGATGATCGTCGTGAGTAGATGGTTGACTTGAATTTTGATGTGGTTGATTGGCATTGTGATGAGGTTGATTGGTGTTGTGATGTTGTTAAGAGTTCGCTTGTTGTGGTTTCGTTGGTGTCCAAAAAGATGAGGTAAGCTGATTGTTGTTTGCGAGAAGGGTTTCTCGAGGTTCCTTAGGATGTCGGCAGTGGTAGGGTCTGAGTGGGGAGAGTGAAAATTATGAGTGTGCGGGAAGGGGTATCAATTTGGTGATTGGGCGGGTGATATGTCCTTTTTCGGTTTGGACGTCGGCGACGCGAGTTCGGGAGTCCACTGTAGTTTGTGATGTCGAAATGTTCCGCGAAGTCGAGACCAGTGGCAGCAAAGGGGCGTGAAATCTGGGTCCGCTCAGGGGGTAGAGCGGCCATAATTTGATAATTTAATTTTCTTTGCTTTTGGGATCCAGAATAGCGTTTTTAGCAATCGCAACATGAGAGAAAGGCCTCCATGCAAGGTGATGCCATGAATGAAGAGGATAAGAAGTCGGGAGCATTGGCAGTTGTAAGGGAGGATGACGGGATGACGCTCATCATATGGCAGCGATGGGCATGATGCTAAGTGCCCACCCACGCGAAGCAATCCATCTTCGGATAAAAATAGATTGAGCGAGAGGATTGAGCTCTTTGGTTTGAGGTTCATCTTTTTCTCGAGACAGCGGTATTCAGTCGCGAATTCAGTCGGGTATGGTCGTGAAATCGGAAGATGTACGCGATTACACGAAGCGCTCTGGGGAGCGAGGAGAACCGTTCCAGAGCGTCTTCGTACGGGGGTAAGAAAGCAAAACGCGCCTTGATAGGCTTGGCTTCTAAGTTAGTCTCGGCCGACTGATGAAGGTCAGAGTGAGGCCAATATCGCTCGTTCTTTTGAAGCCTATCCGGTCCGTGCCACCAGAGCTTGTTGTCGCACTGCTCGATCGAGAGCCAAGTTCGCTGGGTTTTGCTCGACTCGACCTGAAACCAATGGGTGGAATCCGCAATCTCGATGACTTTGGTGACACGGTTGGCCACGGATGTGATCCAAGTACATGAAGTCACTTAAGCCATGCTAGCACAATCGTCGAATCCATTCAGCAATACAATTTGTAGTGTGGCAGGTCGAGTTGTGGCAGCAGTGCGTTAAGCATGTCTGCCAGAAGGGCCGCGCTACAGAGTTCAAGACGCGGTATGTAAAGCGTTTTGATCGGGGCGACTCTGGTTTTTGGCGTAGAGTAGGAAGGTGTGAATATGAGTGGGTGCAAATGTGGGTACAGGTGCGCAGATGGCAGTTCTGAGGCGTCCGGCAGTGGATTGCGTCCAGCGGTGGATTTTCAGCATAGAGATCTGGTGATGTCATTGTACGAATTTAAGTCACCTTTGAAGCGTGTGGTGGTTAAGCGGTTCGTTCCAACCAGTACCATCCAGCCAGACTTGTTGCATTTCAATTTCAATTTATTCAGTTATAAAGTACCATAAGAACATAGTTCTTTTAATGTACAACGCAAAAATTAAATTCACAATAAAAAACATTGCTTATAAACTAATAAATGCTTATAGTTAAAACGAACAATAAGAGAGAGAGTGAGAGAGAGAGAGAGAGAGAGAGAGCGAGAGAGAGAAAAGAAAGATCAAAGCAAAATAAGGAAAAGGTATGATGGAAGTAGTATAAAGGAAATAAAGTAAATAAAGGAAATAAAGGAAATACTGGTCAAAAATACAGGTACCTACCGAGAGAAGTATTCCAAGATAGCATTCCTGAAACTTGTCTTGCAACTAATTTTTTTCAAATTCTGCGGCAAGGAATTCCAAATTCGCACAGCGTTAACAAAAAAGAATCTAGTAGAGTACAATGAATTAAATGTAGGTGTTAAGAGAAGAACGTATCTGTTCGACAGCCCAAACCGTAGTTTCTCATACAGATAACGAGGTGTTTTGCTATATATTAGTCTGTGCAGAAAGATACAATTTCTTGCTTCAAGGTAATGCATAATATCACAACCAAGAATACTTGCTCTAAACTGGGAAATACGGTCATATTTACGCAACCCGTGTACGTATTTAGTCGCATAATTAAATGCAGTCTGTAATTTTAATTGAGACCGAGAATCAAGTTTGCTGTAGACTACTTCAGAATAAGTAATGATAGGCATAATTAGTTGAATAACGAGTTTACGTTTAATTGCAGTGGGAATAAACTCTGTTGTTGTTCGTAGAGATCGGAGTATAAAATATATCCTGCCTACAACGTAATTTATGTGATCAGTGCACGTCAGACATGAGTTTATTTTATAACCGAGATTAACAACACAATCAACTAACTTCAGACTTCTTCCTCCTATTAAGATCTCAGGTATATTGTAATTTATTCTTTTCATGTTCTTGTTAATTGGTAGAACAGAGGATTTGGAAGTATTAAGCTGAAGATCATTTGAGCGAGCCCATGCATCGATTTTGGAAAGATCCGAATTTAATTGGAAGGCCAGATCATCAACAAAATCGGGATTACCTGAAATATATAGTTGTACATCATCAGCATACGCATGCAGAGTACAATAATCGCAAACAGAAAAAATATCATTTATGAATAGTGAGAACAGAAGCGGTCCAAGAACAGATCCTTGCGGAACACCACTCACTACAGATTTATAAGCAGACAATTTGTTACCACATCTAACTCTTTGCATGCGACCAGAGAGATAGTTATCTAGTAGTCGAACTGCAGCATGAGTAAAGCCATACACACATCTTAACTTCTGGCATAAAATTGCATGATTTACCGTGTCAAACGCTTTAGAAAAATCCAGCAAACACAGAAAAGTTAAGAAACCGCTATCAAAGTCAGGCCGAATATCCTCTAATATTTTCAAGATTGCTGTCGAGCAACTATGGCCAGAACGAAAGCCCGATTGATAAGGCGATGGCAAGTTATTCTCCTGTATATATTGAGAAATTTGACCGGCCATTAGTGCTTCCAAAACTTTAGATAACGATGACAAGATGCTTATTGGCCTAAAATCATTAGGATCACATGCTGCAGGTTTCTTGGCAATGGGGACAACTATTGCAGTTTTCCATTTAGATGGGAACGTGGATGAAGTTAAGCAAAAATTAAAAATATGGGTCAATGGCGTCAGAATGTAGTTAGCAATAAGTTTTAGAAACCTAATGTGCAACCCATCTTCACCCACAGCATCAGATTTAACCTTCATTAGACAAATGCCAACATCAACTGGCGACACTGCACTAAACTGAAAGTTATAAGTAAGACTCTGACTCATAGCATCATAAGTGCCACTACAATTAGAACCTAACATATTAGAAATAAAGTAATCATTTAGTACATCAGGGTCAATAGCACATTCACTGGTAGGCTTAGCGCCGATCCCTAACTTCTTTAGATTCCTCCAAAGCTTTTTAGGTGGGAGGGATGCGTTCAGTTTACCAGCAAAGTACTTAGCTTTGGATTGCCTTGTAATGCTGACTGCAGCATTTCTAGCTCGCCTATAACTCTCCCAAGTAACTGAAGAAGGATTCCGTTTCCACAAGCCGTGCAGCTTGTTACGACTATTAATTGCCTCCTGGACACACTTAGTGAACCAAGGGCAAGAAGAATTCGCAATAGTAACACTTTTCAGAGGAACATGCTTACAAAGGAGATTCTTTATGATTTCAGTAAACACGTCAAGTTTGTCATCAACTGTAGATTGAGGCAGATATCAGTCCAGAGAATAGACATTAGATCATATGAAAGCTCTGAGTAGCTGATAGCACTAAAATCGTAAAAAGAGTAATTATTAGAAGTCACAGTATGGGAGAGATTTATGTCCAATGTACAAAATATCAGATCATGATCGGACACAAAGTATATCTGATCAAACAATAACAGTATAGACTTATCTGAGACAAAAAAATAGTCAAGCAAACTTGGTTGATCTCCATCACAAAACCGAGTTGGCATACAGTCGTTAACTAAAGACAACCCGAAAGATGAAGCATGATCAAGTAGAGATTTCAC
Organism: Thecophora atra; assembly: GCA_937620795.1. NCBI lineage: Eukaryota > Metazoa > Arthropoda > Insecta > Diptera > Conopidae > Thecophora > Thecophora atra. Next base: position 87,605,065 of record OW569398.1, read on the forward strand.
TGTACTATCACTACGCAATAAGTTTACGTTAAAGTCACCACACAGCATGAAGAAAGTAAAATCAGTTGAAAGATCTGACAAATTTGAAAACAAGTCGTCAAGTAGATATGTCTTATTTGGATTATATACACAGGTCACACACAGAGCAAGCGAGCAATCATAAATGCCTATGCTTAAATATTCAACATCATCATTCTCAGACCTAATAACAACAGCAGACCTCAAGGTATTACGGCAGTAAATTGCCACACCTCCTCCTTTTTTATCTCGCCTATCATTTCTGAATAAATTATAATTTTTAATGCTATACACAGAATCATCTATATCTGCACGAAACCACGTTTCGGAAACACATATAATATCGATAGATGAATTCTCAAATACATGTCTAGCATAGTCTAGCTTACTGGTATTAAGGCTCCTGGCATTAAAATGCGCAACCTTAAACCCTTTGTAGCGCCCGCATAGAATATCCACCAGATTCTTTTCAATGCCACAGCCGTACGAATCGCGAGATAGGGAGCCAAGTTGACGCCAAAGATTACGGTGCGAAGTTCGAAATCTTGGATGTCTTCGGAAGAGGAGTTCCGGAAGACGATTCGCTTGTAGCGCGATTGTTCGGGGTGAACGAGGATTTGGCGGTACATTTTCTCAATGTGTACATTGAAGCGTATCTGTACAAACGGAAAACGAATTAAATGGGAATGTTAGATCCGACTGGAGTGGCGGCCCTGTGTAGAGGACGTCATTGAGGCTCACGCCGTTGGAGGTAGGACAAGAAGCATTAAGAACAACTTGCACCTTAGTGGAGCTGCTTTCCGGATTCATAACGCCATGATGAGGAAGTTAATAATTTTCAGGAAATGTTTCGGTCGGGATGACTTTGGATATGTGATTGAGTTCGGAAAATTCTCATATGACATAGTCCTAGATATTCTTGAAATCGGGGGTTTTCAAGAGGCGGAATTCTTGAGAGTAATTTCTCTCAGCGGGCGTGAGAGCATGTTTCTGCGAGACCTCCTCTATTTCCCCGAAGCGGGAGAGTTGCTGATCTATAGAGACCTCGTTAAAAAACGAGACTCTAGTGGTTACCACGGGATGTGTGGGTTTTCGGGGGATTGGACCGGTTATGATCCAACCGATAGTTACGTAGTTAGTTAGGTACTAACGATAGATGTCGATCTGATCGCTTTGGTAAAACTGTTCGTCACCCAATGCTAGATTAGGCATTGAATCGAAGAGGTTTCGATCAAGCGAATAGACTGGTAGACACTAAAGCCTTGGCTTTAATGCGTAGGTGTGGATCGTTGGGGGAGTCAAGTGTTAATTTACACTGGTTACTGACGTGAGCAGTGACCGTTTCAATCCCGCTGGCAACTTGCGCCTGAATGATTTTAGTGGAAAGATGCAAACGTTGCTGAACACGTTCAGATAGAAGAAAGTGGCTTCCGATCCAGGATCGATGATAGCACGAGCTGGATAAAGTTCGTCGCGATGACGAATATTTACCATGGCCGAAGCACTTGCTTCGGGCGCTAGGTGAAGCAAGTCAACACGTTTGTGGTGGGAAGCGTTCAGTGGACTGTTTTTAAGATTGAGGAGGAGTTGGTGTAGTTCGATAGGGCGCTTGAGGGTGCCGTGACGAGTTGCTCGTATGGTTGCTGTGGTGTGGTTGGGGTTAGAGCTGTTCATTTTTAGACTCAGTACAAGTCCAGTACCGATCCGACATACCCGTACTGTTACTTAAAACAATCAAGTTGTACTTGAGACTTGAAATTGTTACAGTACCAGTACATTATGCGGTACTTCAAAAGGAGTACAAATACTGTGGACTTAAAGGTAAAAGTACCAGTTCATTTCAACTACTTTTGCCCAGTCTTTTTTCAAGTACCAAGTCCTTTTCAAGTACCCAGTCCTTTACCAAGTAGCAAGTCCCACTGTAGTATTTATTCACGTCTAGATAATGGTAGACTGATAATGGTACGCAACTGTAAAATAGCTATAATAACTCTGTCTACTGCATTAGAAAACGCAACTCTGCAAACAACCCTGGAAAGCAGAATGGAGAAAAAGGTTTCTGCATTAACGCTGATTGAAAACCTTATCGCTAACTTTGCAACAAACGTTCGGAAAACTGGAAAAGTCAAACAAACTAAAAGGTTTCTAGCTGCGCGCAGCAAGCTGTTACACCAGTATTGGAGTAAATACGTAGCTCTATATGATGAGCTGACTCCAGATGCTGATTGCAACATGACAAAGTTATAGGAAGATAAAGTCATAATCGCATACGACGAAGTGGAACGCTTCTATGTGGAAACCATGGATGAGTTAGAAAATCTTCAAGCCGAACTAACATCTCCGCTTGTAGGAAGCACACCTACCCACAGCTCTCCCTCGTCAATGGAACAACGCACATCTGCAAATAATGCCATGACACTCACATTGCCGAAATTGAAAAGTAATCAGTTCGATGGATCCTTTCTAATTGGTATTCGTTTAAAGATTTATTCACTTCAATAGTTATCAACAACCGTTCAATTGGTAATGTTGAATGGCTACAATATTTGAAAGACTGTTTAACAGGTAATGCAAGAAAGCCATTGGACAACATAACAACGACCGACGCGAACTTCGGTGTCGCATGGGAATTGCTAGAGAGCAAATATGACAACAAGCGCATAATTATCAACGCTCATCTAACGGAGATAATTAAACTGCCGATGATTCAGAGAGCATCTGCCGGTGAGATGCGGGCTTTATTGGATAACCTTACGTCTGCACTGCAAACATTTGAGCAGCTTGGGCGGCCGGTAGGTCATTGGGATGACTGGTTAGTGTATACTGTTGTACACAAACTCGACGACGCCACCGTTCGAGCTTGGGAACTCATTATATCGTATAGCGTTGCGCACCCCATTGTCTGTGCTGCTCGGACAAACATTATATCATATTTTGCACGGCCTTCCGTAATAAATCTGCAAACGCGTAATATAGCAATGAAGGCGAATCTTTGCTTAAATTGCTTGCGACCCGAACATAAACTGAAAGAGTGCCCGTCTACTCGACGTTGCCAGAAATGCAACGCACCACATCACACTATGCTGAATGATTATTTCAACAAGGCAAAGCAGCATGCCTCCCAAGCGACACAACCGGTAGTGGCCAGCACCACCCGTGCTGCTAACTTTGCATCACTCCAGAAGACAGCCATCGAAGGAAGCCGTCTCTGTCCTACAACTTCAATGCTCTTGGAACCGCATTAGTGGACGTACGCTCCACAACCGGCCATTATTTGAGATTGCGTGCGTTACTCGATAGTGGATCCGAAGCTACATTCATCAGCGAGTACGCGGTGGCTCAGTTATGCCTACCTAAATCTTCAGTCAACATTCCAATGAGTGGCGCTGATGGCAAGCGTTGGCCGACGCCACTGGATCCGTAGGGTTCATTATACAGTCTATACATTGACAGTTCCGTATGCACTGCACCGTTTTGGTATTGCCTCGGGTCGGAAGCCGCAATCCAGCAACAAATTCGCCAGCAGAGGATCTTCAAACGTTTCAACATCTCAATATTGCTGATACGAACTTCAACATATCCTGCAAGATTGATCTTATCCTCAGCGCAGCTGACTACGCCGCAATTCTATTCACTGGAGTACACCGTAACCCAAAAAGCAACATCATCGCTCAAAACAATCTCTTGGGCTGCGTTGTGTTTGGTGGCCGCTTCATGCCTGACCAAGGCAACGGCATTGTCGACTGCTACTGTGCACAGTTAGAAGTGGATCAGACTTCTTTTTGGGAGTTGGAAGAGGTCAGGGTAGATAAGCTAACGCAGGATGAACAATTTTGTAACGATTTGATAAAACAACCAAACGCACTGACACTGGACGGTACGTCGTCAGATTGCCTATCAAGTCTGAAGCTAACCTTCTGCAACTATCGTCAACACGCCATGCTGCTCTGTCGTCACTGAATCATTTGAAGCGTCGTTTAAATCGCAACACAGTTTTGCACGACGCATACCACGCCTTCATGTCGGAATATCATTCACTCGGTCACATGGAAATCTGTCATAACAGTGAACAGCGTAACAACTATTTGCCTCATCACAGCGTGTGGAAAGAGTCTAGCTCCACTACAAATCTAAGGGCATCGAAACGCAGTGAGTATGGTATTTCGTTAAATGATTGTCTACACACAGGCCCGAAACTACAAAACGATCTTGCATCGGTTATTCTGACACCGTATTGGCTTTACAGCGGACATCGAAAAGATGTACTGACAGATTGCTGTCAATGAGGCTGATGTTGCTTTGCAGCGCATCATGTGGAGATCGGCTAAGGAAGAAAGGCCAACGACTTACAGACTGCCTACTGTAACTTATGGTATCAACTGTGCACCATTCCTTGCGAGGAAGGTGTTGCAAACTCTTGCTCATGATGAAAAACAGCAGTACCCAAATGCTTCAGTTCCACTTCTGTCAGATTTCTATGTGGATGAGATGCTGTCCTGGGCAGACAGGGTTACTGAGGCGAATCAACTGAGATTGGAGTTACAAAAATTGTTACAGGCTGGTGGGTTCACGTTACGCAAGTGGATCTCGAACTTCACTGATTTACAAGACGAGATAAATCAGAACGATCCGAAAGGTTCCTGCGAAATAACGAAACAACGATATTTCCTATGAGTGTCATGCTTTTGCTGATGCATCAACCAACGCTTACTGAGCCGTGGTGTACCTGAAAGCAACGTCCGCCTCGGCAACCAAAGTAACGTTACTTGCCACAAAAACAAAGATTGCCCCCATCAAGAAGGTTACCATTCCACGTCTAGAACTCTGCGCAGCACTGCTAGCTGCAAAACTGGTAACGAATGTCCAGCACACCCTTAAACTTCGAGATACTCGCACATTTATGTAGTCAGATTCCACCACCACTATTGCGTGGATTCGGGCGAATCCTGGACAGTTGAAGGATTTCGTTGCGAATCGGACTACTGAAATTCTTGAATAACATTCTGGCGAGAAATGGAGATTTCTAAGGTCATCGGACAAACCTGTTGGCTGCGCCTCGAGGGCATATCACCCAGACAATTACTAGACCATCAGTTATCGTGGTCGGGCCCATCGTGGCTATAGTGTCTGTCACATCATGGTGTCAACGCTTCATAGCGATTAAATGCGGAAAGACCCCGTATTGCGCTTGGTCAAAAAGGATCGATGGCCGCACAGTCGTAAAGCGCGTCATACGGAAGTGTATGAAGTGTTTTCGCCAAACATGCCAACCACACATACCAATTATGGGACAACTGCCGCGTTCACGATGTACCGTAGCGCTTCCCTTCACCCACACTGGAGTTGATTATGCAGGCCCATTCCACATTCGCACAGCGAAGGGTAGAGCTCATCGCGCTTACAAGGGCTATGTCACGGTCTTTGTCTGCTTCGCCACAAAGGCCTGTCATTTGTAGCTCGTCAGCGGTCGGTCAACTTGCTCTGATCCGTGACGAACGAGTTTCACTTAATCATTGGCCTCTGGGTCGAGTAGCGGACATCCACGTGGGCCCGGATGGTATCGTCAGAGTCGTGACGTTAAAAACGCAATCGAGCCTATTGAAACGACCAGTCAACAAGCTATCGATTCTACCTGTCGAACTGTCGGCTGAAGAAGGCGGGAACAAAGGTCCCAACTAACATTTCGTCGCCGATTGGGACGAGGTGGGCGGAATGTTGGAGATTATTTGAGCATCCCTTGCATTGAACACTCTCTCACGGCGAGGTTGGCAAGAATTGATCTGTGAGATCCATTGGTTCCTTTCACTTTTTCTATTGGCTGCTCTGTACTGTTTTTTGTTGTCTTAAGTTCCGGTACTGAGATTGCGTTTAAGCGTTGCATTCGGTACGACACCTTTGTTTAGCAATAGTATAAATATTAACTATACACGTTGAATAAAGTTATAATAAAAGAAAATATAAAACAGTACTTGAAAAAGGACTGGGTACTTGAAAAGGACTGGTATTCCGAAAGTACTTGAAATGGACTGGTACTTTCAGCTTTAAGTGCACAGTATTTATACTCCCTTTGAAGTACCTAAAATGTACTGGTAGTTTAAAATTTTAAAATAAAAAACCGGCTGAGTGGTTCCATGGCAGTTCGATGATTGGTTTGGGTTGGGGGGTACGAGAACTGAGAACTCGGGCGGGGTGTCGAGGTGTTAACGTCCAATGGATCGACGGGCGTCAGCAACGGAATGCTGACAATCCCAGGGGTGTGGGTGTGTGCGGAAATCTTGGCTACAGTCAATGAAGCTTGAGTAAATCGCGAGACCCGAGAAATGATCATGACATTATCGAAGCTTTCTTAATGATTTTGTGCCGCAACTTCAACTCCCGGTACTCATAGAGTAGCTAGCATTAAAAGTGTTTTAAGGGTTTGTTTGCTCTTTTTCTTGTTCTTGTTTTTATCTGTTACTTTTAGATTATAGTTAGTATTAAGTTTAACATTGTACATAGTTAGTTTTAAGTCTATTATTTTAGGAGTTCTACCTCCAAATCATGTTAGCTTCGGGAGCAAAAGCGATCTCCTTTTATGTTATTAAAATCTTTAATTTGACCTTGTCATCCTTAAGTCTGATACTGATGTATATTCATGTTTTATAGATAATACATTATAGTCTTTAATTGTAACACTTTGTTAATTAAATGACTTGTTCTTATACTGTTATTCAAAATGGCTCAATTAAATGAACATAGAAATTTATTGTAATTAATAACTTTCCTATATTTGCGAATTCGATATATTTTACCTTCTTCTCAGGCACTCCTTTCGAAAGTATATTCGCTTGTAGATCTGAAAGCATTTCCTTCCTTCAGATATGTAATTTTCATATGTAAGAACTTCTGTTTTTAAATATTCTGAAGGGAAAATAAAAAGAGATAATCATTTTATCATAATTATGACATCCATCCATTTTACTTACTTGTTTTTAATCAGATTTATTCTTCAAAAACTCGTGTTCACTCTTTCACAATTTATTCACATTGATTACTTGCACGTATGTCATGAATTCATAACTGCGGATATTGTTTTTGCAATAGAGAGAGAACGTGGTAGCAATTTACCATTTTCGAACACTCTCGAAATTTCGAAATTTGTTTTCAGTGAGCGCAATTAACAAATTTCACCTGCATGCATTCTAGCATCCATGGATGCGAAGAAAGATGCGCATTTTTTGCGGACATTTATAATAAAAAATCCAAATAAGAGACCATCAAACGGGACATGATGGGTTCGGCTACTCAATTTTTGAGCACCTTAATATGTACACAATGAGTGCATTTGCCGAAATTACGTCAGCATCCATGAAAGTTTGATTTGGCTACACCCAAAGAAATTATCGCTGTTTGTGTTCATGCGGATTTTTCCTTTACAATATATAATGCTATTATATTTTATTTATATTTATAACAAAAAGAAACTAATGTTTCGTACTTGGAAGTATCCAATTTCGTCAGTGCAGATTGAGAATTCATTCATACATATGCTCAAAATGTGATCAAAGTGTGAGTTTGGACATCGCTGCTGTAAGCATATCAATCGTCGATTGACAACACTAATAAGGCCAATAGTAATGTTTATTAATAAACTCTAACAAACTTTTCGTTATAGTATAAACAGAAATCACAAAAATTGGGAAATTTAACAATTTCTCAAGATCGGGATAGAAATCTCGATAAGATCGGTGATCTGTCAGTTGTATGGCGAAGATCGAGGTAGATCATTAAAAAACGCAGCCATTGAGTATATTACTTTCTGTTTATTACACTATATTTGTCTCATATATTTTATTATTAGAATATGTATTCGTTTTAGCAAATAACCGTGAACATAAAATATAAATGGCTTAATTAATACATTTTAAACTAAGTTAAGTCTTTATTTTAGTTTTGTGTTGTCTGCTTTCAGATTTGCATGTGTGTGTGTGTGTGTGTGTGTGTTATTCATATCATTCAGGAAAAATATTATTATAATGATAAAGTTTAAATTACTAAAAATTAAACAAAAATTTTACTCTGATTTTATTTTATTCACTTTAATTGTTATCTGCATTTATGTGTGTTTATAGTAATAATAAATTTATATCATATATTTACATAAATCTCAGGGTATTTTGAATAACAATATTTTCGGTACTTTGCACAGTACCAAGCAAACTATTTATTTTATATTCTGATTTTCCGAGGCTGCTGTTTTTGCGATTGGAACATTTTGTGAATAATTTTATATCAATTTCATTTACATTATATATATTGATTAGAAAAAATAATGGAAAATATATTATTCCTTGGCAACAATATTTAAATTTCATCTCTTTCGTACGTTAAATATAATTAACAAGTAAAGGTGATGAACTTTAAGCAATTTTTAATCAATCACAATTCTAAACAAATCAAAACTTCACTGCTATGAAAAGGATTTAAGTTGGTTTTGTAATTTTAAATGGTAGTGGAAAGGCTTTGATAAGGATATTTAATAAAGCTTTTTCGCTTACACTCCAGATACCTTAAACGCGAAATATTACCTATTTTCACGTAATGTTAAATGTTCTAATTGATGGTAGGGAAAGGTGGAGGAAAGGGGAATATGTTGCAATGTAAGTTTCCTTTTTCCACTTGTGTCGAATCCCGTGTTTAATAAATTACATTAATAAAGTCACTCTGTGATGCACCACTTTGCATTTAACATTAAATAATTATGAATTTTTTATGTTTTTTTATGTTTTAATTAAATTAGCTACGTTTGTAATATTTACAATTTATTTATGTCATCGTTGTCAACAGCTTTATTTATATTATAGGGAGATTTTTTATACATCTTATATGATATTTTATATTAATTATTGTGCTAATTACATTAGTTTACAAAAAACCTTTTCTTCCGAATAGCAAAAGATGATTTTTTCAACGGCATTTGGTCACAGAATTCGATTTGGGTTTTTATCAGTTTTAAATGTTGGAAAAATTATTATATTCCGTGGAATTACATGAATTTTATTTATATCTACTAAAATTGCACTCAAATTGTGCAAGTTAAGTTAACGCACTGTAACATTACAGCGCATCTTCTTTTAACAATAATAACAATTAGAATAATAATAATAATAACAATAAATGGAAAACATAAGTTTTTAATAGAAATTGAAAGATTAAATAAATTAAAGATTTTAATTCCAGTGAATGAAATATGATTAAAAGTAATTTGGCAGGACCCTTTTTTATCAAAGTGTCTAGATAAATAGCAGACGAAACGAAAACGTGGTTTACGTTGACGTCTACGTCTCGAATTCTCCTTTTCCTTTTGTATTTTCTTGTAAACTAATGTTATTTAGCACATTTCTGTAATTGAATAACGATAATATGCATTTTGTTCGCATGGTTTTCTCCTTTTTCGGTTTGTTTTATATATGTATAATTAATTAATACAAGTGCAAAAGTCAGCTGCGTCGCTATCGTGCTTCCTTCCCCTCTCCCCTCATGACGTAATGCGATGATATATTTCCAAAAGTCGTACATACAAATGTATAAAAATGTCGCAAATATAAAAATAAAACTAGCGAAATGCGATTGAATAGATTAACTTTCGATTATGTTCGTGTTAATTGCAGTTATGCACGCAATTAAATTAATTAATGAATAAATTACTTAACATTAATTCCTTTTTATTACTTTGGGAATGAATTTCAAATCGAAAATTTTTGCATAGTTTATTTTTGGATGGGGGAAGGAGTAGAATGGGGAGAAGAAGAAGTTTCTATTTATTGCTTAATTGCTTAGTTAATTAATTAGTTGCGTTGGTTAATTCATTTTAGATTTCATTTATTTATATGTAGTTAACAGTTAATAAAATCGTAGCGTTTGTAGTTTGTTGCTTTTTCTGTGTTCTTTGTATAAAATATGATTTCGAGAACGTTTTCGGGTGTGTAATATATGTATGTATGTATGTGTGTCTTCTTTGTATGCGTTGCTCGCACACATTCATAAATCTGCTTAAGTTTTTCACTTAAGTGTTGCAAAACCTTTTCTACTTCATACAATTAAAATAAATTTTATATATTTGTAGTTTTTTTGCTGCTGTAAATAATTGCTTCCACGTTGGTTGTTGTTGTCGTCCGTCAATTAAAAGTGCTAAATTTGCAGGATCTGCAGCATTTGTCTTGGTAGCGCTGCAGCCGGCAAAGGCCCATGGAGCGTACATTGCGGCAATATCGCGAGGCGTCCTTGCAGTGAGCAACAGCGGCAGCTGAACAGAAAACAATAGCATAAGAGTGAGAAAGTGACAGCGATATATCACGCCATTGACGATTCGATTCAGCGTCACTTAAATGCAAAGCATTGACGAGAAATTGATAGGGAATGCAGAAACGGAGCGAGGCAGCGTTTACACTTTAGTCTCTGCGCACATTTCAGCGATGGCGATGGCGATAATTGAGTTACTTTGTTTGTTGTTGTTGTTACAAATGTGTAGTGAGCAATTTGACAGCGGCTGGTGCTTCGTTCCTTACCTTTTCTGATAGGAACATCGCCATCGCCGTGTACCTCGCTGAAATGCGCGTTCAGCCCACCTCACGCTGCTGCAGACGCCCCGTTACACCTCCGCAGACGGTTTTTAGCGACTTTTTTAACCACAGTCGTTATTCTTACCTTTGGGCCTGCACGGCGGACTCTTGCAGACCTTCATCACCGCAGGTCTGGGCTGGTGGCGGCACGCGTTGCCGGCCGGGCGCCGGGTTCCGTACCAGACGCATTGCAGAATGCGGTACTTAATGCCTTGGCGGCCGCAAGGTGCATTACACTGCGGAAACAAATAAAGCGGAAATCAGCGAGGGCTCGAAAGCAGTGGCGTCCACAGGCTCGGAAGTTGGGCCCCCGGAAATTATAAAAACACTCGTACACAAACAAAAGTTTACATTGATATGAATTTCGAGCCCTCTGAATTGAAACCTGCGGACGCCGAGTGGACTAAGCTATAGGGGGAGGTGCTGCAGTGGGAGGAGGTGATCTTACCGCCGACCAGGGCTCGACTCGCCACACACCCTTGCAACGCTCGTTGTAGCACTCCTGGCGACTGATGGGTTTGTCGTCGTTGTCATCGCAGCTGCTGGCCGCCGTGCCATTGGCGTGCTGGCAGCTGACGGCGCGTTTCTGAATAGCGGTGTTGCGGCCGAAGCAGCGCGACTGCGGACAAAGCGTCCACGAGCCGGCCACCCACCGAGGACACTCCACGGGCGCACAGCCTTCGATGGTGGCCGGCATATTCAGGCCGAACTCCGCGCACTCGCCACTTCCGACGACCGCCACTTCAAAGTTGGGTTTCTCTCCGCTGGAGCGCAAGCAGGACGCCGTTCGGTGCTGCGGAGAAAACGGAGAGAGAGGAAGTCAGCACGTGAATACATAAAGCAGAATAGAAGGAGCGGCGATGCCCCAGCCAATGTTTGTTGATCTGTGATCACAGTCCTCCGGTCGTCTTCTTTTGACCCGAACAGAAACTGCACTTTGCGCCCAATTTGGCTAATTAAAGGATAATTGGTCCGACTGACTGCTGCTGCCGTAGGGACAAAAATTCGCTGACTCTGAGTGATGCCTCGTTGGATTCTTTCCTCTTTCACAATTGAAAAGCGCTGAATAATTAATCCGGCCGCCACCCAAAAAAGCCCCATTATGGGCGCAATACATACCCGAAGCCCAGCGCCCGCAGTGTCGCACTTCTGTGAGCACTCCGTCCAGTCGCTGGTCACCCATTTGTACGTGACTTCCGGCTGCTCTGGCTGCGTGTGTGGCTCGTAATCCTGGACGAAGTTGTTATCGTCAGCGCTCCGTTGTTCCTGTGCTGACGTGGCTGCTGCATCTTCTGCTGTTGCTGTGGGCGAAGTTGTGAGCTTGTCCTGGGAGAAGCGCGGAACGACATGTACGGACGTGGCAGTTAAATCTTTGGTGACAATTTTCATCGGCTTTGCCGGCTCGTCCTTCTCGTAGCGCTCCCAGTCGGCCAGTCCGAAGGGCGGAAGTCCTTTGTCGAACAGCATGTGATGTCCTCTCGAGTTGCCGAATTTCTGAAAAGGCCAGAGGTACTGCGGGATGCAGTGCGGCGTGTCATCAGGTTCGAATGTGACCAACGGGAATCGACAGAGAAGGAAAGAGCAGAATGAAAGCAGATTATAATCGGATTCAAGCGATGTGAGCTTCGTGTCATTAACATCGGTTTCAAGTGGAAAGTAAAACGAAAAGGAAGGCAAAGCAAAGCGCAGTAGTGATGTGAATTCATGCATGTGGGTGGGGAGAGGATGACATGCGGAGGGCGCGATGGAGCAACTCGTTTAGCTGCTCGTTGATATGAAGAGCGTCATTCGAAGTTAAATGAAGGATTGCACTTGGCAATGCAGTTACATGTCAACCTAAACGAAGCGTCATTCGTTTTTCATATCCATGAAAGGTGTGTGTGAAGATAGACATCAAATAAACTTCAATGAACAGAGACTTTGTAGTGTTGTTTGCTTTTGTCAGAATTCATTTTTAATAGCAATACAAAAAAGGTAAAATTAACGGTAAAATGGGATGACTTTTTGATGACAGTTGAGCTATATATATAGTGAGTTATATGTAGTGTCAAAGGAGGCGTAGTTGGTATGAAAAGCATAAATATTCTTGATCTTGGTGTCACCTCCTGAGTTGCCTTATACTTGTCCGTGTGTCTGTCGATTACAACACATATTTTCTTTGTCATGGAATGTTTGGTATTGAAAATGGGAAAAATCGGTCCAAATCGGTAATCTTCTGTCATAATAATTCAATGTTTCGACATGTAGACTGAGTTTTGAACTAGAATTTTGTTCTCGATTTAATCGCTTCCGGCAAAAGAAAACTTATCAAAATGGGCGTGCTCCGCCCACACACACATAACATTGACACAAACGGCAATTACAGTAGAGTGAATAAAAGAATCATCTGGAATTTCGGTACGATTATTCTGTGCCATCAGAAGCTGTATCGTAGTGAAAATGGGGAAAATCGTGGCAGTAACACGATTGAAGCTAAAATATTATTTTCGAATCTATCAACACAAAGTAAACTCTCTAAAATGGGCGTGGTCAGTCAATCTATAACAAAAATAAAAATAAAAGGCTGACAATGATAATAGAAAATTGGGCACGATTGTTTTAACTTAGAGAGATACGGACTATCGAAACAAATCGGACATAATAGAAAGGTTTGACGAACGTAGGGGCTGTAAGCTTCGGCCGGACGCTTACTATTTTTTGCATACGAGGAGCTACATATTCTTCCCTCGCTTCATCTCGCCGCACTATTTCCGAACAGAACAATCCATGCGAGTGGGAATGAAGTGAGAAAGAACGACGGTGGCTCTGTGTTCTCTGTGGAGGCTGTCATTGCCGAATGCACAAGTGGCTTTTGGCTGCTGCGGCCGGTCGTTACTTTTATTTTGCTCGCTGTTATCGTTACAGTTACGGTTACACAATGAAATGATTTCCCGAGTGGCAGTAGAGTCGGTTTGCCTTCGTTGTTGTTGCTCTCATCAATATTGATCGAAGCGCCGGAAAGAGTTGTCGTTGTCATTGTATAATGAACCCTTGCTTTATTATTACTCTTCTTGTTGTTGTTGTTTTGAAGAGTTTTGTTTCAAAAAATGTTAAAATTCTACTTTGGCACCTGGTTGAATTAAATCAGAACGAGGATCACTTTGCATGGCGATAGATGCTTCATGTGTCACATGAGCCATTTTTCTGTGTCACGTTACACAGAAGCAGGTTCGGGTTCTATGAACACGACACGAAGCTGTGAAGCGCTGCAGTTGCAGCTATGAATGCAACGTTGCTTCACTCTCTGCTTTGCTGCGAAGCTCAACAGCTTAGGACGGAAAAAGTTGCTGCCGCCAGCGACGCATACAAAATTAATTACTGAATAAACGATGGAGCAACGCGCACCGAACCATCGCCGTTATTTGCCGAAGCTTGAAAACCGCGGCAGTTAAACGACGTGTCTTTTCGCCACTGAATGAGCTTCAACTATTTGTTAAACATGTTTAAATGAGTTCAAAACTCACGCTAAACACATCTTGTGTCGTGTTAATGTCCAGGAGAGTGAAAAGCAACAGCGTTGGGAGCCTCTCTCCGCTGTCTTCCCTTCACAACTCGCTCTCATAATTCACTGCTTCAAACGTGAATTTTCCTCCAGGAAGCGGTTCTTCCTCTTCTTCCGGCGATTCCCAAGCGATGACGCTGCGTTGCGAATGTGCCTTTGTGCAACTTCGCAACTCGACTTTTTTTCTGTTCCTAGTTAAGCCTTAATTAATGCAACTCGTCGCCGTGGTTGTGGCGTGAAAATGAGGACCTTTTCCCCTTTCTTTTTGCGGTAAAAGCACAGTTACTAATGACTGCAACATCGCACGTTGAATTCGAAGGGTGCAAAGTTTTTATGATGAGAGGAAACAAAGCTTTCGCCTAAAGAACAGCGTTTAATTTCGACTCTTTTGCGCTTTTTTTGACTATTAAAGAACGAGTTCGACTATTAAAGAAAAGTCATTCTATTCACCGACAGTGAACAACAGAGGAGGCGGAAGGCGCGGTGGCTGTTAAACGGAAGCGTGGTGCTTAATCGTAGCTGCAGTCAGACAGGAAGTAAGCAGGAAATTAAATTATTGACGTTTGTTGGCCATTCACATTTCAACAAAAGCATAAGAAGTGGACTTCGATGTACTTCGTCCGTCACAGAGCGGAGTTTCTTCGAGTTTCGGCGCTTGCAAAACATCGAGGCAGGCGCTAATAATAAGCAGAAGCAGTTGGCGGTGCGCCTTGGCGAGGATATACCAGCGATGCAAAACATCACCATATTTCTTCCTAGAAGTATGGGAATGGACCGACAAAAGTTCCTCGCAATGACGCAAGTGCAGAACGCTGTGATGAAGACTGTATAACCTATGGAAAGCTATACTTTTGAAGACTGAGGCCGCTGGCACACACTCATACTTCACCATCAAGGCATATGGATTTACCATCAAGTACAGGTTTGGTTAGAGCTTCCAATGCGGCGGCGCAGTCACTAACTGTACAACCGAAGCATCAGTTGCGTATGCAACAGCAGACGAGTCGAACACGGTGCAGGATATCCAGGGAACCAGGAATTGCTAGTAGGCATAGAAACTCCTTCGGCTGGCATATAGTGGGGATAGAAGAAGATTTTCCCGGTCGGCACTGAACATGATTCCAGGCATTTGAAACTTCGTGCCTGTATAGGTATTATAGATAAAAAACTTTATCACTTTAGAGCTTATGACCCGAGACCTAGTAGTCGTGGAGATATTAGTGGATCTGAGCAGCAGTCCTCGGCCGTTGATTGTAGCTTCTACGTACTTCTCTAAAGACTCAATCAGCATCCCACCCACAGCATCAGTGATGGGATTAGTGAAAATGCTAAGATGGCGCTACGTACGGGTTTGCAAACGTATATTATGCGTTGGATGTACAATGCAATTGTGAGGCCCATAGTTACCTATCTAGATTTCAGCTGTCAGCGTTTAGAAATTCCCTAAACAAGCTTTAGAGGCTGTCTGTCTAAGTATTACTGGCGCGATTAGAAATTGCCAAAAGTCGCTGTGGAAGACCTGCTGCTTGTACAAGGGATAGAGCGACTTGTCGGAATTTAATAGGTAAACTTACAAACGAGCTTCCTTTAGTAACCAAGGGACCACATTAACCAACAATATAAGTTCGAAAATGATTTCAAGGCTGCAATGGGCTCAAATACCACATATGGTCTTACAATTATAATTATTACACTGATGGCTCAAAAACACCTGATGGTATAAGGGCAGGCATTGTGGAACCTTGTGCAATGCACTTATACTTACGGCCCACCTAGCAAAGAGTCCTTGTGGATACGGAAGGATGCCATTTCTGCGGTAATAGTAGCGAGACGCATTAACGGCTACTTTCAGATTAAAGAATTTGAACTCGGTAGACATACGTAGTCTCCTCAAAAGTGACTACACAATTGTAAGGAGCTTTTATGTTCCAGCCAATATTTAAAAATTCTGAATTGTTTACAAAAACACTGTTGTAAACGAAAACTGTACTGCTAAAATTGCCTTATAAGTCATCAAGGATGTTGCCGAGGAAGTGTTTAGAGATTTCTAATTTTGCATTTCGATGGACTTTAATGGCGTTTTTCTGGGTTTCTCAGAAATTTGGCTGTTTTTTTTTTGCGTTTTTATAGGTGTTTCATGAATTTTTGGTGTTTCACGAACTTTTTGAGAGAAGACAAGAAAATTTTATATGTAGGTTTAGACTAATGCTTCCAATTAATATGCCAAATATGGGCGTGATCCGCCCACTTTTAGTTTACATAGGTCATGGAGGGTTTTACATGGATTGTATTGAAAAGTATATAAGTTTCCTGAATATTGGTGTACATAATATTGTAGTTTGTGAACCAATAATATTCTGTTGGGAAAAAATGGGTGGGTTACGCCTCCTTATGCTTTCACTTATGAAACTGCATACAGCTATCATGACGGCATAGTTGTAGAAATGTCATAGGATTGTAAAGTTTTGCCTTTTAGAAGTGGTGCGATATATTATTATTATTATTATTATATATATTGTATATTTATTATTAGATATATAATATATATATTATAAATATATATATACGAGTATATTATATCGCACCACTTATAAATATATATACGAGTATATATGCAGCTTTAAGGTTTAGGGTATTTCGGCTACAGGCCGGCTGTAGACAACACCTTTACTAGTTTTTGTTTTTTGCTTTGATTGGTATTCTGGAGAGTTTTCGCAGTTTATCGGTATTCTTGGTATTTTTATGGAGTTTCTTGGGTTTTGTACGATTTTTTCATTTGTGTTCTTCGTAGTTTTCCGCTTCATATTTTTATTGAATATTCGAATAATTGCATTTTTGTGATCCGTTTATATTTAACCATATTTCATTTTTGAATATCTTTAATATTCTAAAAAATTTATGTAAATTCTGTGTGTTTTTCTTCCTTTGTCATTTATATTCGCATGCATGTAAATAACTGCAGTTATTCCTCTGTTCGGGTCTCTGTTTGAGCGTGTGTTTGTGTTGCTGGAAAAGAAACGATGGTGCAGGCTCCGTAACGTATTTAGTTTCGGCTGCATTTAATATGACGAATGGCGGCACCAAATTTCGCAATGCGAGTCGAATGCATTCGCTGGGAACCCCGACGAACCTTTGCACGTTTACGGACGATAACGGGACCTTTTTAAAGCTTGGCTTGGTTGGTTAAACAACTTCGCCACACAAACACACGTTAGAAGGGGCTGTTATGTGTTTGGGGAGGGGAGGCGGAGGTGCTTCGCTGCCGTATTTTTAACCATAAATTTGAAGCACTTAATCTGCAGAGTTCCACATTTGTACTAACAGCATCTGTGACGCTGCGTGGCCATTTCCCATGATGCTTCGCTGCCCCACCCTCGCCGAAGAAAACCCCTCCCCAACTATTGCCTTGCCTACAACTCCACAAGCGCTTCATTGCATTTTAACGAAAAAGTAAAAAGTCCAAGAACGGCTTGCGATTTTCAAATCTCGATGAAATACTAGTTTTTTTCTATTTTTGCACTTTAAGTTTCGCATTTTATGTGCTTCAAAATCCCATTTGCCCATGGATTTTATTAAAGCCGATTCCCAACTAAAATTTCGTTTTTCATTGAATGACAATGGTTTTCATTGCTATTATTAGTTGTGGTTGATGGAAACTGATTAATGATATGAATTCATTGCAGCTACAATAGGTCGATTCCCTAGCGAAATCCTAGTTAGAATGTTACAACGGAACATGCTATTACACAAACATATCTACAGAAACATGCATAAACATAGGTACATATTTTGCAATGAGTGAAATTGTTTAATTTAAGTAATACAACATGCAATAAAAAATCATGCGTGACGAAAATAATCATTAGAAAAGTCTGCAAAAACTTAAATGTTACAAGATTTAAAAAAAGCGTAGTGAGAATCTGATCGAGTGAGTTTTTATTCTCTTCCTTGTCCTATCTCTCTTTTTCTCTCTCTCGCCGTGACATGACAATGCAATTTTATTGCCCAGCGTGATGCGGTGTAATGATGTGTGGTGAGGTGAGGTGAGCAACAGCCATCGTTAATGGAGCACATATGCTGCGCTTTAAACGATTAAAGCTCGTTCTGTGCCATTGAGTGCATTGCACTGCGCTCGGCTTCGAGTTGCTGCTTTATTTAAAATGGCGACTTTTTCCGCAAAATATCCGCTCTGAATATTAGTGACTGGATGAACAGCGTGAAGACTAAACAAAGCCGCGCACACTCTCACACACGTTCATTTGCTAATCGAGTGCAGATGTTGTTGGCGTTATTGTTCCCAATGGGTCCCCTAGCAATGGCCTTGTACCAGGTTTTGTCGTGTTTATTCAGTCGCCAATTACATTAAACATTTTCTCCCTGAATTCCCATTGTAGTTATTTTCGACAAACTCTAAACCTAATGACGCAGTTTAATTTGCAAGCTTTTTTAACCTCATCCCATTTTTACACCACACATCATTCACTGGTGAATGCGTTTATTCAAAAGTGTATGTGTTCGTGTTTATTGAAACAGGTCGTATTTAAAGCTGCTGCTCTTCGTTTTTGTATCGTTTTCCGTTGCTTTAAACAATTTTGACGATGAGCATCGATGAATTCTTCGTTAAAATTTAATTGCAATGTCGATGGATTTGTAATTTAAGACGAGGTCATTTAAAAAGTCTTCTATTTCTTGGTGTATTGAAAACGCTGGACAAAAGCTCGAAGGACTTCTTGGTAAAAGTTGAAAGTGTGTTTAAAATGGAAATTTGCTGTCCCATAAATCACACATACAGCCGATTCGCCTGCGCCTTCACCTTCCCCATCCCATTTATGTGATCGTAAAAACATGAAGTGTGCAATAAATTTCGGTTTCTTGGGTTCCTCTCGTCGGTATTTTGCGCCGCAGCCAGCGAGCGAAGCCTGTGTGGGTGAATATGAGTCTGTGGATGAGGTGGGAAGAGGCGCGAGGTGAGATGCGCTGAGGTTTGCGGTGAGGTGAAGCTGTGTTAATTTGCATGCAATGCGAAGGAAGTCTGCGCGTTGCATTCACTCGCAGCAACTTTATAAAAATTATTATAAAAATCTCAAATTCAAATGCTGGAGCAACATTGCTGTGGGTGCTCTGCGAGTGCTGCCAATTAAAGTTGTGCGGAGATGCTAACATGCACCCCAAGGAAGCGAGAGCGAAGTAGTTGTTTAGAGAGTCGGCGGAGAGTGTAGAGCGGGAGAGGGTGAAGAGAAGCGCAAAGGATTGCGATGTTGCAATGCATTGAAAATCTATCGAATGTTGAAGCGTTTTAAGCAAATAAAGCGTATTAAATAAAGCAAAAATCAAATTTAATAAAAAGAATAATTTACCTAGTGTAAACGGATATTTGGGGAGCCGCAGAGTGATGTTGTTGTTGTTGTGTTCCATGTTGTTGTTGTTGTTGTTGTTGTGTGAATAGTTGAGAGTAACGAATGCACGTTTGCGTACGTATGTAAGTAGATAGCAGCCATAGACAAGGATAAGACACAACGAAAAAATTGTATAAAAGATTTTAATTTTTTTGTATTAAGGGTAATAAACCTCCCTCCACCGCCCTCTCACCACACATGAAGGACGATGTTTGCCGTGTGACGCTGAATAACCCATAAATGAGAAATGAAATAACGACAAGAAACATGGAAATTGAAACAAAAAGGAAACACAGCACATTCATTTACAGAAAATATAAATTTCTATACGCTTAACTAATCGAGCAAACATTTAAATTCGTGAATAAAAGGAATTCTCAACAAACACACACAAGGCAAAGGTGCAAAGGCTGCGAACGAGGAGAAAATGACGAATAGAAAACTGCAACGAATACAATCGTTGACGCAACGAATACAAGAATAATATTCCTCGTTTCAGTTCATATGTATTCGTAATTTAAGCGAATGCTAAAAACAGTCGTAACGATAAGTTAACACTTAGTTTCTCCAGAGTTATTTAACGGCGTCTCGCAACACTCTCACATTCAAGATATATCTGAATTTCACACGACGACAGTCTCGTACTGACTGTAAAGAGTTCACGTCGGTTGTTATTATTGTTTCTAATTTTATTGTTAATTTACCTAAAAATTTTTCTATTTATACTAAGCTTAACAATTTCTATACCTACAAATACTTACAGTCGAGAAGAGGGACAGAGTGCCACGCAGCAGAAGCCCTCACAATGTATGTATAGTACCTTGCCAAAGTACCAATAGAGAGACACGCGGTATTAGGTTTATAGCAGACAGTTTCGTAGCAGAAGGCGTAGTCGGCTATAAAGGAAAAGTTTCCCGCAGAAGGCTTTGGCTGGAAGCAAGAGAGCTTCCTGGCAGAGGACCTTAAATTTAGTTGGTCACGTCAGAACGTGTACCAACAAAAATGTTTCGGTTTGGTACCGTGCTTAGGTGCCCTACCTAATTCGTATGCAATTATTTTTGTACACCGGGGACGACACGATTTTTAGGCTACGATTCTAGGCTAAAAAATTGCTTGTACCAACTCTAAATTTATTTGGTATTTCATGCTTATTATTCGTTCCTTATTAGATGAACCGAGTTTGAATTATGTATGACTGATGACTACCGATGAAATAAAAGAAGACAACAAAACTTCTTATTGTATGTTTTCTATGTTTTTATTGCCTATGTCTAGCTACTGTCTCGGTCAGTTTTGCGATTTATTAAAATCGGAGGAGTGCCATGCCTACATTTTATAACAAATAAGAATTCTTCTGTGCCAATATCGTATTTTTCAGATTGTAGTCTTAATTCAAAGCTGAAATTTTGGTCTCGAATCATCGCATGACGCTAAAAATAATTTTCCAACATGGGCGTACTCCGATCCTTTTGATATATACTGCAATAACGGAAGAAGGAATAGTAGTATATCATTTGCCGAATGTACATAGGGTAATCAGCTTCGGCCGGGTCGAAGATACATTTACCAGTTTTATTTATAATTGAATTCTATTTTTTGTTTTATGATAAATAAGAACTACGCATAAATTTTTAAAAAACTGTGAAGAAAACTGTCGATGGTTGGAAATTTATAGGGAAAATAAGGAGATGAATGCTTCTCTATGTACAATAAAGACAATTGGAACACAGCATTAAGTATGCCTCTTACAAACGTTGTCTCGAATGAGTTGTTATTCGATTGATCTGATCTGATTCATCTGATTGTATTCCTTGCAGTTTTCTGATGGCGACGATGAGACGAAATGGAAAATTAAAAAAGCCACTGAGGAACCAAAAGAAGAGGGAACACAAAGTGAAAGTGAAATGAAAGCGCATGCAGAAGGAACGCGTAAAATTAAACGAAACGACTTAGAAATCATGCTGAGAAAAGGGGCAAAGCGAAGGAAAATCAAATTTCAAAGCGAAGAAGAAAAGAACGAAAAACTTTTTCTTTTGTGAAGGCGCTCACCTGCAGCCCAGAAAAACTCTGCGGGTGTGAAATGCATTTTGTGTGGCGTGATTCAGTGCTCAGGGCGGGCGCGGGTCGCATAGAGAAGTGGACGAAAATTAGCGAAACAAATCAATGCATAACAAAGAACGAAATAGCGAATTGTGGCTGCTGAATCGTTTGTGGTTCCTGTTACAGGATCCACGACAAGCAAACGCAACGAAAACTAAATGAAAATGTTTAATGAAATGATGCAAAACTTAACTACACCACTTAACTGCACGTTAGTGAAAGGAGTCGTGAAAAAGTGCCTCGTGAAACGATAGAAGTGTTTGCGGAGGGACGAAGACGTCGTATGGCGAAGAAAAAACGAATGTGAAATGAAGAAAACGCAACAATAAACCGAGAAACACATCGAACGAATGGACGGAGGAACAACAAAGAAGGTTGGAGAGAGGAGAGAAAAGAGCCAAGGAACAACCACTTTTGGAATGTGTGAAGCTCCGTGGAAAACTTTTCTTTCTTGCTACTCCTTTTTGCGGGCAGCAGCCAACATGAATGAAACAAAACGAAGACGAAAATGAAGACGAAACGAAGCGAAGACAAAAAGAACACAAAAGTTAGTACACAAACGTAAAGAAACACAAAAAGAACACAAAAATTAAAATTTCGCTTAGAGGAAATCTTATAAAACAAAGAAGCATAAATAAAATAGTAGAAAAAAAAATAAAAAAAACAAAATTTCGGAACATTTTAGGAGGAAAAATAACACAAACTAAAACCAAAAGAAAAAAGAAAAAAGAAACATAAATATAACACCAGAAAGGAGAGCACATAACGAACACAGAGCATTTTGTGTTAAAAAACCAATAACCAGCAACAACAACAATCAAATCCTGGTTAAGGATCGCCAGGATTCCTCACCTGCAAATTGCTGAGCAGCGCCTGGAAGTACGGCATCGCGAGGAGGGTCGCGGTGCGGCTGCCGGCGCTGCTGGCGCTCGCCGATTGCGGCAGCCCATCCTCGGCCCGCTGGACCAGCTGCAACTTCTGCAGGGCGAAAGAGAGGAAACAAGACGTGAGAATAGAGTAAATAATTAATCGAGATGTGGAAATATTAAAACGTAGCGCATGCAAAAGACGGCAGGTGAAGTGAACAACATGAATATTTAAGTAAAACTGCATTTCAATGACTCAGAAGAGGAGTCGACGAAGTGGACGAGGTTATTAAAAGCCCAGCGACGATGGAAGAGTCTTCGAAAGAGTCGAGTGCTTTTTGGCAGTCGCTGCTACAAGCTACAAACTAGAAAATTCGTAATATTAATCATTATTTCAGAGGCATAGAGCAAAAACAAGGAAGAGCAGAGAGGAGAAATTGTAGCTATTTTATGGGAGTCTTTGAGTTCATAGTCATATTTCAAATTGGATCTGTCGATGGGTGCTTGGACAGATCCTCACAGCTTGGATTCTTGTCTTCAACTGGATTTCAAAGCTTCTTAGATTTTCCTTCTTGGAGCAATATATTTGCTTGACTCCATTAACGTCGATGGACTTGCTTTCAGCACATAATTGAGACTATTCTTCCATTTCAAATTGAAAACGTAATTAAAAACCTACTTCGTAGCGAGTTTTTCATTTGGAAATCCTTTGTTTTTCTAAACTCACTGAAGTGAGGCAAAATAAATACGAGCACAAGTCAAAGTTTTTCCAATTTCGGGCTACAATTTGGTTGCGTTTAAGTTTTTCCTTCGCTCCCAAACTTCTACTTCAATTCCAGTCTTCGTTGGAACTGATTGCGGGCGATGGAGACTCCAGCAGCCTCACAGAGAGTCGATTGTCCACACACTCGCATTCGCAAATGCAATAAACTCTCAAATTGAGTAAACGGCGCAACGGGAAATGGAAACACACACTCGTCCTCGGAAAACATTTACGTTAGCCGTTCGTTGTTCGGCTCTGCACTTACCTCATCCTTCATGACGCTGCTGTCCGCATGCTGCACTTCGTCGGTTGTCGGTCGTCGACTGCGCTCTCGACTGCTCTGCACCTTGCGACGTGTGGTCTGCGAACTGCAATAGAAATAGAAAGAACAGCGTCATCATCGAGCGAGCAAGAACAACAAACACAAACTTATTACACTGCAAAGCGGAGAAAAAACATTTAAAGGAAGAAAATTACAAATTTGCAAGTCCCTAATATCGAGAAACGTTGAAGGCTGTTCTAGTGACAGACTCACGATACACTGATTCCGTTTCTATCCGATTGTCTGTTTGTCGTTTGGCTGCTTTTTCGGGCGTCCTTGCTTGCTTGAGGTCAAAGGTTAGACGATTTTCCTTTTCGCAAAAGGCTGCCAGTCAACCGAAGAGTTGATTTTCACGTGGTCTTTTTCGATCTTAATCCGAGCAACACTCATTGAAAATCTACTGACTCGTTCCTTGTGTGCATGTGTGTCTTTCCAACGGACTTACGAGCGAGAGAGTGAGTGCGAAGGAAAAAATAAATTCCAAATGCCACGAAGTCAAATTATAATCTGCCGCAACAGTTTTCGTCTTCAGATCGCATTGTTACTTCACACAAAAACACACACACACACACACACACACAGTCCACCTTCGCTAATTTTATCGCGTTATTAAGTGCTTCAGAGAGACGAGAGAAAACTTTTCAGGGAACACGAGCAACTTGACGTAAAAAATTTTTGCTTTTTCTGTTCGTTGTTCATCGCCGTGCTTTGTCCTTGCTGATTTCAGTGTAGATTCGCAACTGGCTGTGTTTGCATGTTCTCACCAGCAGCATCGGTGAGCCCCGGCTCAAATCGTATTGTGTACGCTTTGAATTGTGTGCCTTCCACCGACGGCGTCCGTGTGTGTGTGCCTTAGCTGAGCAATTGTACAGTATTTTTGCACTTTTCTACTTCCGTTGGCCCAAAGTTGCAATCATTGCCATTGTGCTTATCAATTAACAAAGTCGTGCGAGCAGATCGTGAATGGATTCCATAAAAACTCCAACATCGCCTTCGCCTGTTGGGCACTCATACGAATCGATGTACGAGGGGATGTTTTATGTATAGGATTAAAGCGTCTTCATATGACTGTGTGTGGAAAATGAAAATGAATCGGCTTTCAGAGAAGAGCTGGTTTTCTCCCGTCCTATTTGCCAAGCGGGACGAAGCATGTTTCGTTTTCTTGTACCACAAGCAGGAAAAAACCCATCAAACGGACGGAAAGAAGAACGAAATTAGTGGCCAATATCTTCACTCAATGCCGAACCAGTATATAAAGACATCTAGAATGCTTCATCCGCCTACGAGTTCTGAACGCATTCAACCTTTATTACAACAAGAAATGTCAGCACCCTCGAGGTGTATGAAGTCTTCCTACAGAAGCCCTAGAATAGTAAAGGCCCCTCCTACGCGTCCACTTTTTAAACCACTCCTGAATACGTGTCGTGTCTGGGTATCAGTTTATTGATCAATTTACACTCACCCGTTTATAGACTCCCCTGCCGTCATGTCGGCCGAGGTTAATGCCTCGGTCCCGCTTCTCTCTCGCACCAGACGATCTACCAAAGAATGCCATTTGATTAGTATTTGTGATCTGTTCGGGGATCCATTCTCACCTGACTCAAGTCTGTCGAAGTCTTCTGGTTGCTGGCCGCCGGGTTTTGCCTTCACCTCGATATTGATTTCTGCCGAGCTGAAGCCGGCATGGCAGGAATAAATGCCTGCATCCCGGAACGTTATGTCCAGAATCCGCAGAGCACCCTTCTTCGACACCTTGAATTTGCGCGATCGAGTCAATGGTTTGCTGTCTTTGTTCCAGCGGATCTTGGTGCGGTTGTAGCGCTTGACGGGACACTTTATCTTGACCTGAGTGCCGAAGAAGACCACCGCCGCGCCGCCGATCTTCAGGGTTATCTTGGACTTCTTGGGATCGTGCTGAATGTGCGTCGAGTTGTTCATAGCGATGATGGGCTTGGGATCATCTGGCGGGCAAGCTTTGACGTTGCAGGGCTTCTTGTCCGGCGGCTTGGCGCTAGGACACATCGTTTCGGGCCGTTCGACTTTGTGTTCCTGCGCCATGATCTGCTTGCATTCGACCTTCCGCTCCTTGATGCCGTAGCCGCAGGAGTGCGAGCATTTCGACCACTCGCCGACCTCCCATCGCACCGGACAGTCCAGCACGTTGCAGTACTGTCTATCGGCAGGCGGCGGCTGTGGGCACATGCTGTTCGGCACAACCATTGTGTTTTCCCCTCCGCGCGTAACCTCGTGGATGCACTGCACTTCACGCGTCTTAATGCCGATGCCGCAGGACTTCGAACACGGCGTGTAATCGGAATAGTTCCAACGCGGCGGACAGGGGCGGTCGTTGCAGGTCCTCACTCTGGCCTCCGGCTTAGTTTCGGGCGAGCAGAGGAACGGTGAGACGACACGTCCGTTGTCCTCGCGCACACAGTTTATGATGAGTTCCTCTACACCGCCGAGGCAGCTGGCGCTGCAGGAAGTATAGCCCTGCTCGCGCCACACGTAGGTCTTGCCCGGCTCCGACACGCCGACTTTGATGGAGTCGCGCGGGTACTGCTCATCGTAGCCATGCGAGGGCAACATGCAGGGCTCTTCGACACAACGCTCGGCCTCGTCATGTGGCTTTGGCCCTTCGCAGAGCGTGTCGTTGACCGTGGCTACTGTGCGCGAGTACTCCAGGAATATTTTGCACTTGTAGGGCCGCCGCCGAATACCCTCGCCACAGGTGACGCTGCAAGGCGACCAATCGTTGTCCTTTATGAAGCTGCAATAGAAATATATCATTGAGTACATCGATCAAGCAGACGATTGCTAAATAATGTAAAAGTTAACGGTGCCATCGTCGCCTAAATATTGCTTGACATTCGAAATAAATGGAAACGAATGGAAATACAGTGTTTGATAGCGTCAGGATGTCGCGTCTCGGCGTCACCGCGTCTTCTTTCTGAGGCCAGTGACTTGGCAGATAAACCCGCTACACAAGCCGCCATCTGCGAAAGGAACGAGCCTCTGTCGGAAAAAACCACCACCCAATCATCCTTTGGCGCTCAACCCGGCGCTGGTTGTACTTTTGTGGTTCATGTCATTGTTCGGTAAGACGTCGGCGACCTACTTTCTGCCCGAATACAGCATGTAGGATGAGGGAGTGTGAGTACGACACCGTCAAACATGGCTTCTCGGAAACCAAAATAAATTCCGCATTGTATTTGTATTCGCTCGGCGACTGCGTAGCGAATTCGAAGCATCAACGACACAAACACAAACACTTGAACATGTCCACCGCGCGATTTCTTTGTGTGGTTTCAATAGCAGCACAATTCAAGTGTCGCCGCGTGCTGTAAGGCGGCGGAACTTATGCCGCCCATAAATCAACCGAGAATATCTGTAGTTTGTACTCTGCAATCAAAAAGCAATTTCGCTTGTCAATTAGTCAAGTTCAGACTAATTTTCATAATTTATGGAGATTATGGCTACATCGTAGAGACCTTATCGGGAACCAGCGAACTGTTTAAGGAATATTATTAACTTCGAAACCGACACTCGACACTCGACCTTCCAACTTATTGGGTTTTTCTACTTACGTGGGTTCTGCTGAAGGCTGCTCCGACTCCGACACTGATTCCGATATCGCGGGACCACCATTCACCAAACGTTGTACCTTAGGTTCTGGCAGTTCTTCGTGGTCCATGCGACTGACGGAGTGATGAGCGTACATCGGCGGATGATCGTTATAGGAAAGAAGTTCAGCTTCATCTCGGGTGTCGTCACTGCCGCCAGCATAGGAGCTGTCATCATCCAACTCCTCCTCATTGCCTTCGTCATCACCATCCTCATCCTCGTCGCCAAGACCGTCATCGTCTGAGCCAGCACCAGTTCCCAGCTCCTAAGGAAGAAGCGGAAAACAATAAGCGAAAAAATAACGATGGGTGGAGCTTGGAGCACGATTGAAGCCAAAGGTAGAGCGTGCAACACTTAAAGCGGCGCAGATAAATTGTGGGAAAACAAATGCCAGACTGTGGTACTCACTGTGAGTGGCGCACTGCCTTTGACAACAATGATGGAGCCACCGCCGCCTCCTCCTCCTAAACGGCCACCATCGCAGACTGTGCCCGCGCTGCACTGAAGTATGGCGGACGGCTTAGTGGTTGGATCGCACTTGGCACTGAGCTTGCCGTCGGACGACTTGCACTCGACACCCCGCATTTGCAAGCCGTGTCCACAAGACACCGAACACTGCTGTCACCATCGGGCAAAGCGAGTACCAGTTCGGGTCGGGGCGGTTCGAGTCGGCAAGTAACGAATTTAATTTAAAGCAGTGGCAGAGAGGCGGACAAAGACACAGATACAGATGGATAGCGACAAGGATAAACCAGAAAAAAGAAAAGACAGAAAAAAAGAGTAAGAGGAAAATAAGGATAGTAAAAAACGAAGTAATAGCGAATTTTAAATAATTCATATGTGATGAGCACTAAAATTTTAATACAAGCCAAAGTAACATTCCAATACGGATGAAAAAGTGAATCTGAAATGCAAATTTGAACACAGTAATGAACAGCGTGCGATTGAGGACGGGAGGTGGGGATAACCGAGTGGGCATGGGGTAAGTGGGACCGTGGTTACGGGAACCACGAATTCGCGTTTATTAAAAGTTTCTTATTTAAGATATTATTTTGCATAATAGACATTTTTTGAACTGCATTTCGCCATTTAGGGCCTATTTCAATTGTTGGAAGTTAGTCTCAAATTTTTCCCGTAGGTATTTGAAATGTGTAGGCATTTGGAATGTGCAGGGAGGGTTATGCTGAAGGCAAGGTACCATGGCGCTATTTATAACATTTTTCTCCCAGACTCTCTGGGATTGTTTAGGATTGACCGTGATTCTATGCGATTCTTTGAAAGTCGTTAAGACTTCAGGATTTTATGATTCATCGGGATTCCTTGGGACTCTACGGGATTCTTTGTGTTTTTTTGGATTCTCCGAGATTTCTTGGGATTCACCGGGATGCTCTAGTATCTATCGGGACATTTTAGGATTCTCACAAAGGTTTCTTGGTATTCAACGGTATTCTTGAAGATTCTCTGGGATTCTTTGGGATTAACCGGTAGTCATGGAGAATCTTTAGGACTCTCCGCGATTCTTAGGATTCAAGAGGATTCCTTAGGAACCACTGTGGATTTGCGATTAATTTTATAGATTTTAGTACCAGGCCTGCTTCGGAAAAATGCCATAAATTCCGCTCCAAATTCCCAGAGTTCTATGAGTCCATACATGAATCTAGAAACGAGAGCTTTAATTATTATTATCGCATCGTACCACGACCATCTCCATTCAAATCTAGAGTCTCTCAATGGCTCTGAATGGGTTTTTATTGTACATTTTTTATTAGAGCTCAGATACGTTCTTTGCGAGGTACTTTTGCTGCCGCACACAACCCTTATGAGTCAAGCAAGTGCTTTAGTTCTCCTTTTCATTTTCGCTGCCGTTCCGTGTGTAGCGAATCTTGCGAAGAGCAGAAATAAAAACCATACCAAAGGAAACTATTCTCAATAAAAATGCACCGCATTTTTGCAGCTCTTGAAGGTGTCAAACTTTTTGTTTGTGGAAATTCCTCAAGTAGCTGGTATGTGAAATAACCTAGAACTACATTAGCGTCAGTTCAGTGACTGTAGACGCTCGGTCGGTACTTGAGAATGAAAGCAACTCCCAGTTGTAAATAAGTTGCACTGAAGCTGCGGCTGTGGCTAGGACTGAGAATAGGTCGAGGATGTTGCATTACTTTAAAGTAAATTAAATTACCACATTTTCAGCCCCGTCTTTTTTTCTCTAAATTGCACATTTTTTGCAGGTTTTGTTGATTTTGTCTTGTCTTAAAGCAGTAATGTGAGGGCGAATGGGATTAGGGGAAAGGGGTAATTGCAGTGAATTGCATAAAAACATATTAAAGCCAGCAAAAAGAAGATAGCACAAACTGTGGCGCTGATGCTCGATTCAGCTGCCGGGTAGCAGTGCAGCAGCTGCGATACTTACGCCTGTCCACTCCTCGACCTCCCACTTGGGACACTCCTCCACGATGCACGGCTCCTGCGCCGGTGGATTCGGGCCCTGACACATGACGTCCGCCACCTGGCAACTCCGCAACGATCAAGAAACGATTGAAAAGCGGTAAACAAGAAGAAAGGAAAAGAAAAACGGAAACGAAGAAAGAAGCAGAAGCAGTTAGTGTAAATATTCGAAGAATTTCGATTTTTTCTGCTTCCTTCGCCAGGGCAATTCAGCAATAATGAACGAAAGGGAATTGTTTCAGCATATATTTCTTATCTAAAGCAAGTTCAATTGGTGTTTGTGCTCACCCGGGTCTTGATGCCGTTGTTCTCCTCCGCGCACACCACAAGCCGCTCCTTGAAGCCGGCACCGCACAGACGACTGCAAGGACTCCATTCATCAGTAATCCACCTGAAGGAAGACAAAGCTTAAGTCATGCCAAGGAAAGAATTCCAAAGCGTTAAATGGATAAACACAGAAATCAAAGAAGCAAAGGAGTGTGTGTATCTTTGTAATGAGGAAGTGCAAATTCAGTTCAAGTTGCTCCTCGAGCAGCAGCAACAGCAGCTTGAGACTTTCTTATAGATTTCTTCTGCAAACATAAGCTCAAGTGGAATCCCTTCCACACGCAGTCCACACACAGTCGACATGGACAATGAACGCAAACCACGTGTTCTTATCTGGCAACTCAGCTGTCGTGGAACTTATCTGCGTCGAGGACCTTCAACTATGAACATCAGATAAATGTTCACCGTTTCAAATATAACCTCGCATCACTTGCTACTAAAAACGTCCCGAGGATGAATACACAAAAGTTTTTAGGGAGTTACGTCGGAAGGGGGGGGGGGGGTGGCATGACGAGTGCTTAAAGCAAATGAAGGGGTTGAATACAACAAGGACCATGAGGCTGAGCTGCTGCTGTTGTTGTGCGCTGGGTGGACATTTACATGCACTCACCTCAGTGGATGTTGTACTTACCTCGGTGGGCAGCTGTGGGTATTGCACATAACCACAGATGGTTCCGGCCGATTAGATGCATTGCAAAGCGAGTCGTCGCCGTCAGCTCCAGTTTCTCGATTTCTGCATATAGGACGCGATATTTTGTATCCTGTCAGAGAGATGGAGAAGCACACAGAAAACAAACAAACAAAACTCAAGTCAGTCGCAAAAATCAATAAAAGTCACAATCAAATAAAATGCCAAATGAAACCAAGTGTTAAATCGACACAAATGGGGACTCGTTGCACGATAAAAAGCATCTCAATCCAGGGAATGAAAACGAGGATCCTTCCATTAAAACGAGTATCTTTTTTGTATTGACATAAATTGAAAGTGGCTCATAAGGTGCGCGGCGGCGGGCAGCTCGCGTGAGAATAGGCCGCAACATAATCTCCATATCCACATCTGAATTCCACGGATGCAGTCCTCGTCCAGAGGCAATCCCACATGAATCCAGCAGAGCAATTCTAGTAAGAATGCAACAACAGCACGGTAGAGTCAACAACTCCATTGCTTTGTTTCGATGATGGAGAGGATTCGCAACGCTGTAGGCATAAATAAGGCCATGAATTATTCAGCAGATGGAGAAGAGCGGCAGAGCATCCAAAGGCTTGCCGTCAACTCGTTGTTGAGTGTAGAACCACTCAACTTCTATTCCAATCAGATTCCGAGTCAGAATTCTGGTGGATTTCATTGACTTTTTACTTCGTCATAGACACGGAGAATGAGCTACAGTTCAAAATGAGTGGGAAATCACCAATAACGGTAAGCAGCGCCGAGAGTAAAGTCGTTAGTGGTTCTCTCCTTGTGTTCCGGAAAATGGAAATGGTGCATAAATATGCGTATTTTGATTTCGTTTCAGATTAAAGAGTCGTTTACGGATTAATTGCTGTTAATGGATCGGCTGAAGGAGCACGTCAAGTGTTCAGTTGTCACAAAGTTTCCGATTCTACTTGTTCAATGATTGATTGTGATTATTATTGGTATTATTATTTTTCAATTAGTTGTCAAAATCATGTCCAATGATGTTCGAATATTTCGATATCCAAATTATCAACAATCAATCGAAACGTGAGTCTTCAAGGAAATTCCATCGACCCACTAGGAAATGATAAGTGATAATTGATCACTGTCAGGTTTTTGGATAATTATCAAGTAGATTTCTTGTAACCCATAAACTCATTAGGAAAGGAACTTTGGTGCGACTGTTTTGTTTTTTTTTTTTTTTTGTGGAGTATTCTAAGTGTCAGTGCACACTATATTAAGGAATGTTAGTTTACTAACATTAGTTGTGTTTTTTATTTTATAAATTTTTTTTTGTGTGTGTTTGACACTTTGAACTGTGGAGTTTTTACAGATAATAAATAATACATACATATGTACATTGATACAATAGTGACCCATTCAATCTCTTGATAAGTGTCGATATATGGATTCTATATGAAGTTATCGCATTGTTGTTATTATTGCTGTTATTTCATTCCTATCATAAACTTTCCGACTGGATAGCCCTTGAAGTATTCAAGCTGCCTAATGTTGCTGTCATTCTTTTAATGTGTGTCTTTGTCCTTGGATTGTTAGCAATCGACTCGTGCTTTCCATTCGCCACTCTTTTCATTCCAAGCGGTTTTTTCTTCCCTCTCTGGTCACTCCCATTAACCTCCATCTTTCCTTATTATTTATATTCAATTGAGGCTGTCGTTCATGTGATGAGGGGCAGCAGGACACGAATATACTTCGAAAACACTCACCACACTCCGTCCGAAGCCTGTTCGTGTTCAGAGACGAAATAAAATTCTCTTATTTTCAGCAATTTCAACATGAACACGAACACCACTCTGAGTGCCATTTAAGCGTTAATGGACTACTAATAAAAGAGGTGAGATGGGAGATGGAGGCGGCTGATATCCAAAAACGTACCGATATATTTTATACTTTTAATACCCCACTTTTACACATATAGTTTCAGTTAATAATCAAAGCTTGGCTACACAAAGTCATTGCATTATTAGTGTATTTCATAAAATATCTTTTTACTATTCTTCGTCACTTTCTGTTGCTGTTTTTGTTTGAATGTGATTCATGTTCGATTGATGATTACTCCTGGAAATTCCTCGATATCCCAAGAAGAAGAAAACGGCGGCTTTTGTCATGGAATTGATCTCTGACGTCGTCATATTTTATGGCAACATCATTTGTTCTTATATTTTATTGTCATTTGCTCTTTATTGCCTATAGATGTGTGTGTGTTTACTTACCTCCCCCACAACTGACTGAACAAATTGACATCGGAGCCGTCTCCCATTGATAGAGCGGCTTCGAGCAGGAGCTTCCATCGCCTCCGCACACGCCGCAATCGTCGATTTTCTTCGTCGAACCAATTTTTAGATCGCAACCGACACGCTACAAATAAAATAAACAAAAACCAGTCAAATATCAAATAAAACATGCAACAAAAGGGGCCCTCAATCTACTCTCTGCCATGCTCCTGGCTTCTTTCTCACTCTCTCTCTCTCTCTCTCTCTCTCTCTCTCTCTCTCTCTCTCTCTCTCTCTCTCTCTCTCTCTCTCTCTCTCTCTCTCTCTCTCTCTCTCTATCTCTCTATCTCTCGCTCTCTCTCTTTTTTATTACGCTTCCCAACCAAAGTTTCGCTCTTTGTGAAGTTTTGCCAAGACTTGACTTAAATAAACAAATAAATATGGAATTTGAGTTATTAACTAGAAAAAGTAAAGGGAACTTTCGGGCCACTTTGGAATTGTGCACTAAGCGCTACCGCGGAGGACAACGACTGCTACTCAAGGTTATTTAACTGTCAAGGTTACCTGCTTACAGACGATTGAATCACTGCATTATATCTATGACAAATTTAAGGAGCTAATAAAATTGTTTATATTTAATAAGATGCTTACTTTAAAAACTTAAATATCTACCACTTCCACTCCCTCTCCCTTTTCCCTAAAGCTGTACAGACCTCTGAATACTTATTTCAGATGATTGCAGATGTGGCATGTTCGTGTGTCATCCCTTTTTATTGTCGTACTGTCGTTTTGCTGCTTTGTGATTTATTTGTGATTTCGACGGAACCTGATTTGACGTCTTTGGCTCCATTGTCGCTACGGGGGATTGCAAAGAAGGATACCTGAAGAAGGATCTTTTGAATACATTCGCACGACAAATCGGAATTTGTTACCAGAAATTGAGGCGATGATTGCGAGTACGATTACGAGTCGAACCACACAAAATTCGCTCCTACAAAAAATAGCAACGACAACAAAAAGCCACTGAACCACCCTTTGGTTGGTATCCTTGTTCTTGTTGTCCTTGCTGCTATGCTAGCTTTTGTTGTACGCTGGCAAATAGCTCCGCTTGTGGCATATTTTATTTCGACTTATTGGCAAAAAACGGTTGGGCTTTTGATTTATTGGTATCTTTTTGTATTCATGTACAAACATATTATGATTTTTCCTTTTTTGCTGTTAGCCAGTAGCTCAAGATACTTGCGAACAACAAGAAGTGGATTCCCTTAAGAGTTCCCCCCGATACAGCGTGAGAATCCTTGACGAATTGACGCGTATCATTCATTTACAACCGCAGTTCGGGATGCCACACATCCGTTGGCTGCTTACCTGGCATTTACCCTGGATGCACATGTCCAAACTTCCCGACCGGCATCTAGTACCATCTTCAACTTGAGCCGACAGCTGCACAATGACGCTCGGCTCGTCGTACTGCTCAGGATCTTCGCTCTCGCCGGCCTCTAGCGATACATCATCGGACAAATGGGCAGGTCGACCACTGAAAGAAACACACAAATTTATAAAAAATCTTTTATCCAGTCCAAGAACCGCGGTTGTGGGCATAATACGGGGCTGGAGAAAAATCGTAAGATACCGCGTTTATTATATAAAATGCGTTTCTTTCTTATAGTTCCTTAGAGTCACAAGTGGGATCACATGCAAACATCGTTTACATTTCGCTGCTCGTCTACACAATCGAGAGTCAACTGTTATTGCTACAAATCTTTAAAAAGCAACCACAATATGGAAGATTGCAGCATCACCGGTCTCTTATTCACCATGGACGCTGTGTTCGCATTCGACGGCCGACCTCTCATATCACTTCGAAGACGTCATAACTCCACAGTTGGACGCCGGCGCGGAGCAGTGAGTTAAGAACCACGAGACTATGGTAAACTGCACAAAATAAATGCTGAAATGGGCATAACTGAACTTGCCCGGAAATCCTATGTCGAATAATACTGCATAAAGCGTTTAACCGCGCTCCCAGCAACATTTCGAACCTTACAGTTATATATACTCTGTGTATATATACACAGAGAAACCCATACAAAATTTGGTTATGGCGATGTGTGCGGAGGAACCGTATTTTCTACACATGGTTCTACTGTTTATTTGCTTTTGCCTTAAACTAAACTCGGTTGGTTTTTGCTTGAGACCTTAACGGGTCTTTTACACTCACCGACAGGTCAACGCACACGGTTCTACGTAATCGTAGTGCGGCGTCCATCTGTAGAGCGCTCCGTCGTAGGGCACATCGTTGAAGGCTTCGCATTGATGGGCTCGAAAGTCCTGCTGCTCTGGGCAGGATTGCATATTGCAAATGCGATGCCGCACGCTTTCTCCTCGACATCCTTTCGTATTGTGACAACGACGAATCTGTTGCATGATGCCACCGTCGCAGGTACGCGAACACGACGACCAGTCGGACCACGCCGACCACTGGCCACTGCCACCTCCATTGGCGCCCTTGGTACCGCGGGCGCGCTTTTGCTACATCAAAGAGAGGCGAGAATAAAAGTGGTCTGTGCCTGAAAATAATCCTCCTACCTCTAACTCATTCTCCAAATCGCTGGCTGTGTTCCACGTCTCATCGAAGGCTTGACTGGCGTTCAACTTCTTGGCGACGGTAGCGTTGTCCAGCAACGTTATTATCTGCAAATGGGATGGGAGTGTAATTTAGCATTTCTGCTTTAGGTAAAGGGTCACGTTATTTAGGAAGATTTTAGCTCTAAAAGGGTATGTACTGGGAGGTGGGAATATTACGGAGATGGAAGGTACGAGGTCTTGGCATTGTTTGACAAAAGTTGTTCCGTTTTCTTCTTATGTAAATTCTTTTATTGGTAGGACAGCAAGAGTCGTCGGGACGCGTTTGTACCTGATTCTTCATTGTTCATGTTTCATGTAGCTTTTAGCAACGCTCATTATTATTATACAGCCAAAGACTTTTTTATTTACAGTGCAGTCGCAATGATGTTAGCTAATAACTAACTCATATCAACTTCTATCCGCTCCTTCGGACATGGTTTATCTACGTGTCTGTCTCCTGGCCGAATTTCCCAAACTACAGGAAAAGAAACAAACCACTCCGCAAAATATGTCGTGTGGGGCCAGAATCACACAATAATTCCGTTTAACAAATTGACTTAAACCTCATACTAGAAAAGACCGAAGGAATTCCGCGAATCCCTCGCTCTCCTAACCCTCTGATGTTAATTATGGAAATCCTGCCATCATCACAATAAAAGTTTTATTTGAGTGAGGTACTGAAGGAGTCAAGAGGCCAATGAAAATCTTACTAAGTGCAAACTTTACAATGAGTCACATTAATCAACGAATAATAAATTAAATAACACGAAAAACTAAAAGTAAATCCACAAAATTTACTGATATTTCCATTGTTTATTGACAGTTTTTTTGACTTTCGTTAGCGGTGACTTGGGTCGTCCATTTAACTCCACTTCAGCCTACTACTGCGATTCGTTGATAAATTATTCCACTGTAAAAATTCAATTGGTTGAGTGCGCAAAAAATGCGCAGCTCTGCATCGAGTCTATGATGGGCAACATGGGTCTACTATATTATACAGCCGTACAACGGCGACGCCAAGAATAGCAAAAAAAAGGGGATTTTCAGGTGGGGTGTTTTCAGCGAAGGGACATCGAATCATCGCATACTCACTCGTTTCCCAATAGTTAAGGAGACCAAAATTGTGTGCCTCGCCGTGGCGGTCTCTGGAAACGGCATCGAGGTGTTTAAGAAATAAAAACTATGGTGTTATATTTTAAGGACCACAGTATTGAAAATGTGGAGTGCAAATGAATTCGAACACTGCATCATGACGGCTGAAACACAATAGGCTAATCACCTAAGATTTATTTTTGGGTGATTAAAAATATGATACATTTAATGCAATAAATATTAATCGAGATATGCTTCCAACCTGGTTATGCATATGCACGAAAAGTATATTGAAAATGTATCATATACGGAAAACTGGTGTACGTAGTAGACGAGAGCTATGTATGTGTCAATTTGTTATGGAAATTGGCCGACTTAGTTGCGCCTTATTCTAATTTTCCTCAGGTTCTCTTCCTGGGCTTTCCGACTTAATAAATGGGGGTGCAGAAGAATAGCCTTCCAAAAATAAGTCATAGATTTGAAAGGTTAGCCCAAAGTGGCATGTCTCCGACCGGTGGGATGTCATACATACCGTTACCACGGGCGCTCTTTGGCCAGGCTTTTGGGGGATTGAGGTTTGGATTCGTGGTGGCTGTGGTCTACATCTAAGGAAGTACAAAAACTGTTCACCACAGCAGTGACAGAAAATGTGCTATAAATCATGATTCGTTAAAATTTGGTACGAAAGACAAAAGTGTTTTTGTAAAAGGGACATTGATCAGGACAGATCTTGATCAGAAGCATGTTTCACGCCATGGGATAAGTCTTACGACAGGTGCCATGAAAAAAATGAAAGCATTCGTGATTTTGGACTTAATGTCCAATAGTAAAATATCCTATAGGCTATAGCAGTTTACGTTACGTTACATCTGCTGATGAACCCGATGCACATCAGTCCAACAGCCAAATTCATGGAGCGAATCAAAAGTCGGCGCCCTCAAGACCTTCATCAGCCCTGGAATCGGTCTGCGATGTGTTCAAGATTACTTTCCCTTTGAAGCGCTTTCCTGGCTTTATTGACTCGACTTTACCGTCGCACTGCTTTTGTTGACGTTGCCATTTAGCCATTTATTGGCGTCAAATCGTAACCGAAGTCGTCGCGAAATAAAAGCGACACTTTCAATCGTTTGTTCGGGGCAGCTTACGGATGGCGCTGTATACTCGAAGCACTTGTTTGGCGCTGGTAAAGCTTCGGCTTGAGAAGAGTTTTCGCTGCTCGACTCGGCTAGAGCCGTTTCCTCACGCACATACTTAACCCTTGATTACACATACATTTCTGATGACGACGAAGTTGGGTTCATCGCATCGCATCGCATCGCAGTCGTCATAAAAGCTGGCTTTCGGTGGCGTATTCCGATTATTGTGTGGTATTTAAGTTCCCTTAAGTTACCGCCAGTCGTCGTTGTCAACCACCGCAGTAAACTGAATGCGTGCGTATAGAACCGATGTCTGCCCGCTCCATTTCTGCGCCATTGCATAGATGTTTATGGAAGGAGCTTAGTTCGGAGAATTGTATCGAAATTATTGAATTAATCCCCAGATTACAGACACAACCGCACTCATGCAACCCATGCATGTTTGTCATGTTCGTATGATTGCTACTGCTACTTAAGTAATTGAGACAAATTAAACTTTATTGTATTGTACGCTTTGTGTCTCGATTCGACTATCGATTGATTGAGGCGAAGCCATAGCAAATTTATTGACGGCAGCTATGCGTCGTGCCGTCTCTCCCGGTGTCTATCAACGGCGTTGGATTTGCTTCTAGACAGGATTAAACGTGAACGTCCAGACGGAATCATTTATGCTAAGACAAAAACACAGAAGATTTCCGGTCAGTAATAGTTATAGACAGAATCTAGAAGACAATGCCTTTGTTAAAGAGCCAAAAGTCCTTTAATATTTCCGTGAGAACTTCCATCCAAGGAAACTTTAACGCTCTAACTAATAATTTTATATTTTAACTAATATATTTTATAATTTTTTGTTAGAGTTTCATACGCATTCATGGCTAGAGGGAAAGCAAAGGACCGTCAAAGCTTCTCAAAAGCTTGTGACAGTAATCCACTCATTTTTTAAAGACTAACTGGATCAGGAAATGTTTCAAGGTCTGTTTCAACAGATGTCTCAGATGATGAATCAGGTGGTGTTCCTAACTTTCCTAAAATGACTAAATGGAAATCTCTGGAGGTGTCTCAACGGCTGACCGGAGATATGCCTATAGGAGATGCCTCAAAAGAGTCTATAGGCCATATTGGACCGCATTGGAACGTTGGTTTCAATCATTTTTGTTTTTACCCGGATTTCAAAACTAGTCTTGTCTAAATTTACTAAAAACAGGACGTTGGACCTACAGATGGCCTTGTGCATAAATAAATACAAAGAACTCATGAAGATATTATCAACTCTGTAGAGTTCAAACCCTTCGAGTACGTGGCTTATATAGAATTCTGATCGACTTTATTAAATCCATTGAATTAATGATGTTCTCTGGAGATGAACAGCAAGTGAAGCCTTTGATTAAAACATAGATCTATAAATAAATAAATTCATAGAAATGCTTCGGAAAACACTTGGGGAAACCATGGAAAGCCCATTCACGTTGCTCTTCGAAAAATGGTAGGTGGTTGAGGGGTGGAGCGATTTTCTCCTATAAAATCCCGTCTCCTCCTCCCACTCCAGCAACGCTGCCCTAGTACGACCTTTCATGCAATGGCATTTGTACTTCAACTCCATTTGCGATATTTTTTCGTTTTGTTATTCAAATTATTGAATGTTTGAGTAGCTACAAGGAGCTTATTATATAAATGCAAATCTGTGTGTGTTGTTTGTGTGTGTATTTAAGGATTTCTCACCAAAAGGACGATCGCCCACAAGGATTTCTTGATGTCCATAATTTTTATCTGCATGCTCTAGGACTCATGATGCTTTCTGCAAATAGAAAACAAAACACAAGAATAGAAAATATGTAAATAAACCGAAATTATATCAATTCAAAGGAAAATAAGTATATTTTTATATAATATATTTATGTATATGCAAACAGAACCGAAGAAAAGCCAAGAGCACCGTTGACCAAGCCAGTAGAGTTAGTCGCTGGAAAGTGGTTATTGGTTAGTGCTTGTTGTGCGTCTATGGTCAGTTCGAGTGATGGTCTGAACTGACAACATGATAGAGTGTGTAGTAGTAAATAACCAGGCGAATCGGAGATTTGCGGAAAGGGCAATACCTTCAAATGAAGTAATCACAGGAACTCAACTTTTAAAAATATTTCGAAATAAATACCTATGTATTTAAACATAATTATAAGTTGAGAAAAGATCCTAGCAACTTCATTTACACAAACATCTCCAAAACAAGGCGGAAATAATGCATAAATTCTATAATTATTTTTATTATTATTGGTACTTCACCTTAACGCTTTTTATTTATTTCAAATGCAGATATTATGCACTTATTATTTATCAAAGACTTTTCTATGAGTTTTATTGTAAAGTTTTTATTGGAGTGGTTTTATTTAAGTATTTTTAGTGGAGTAAGTAAATTTTATTGTTAGTTTTTGCACAACACACGACATTGAATCGACTTTAGGAAAAAAAATTCCGCCGGCGACTCTATAAAAATGAAAACTACCAACGAATGAAAACACAAAATAAAATTTCCTGTTACTTTTTTCTCGTCATGCAACAATTTCTTTAGTTTTTCACTACTTCGAAAAGTTTTTTCTTTACAAAGTTTATGCCTGTCCATGAATTCTTTGAGCGCTGTTTTTAAATCACGAAGAATCGTTCTTGTTGTTTTTCTGTTATCAACAATTATTACACCAATTATTGTCAATGAATGCTTAAAGGTCTGTCCGAAACAGACGATATCCCATGTATAGACCAAAAAACCCAAGAATTTCCAATGTTTCATTAAATTAAAATTGCAAAAGTTTCAATCCATTTTTGAATTTAAACTTTTGAACTTTTGATTAAAGGAAAGCCGAATAATGAATTATGGACGTTTGTGATTCTTCTTTCGTGGTTTATAAATAATCAAATGGGGCTATTGATTAGAAATAAACACGCACGGAAGCATTGGAGGGAAGACCGCCACCTCTTAATTAAGCAGAGGCACCAAGACCCCCTAAAGTCATCGAAATAGTGAACATTTTATGGGGAAAAGTCCATCGAGTGGTGGCTAAAGATGAAACAGCGCCGTGAAAACTCTTAATTTTCATCAAAAATATCAAAGCCATTCGTTTTATAGTCGTCAATAAATCGATTCGGGGTTAATGTCGAATTTGGACGACTTCTAGTGGCTTTTAAATGGCAAATGAGTGGAAAAGAAGGCGGAGGAGATGGGAAAATGTCAATAATTCAAAGCAGCGTTGCGAACTAATTTCGAGTATAGAGGAATTAGGTTGGCTGTGAAGGGAGTCAATCGTCGGTCCCTTCCTCGGTTCCCTTGTTTGCGATGGGGTTCGATTAGAAGAGTTGAGGAGTCGCTAGACGAATCCGTTGGTAAAGCGAACGTGAAGGAATTCAAAGCAAGTAATTCCACTAATATAAAGAAATAAAAATTCCAGTCGAATTGGATCTGATTTCTTCGCATGTTGAGGCAGCAATTAGAAACACTCGTCTTGAACTTCTTTGCGAAGAAGTCGCCAACAAGTCTATGAAGACGTTCGCATTTTATACAAGATGCGAACAGCAAAAGAATGTATATTGATATTAAATATGGGAAAACTTTTCTATAAAGCGATAGAAGTTGAATGTAGAATTAAGCGGAAGTTGGATGGGTGGGAAAACATTGAAATTACGTCATTGACGAAGGTGGAAAGTGTGGCAAGTGGCAAGCCACAGAAAGAACCCAGAAAAGGGTCGAAAAGTAGTTTCAAAATAAGTTTTCTGTTGAAACAAACGGCAAACTCCGATGGGAAACGACAAAAGGATGTGTAGAAAAGGTTTATTTATTTGAGTGTTTTTACAATATTACATTTAAATTTCTGAAAAGTCTTCACAGAACCGAGAATTTCTGTTGGTGTGGCCGAATTCGCTTTTGGGACTCGAAGGACGCCGGAAAAAACAAAAGTGTACGAACTTCTGCAAGCAGAGAAAAGTTTCAAGTAGTTTGCAGAAAACGTGGTCATTCAGATTTTTTATGACGCTTTGTTGTGCTTTCCGGTAATGCTTTGGTCCATTATTTTTACAGAAGCTCTACTATCAATAAACGGTCGTCAAATAAATGCAAAAATCCTTCTTAATTCGCGGCAAATGAACGTCAAACGATTCTATGGAAATTATTCATGTACTAAGTGCTTCATTAACTCTTTCAATTTCAATCTGTCTGCCGTTGTTCCGCATAAACCGAAAAAACAAACAAAAACGAATCCGAATTCAGTCGAAAGCCATTTCAAGTCGCGTGTCGTTGTGGCTACGCTTTCATTGTTTGTTGTTACACTTTTATTGCATATGATTATTATTTTCGTTGGGACCGATATTGAAATACTAATTAAAAGTTCAACTGTGAGGAGGAAAAGTTTGTAGAAGCATTACTCGCTTCCTTCTTCCCCTCTCCTTTCAGCTATTGTGTCACTCACGCTCTCTTGTGTTTCTCTTACTGTGTCCGTCCTTTGTCACTCTCGATCTGAGCTGCTTGATGCAAACGATAAAAGTACAAACAACAGATTGCATCACAGACACACATCGCAGACAGCACAATCATTGAAATTCCCTTTTGGCGCACAATTAAAGAGTTTGTCTTTAAATCAGTTTAATTCAATTTGTGCAGCGTGTCTTCATTAATCACTGATAAATCTGTTAATTATTGTAGTTATCGCAAGTGCCAACATTATCACTACTTAATTTATAAATGGATTCGCACGAATTCCATCGCTTTGCATCAGGAAAACATCAATCATTCAAAACACTGCAAGCACTTAAACGATATTAAATGGTGAGAACAATAGTTAAAAAACACATCCATGGAGCTCTAGACGAAGTTTTAGATCCTAGCGCCGTTTAAACAAGCGTGTGAAGTGCCGTTTAGCTGCTCATTGAAGTGCAGAAGCCGTTGGTGAGTCAAACAGCCGCTGCTGTTTTTGACATGTCATCGTTCGGGGTTTATGGCGATCGAAGTAGAGTTGTGTAGTTCATGAACGAACTAGTTCACTTCTGTGTCGATCATTTAGTTCACTCTTCTTAATTCACAGCTCATCTCGTTCACTAACATAATCACATTTCGCAGTTTACTGCTTTTCTCACTCACTCATTTAGTTCACAGTTCTTCTCGTTCAATTAGTCTTTTAGTCTGTGTGTCGTACGCTATTTGATTGTAGGAGCTCCTTACAGTTCCTGCCTTTTTTTACTCCACTAAATACTATGTTCGTATACGAATGTTAATTTTAATACCCTACACCTTAAGGTTGAGGGTATATTCACTTTCTACCGGAGTGTGTAACGCATAGAACTAGACAAGATAGGTATGGAAAAGTATATATATTCTTGATCAGCATCACCACCAAAATTGAAATAACGATGTCTGTCCGTCTGTCTGTCTGTCCGTTGAAATCACGATCACAGGAGAACAGATTAAGATTTAAAAATAAAATTTTGGCAAAAATATTCGTTGCTATGCTGGGGTGTTTCGTATTGAAAATGGGCAAAATCGCGCAAGGACCACGCCTACTTTTTATATCGAGAGTGCAGGTACCTCTGTTTTGCCTATTAAAAAAGGCCATATCAGCATCACTTTTTGAGAGAAGACAAGAAAATTTTATATGTAGGTTTAGACTAATGCTTCCAGTTAATATGCCAAATATGGGCGTGATCCACCCACTTTTAGTTTACATAGGTCATGGAGGGTTTTACATGGATTGTATTGAAAAGTACATAAGTTTCCTGAATAATGGTGTACATAATATTGTAGTTTGTGAACCAATAATATTCTGTTGGGAAAAAAATGGGCGGGCCATGCCTCCTTTTTACCCATCCACCCAGTATTGCGATATATTTTTATACCCTACACCTAAATTTTGAGAGTAAACGCACTTAGTACCGGTGTTTGTAACGCACAGAAATAGTTAAGCAGCTATAATTATAGTTTATCTTCCGAATTCTGGCGTGAGCCGCCCACTTTGAGATTACATAGGTCATGGAGTATATATGCAGCTTTAAGGTGTAGGGTATTTCGGCTACAGCTCGGCTGTAGACAACACCTTTACTAGTTTTTATTTATTTTTTTTTGTCAAATACTGATCTGGTTATTAACAAGGTTGTTAATCCTTTAATAAATATATGGTGAGAAGCAAATAATTCTATTAATTCTTTTAATGTAGCTTTATTAGAGAGTAAAAGATATAGGTATATGAAAAATGGAATCCATATAAAGATGCCCAAGTCGTTGACATTCTATAGGGAATATCAAAATAATTCAAATATGTAG
This sequence comes from Thecophora atra, assembly GCA_937620795.1. Classification (NCBI taxonomy): domain Eukaryota; kingdom Metazoa; phylum Arthropoda; class Insecta; order Diptera; family Conopidae; genus Thecophora; species Thecophora atra. The sequence continues at coordinate 87,649,123 of OW569398.1, forward strand.
GATATTTGGACTAATTCTTTCGTTTCGATCTAGTTGCAAGATAAAGATAAGATAAAGATAAGTACCCCATTAGCCCTCGTCAACAATAATAATATAAGTATTTCTTTTCTTCTAGTCCCTTATTGCTGAACTACACTTTTTAAAAAGAGGTAAAATATTCAATCAGATATAAACACTAAATTGCCTTACATATTCTGTGTATCTTTTCTTCCTAGACTGAAGCAAACCTTTACCAGTAACCAAATCGATGGATGAAACAGTGGACTTATCTATATTCAATTTAGTAAACATTTTTTTCACCTATTCTAATGGTTTTAATGTATTTTGTTTGTTAATAGTATATTTGTAATAATAATTTTCTAACTGAAACTATGTGCCTATATATTGCAATAGGACTACAGAGGAAACAAAAGCTCTAAAAAATTAGTAACGCGCTGGTACTCATACATCTCAGATGGCGTGGAAATACGTTTTTGGATCATAAAGAAAGATTATTTGTTGAAAAGATGCAACAGATAAAAAATCAAACTTTTCCCGTGTGCCTCCATTCCATGGCATTAACAAAAGTATGTATTAACAAAAGAAGAGATGGGACGTACTATAGTTGGAACTATAGCTGCGTATGTACTCCAACTGAGCGGATGTACTATAAGATCGAACTAGTTCAATGCAGCTGATTGAACTAAAGAGATCGCTCACGGTCGTGAGCCATAAAGCAGAAGACTAGATCGAAGGCGTGACTGTGCAACAATAAAAATCGTCGCGTGGCCGTGAGTGGGGTGACTGTGACGTAATTAAAGCAAACAACAGCTAGTGTGCGGCAGTTATTGTCGCTTGCACTTCCTAATGAAGCTGCACACAAGCAAACGAACATTCGCCATCCACAAGCCGTGGCCAAGGCAGTTCGTGTCACTGCGGCGGAGCGCACGATGTAAACGTTTTGTTGTGGTGATGTTGTGATTGAAGCATTTAAGGCAGAAAGCGGTGCGTTGCGGGAGCGAGGAAGGCGGGAAAGGGGTCTGTATCATAACACGCGTAACAATTTGCAAATCATCAATTCTTGAATTTCACATCAACTCGTTTCATCGCTAGTTTTTGTCTATTTTCCGCGATATACGACTTGAGTTCAGTTCTACAGAAGCGGATACGGTGAACCAACGAAGTTTCCGAAAAGGATATCGAAAAGGAATTAAAAAACAAAAACGGCGATGGGGTCCCTTTCCCCTTCCCGGACAACCTAAACTGTCACGTATTCCGATTCCAAAGCAACTTGATCCTTGTGCTCAAGATAAATCTTCGCCTGCTTTTAGGAAGCTTAACGGCATCCCTCCCCCTCCACTTCTCCTTCCCCTTCAACGAAATCTTCACTCTTTCTTCTTTCTTTGCATTGTTGTGAGCGACGAGAAAGGAACAAAGAAGTGGATTTTTCGTCTTTGGCAGCCGTGGAGACGTCGTCTGATGCTTCTTCTTCTGTCTAAGCCTGGACTCAAGTGTTTTTTGCACCTTTTTATATTGGAATCACAAAGCGAATGCAGAAGTTTCCGAACAGTAGAAGAATGAAAAGGTATTTGCAAAAGGAAGCAAACGAAGTAAGTAGGGAAATAAAAACAGTCGCAGATGTGAAAGTGTTCCAAACAAATTTTAACTTCGCTCTAAAGTTTTGCTTAATGATTTACGTACGAATCGAAGCATTCCAAGACAATCAAATAGAAGTCCGCGTCGATCCAATAAGAAGACTGCGGCGATCAGAAGCACAAAGCACGACGAGCTGCTTGTCGAAGCAGTCCGAAAGTTCAATTAATTAATGTTTTAATAATTAATGCTTAATTATTTAAGAATCGAAAGCGTTTCGTAGTTCGGACTCCGTTACACGTTTGCAAATCGAATTTTTATCATTAACAAAGTTTCTCATGTTTCTCGAGGAGGATTTCTCAATGCAACAATCGGCTCAAAGCTTAGAAACGACGTAGAAGGAAGCACGACAACTTTTAATGCGTTCTTCGGCAAAACTTTAAATTTCTTTCGCAGCAATAAAAATAAAGAAACAAACAAATAAATCGGCCGATTGCATTTGCAGAAACTTCAACAAAACATCCGAAATTACAACAAGAAGAAACGGAAACGGAAGAAAAAGGAGAAGAAGAAGAGGAAGAGGAATACCGTTTGTTGGTTTGTTTGACAAATAAAGTTTTTCAATTAAGTTTGTACAGAAAATTGCTAAAAATTCATTTTTAGATTTATTTGAGTTTCGTTGAAGGATTCGTCGTGTACCGATGCAAGAGGCTCAGATATATCCGATCAAACAACACACTACAAAATTTAATACGTTTCTAATCGTACCTAAATATGTTTTTAAAAATTGTTGGCTTTATTCCATGGACGACGGATTCCCAGCTTCTAATCCTTTATTGAGCGGTTGCCAGTCGTTGAAATCAGCAAAAAAAAAAAAAATAATAATTGTAATAAATTCGACTTCTTTGAAATTTATTGCACTTTTTTGAATATCGGTGTTGAATAACGACGTTCTACAATCGACAGTCCTGAAAATAGCGAGTGCTAGCAGCTCGCATCGAGTGTTAATTTATTACACGTCGAGACGTAGTATTAAAAGCGCGCGAAAGCAGCACCTCCACGAGGATTTCCCGGTCCTTAAAAGGCTAGCAATAATTCCACAAGACTAAAAATGTCCTTAAAACACGCCGAGCGCTGTGCGAATTTCACTGAACAAGAATGTTTCGCGGCGTCAAAACCAACGGATTGCGGCTATAATACAATGAATATTTCAGTCCTTAATGCACGACAGCGATTTATTTTTACTGCATCTGCATTCAACAATAATTTTTTTGAATAAAAATTTCAGTAAAAGGAACTTTCGAAACGAACGTCACACGCCACAACCACTTCGAACAACAGCCAATAATTTACTGCTCGCTACAACATTTTACCGTGTTTTCTACAGATTTCCAGCGACTTCCACGCGACTCAAATTCAAACGAACTTCCAAAAAGAGCAAAGCACCACGTTCCACTGCATTTGCCATTTTCGCTTCCAAGTTTCTGGAAAACTGCTCTCACTTTCTCAACTTGCTCGAAGTAAACAATCTCTTTGTCATTCGAAACACAATACCTCTTTGAGGACTTTTCAGGTCTTCGTTAGAAAAGGGGGTTTTTCTTTACGTTTTGGTAAGAAGAGGTATTCGCTGGAAAATCGCTCTCATTTCGCGCTCTTCGGTTGGTCGGAGAAGTTCTCGCATAGATTTCCAAGATCGCTAGAAATCGGAAGTGGTATTTCACAAACAATAACAGCCTAACTCTGGTTTTCATAGTTTTCAAGAGAATCGTTGATAGATTCATTTAAATTTACAATAATATATTTGGCTTAAATAAAAGGCGAAAAATTCTCTTGAGCAATCCAAGCGGATTTCATTGTGTTGAGCCTTATTTTCCAAATTTTCTTTATGTTTTAATCACTTTTATTTGCCAAATCTTAGAAATGCCGTTTTATTAACAATTCCCTTGATTAAATTCGATTTTTTTTTAATTTATTTTTTAATTTTAGTCAGTAATTTAATTAATTTTTTTTTAATTTTAGTTTAAATGCATTTGAGTTGCAACCCTGTCTCGCTCTTTGCAGTTCAGTGCAAATGATTCCTACAACAAATGGGCTCAAAAAATGCTTGTATCATGACGCAACGTGTCCCTTCGGCGATCGAGAAAAAAACTCTCTGGACTGTTAACTTTGGGTGTTTACAAACTTGCCATATTCACCGATAGAATAAATTGGATTCTATCTCTGTTTACCGCGCTACACGCGTCATCAATATATATGATTTGCAGTGATTGGAGAACGAATAGTTAAATAATCAATACATAAAATATATAAAAGAAATATGTGATGTGGCCACACATGATTCCCTTGTAGGTGAAATAGTATCATTACAAAAATTTGCGCATAGTTATATATAGAATCCTTCGAGAGAAGTGTCCCTTTTGGTGCTAGTGAGTGTAACCAAAAAGGTATTATCATAGAGATTATAAAACTCTATGGTTTTATAATCTCTATGGTATTATATTTCGATGCTATAGTAGTCATAAATACTAAAGGAGAAGTGTCCTTTCTGCGCCACCGATCTTAAACAAAAAGGGAGGTACCCAATTAGGTCTTATTAGAGCCTCAAATACATAATTTCAATTTTCCACGTCCAACTAGTTAAAATGGATTCAGGGATGGTCAAAATGTATATTAGCATTCTAATCTCAATATAAAAATTTTTGCCAATGGTAATACTTTCTTATATATACTATGTATGCATGTGTTGTTTTTAGAATTGTGACTTTAATATTTTCAAAGGCACTAATCAGTTGGAAGGGCAAATGCAAAAAGTACTCATATATGCTTATTTCGTGAATGGTAATACTTAGCTCATGTGTGATTTGACAGATAATTCGTTTTTTCTTTCGGCTGAACGAATATGGTTGTGTATACGCTTGAACACCGCTGGGAAATATTACGACATTACTTTGAAAATGTTGCAAGGGTCCGCCAAATAACTTTTTTTTTGAAAATGCTATAAAAAACCGACTGAATATTTTCACAAATTTCTTTTTTTATTTGAAAGTACTATCGTTCCGGTTAATAAAACAAAATAATTTCATTCCAATAGCTGCCTCGGTTGGCCATGCAGTAGCCTACACGATTGGTCCAATTTTTAAGCACAGTATCGATTGTGTGTAGCTGTATTTCACTAATGGCTTAACGAATATTGTCCTTTTGTCGACGTAACACTTATCTTTGACGGCACCCCACAAATAATAGTCCAACGGTGTCAAATCCCAGATCCGAGGTGCCTAAGGGCATCATCTCTGCGGCACTACTTGAAAAAAAAAACTTAGATGGCGGACCGTTAATTTTTTTAGTGGATCAGACAGAATTCGACTTGCTATCTCGTTCTGGCTGCAGAGGTAGTACAACAAAATTCACCAGTGTATAAAAACGCCAATTTTTCGCTATCTTTGTGATCTATTGTCTAGAGCACTGTCCAGAGGTGCTAGGTACCTACAATCAAGCGCGATTTAGAGAATGCATGCACCTATCAAGCAATAGGCTACGAATAATAACCGGGTTTATCTATAGATGACCCCTCATGCAGGTTCTGCACACAGTTCTTTTTCAGACAATTTCAGAAATAAGATCCATGAAACAGTAAAATTATCAGTTTCTTCGAGAGTACACAGGAACTATAAGCTCGAGCGGGACGCACAATAGATCAAACGGTCGCAGTGAACTACTCCTTTACTACTAATGGTGGTAATCGTTGACGTCGTCTGAATTTTTAGCGTCGTTGATGTCGCTCGCAGCGCCGTTGTCAACGGTGTGCGGAAGAAGGCACTGAAGCGTTGTGCTCATTACCGACCGATTGAGTGTTGCTCTTCCCATGTAATAACAGGCAATTGCTAATTGCACAGTGCGATCCATCGGCGTACCTGCAGCTCGAGCAATCGATGGAACGCCATCCGCCAACATGTTCTTGTTGTTGTTGGCGGATGATGCAACGAATTTCGTTGTTATCTTCGAGCAGTAATAATTTATTGTGGCCACAGATGTTTAATTAAGTGTTTATTGAAAATACTCACGATTATTTTTTAATTACGTGGCATTTTTATATATTTTATTGCACTCAATGAGTTCATTAAAAGTGTCTTCGTTTCAATAGCGCCTATTTTTCGGAGTTTCAATTCAGTTACATGCACTTTACATGCAAATTTGAATACAGTAAATAATAATGTTTGCATGAAAAACTTTATATGTGCTTTAATTGTGCGCCGATAGATTTTCATGGCCTGAAAGCAATCACAAGCAAAATAAGACGAAAATATGGCAACACGCAGCCTTCCCGCTTCACGTGTTTGTTGGTTGCTTTGCGAGGTACTGCAAATAATTTTCATAATTTATTTCGGAAGGCGGCATCTGCTACACCGCGTTTCGTTTGTCGCTGCGGCGTCTGTGGCCATCACTCGTCGTGCAACCGCTTCGATTCCAGACTTAATTCATTCGTTTAATAGCGATAATTTCAACAAAAACGGCCGGCAGCGAACCGAATGCGGTTATTAAAGAGGATTACAGAGATGCACTCGACTCGAATGCATCGATTGCTTGCTCTTAATCCCGATTCTGGGCAGTATTCCAGCTGCGACTTGAGCCAGGCTCCGTTTGCAAGGCAGCAAACAATTCAATTTCATGGCGTTGTTGGTGTTGCTGGGTTGCGTCCGTTGCTCGTATGCTGATGCTGCTTTTAGAACTGCAACAGATATGTGTTAGCGATCGACGCCACAAACAACGCAGCACGTGCTGGTGTCCACAGATTTGCGCTAATTTATTTTGCGCAATTATTGCAAATTAATGGAGTGCTGATGTTGCTGTGCCACGCTGTCGATGGATGACAGCCGAGGTCACACGAAGTTTCATGAGGCTGACAGCAGGCCAAGCGACTGAATGATGTAAACTGGAAGGAGATCGGACCGAGTACACCGTCGGATATTGGGACGACGCACAGAGAAGTGATTGAAGTGATTGACGAGACAGAATGTGAGAAACGGAGATCAGAGTGGAAAGTCCTGTTGTTGGTGCCAATTCGAAAATTTTACCTAATTGACAATGAATGTTAATCGATCAGTTAACGAAAGGTTCTTTCCGGTATACTAGCCGATATTTTCGAAGGAAACCGGTATTTTCGAACAAAAAGGAGCGCGCTTTGGTATCGCTATTGAGCGGGACCTAAAAGGGAAGCGTTTGCACAATAGCTGCTGATATCTTGAGAAGTGCGCGTCGCTTAAAAAATGTTTCCTTATTTTTGTTTTTCTTAACATTAAATAATGGATGAAACTTTAAATAAAATACGTGAATAATTATTTTGGAAAGATATTTGCCCCGAATCAGTAAATTAATTATTTTATCAGTCGATAGACCCTGTTGCTAGTATTGCTTGTTTTTTTTTGTGCCGTAATTTATTACTTCATATATAATATTAATAGTAATAATTATTATTAATTAATTAATCCTATATTTGAATCGTACTTAAAAAAGGGTTTTATGCAAGACTTATTACGATAATCTTAATTTATTATTAATGTTAATGTAATGTTATTATTATTAATGTAATAATTAGCCAACAATGAGCTACTGAAAACATTTTAAACAGAAGAATATTAATAATAAATATTAGAATCACGACTAGCAACAGAATGCCGGCTGGAATTGGTAAGCAAAGTGATAATTTTGTATGTGTTCAAAGACAAAATTAAAATAGATATGGGTGCGAAACGATTGGATTCACACAATCCAAGATACACAACTTGTACATGCATATATGCTGAGTAGTACAAAAAAGCGTAAGGTTGATTGTTCTCAGCGGGACCCATCGTAAGAATTCAAAAATACCACTTCAGCGCATGCGCAACAGTAGCGGGAGCTCAGGTACCATTACCGTGCCGCTGCACGAAAATAACCCCGTTATTGATACTTGCTTTTGAATTCGTGTTTATGTGATATCTATTTTTCGGTCGATCGGTCGCTTGCTGCCATGCCTGTGTTCGGCCTATTAGAATAAATTTTAGGAATCAATTTTAATTGTGCTCTGAATCATCCAGTCACACATGTACACACATGAATAAATTCTAAATTCCAACTATGAAATCGTGATGCTGGAGGGGAATTTATAAAATACAATAAAACAATAAAAACACGACTCCGAAGAATGCTCATCCGTCGTCCACTTATCTTTATGGCTCTCTTCTTCCTGTGTTGAGGTGGTTTCGGTTGGTATGAGGCAGAGCACGCTGCTTGTCATAGTCTCAACGTAACATCGCCGTGTAATGGCTGCAGCACGACGGCCACGACTGCACATAAAATTGATTTTCACTGCACAAACTACCACAAAGTGAGTTAATGCAGTTTCCTTGTTAAAAGTGTTACATTTTAGATGCTCTCTTCGCGCAGGTAGTCGCTCTGTTCGAAGCAAAGCCGCCGACGTCGCAGCCGCCGAAGTTCGTTGATTGCGCTTGGCCGATGACACACGATATCACAGTGAGTATCGCGACGCCGTCGTCACTTGACTGCATTGCTTCCTAAATGACTTATTCAGACAGAGTGAGGACGGCCAAAAGAAGCGGACTTTCCTTACTTTCATTTTCGAATTGGACTTAATTTTCTGGCATTAATGTATTTAAAATGTTTGTTAAAAGCCGCCGGATGATGACTATAAATGGAGCTGGCGGACACGTTAATTCTTTAAGTTCATTTAGAAGAAATTTGGCATTCATTCAAGTCGATTTTCCTCGCCGCTTTTGATTATTTCGTTGAACGAACTTAGATTTTCGGCGAAACAAATTGAGATGCGTTTAATTAATTACGTTAACATTCCCTCGAGCAATTAATCAACGTCGGTCACGCTGCGGCGTCGATCTCCGGCGACTCAAGCGATGGTTCGATAGCGGATCCTGTGATTTGTGGACGCGTAGAACCGCCGAACGAAAGAAAGTCAGTTGGCTTTCATCGTCACCGAGTCGTCGGATGGTATCGAGTAATCGGCTTATTAGCCGAAATGCAGCAACGATTTACTCCGATATCCGACGACGATTCAAGTGTTTATGAAGTTAGCTGAGCTGCTGCTGCGAGAGTGACTTCAACGAAGCTGCACTTTCATTGCATTCAATGTGTTTGTGTGTTTAATAAGCATCTGCGGGTCGTGGGACTAGCACGACGAAAACGATTGTGACTCTGAATTGAAGATGATTTTCACAATTTTATCTGTTTTGTTTCTCCTAAGCCTTTCTTCAGAAAACGAGAACTCTTCCCTCCTCAGTTTGCATTGATTGCATAGATTGAATGCAAACTTAAAGCAAATTGTGTCGTTCTGATATAAGTAAAAAAATTAGGTTTTAATCAAGTGCTTCAATTCATGTTTAAGCGGAAAACTCTTCGCCAGATTTAGTTAGCTTTAAAAAACGGTTACACACAAAAGCGCACACTTCATTGCCTTCGACATCTGTGTGTGTTTTTATATTGTAATTACATTTGCTAATTTTTAATTCCATGAAGAGAAATAGGAAAATATTCCGAAAATCGTTGTCAGTCCTAATTGCAGTCCTCATTTCATTTTATTTCTGTCCTATTTTCTAAAAGAGCGCAAAAGAGACGAAGAAGGAATCCTAATCGATGGAAAACGCAGCAAAAAGAAACGAAAACAAATGCAAAGAAATCATTTGTCGTTTTTCTACGAATTTCATATTTAAAAATGCATTCCATTCAATTGGAAATGCGTTCTTTAAAAAATATCAAGAGGATCCTCTTCACGTAGCACTCCATAAATGCATTTCTTTTTAAAGAAATCGATTGTTTATCCACTCAACTCTGTCTCCAGGCGCACTCGACTCTTTCTTTACTTTTTTGAATTTGGTCATTCAAATGCGGAATAACAAAAGAAATGGTCAACGGTACACAACATTCTCATCTCCGAATCAACGAATTTGATAGCAAATTTATTCTTGATTTCTGCTGTTTCTCGCGCTCTCACTGTCTCTTGCTAGATGGGTTGGTAGACAGGTATGGCATACAAACGCACTCAGGCTATTAAGGTCCATTGTGATACCTTCTGGATCTCTCGCCCTCGACTACGTTAGCCAAGAAGTACTTTTTATATAGCGACTCAGAGCCCTTAGTTCAACGGATTCATATCGCGAGAGTTTTATAACAATAGATTTCCACATGGGCCTGTCTCCTTCAGGCTAGGGCTGCGCAGCTAAATTAAAGATGTGAGACCTTCTCCGCGTCCTTATCATCTCTGCAGCTCCTACAAAAGTCATTTGAGAAAAATTCCAGTGGGCCTTACTTACTTAACGTAAGGAGATCTTGCGAGTTGCGCACGGCAGCTCCATGGAATGTTACTGCGACCTGGCACCCAGCGCCATTTTAAATGAAGCATTTCATTAAGAGATCGGTGACAGCTTCCTACCACCATGGAAATGGTGAGGGTAGATTCCAGGGGCTCAGCCTGGCTATCAGAATCATCATTTGTAACAGTACAGAATGTCTGATTATCCTTCAGGCAGGACAGTGCCTTGTGGATGGCACCATTTCCGACTGGAAGACGTGAAAGTTTGCAGTTTCCTCTCCAGGATAAGACCCAGGAATTGGCTTTATACTTGAAAGTAAGCCTTACTTTACCCATTCTTAAGCGTTCAATATGAGGAATTTAATGCTTCCTCGTAAAGAGAACCACCTCAGTTGAGTGCAATGAGTTAAAGCTGCTTATGGCCCATGTAAGCGTGTTGTCCGTTACCAACGGCTGTAAGTCGCTTACTGAAGAATACGGAAGGAAAGAGGAACTTGTGATATTATCACAGACGTTTTTCCCATGAGTCCCTCTTTGCCATACGTAATTCTTTTGTATAACTGCTTAAGGCAGCTTTATATTCAGTCCAGAGATGTTGACTATCACCTGCTGATTCAGCAAACCCAAAAATCTAGGGCTCCACCATGATGGTTTCGCTTTTCCCTTGGATTTTTAAGTGGCACGTCGCTCCAGCGTTCTCTTTAGAATTCTACTCTGCTATCTATATAAATAATAATATAAGGTTTAATATTCCCCAGTCGCTTAGACCCATGGAGTGTCGTAAGTCTCGTCCTATATTTTACTCAGTTAGTTTTCCTAATATTTCGAGTTGGACAAGTAAAATCAGAAGAAGCGCCCAAAAGGGTGAAATGTACCTATGATTAGAGAATGAATGCTCTTTCGAAAGCCCTATTGCTCACAAGACGCCTCAACTTAAATAAAATTGTTAGGCCAAGAACTTTCTCTCTGGTTCTAATAACAAAAGTTGGCTCCCTCCCCTTGATCTGATCAAGTGACTTTGCGTCACAGGACGACAAGGAAATGCCGAAAGACCACAACCAAATTGTGGAAGTTGTTCACCGTCCGTCTCCAAGTGGGCTTCGGCGGAAATTTTGAATAACTTGGAAGCAATTATAATATTTGATTAGTTGTCGGGCAACTCTGGCGTCTAATTATTACCACACGCAGCCAGACTAAGATCAATAACTTGCGGTTTCCGGATTCTGCGAACTTTGGTCCGGCCTCGTGGTTTCATCTGATTTTCTGCATTTGCATTTTGCCGATTCGCAAAGATGCCGCAGCAGCAATTGTGCAACCATCCGAAAATGGCTGCCATCCACAAATGTTTGCGTTGGCAACAGAGTTGAGCTCGAGACTGACAGACGAATGAATTATTAAATGGACTGGTATTGAACGAAGCGTTTATTGGGTTGAGGGAGAGAACAAGGAGAGGAAAAAAAGAGCATCCCTTTCGTTTGCATGTCGAAATGCTTTTCACTTCACAAATCCCAGCAAACTCACACCGACAGTCTTCCAAAGCTCCTCCTCTCCTGTCTTCACGCTACAAGCGTTCAACTTATGTGTGTATCAAAAATGGAACAAAGGAAACCTTTGAGCGATGGTCGAATGCGTCGTGGGAGGAGCGAGACGTCGGTTAATAATTAATTTAGACTCTCTTCGGACATTGAAAACCTTTATTCGATTGTATTCATTGTCCCAATATTAAAAAAGCTCTCAACAACTCAAGCAGCTGGCACTTGGCGGAGAGTCGCGTCGCCTGCAGTCGAAGTGTATCCAGACACGCGACGGCAATGATGCAGCAGCGCAAGTAGTTCAAAGTAATTAAAATGAGCAATGGAAATTCCGCAGTCGAAGGACCTCGAGTGCTGCATTTATAGCATTTTAGATGAAATTCATTGCCGATTTGAAGGGTTTTTAGTGTTTTTCAATTGGACCAATCGAAAGCGAACTGAATCTGGTGCGATGTGTGAATGCAAATGGAATTGAAACCGCTTTGATGTGAAGCAAAGTGAATGAATGAAGTGGCTGTTGGGTGCCGGGTGAATGTGTGTCAACGAGGCACTACGGGGATGGGTGAGCAGTTCTCCAGCTAGGAGACAAATTGCGGATATAATTTCATTTATTAGAAGAAGTAAAACTTGTGCTTGCATTTCAGTGGAAGGCGAACGAACGCTTGCGGAAACTTCAAACAAAGTGCTGCCAAGGTGAAACTTTGCATTTGCAACTAAACAGCAGCTCCGTTTGATTGTGAGCAGCGACAAGTGAGTGAACAAGTGAGAAAGGGAACAAACGACTAAGGTACGCACCGAGCAGTGAGAGAACATTAGAACAATGAAAAAGTTTGCGCTGAACGCTCAAGTTGCCGAGTTCACTTCCAGTTAACTGTAATTTGCTCCAAACTTTAATTGAAATTGAAACAAACACACACTTTGTTGAAGCGGAACAACAGGAACTGAACAAAGAGCGAGCAACTCTCAACTCACTTTGGTTCTTCTCTCTCACTCTCTCGCAGCTGCACCTGAACGATGCACTACAGTACGACTTTGCTTAGTGCAACTAATCGAATTCGCAGTAAACAAACCAATGCCTTTTAATGGCGTTATGACACTTCATTGTTTTCTGTATTTTTTCAAGTATGAAATTACCAAGATAGATCAAGTCTGCGAGACAGGCGATTTAATAATAAATATAATAGTTATAATAATAAATATGAGAGAAACGTCAAATCTGAAATCACAGTCTATACTCTGCTGTTACATTAGCCTAGCTCGTCTAAATGAACTTGTCGAAAGAATGTAGAAAAATGCATTAAAATGCATTCTTTCGACAAGTTCATTTAGACGAGCTAGGCTAATGTAACAGCAGAGTAAAGACTGTGATTTCAGATTTGACGTTTCTCTCATATTTATTGCATTTTATGCTTTGAATTCCAATTCTATAGTAAACAACCTTGACAAGACAAATTTTAAATCAGTCAGGTGCTATGTCCTAAAATTTAGGTCTAACTTGATAGAGGCACGAAAATCGCAGCGGACTACCTGAATGAAGCCCTTTTGCCTCCCACTACTATCACACCAGAACGTAGCTTCTGGATATGTGGAATCTAGCAACATCCGTCTTTGTGACTAAGTCTTGTGTGATTGCAAGCAAATCTTGGAGATATACGCTATCGAATTGACTACGAATGGGCTTCGGCTCCCGTTTTGTCCTCATCACTTATTAGGCAATATGCATCCCTGAAGCAAGCCCCACAGTGCCTCGACTGCAACAGTCACTAACAGCAATGCACGCCAAGCAGTTACGTTAACCGAGCTCACACTGTAACGTCTACCGCGACCACCTCCACAGTTGCTTGTCGCAGGTGATTCTCAGTAGGGGACATGTGGGAGGTGTTCACTTTTCTCACTCGCATTGCCCTTCAGACGACGTTGCATACGTTTACCGGAGAGAATAGCGACCATGCAGAGAATTCGTATTGCTCCCGCGTCCACACACCCCCTCAAACAACGCTAACCAACATCACTCTATTATATCGCTTTATTATACCCTACAACTTAAGGTTGAGGGTATATTCACTTTCTACCGGAGTGTGTAACGCATAGAACTAGACAAGATAGGTATGGAAAAGTATATATATTCTTGATCAGCATCACCACCGAAATTGAAATAACGATGTCTGTCCGTCTGTCTGTCTGTCTGTCTGTCCGTTGAAATCACGATCACAGGAGAACGGATTAAGACTTCAAAATGAAATTTGGCAAAAATATTCTTTGCTATGTTGGGGTGTTTCGTATTGAAAATGGGCAAAATCGGCCAAGGACCACACCTACTTTTTATATCGAGAATGCAGGTACCTCTGTTTTGCCTATTAAAAAAGGCCATATCAGCATCACTTTTTGAGAGAAGGCAAGAAGATTTTATATGTAGGTTTAGACTAATGCTTCCAGTTAATATGCCAAATATGGGCGTGATCCGTCCACTTTAAAAAAAATTTTTTTTTTATTATGATTATTATATATATATTGTATATTTATTATTAGATATATAATATATATATTGTATATACATATATACATATATACGAGTATATATGCAGCTTTAAGGTGTAGGGTATTTCGGCTACAGCCCGGCTGTAGACAACACCTTTACTAGTTTTACTTCTTTTTGTGTTGCTTGTGTAGGATTCTAGTTTAATATTTCTATTTTGTTGTTGCCGTCGGTCTTTTCTTTTACATAGCGGTAATAAAAACTTATGAACTCCATTGTATATGTACTGGGAGGGCAGAAGCAGTGGCAGAGCGAGGGACGAGTGGCTCAAATGGACTCCATTTCCAATTTGGCAAATGTTGAAATGGTAAAATATTTATCCTGATGAATTCAGCTCTGGCAAAGAAGACGCTTTTTCTTATCATTTTAGTTGTGTTAAGCCATTAAAGATGGCGCCGCGCCGACCGACGACCGACTGAGTTTGGAAGTTTTACTGTTACAAGTATTCACTGTGGTTCCTTGGGAAGCTTATCACATTTTTGTTTGGCACGAGCCTGACTAGGCTCCAATTTCTTTAAAAAAGGAAAATCACCTCCGCCTCCCTCCCAACCACAACCAAATAAAATCAGAATCGTACAAAAATATTTGGTTGAAATTTAAGTAAATGACTCATCCCAAAACTGTCTTCGTCGTCTTCTTCTTCGCCTTCTTCTATTTTAGAGATGTTCAATAATTAGATTAGGTTGAAGGCAGCCTTCGCTTTTGAAGCAGTTAACGATTGGCAATAAAATTTAATGTTGCTCCCAACGGAAAGCGTTCCTATTTGTGCGGTTCGTTCCTCTTCCCTCCCAAGACATTATATATACACACTTCCCAGTGAACCCGTTAATTTTGCTGTGCATCGCAGTCGTCAGTCACCAGCGTCAACTACTTAAAAATGGAGCCATTGAAATAACACCGAAATATTTTCCATTCCGTCCTGATAATAAAACGAATGTTTTTATTTTTAAATTCAATTCGACATCCAATAAAAATATTAAAATATTGTGTGGTGTTTTATGTTTTTGTTTTTCTGTAGCTGTTGGCTGTAAATTTTAAATCTCTTCTTAGACAAAGGAGCCGCTATACTAATCGAATCGAGAAGAAGACGTTTCTATGTTATTTGGCATTCTGTAGGTTCACCACTTCCAATTGATGTTTTGTGTAAACGGCCAATATCATGGGATTGCATGTGCCTGAGCAATGGACTTGTGAAGCCCCGTGTGGCGTCGGCCACTGAACTGCGCAACGGAGAGACAGAAAGTGCGATATGTTTTACGTAAGATGCACTCGCAATAAGAGATCCAAGCACCTTAATCAACTCTATTCTTAATGCACTTTTCTCAAAGGTTAGCAGAGAGAAGCTCGCCATCCTTCAGTAGTAATTGTGCTGTAATAGAGTCAATCTTCAGTTTCTGCGTCTTTCTTCTTTACAGTACCTTTATCTCTCTCGTTTCGAATCAGGAGATTCAAGGGGAGACAATCCGAGTGGCTCTTCGTCAGTCAACGACTTCAAGTGTTTCTGGGAAAATTAATTTGGAAAACTCTGCAGTTAATTAGACGTTACGACCAATAAAAATAAGCGCGATGATAAGACGATGATGACGACCATTGGTTACCATTGAACAAAATTTGTTATTGGCTGAAACGCAATGAGCTTCGACATATGGATGGCTAAATGTATGAATGGATGTATTATCGACGGTTTATTCCTTTGTTTAACCTCGCAGGAACCTCTGGACACGCCCTCTGCATAAACATAGCCGATGAAAACCGAAGAAAGGAGACTTGCGTGCGGGCAAACGAGGTGACCTTTCGTTGAACTTTGCTTATTCGCTCTCAACATATTATTTAAATAATTAATGGTTTTAAAGTTGTAATAAATTTAATACCTAACCAAGGTTTCACAGAATCTCATCCACAAGTTGTCTTTAAACATCGTTTTAGTCATCGTCGTAAATATCATGGCATCGCGTCTTTTTCAGCCTTCTTTATGCAGCGAGTCATGAAGCTTCCTCATGATGCATCGCCTTTCATCGCTGTTACCCAGCAGAAATATTGAGAATACGTTGCCATTCAAACGCATGCTATAACAAGTTCTAAGGAACCACTAAGCGTATTAAGCAACCACTGCCAACAGAGCTCTGCTCACGCTTCTTCCTGATATTGCAGAGTGTAACGTGTCTGGCGAAATATAGTCGTTTTTAGTTAGTTTCCTAGGAAGTGTATATACATACGACAATCCCATATACTCGTATAGTTTAAAGTTTTTAAAAATGTACTAGAAAAAGAAATATAACAGCATTGCTCCCTGCTCATTCGTGGACCAGTGTTTAGTCTCTAGCTTGCCATTCAGAGGGCCGTGGTGCGAATCTAATACGAAGTAAGGAAATATAATAATGAAAATGAAATTATCAGAGATATCTAAAGTGCTATAATGAATTCTATGAAATATTAATACAAAAACTACATCCATGTACATATATTTTTATACTTTTCGTATTTATTTCTTCTGGAGGTACTTCTAGGGGAAGCGAGAGTGTAATGTCAATGATACTAGAAGGAAGAAGGAGAATCATCGAGTCGTGTAACATGCTATTTTTTTTTGAAGACCTCCGACCAGTTCTAGCACTGATTCTATCTCTTTATTTTTTCTGCTGGGATAAAGATACATATACATTTATACACTTAGTTAACAATCCTTGGTTCTCCTTAGTGGTTGCTTGGCAGATCTTATAGTATTCGTTCTAATGGCAACGTATTCTTAATATTTCTGCTGGGATGGTTTACCTTCACTTTTCTCACGCCGACTACGTTGTGCGGCTTTGCTCCGCTCCGATGGAACTCCTCGTCGGCCTGCGTCACACGAAGCGGCATGAGTTCAGCCACGCAGCACAATGTACAACGCAACTGATAAAGTAAGCAACTCGAGTGCTGTTGGCATCATGAATCCTCGTGCAACGCTGGCCTCTCCATTTGCTCTTTTCTGCTTGCGGCTGCTAGGGCTGCTCGCTGTCCAATAAGTGTCAATTACAGCAGTGAAATTGCGTAGTTTCTGCAACAGGGGATTAAATGGATCCGAGCATTAAAGACGCTGCTCTCTGTGCTAAGAAATGTGCTTCTTCGAACGGAAGCCAAACCGATTCGTTGAGTAGAAACCACGTTGTAATTATTTCGTTAGAGCTGCCAGGTTGAATCCACGGCTCAATGGAATACTGTCAAAGGAGCGTTAGACACAAATAATATTAATAATAATGAACAATAATAACGCCGAGAAAAAGATACTATTTTTTATTACTCCAAACTATAAGCCAATTTAAATATTTACAGGCTTATTTTAATCCTTCGCCTTACAAATGATTGATTATGACTCAGCTGCGTCTCTTCGAAAATCAAAATTCATATAAATACAATACAAATCAATCCATCAATCGACTGATTCTCCGACTGCAGCGCGTCCTGATTGTGATCCGATGAGTGCTCAACAGACATCAATCTTCTCCCCCTCGAGAAACGGTATTGTTAGTGGCTTGTGTTGTTGTTTGCAGTGAGTTTTCTCATTTGCCGATTTGCGAGAAGAAAGAGAAGAGAATGTTAAGGGCAAGAACGGGAAAATTTTTCTTTATTGTGTAGAAGTGTATAGTATTTAATTTCATTTGGTGAGAAGTAACGTGGAATTCTGAAATCTATTCACTGAGCGCTATAAAGAAGAGGATTCTCGCTCTCAATTTCCCAGTTATAGAAACTCATAAATATTTATATTCAAAATCATCGATGAGGACGTGCTTAAAACGTTTTGGACGTGCTTGAAATGTAAATAGGTAAATATACGAAAACGTAATGAGTTACAATACCTACTTACAGTGTAATGAGCGATGCGTACTTGTCCCACGCTAACGATGGAAATCCTGTTAAAACTGACACCTCTACATCTGCATATTCAAATACAGGAAAAGGCGGCGCACTATAGGATGTCATTGGATAGCGATGATTCCATGGCAAAAGCTGGAAGGAGGAGTCAGAATATTCTTTAAAATTTTCATAAATATCTCTTAACCAGAGACACGATATTACAGAGATTCGGTTTTGCGAAATCTTTTAAAACTGATTTAACCGGTAAGAAGAATGAAAAGGTCCGACAAACACGTATTTTCTAGATAAATATCGGATAACATGGTGTACGGATTGGAGTCTTTGGCCCCGGAACAAAATATTCGGAACCGATGGGCTCATATGCAAGCACGTTTCAAGCTTAAATAAACGCTTTTGAAAGATGTGCGAAATCTACTCGGGTAGGAATTTCAAAAAGCAAAATATTGCAATCTTAACTGACCTCATACGGTATCACCTCTTGTTGGGTGGGAGTGCCTTGAGAAACTTAACATACTCGGAGCAAAGAAAGAAAGAAGTGATATCTATTGTGGGTACCAGGGCAGGTTGGCATCAATGGCAACGAACAAGCACATTACCTAGCTAGGGAGGCTGCCAATACTTCAGTAGTGGGGTCGAACCTTTCTGTGGAGTTGCAATACAGTATATCAGAAGCTGAGAATTGAAGAACAAGAACTTAGATTAGAATTCTGGAGTAACATACCAGGCTTGGAGCAGCCCAAAAAGGCGCTTGGGACATACAACAAAGCGTGTTTCAGACAATGCGTATACTTACCAAGAAATAGGTTGAGAATAATGACCAGTTCTCTAAAGGGCCACTGCTCCTGGGGAAACACCTATACATAATAGGACTTATCAACGAACAGTCATGCAGGCTATGATCTGGGATGCAAAGACTCCAATTCACACAATCGCCACGTGTATGACGCTTGAAGATGAGTACAATTATAAAATTTTTAGAGAGGATAGGGCTTTTACAGGAACTCGAGCTCGAGTAGGAGGCGCAATAGATCATCAGGCCGCAGGGCCCTTTTTTATTTATTAAGTATTTATTTATTTATTTAAGATAGCAACTAAGAAGGATTTGCTTTGTAGTCGTTGATATAAGTACAATGAATGTGTATAAATATAAAGGAAATAATACATGCAAATTACGCTAACAAATTTAGAATCTTTCGTTTTCATAACAAGGTAGGATCCGAAAATGAATTGCAGGATAAACATCGTTGAAAATTACACAAACGTTCCGAAGGGCTTCATCCTGAAGATATTTCGACCTGGAAAAACCCAGATAAACAGGTTCGTATCTCCGCAATGTACGGCAAGGCACATTAAGACTAACTCCATTAAGTATATTCAGGATAAAAGTCGCATTTAAAATAATTCCTCGATCAGCCATTGACGGTAAGTTAATTAACTTTAGGTGACACTCATGGTAAGCTAAGAGATTCATTCCAGTTGAGATTGCGTAAATAAAAAAGCAAGAAATGCTTTTGGACTGTTTCAATCTCAGCAATCTGACAGCTATAGTTTCGGCTCCAGATAGGAGAAGCACATTCCAACGTTGGCCTAATAAGTGAGATATGTAGTAGCTTTGTGATATAAGGGTAGCTGAACTCTTTGGCCCATCTCTTTATAAATCCCAAGGTGATGTGCGTTCTACTTATTTGATAAGAATGTGAAATCTTAATTTTATCAAGAGTTACTAGGAGTACTAGTTACTAGGATCGTCAATAGTATTATCCGGTTCCCCTTTACAATGACCAATGACGTCGTTAGAGAAATATGGATGAACCAGTTCCACTTTACAATGACCAATGACGTAGTTAAAGAATTATGGTTTCTGGCAACTTGAAAATGTTATATTTTACATTTTTTCAGATCTAGGCCCATGAAGTTACAGTTACACCATGAAATTAAGGAATCCAAATCCTCTTTTAGGAGCTAATGTTTTTGTATGATAGGAAATATTTGACGTCATCAGCAAACATTAATATATTACTGTTAATAGCTAATGAAAGGTCATTGGTAAAAATCAAGAATAGCAACGGTTCCAAATGACTACCTTGAGGAACGCCAGAGGGAACAAGAAAATCGTCGGATGCAGTGTTGTTAAACACCATTATTTGATTAAGATTACTGAGCTAAGATTGTATCCAGTGCAGAATACTATTTGGAAAACCAAACAACTTAAATTTTCAAAGAAGGAGAATTTAGTTCACTACATCGAACGCCTTACGTCAGTATAGATTACATACTAAGTAAATATTCCCGTTCGTAGGGAATATTTGAAGGTATTAACGATTTTCGACACGAATTCTAGATGATTTGTTGTTGTATATTTAGCCTTGCAAAAACGATGTTGAATTGGGGTGATTAAAGTATGTTTACTCCGAGCGATTTGATCAGTATTAGCTTTTGAAGCAGTTTAGCAATGCCCCTATAATTCGCTATATCCCTTCTATTCCCCGATTTATGCTGATAAATCATAATATAAATACGCCAACAAAAAATTTTTGCCCCCTTTTTGATGGTGTTTAATTCAATGAACGCGCTTCACGCTTGCTTATGAACGAGCATGCGCATCCTGCTCATAGGATTTGGTGCTACTGGCACAGCGCTGGACGTGATGCGGTATTAGAAGTGAACAGAGAGGCACGAGAAATTTCTGAGTACATATTTTTTTGCAATTTTGGTGGAAAAGCTACGGCGCATGCGCCGTGATCAACGTGCGTGAGCATGTCTGAGTTCTTAACTCTCTCCTTTTTTGAATTAATGCTGAGCGCGGGAAGGGTAAGGGAGAATAGAACCGAATCATTATTCAAAAGAAAATTATTGAATTATAATGCAAATCTAATTTCACCTTTATCAAATAGTTGTTATAAACAACCTTACCTCGTCGTATCTACATCAAGTCGATGCATAATTTCCAAAACTACTAGGAGTACATTTCAAACAATTTCATTTATATAACTTAGATTTCACCCGCCTTCTTAAACGCAAAGCAGGAGTAAACCAAGTAGGTCCAGTAGAACTCGATAAACTACTTAACGGGACTGATGGCTTAAAGCAACTTTGAAGAGTATCGTTAAATGAGCAGACAGCAGTATTCAATGTTTATTAATTATTGAACATTCGTTATTCAACGAATATCGTACACAATGTGAGAATTATTTTTATAAAACAGTTTTCCAAGTTGTTAAAATTTATTGAAGTTGACCAATTTGTTTTTAAATATATTTAAAAAACTATGTAAATGCGAACAAATATCTAAAAAGATGCAAAATCTCTTCAACAGTAATTATGTTTCTGTAATCTATTGATGAAGTTGATAAAAAAGGAGTTTTGAAGTTTGTTCTAACAAAAGGAAAGTGCTTTTGAAATTTAGTTGGCATGCTTTTAGGCCCTATAAAAAATCAACCTGTACGTTCGTTCCTCATGACAAAATAATGACGAAGCAAATGTGTTCTAGCAGCTCATTTGCTTTTCCTTACATTGTAAGTACCTCCGCGCTTTAAATTTAATGCACAGAATCGAATGAATTTGTGGAAGAAAATCATCAAGAAATCATCGATGATGTTATGATGAATCTTACCAATCAATAAGTAAACTCTTTCCTAGCTTCATTAGTATTTCACTGCTCTCGATTTTAACTATTAGCAAATATTCATTTGAGTTGTTGGATTTTTATTCACATTTCCATAATTAATTACTTCATTTTACATTTTGAATGTTAATTTGCATGTTAAAGAAAAGAAGGAAAGGAGAAAGGAGGAATCAAGTTAAAATACATATGACTTCTTTTAACCCTCGTCCAAATCGTTGACAACCGATTTGAAATCACTTTGCGGTCGGATCTGGAAGCATTCCAAACAGAATTTCCATATTAATCAAAATGAGCATGGCAACAAATGACCGTCGGACCACACATCGCACGTTCTCACATCGTTTCGTTTAATGCTCGGCCTGTAAAACTCGTAGGAGAGGGACGATTTGTTGCTGAGCCTTTCGGAGATGGACTCCGTTGATTCACTTGCTGATTATGGATCCCATTGGAAGGAGAGGGAGCGGAAGAGCGGCGTTGGAGTAAATGACTTTTTCCGTTAGATTTGCTGAAAAGCACCGTTGTTGTTTTGAATTTATTAACTTTCGAGTTGCAGAAAAAGCTTCGGGATTTAAGACGGTTTTTCTCCTCAACCATCATTTTTATATTTTCGTCTGTTGCAGTTGGCATTCCTTTTTGGTCCAACGCTGTGCTCCACGTCAACATTCTATGAGTCGGATTTACTACCCCCGATGAGATTCATTCCCAACCTGACGTGGAGCATCACGTCGAAACGTGGAAGTGGGAGCGGCAATGAATGAAATGTGCAAAAGAGGGAAAGAGAATTTTTTATTATTTGTCTATGAATCTATCTGTCGGTCTGTATATTGGAGTGAATTTCTTGTTACCCAAATTAATAACTACTAGCCAACATACTATCACACGATCGTTGTTGCTAAATCGTGACTTTTGTCCACCAGCCAACGACGTAATTTATTTATGAAGGCTTTCACAAATGTTTATCGTTTACCGTTTTCAATTCTCTTCAGTGCTGCTGCTGCAGCGTCTTTTCAAGGCTCTGCTCAATTGAGTGCCCAACTGCAGGAAAACTGATGACCATGGAATCCTGCGTAAACACAGCAGATTCCATTAAATGGATCTTTTCAGCAAGCTCTTGGCTCTTCCCTCGGCCCCTCGTTCATCATCCCCTTGACAGTAGAGGCTCCAAGGAATTCAAAGAGGAGAACCTTCGGTTTCGCTAAACGAAAGCGCTTACTTTATGTATATGTGTGCAGTCTTCTTCTTCTCTTTTTCCACCCACTTGTATATCCTTATTTTCTTGTGTCGAATTATTCTTGTCGAGCTTTTGTTTGAAGAAGTTTTTAAGGTTTCGTTTCATTCTTGTTCTAGTGGCAACCGTAAATGCAGCCCACCGTCGCATGTTCATCTATAAGTAAACAGCAAACTATATACTAGAATGCCTTCATGGCTCTATGCATGTGTGAGTATGTGTGCCAGCATCTCTTCTTGAATCCTCGACTGTAGCTACGCCGACGTCCTCCCGCCAGGAGTACGCAAGCAACTAGCGATGGTTCCTCTCCTCTCCTTGCATTCCGCTCATCCACGACTCTTTCCAAAATACGGTAAACTAAAAATGTTGTTTGGTTTGTTTAGTCATGCAGGCAGTTTACACTAGATGGCGCTGTCGTGTGGCGCTGTGATATTCCATCGAGGAATCACATGACGTGAGCTCATCAAATGTTACGAGATGATTATGACATCACTCCGCCTAACATCGTCCTCGCTCTTAGCAGACTGTCTGTGTTCGTGTGTGTCTGAACGCTTTTTGCTGCTGATTTTCTTTATCCTTCTGTTTCTTTTAAAGTTTCCCGAAATACTATACTCACATGATGTTTACCTTGTTTTTGGACAAATTTTAATAAAAACTTATTCACAAAATATCAATTTAAATATTTTGCGTGTTATTCTCCTTTGAAAATTGTAATTTAACTTTTATAATAATTTAACAACATCGTCATATGTTGATGTGATTAACTGATTGAAGGTCTGTAAATATTATATTACGCGAAAACCATGAAGCTTCGATGCGAGTCCTCGCGAGGGCCGCGTTTTCGAGACGTTTTCTTACTCACTCTCTTTGGTCATCAGGGTTTCCAAGTCAAATTTACCGATCCACAATCTGTCGTACAAGAGTCCTCAATTATTAATAAAGCCCGCTCATATTATTATGAAGCCCGCCTAAAAAGGCTTTAATAAATTAAATAAAATTAGCTCCATTTACATATATTTTGCACCTTCTCTATACACTACAGCCTTTTAAGAGTTAAGAGTATATTCACTTTATACCGAAAAGTGTAACCTGTTGAAATCACTATCACAGGAGAACCATTGAAGATATCGGAATAAAGTTGGCAAAAATATTTTTTATTCTGGCGGCATGCTTCCTATTGCAAATGGGTAAAATCTGTCAAAAAACACGCCTAATAGCAAACCATGCCGAATATAGCGCTGTTTTTGGTTTTGTATTTAAAGGACTACATATATTGTATATACCATGTGTTAGGTAGGTAGGTAGTTATGGCTGTTCATGCGAACACACTTAGACCATGAAGGTCCATTGTGATGCCATATGGATCTCTCCCCCTCAAGGCTATGTTAGCCACAAAGTGCTATTTATGTAGCGATTTAAATCCCTCACATTGAGTGGACTCACATCACAAAGGTCCTTGTAAAAGTAGACACCCAAGTGGGCCTGTCTCCATTGAGCTAGGGCTGGGCAGCTGCATAAGAGATGAGAAACGGTCTCCTCCTCTTCCTCATCTCTGCAGCTCCTGCAAAAATCATTCGAGAAAAAGCCCAGTCTCCTAGCATGAGCCCCAAAAAGGCAATGTCCTGTTAAGACTCCTATCACTCGCCGGATGTTTTCCTTGTTCAACGTTAGGAGGTCCTGCGAGTTCTTCCAGTGATACCGAGGCCATAGTTGTCTTGCAATACCGCAAGTCACCTTCTCCTCCCACCTTTTGTTAGCCTCCATTAAGGCTTCTGTTTTCAATAAATACTTACAGGTAGCAAATGGCATACCCGTGTCTAGGTTATCCGTTATGATGCCTGATTCAGTACCCAGGCGGGCTAATTCATCCGCTCGGCAGTTACCTGGAATGTTACTGTGTCCTGGGACTCAGCACAATTTTATAGATATCTGTTCCGCAATCTCGTTAAGAGATTGGTGACAGCTTTTTACCACCAACGAAGTGGTGAAGGTCGATTCCAGGGATCTTATCGCAGCCTGGCTATCGGTATAAATACAGACACCCTCGGAGAATGTCTGATTATCCTTCAGCCAGGACAGTGCCTCCCGAATTGCCATCACTTCCGCCTGGAAGACGCTGCAATGGTCCGGAAAGCGAAAATTGCCCTCCCTTCCAAGAATTTCGCAGAAAACCCCAGCACCAACTCTGCCTCGCATCTTCGAACCATCAGTATACACATGTATACCTTTCTTTCCTGGCAGAGTTCCAGCCTCCCAGTCACCCCTGGTTGGAATTTCCGTTCGAAATTTTTGTGCTGGTAGTAAGGTTGGAATGGTGTAGTCAAGGTTTTCAAAGGAGGATGATAATCCTTTCAAAATAGTCTGATGACCAACTTTAGTATTGGTCCATCTCTTTACAGCATTTAGCCTTATAGCCGAACACCTAGCTAGCAACTTGCCCATTACGTCTATTGGCAGGAGGTGCAACAGCACTTCCAAAGCAGCTGTCGGTGTCGACCTCAACGCACCTCCTATACATAAACAAGCAGATCTTTGGACTTTTTCCAACAATCTGCAGTTTGTTACCTTAGTCAGAGCTGGCCACCAAGTGACCACCCCATATAGCAGTATAGGCCTGACTACTGCAACATACAGCCAGTGTACTATCGATGGGTTGAGGCCCCATTTATTACCAATACCATGTGTTAAATACAAGATAAAAAGGAGCAAACAAAACCATATTTTTAAAAATATGGTACTTCCTCCGGACAGATAGAAAAACCTTAGTCTCCGGAAAGCCTTAAAGTACCTATTTCGCGTTCAATATTCAAAACAAAATTGGGCAAAAACATCACAATATCATCCATCATCCTTCTATTTCTCTTGCCGAGCTAGTGCGCTCGAACAGTTTATCTATCTTGTCGAACTGTTTAAGAGCCAAGTGTCTTGCTGGTTGCTGCTGCTTTTATAGCAGCCAATCGACTGTCCGAGTACCAGAGTTGTTCGTTATCCCCTAGCTAATTGACTACTATTTTATTTTTGGATGGGTGGTTTATAGACTCTGTATTACAGATTCTTACTACCATTAGCATATTAATTAAATATTATTATAATAATATTAATATTTTCGATGAGCTATGTGTGGGAGCAAACGAGCGTCCCGACTTGCACCGTCACACTCCCCTCTTACTTCCTGGGCGGGATTAGTGTGGCGGTGTGACCCGGTGCTAATCGGGGAATGATGGTGTGTCTGTGACTGGCGATCGAATCTTCGGAGGTGATAGCTGATTGGTGCGTGACGTGTCAGGTTGGGGTCGCGTTGTCAGCTCTCTTGTGGCAGGCAGATGGAATCTTAATAGCGGTTTGCTGTATCGAATCTCTGTCTGGTAACGTGTACACCGGTGGTACGGATGGTCTGAGCAGTGCTACAGGGCGATATCAACTGGTCGGTCAATCAGTACTGTCTGTTGCGTTCCCGGAGCCTTCCCCGCAGGCTTGGTTCAGGATTTCGTCAATAGTAAAGAAAAATAATTGAACTTTTGAACTTTTGAAGATGTCGCGGAGTTCCTAAAATGCTCCTAACTTAATCACGAGCGTGGAGCTATGAGAAGAATAATTATGTAATAATAATTAAGCCATAGAAAAAGAATAACTTTTTTTTACGTATTATCTATTATTCTTTCTATATGATTATGAGAGTGGCAAAGATGACGATGTCAAACCCGAGGAAAGTTTCGAGTTTTGACGATTTTAATGGTTGACGTACATGTTTGAGAAACCCGGATTCCCCTTTTAAAGCAGTGAGCTTGGCGACCCTGGCTACCATCGTCATGCTCGCACTGAAGCCATAAGCCATAACCACAACCATAGCGACTAACGTCTAGCGCCTAAATCAACTCTCAAAATTACATGGGTTCTTATGAGGAACAAGAAAAAAGAATCTTTCCAGTCGCTGCTACGCCGCTCGACTCTAGCCTTCGACCTAATTCTAATTTTTCCTTAGCGGCGAAAATATTTATGTACTCTTTTTCAGTTGTTGTGAGAGTTCCACATTTGTGAGAGTTGAACAATTCTAAAATTACGTGAGAATTTTGCCTCATATTGTCTCATATTTTTAACATTTTAAAAATTAAAAATTAGTTTTCCATTTTTTAACAGCTTTTATTTTATTTTTTTTACAAAGGCCGTTAGGGGCTAGCCGTTATTGTTTAGTTTATTCACTGGAACTTAGCGGCGATTCCAGTGCCGCTAGACTCTATGGTTGTGGTTATGGCTTCATTCTTCAAGACTCTCTTACTTAAAACAGTAGAGGCGAGAGTCGCATCTGTTTTTCAGACATCATCGCTTCACAAGGTAAAATTTCCTGCGATTCAACTGGCAATCATAAAATCCTCTGAAATATTCGCTCGAATATCGTTTTCAATGTTTTAAAATATAAGTGATCGTTTAAAAAAGTAATAAAACAAGAGGAGCTGCATTTAAAAACCCTACAGAACCAGGAGCTCTCTCTCGCTGTTGTTGTTGTTATTGATGCCTTTTTAGCTGCTCGTGGTTCGTTGTTGTTGTCGGCTTTGCTGTTCTTTTCGGTTCTTGCCGAAGTGTGTCTACAAGAGCGCTCGAATGCACAATTTAACATCAACAAGCGTAATTAACTCGGCGAATTGCAGGAATAAATGCAGCGCAGTTCCTCTGCTGCGGCTTCGACTGCTCTCGCTCAGTTGTGCTTCTACCGACAGCAGCAGCAGCAACAACCACAAAGTATTTAAAGCAAGTGCAGCAGCGGCAGCATCGAAGCAGGTGAGTAACGCGAAAGGGGAAATGAAACTTTCAAGGATCCCTTCAAGAAGCCGAACCGGAAACCAAGAGCGGAACGGGACAATTAACCACAAAACCTACAAAGCCACATGCAGCACAAGCGCCACGAAGCGCCGAGTGTGAACATGTGTGTGTGTGTGGCTGCGCAGGAATGTCGCTTGAATGCAAAGTGCGGAGTTTTACATGGATTTTAGCAGCGATTAAACGATGCTCAGAGTAACCCGAATTCTCGTTTCCAAATTGCTTGCTAATGCATCTTCCCTCTCCCCAGGCACGCCCTCATTTCTACGTTTGCTTTTAAAGATTTTAATTATTTATGGAGTGAGAGAGGAAGAGGGTCAGCGGATGTGTCGCTCGCCATTTTTTTCCGTTTAAATGTCAAGCAAGTGTCAATTACATTCAATTCAGGTCGCTGAAACCTCTCCGAGAGCAACACTGGAAAACACACACACACACGATGAGAGGATTTCCCAAACACGTTTCGTTTATTCTGTTATGTGAAGAAATAAATATTAAAAATCTCTCCTCCTCCTCCTCTTCTTCACGGAGTCATTCATCAATTAATCTTAATTTGTTGTATATTCGTATTCATGCCGGGTCTCAGTTTTTAAGTCACTCACAGGAATTTTTACACAGGATTAACATAAAGTCAGGTAGAAGACGTGCCCAAAGCGTAGCAAACAACAACAAGGAAAATGATAAAAAATTTAGGAACTCCAACAGATTCCGACGAGCACGAAGCTAACGAAATTATCACAATAACAACAACAACACCAGCAGCTCGTGCTGAAAGAGAGAGAGAGAGAGAGCAACCGAAGGAGCCAACTTCGGACGACGCACAGATAAAATGCAATACACGAGACAACAACAAGAACAACTACAACAAGGATCATCAAAATAACAACAATGAATGAAACTTTAACATAGGAGCGCGTGATCAATTTTTTCAAGGAGTGGACCAAAACTTTGACCGTTATTGAGACCAATTGTGGGGAAAAATAAACTTTTAAATTCTTGGTATACTTGTTCTTCTTCTCCGCTCGTCGTGTCTGTGTAGTTCTTTTTTGTTGTTCTTGTTTGTTAAAAGTTGTGCTGTTTTTTGTCCGATAAATCTTTAAAGCACTTTAAATGCTTTAGCAAAAAAGCAGGAAGATGTTAACGCGAAACACAATTCAGTCACTTTTGATCCTTGGACTACTTCAAATGATGTTTTTTGCCTCTGTTCTTCATTCAAATGTATTGAAAAGAAGCAAAAGAAAAGAGAAAAAAACGAAAGAAGAAGCGGAATGTTTATTAGTGGATAATCCAAGGACGCCATAACTCACATGCTTAAGTGCCGTTATTAGCCATCGAGTATTTATCGAAACCAAGTCAATGAAAAGAAAATTTATTCCTGGATCCCAAACTCAACTTCCCTTAACAGCGACATCAACAACGCGATTCCTAATCCGCTGAAGTGTCTGTCAATGGCAACACAACAAAAACAACATTTCATTTCTATGCAAATCTCCGTTGTCGTGGCGCTGGATGCGCTCTTCATCTCACTCTCACCACTTTCCAGCAATTCGCTCTCTGCATTTTAATGTTGCTAGAGATTCCGTGAGCAGCTCCGCACACAATTTATTAAAATGCGACCTCACAAAACAAGCAATCATCATTAAGTAAATCTAGAAAATCGTCCGTTGTTAAATGGTCTGCAAAGTGAAGAGGAGGGAAACGAATGAACAAATGTCGCTCTCAATGCTTTTACTGTAGGACCAATGCTACGACACCAGAGACGACAATATCATATTCCTATGGAAAAATGAAAGGAAACACGTCGCAGTCTCTCTTTCGTCGCAGCAAAAATGTGCTAATTTTTTACAGAAGAATATTGCCCACTGGTATATAAAAATAAATTTTTACAATACATCGGAATGTTGCCCACTTTTTGCCAAATACAGTCTAAAAATTCGTCATCCATCCTAATGCGATCGGCGTTGTCATCAAAGCAACACCTGTATTCGATGGAAGAAGCAATTAAAAATTTTCTATTAACACACGGCTTCTAAAATGTATACATATCAACACGAATCGTGCCTTCTCCATGTTTATCAACTACGTATAGTATTCCGTATTTAGCGCAACAAAACCATGATCACTCGTAGTTCATAGGGTAGGGTGCTGGACTAGGAATGCTTTTTTATCACGACTGGAAGTGTGACTCTCATGTATGACCAGTGGACCGGCCCAATGACATGAACGACTCACCATTTCCGGTGCCTACGTACTAAACCACACCACCGCGCACTGCAAACTACTCTTCCAAGCGTATTTCCGTATTTCTCCGTGCGTTGACACATCGCTATTTAGCTATTTAGCTATTTACGCTTACCGCTTGTCTAAGGCTTTCAATTCCTCGCAACTCGATCAATGTTCTTGTGATTATAGCGTTAAAAACTATTTAGTTTTGGGAGGACTGAATGCGTGATTTCCGTAGAGAATGTCGGACACTTGAACCAAATGTGTTCTGCGTCTTCGTCCGCTGCTCAAGGAGGACATAAATGCGAGCAGTCGTGAACAAATTTGAACAGATACTTCCTGAAACAGTCGTGACCAGTCAACAATTGTGTCAAGCAGTACTTGGGATCTCCGTGGCCCCTATTAATCCAAGACACTCTGTTGGTAATGAGTGACTAGGTCCACCTATCCTTCATTGAAGCGTCCCACAGAGACTGCCATGCCACAATCGATTTGTCCCTTTCTTCTTTGGCTGCTTTTATTGAGGTGGGTTGCAATAACCTTCGGTCATAAATGCGCTTCATCTCATCGAAATATCTATAGGCGTCAGGTCTGACATCACGCATGCTACGTCATCGAATACTGTGCGGGATCCACTTATTATTCCCAACGCAATATGTCTGTGAACTGCGACCAGACTGGCGCCACATACAGCAGAACGGAGCTTACCACCGTGGCAAGTAGTTGCGCTTGGACGGTTTCGGTCCGCCTATGTTTGGAAAGAGCCTTACCAACTTCGCCTGGGATAGAATCGAAGAATAACATAATAGTCTTTACAAAAGAAGCTTAGTTTCAATGCAACATTACAGTTGAATTAACATTGAAAAAATTACAATTAAAATTGAAGTTAATACAAATTACATAAAGTTTTTTTCCTAAATGGCAGATCTAAAACGTGATATTTTTTAAGCCTTAATGTCTCATGACTTGTGTCTAAAACACATATGGCTAACGTAGTTACATGTTCACTAAGTCGTAGTAAATAACAGCTGGACCTTATACCTTATCGTTGCCTTCACATATGGGATTCGTAGGTCTTCGTGTTGTGAGGTGTGGCGAGGTCCGCTCTCTGTGTCGAGGCGCAGAGAGAATGCGGACGGAGAGCCGCTCATTCCAGTTCGTATCCGCATTGCAGTTATCGGCATCTCCTTTTGCTCCGCATGACGACGGACAGACAAGTTCCGAAAAGTGGCGTGATCGAAGTTTCTAGAAGAATTTTTTTTCTATGAACTTCGCATCATGCCATTTTGCGGGACTTGTAAAGAAAGCCGATCATGATGAGAGGGAGCGAGAGGTCGGTGGCTGCGCTGCGGCCGCGACTGGAATGAGCAAAGCAAACCAGTTTTCTCGGTGCCGCTTCGACACAGAGCGTGGACAGCAGAACAGTAGATTCGGGTTAGAGAGTGGATAGACAGCGAGTGAACTGAGCTGACGGAAAAGTTGGTTATAAAGAAAAAGTGTTTCAGTTTTATAAATTCGGACAAACAAATTAAAAGTGTGAATCGATTTCTGAAAAAAAAAACTCAAGTTATGTGTGGAGAAGACTTCATTGAGATAAAATCAGTATAAAATGACGCTAAAAATTCGATAAAACATCGGTATATAAATCAGTTGAAGTAACACGAAGTGCAAAGAAAACGGCGAAATCTGCCGGTGAATTGAAAAACTTGTTTGCGGATAAAAAAATCACAAATATTAATGGTGAAAACTTCAGCGGAGATATAAAAATACCTTTTATACTCGAATACTAAAACGCAGTTTTAAGCGGGTGAAAATCGGAATAGAAATTGGCATATTAACGAAATCACGTCAAAAAAACATACATGTGGCGTTATATATACATACAACTATATATGCAAATTTAGCCGGTGCAAAACAAAAACTCAAACAAAAACACGAGTTTAACAAGTGTTCTTTTTCATCGTGCAATTATTTGTGCTAGAAAAAAAAAAAAAAACTTACTAAAATTGGCTTCGAGTGCAGATGAATTGGTTTATAATATTTCTTTAAATCGATGACGATACTTTAAAGTGAATGAAAACTCAGTGACAACTATTAGTTAAATTCGCATTAAATTGCATTTTGTAAAATTATGAACATAATTTTTTTCGTTGATTTGCTGCTGCTTCAAAAATTACTGCAGATTCACCGTTCGTTTCTTCGCACTTATTGTGTCGTGCTGCCATCGCAACGTCGTCGCCTAACTGTTTAATTGGATTCGACAACTAAGACCACGTGGATACAGGGTGAAGTTAACATCACATTGGTATCGTTTCTCCCACAAATCGTCATCCAAATTATCAACAACCGAAAATACAACTACAACTACAAAAACAAAACGTGCTTCACACTCAGGCAACAAGCAAATAGAACATACCAACGCAACAATTGCAACAGCAGCCACAACAAATCAACGCGCAAGTACATAACATAATGAAAAGTTGACACCAACATTAATTATCAGCGAAATGGGAAATATTGGAAATTGTTTTATTTTGATTATCATTAAATAACACGTTGCAGCAAATAAATTATTGTAATTTGCTTGACACGTCTTCAGAAACACAAATGGAAGTTGCTTTAGCTTTCAAGTTCGTGAGATTTTGAGCTTATGTACGCAATTATTATTAGTCATTATTTGTATTTACTTATATAATCGTCAACACAACTCAGCGATCAATCGTTTAGGCAGCTCCTTCGACGAATTACGCTTTAAGCCAATCTACAAAAACAAGTCAATTTCATTTATATTTTATGTTTATTACCAAGTGAGAGTTACTCGAAGGTGGTAGGATAAAGCAAGAGAATTACAACTACTTGTCATTTAAGCAACTTGCTCAGAATTCTACTCTTTCAAAAAAAAAAAAAAAAAAATTGACTTTTATTTATGTATTTTGATTTTTTTTTTTCTTTTATGATTTATTTTTTTTTTCTTACACGTGATCTAATGAGTAAATTGAACAACTCATTACAGTAGGAAAAACTGTGCAAATAATGCTACCATTTAAGTTTTACATATGAATCTCGAAGAAATGCTCAAATTATCGAAATTAAGAGAAATTTTATATAGCCAGCAATTCATTTATTAATTGAAGCGATTAGAATCTAGAAAAAAAAAAAACTAAGAAAGAAAACAAACCAAAATATGAGTTAAATTAGACGTTTGGTTTCGAACTTGATACTAACTGAATATTAAAATGTAATTTTGTATTATCATTAAGGCAAAAGAAAATATCTTTACTACAAAATTTTTTTTTGTTATATAAATCTAAGGATTAATTGAGTAATTCCAGGTCGGACCTTCCCTCGCGGGCGCCTACGAAGAGGAGGACCATAACAGGTAATTCATTATAACATTGCCAAATTTGTTTGTACATTATTTTACTTGTTCAACTTTACTTACCTAAAATTTATATATGCAATTTTTTGTTATAATGCAACGCAAATCATCATTTGATCACACCTATGTAATTATTAACTTATTTACTACGTCGATATTGTAGAATACTGTTAGTTTAATAAAAAAAAAAAAAAAAAAAAAAAAAAAAAAAAATTATTGAGCAAAAATTCCTTGCGTGTAAAACAAAAATGGTTTGAATAATTAATTAGGTAAGCAGGTGAGTAAGCGGTTCCACCCCGCGCAGCCAGGCGACACACAAGGAAGGGGTTGGCGCACAAACGCACAACGCGCCAACCATGGTAGGGTGGGTAAAGAAAGGGGGAGGAAAATGACACCAACTCCTCCCCCCCCCTCCTCCTCTCACCTCTCTCTCCCCCCCCCCCGATCCTCCGCGTAATATCGCTTTGTTTTGGTGGATCTTTTTCTTTTTGGCCGCCACCAGTCTGGCATCGATCGCGAGGGGATGAGTCGTGTTAATAATTTTTATTCGGTCTGGTTTATGGCTGTAGAGCCACCGTAAGCCTCAGCTCATTTCCTTTTTTTTTGTAACTGGGGTTTCAAGTCACTGTCGGGGTTGTTTAAGAACCCCCCCACTTTCCCTGAGCACGGCCGGACGAGCTGAGCTGCCCTGACAGTGGTCAAATCTTCGTCGTCTTTGAAATTTTTTTTTATTGATTTAATTTATCGCGTGTTTCCACCACCACACCCCCCCCCACAACGTTACAAAATGGCGCCCAACGTGGGGCCCACTGTAGTGAAATTTTTTTTTGTTTTGTCCGTCCGAAATGTTTGAGAGTCCCTGTACAGTGGTGCCCAAACTTCGGTAGCAACTTTAATTATTTCGGTTAAATTTTCAAGTAAATTAAATTTTTATATTTTTTCGGTTTTCTTTAGATTCTCGCTGGATTGGCGCGATCGAATGAATATGTTCGGTGCGTACCGCTGAATCATCTCTTCGTGCGATTGCTTGGCTTTGGTCATTCCGCCGAAGAAGAAAATATTACGAATACAGTTCTGGAATTCCACTATTATCATTTGCAGGAATTTTCTGATTCGAGATTTTGTTTCATGAATTTTATTGTCGTCTAGCAACTCATCAGAAATTCCAAATTAATTAATTTTTTTTATGGTGGTACAGTGTAGCCTCGTTCAACTCGAGATTTCACCTTAATGAAATTCGATGGTTCGTTGGTGACTCGTTGGACGACGCTCACTTTAATTTTTTTTTATTTTCTAGTTTAGCCCTTGGTTTCTTTTGTTTATCACTAGTGGTTGCTACTGAACACCACTCGTGATCGGTGCAAGGTGGAGGTGACAATGAAAAGTTTTTTTTTCATAAGACTGCGGATAATAGGGAGATTGAATGAGAGTGAGGGTGTCGTCTGGTTGAGTGGAGCCGCTGCTTTACCACCTGTTAAACCTTTTTTTTTTTTGTTTGACTTTATCTTTTCTTATTTTTTTTGTGCATTTAAATATCTACCTTCGTCTTAAGTCGTTTTGCGAGTTGTTTATTGCGATTATTGACGGGTTTTGGTTTCAATCATTAATTTTTTTTGGTTGTTGATCAGGGAATGCGTAAAGTGCACTCCTTATATATATATTTTTTTTTTTTCCTTTTTAAGGTATTATACAGTTTACCTGTACTTATATATTTTTACTTTAGGTCAAAAATTTTATTTCCCTTTAGGTTTTTTTTTTGTTTCGCCATTCGATTTAATTTAATTTAAACTATTGGTTTAATTCTCGATTTAACTTATCGGATAGTTGATATTATTGTTGTTTTAATCCGCTTGGTTACTGTTAGGTAAACTTATTTTTTTTTCTCTCTTTATTTTAATTCAAGCTTCCTATAATTTTTATGCTGATTTTTGATTTTTTTTTTATTTCTCAATTTTCGGCGTTTAATTTTACATTTCGCCTAAATTAATTCGGTTTAATTTTGGCCGTAATTTTTTTTTGTTGATCGAATTCAATTCGTTGAGTTAATTTCGATTTTACATAATAAGTGATTTAACTTGGGATTGGGTTTATTTCTTTTTGAACAAAATGCCGAACGCCAGCCGATGTCCAATTTGTAATGAGCCGCTTAACACGAAGGGCCCAGTGACGCGTACGTCTTGTCGGCACAACTTTCATTTTTGGTGTTTACAAGCTTGGTTGGAAAGATCCCAAACATGCCCAGTGTGTAGTATTCACCTCGAGCCGACCCTAACTGGGGCGGTTCCAAAACATAGTGTGGTAGGCGACTACACAGGCCCGGTTACGCGAAGCATGACGAGTGATAGAGCGCGGGAGTTGGCAACCCAAGCTCCGACGGTAACTGGTGATAAGTTTTTCGAAGAAATAAACCGGCTAAGTTTGTCTCAGTCTGGTCCTCTTCAAACTACTCAGCGTCCAACTTCAGGTGTAGACGATGACGTGCAGAGAGATGGTGCAAATGCCTCGGCTATACACAACTCCACGGTCAGGTCGCAAGAGCGAAACTCGATAGTCAATTCGACTCTGTCTCAAGAACTTCAGTCCATGAAGGACGAACTGCGGTCAGTCGTTCTAGAATTGCGACGCGTATCTATGGGCGCACCGGTGGCCACCACCAGTGTAACAACCACAACGGGATCCACTTTGGTCACTCCTGCAGTCACTATGGCTGACAATCGTTGGGCTCCGGCCATGCCAAACCACGCACCAACCACTCAAGCTCCGTTAGTCGGAGGCACTTTCGATAAGGCCTCAGCAGTCATCTCGGGATGGCGGCTGAAGTTTTCTGGCGATACCTCCGGGATGAACGTGGAAGACTTCATCTACCGGGTAAATGCGCTAACGTCCCAATGCCTGGCAGGCAACTTTTCGCTGCTATGTCAGCACGCTCACTTGCTCTTCACAGGTAAAGCTGAAGAGTGGTACTGGCGCTTCCATCGACAAACCTATCGGGTTGATTGGACCGGCTTGTGCAGCCAGTTGAAAACCAAGTTCCAAAGCTTCTTAACCGATTACGAGCTGAGCGAACACATACGCCGGCGTAAGCAACGCCCAAGCGAACGGTTTGACGACTTTTTCGACAGTGTGTTGGCTATGAATGATCGCTTACACCATCCCTTACGGGACCCTGAACTGCTCGAGATCCTTACCCACAATTTGTCCCCAACGTTAGGACGAGAGCTACTGCATGTCAACCTGACTAGTCTGAACGACCTCCGTCGGGCATGTCACAAGCACGAAAACTATTACCGTGAGCGGTACCATGACCAGCATGACCCTACATTCGCCAGAAGACGGGTGGCTGAGGTGAAATCCGACGACTGGGAGGACGTAGTAGGGCAAACCGGTGAGCCATCCGACCTATGCGCGGTAACCCAACGAACTCGGGAAAAGTGTTGGAACTGCGATGCGGATGGCCATCGATACCAAGAATGCCACGTGACGCCGCGGCGTACGTTTTGCTACGGTTGCGGTAAACCGAACACTTTCAAACCCTCCTGCTTGACGTGCAAGGATCGATCGGAAAACCAAATGGCGAGCACTCATGCGAGGACGACCGGAGCTGTCTCGCGTCCCAGTCGTCCAATGTCGCCTCAGAACCGGCACTAATTCCACCATTAATACTTTTACCAAGACCCAACAATGCCCACTTCGAAGGGAGCAACCTTCCTCCAAACGCACCTACTCCCAGCCGAGATATTATACCGTATCACATTCGGCTTGCCAACTACAACCGAAGGCGAGCAGAAATTTTCGCAAACGAAATACGACGTAGCCGAAAAACCCTGCGCCTGCGTGCGTTCTGGAGCCGGCTTAGGCGACTGAGCAAAATGGTAATTTCCTCGATCACCACTAAACCAAACGATACGCGGCCTTACGTGAATGTGTCAATAAATGGCAATTGCTATCTAGCCTTGCTAGACAGCGGGGCGAACGTGAGTGTGATTGGAGGTGCTTTAGCTCAAACCATCCTTAAAGAAGGTGGCGCAGTCGAAAATTTCCGAGGAAAGATACGAACTGCCGATGGACAATCACAGGCAGTGGTTGGGTACTACACGGCAAAGACTAAGTTTAATAGCCATTCACTTGACTTTCGCTTTTTATTAATACCATCAATTACGTCCAATGTAATTTGCGGCATAGACTTCTGGAGAAGATTTAATATCCAGATCTCCGGCCTAGGAACAAGTACAGTCGCGTCACTAAATCGCGATGATGACAAATACATAGCACTGAACGACGCCCAAAACCGACGTCTGAATGGGGTTATTCAGAGCTTCCCGTCCTCAGAACGGGAAGGCCTGGGTAAAACCACTCTAGTAGAGCATTCCATCGACACTGGGGTGGCTAAGGCAATCAAGCAGCGATATTATCCAATTTCGCCTGCTCGGGAAAGATTGCTTTGCCAAGAGTTGGATCGGATGCTGTCGATGGGCGTGATAGAGGAAGCAGGTGGGTCAGCATGGTCATCCCCTGGGGTGCTGATCGTCAAACCTGGCAAGGTGCGTTTCTGTCTCGATTCTCGCAAGTTGAACGAAGTCACCATTAAAGATGCTTATCCACTGCCAAATATAGATGGTATCTTAAGCCGATTGCCGGCAGTGAACTTCATTTCCAAAGTCGACTTGAAAGACGCATTCTGGCAGATTTGCCTTGACGAAGCTTCCAAGGGAAAGACCGCCTTTACTGTCCCGAACAGACCACACTACCAATTTACACGAATGCCTTTCGGGTTGTGCAATGCACCCCAGACAATGTGCCGACTTATGGATCAGGTGATCCCCTACAATCTCAAGTCGAGGGTGTTCGTGTATCTTGATGACCTGCTGATCCTATCGAGCTCTTTTGACGAACATTTGATACACTTGTCCGAAGTGGCGAATTGTTTGCGCAGGGCTGGCTTAACCATAAACGTGTCAAAGAGCGAGTTCTGCCTACACGAAGTAAACTACTTGGGCTACGTTGTGGGAAGAGGTACTCTACGAACCGACCCGGAAAAAGTAGTCGCTATCAACGAGTACCCGGAACCAAAAACCGTGAAGCAAGTGCGCAGGTTCCTGGGCATGGTGGGCTGGTATAGGAAGTTCATTTCAGATTTTTCAACGGTCACTTTCCATCTGACCGAATTGCTAACGAAGGGCAAAAGCTTCGCATGGGGACCTCTGGCTCAGAAGTCCTTCGACAGGATCAAGCAACTACTGACCGAGGCACCGTTTCTCATACATCCTGACTACTCCAAACCATTCATTGTCCAGTGTGACGCAAGTCAATCAGGGGTTGGAGCTGTGCTAGCGCAACGTGACAAAGATGGCCATGAGCGACCCATCGCTTACATGTCTCAGAAATTATCCAAGGCCCAGCGCAATTACACAGTCTCCGAACTTGAATGTTTGGCAGTGATCCTCGCAATCAAGAAGTTTAGGATGTATATCGAGGGCCAGGAATTCAAAGTTGTCACCGATCACTCTTGTTTGAAGTGGTTGATGAGTCAGAGGGACCTCTCGGGCCGACTAGCTCGGTGGTCACTCAAGCTTCAAGGACTAGATTTTTCAATCGAACATCGGAAGGGCTCCGCCAATGTCGTGGCGGACGCGTTGTCAAGATCGATGGAAGATGCCCCAAGTGATGGGTTGTCATCCATCGAAATTGTCACCGAGCCGCTCATCGACTTGGCGTCCCCGGCTTTTTCATCCGCAGAGTACGAAGAATTGAAAGAAAAATTCTCGGGCGAAGAATTCCCGGATTTCCGCGTCGTCGATCAGTATTTGTACCACCGCACAGAGTTCAACACGGGTAACAATGACACCGACGATTTGGGGTGGAAACTTTACGTGCCACTCGACCTTCGAGAC
This sequence comes from Thecophora atra, assembly GCA_937620795.1. Classification (NCBI taxonomy): domain Eukaryota; kingdom Metazoa; phylum Arthropoda; class Insecta; order Diptera; family Conopidae; genus Thecophora; species Thecophora atra. Next base: position 87,688,090 of record OW569398.1, read on the forward strand.
CAAGTCGTCAGAGCTTCACACGACCCTCCTACTTCAGCTCATGCCGGAATCGCGAAAACACTGCATAAAATCCGACGTCATTTATATTGGCCAGGAATGTACCAGCAGGTATACAAATATATCTCGAATTGCGAAGTATGTAGCACGACCAAGGTGCCGTCTCAGACCTTGCGACCACCTATGGGATCTTTAGGCTCGACCGAAAGCCCCTTTCAGCGACTATATATGGACCTGATCGGTCCATTTCCACGCACTAAAAACGGTAACATAGGCATTCTTATTGTCATGGACCACTTTTCGAAATTCACCTTTCTGAAGCCGCTACGAAAGTTTACGGCGACTCCAATTATTGATTTCCTGCGCGATAACGTGTTTTATTGTTTCGGTGTACCCCAGACAATAGTGAGCGACAATGGTCGGCAGTTTATCAGCCGGGACATGTCCACCTTCTTAGAAAAATTTGGCGTTAAGCATATCTTTACTGCCGCTTATTCTCCGCAAGCTAATGCATCCGAGCGGGTCAACCGTTCGATCAATCAAGCGCTTCGCGCATACGTTAAACAGGATCAGCGGTCATGGGATGTTTACCTCAGTAGCATTAACTGTGCACTGCGTGACAGCCTGCATCAGTCAATTGGTTACGCTCCTTATTTTGTCCTGTTTGGCCAACATATGGTCACTCATGGGAAAGACTATGGAGTTATGCAAAAACTCGGCGAGGTGAATGACCGGTCCATTCGACCGCGACGAACTGACATAAACCAGATGCTACAGACTCAGGTTAGGAAGCGTCTGCAAGCGGCCTTCGAGAAAAACGCCCGCAGGTATAATCTCAGGTCGAGGGTTCGAGTTTTCGAAGTAGGCCAGCGGGTCACCCGACGAAACTTCCAACTGAGTAAACAGGCCGATCATTTCTGCGCTAAGCTAGCCCCGGTTGGGATACCCGCTAAAGTAGTGGAAGTGGTTGGAAATTCGTGCTATCGCCTAGAAACTCCAAAGGGAGCCCCGATGGGGATATACCACGCCACGGACATTTGGTGAGGCAGGCAGAGCATGTCACCTTTTCCAGCTGTGGCTCTGGTCACAGGTGACCGATCACCACCTGTTTTGTGAGGTGTGGCGAGGTCCGCTCTCTGTGTCGAGGCGCAGAGAGAATGCGGACGGAGAGCCGCTCATTCCAGTTCGTATCCGCATTGCAGTTATCGGCATCTCCTTTTGCTCCGCATGACGACGGACAGACAAGTTCCGAAAAGTGGCGTGATCGAAGTTTCTAGAAGAATTTTTTTTCTATGAACTTCGCATCATGCCATTTTGCGGGACTTGTAAAGAAAGCCGATCATGATGAGAGGGAGCGAGAGGTCGGTGGCTGCGCTGCGGCCGCGACTGGAATGAGCAAAGCAAACCAGTTTTCTCGGTGCCGCTTCGACACAGAGCGTGGACAGCAGAACAGTAGATTCGGGTTAGAGAGTGGATAGACAGCGAGTGAACTGAGCTGACGGAAAAGTTGGTTATAAAGAAAAAGTGTTTCAGTTTTATAAATTCGGACAAACAAATTAAAAGTGTGAATCGATTTCTGAAAAAAAAAACTCAAGTTATGTGTGGAGAAGACTTCATTGAGATAAAATCAGTATAAAATGACGCTAAAAATTCGATAAAACATCGGTATATAAATCAGTTGAAGTAACACGAAGTGCAAAGAAAACGGCGAAATCTGCCGGTGAATTGAAAAACTTGTTTGCGGATAAAAAAATCACAAATATTAATGGTGAAAACTTCAGCGGAGATATAAAAATACCTTTTATACTCGAATACTAAAACGCAGTTTTAAGCGGGTGAAAATCGGAATAGAAATTGGCATATTAACGAAATCACGTCAAAAAAACATACATGTGGCGTTATATATACATACAACTATATATGCAAATTTAGCCGGTGCAAAACAAAAACTCAAACAAAAACACGAGTTTAACAAGTGTTCTTTTTCATCGTGCAATTATTTGTGCTAGAAAAAAAAAAAAAAACTTACTAAAATTGGCTTCGAGTGCAGATGAATTGGTTTATAATATTTCTTTAAATCGATGACGATACTTTAAAGTGAATGAAAACTCAGTGACAACTATTAGTTAAATTCGCATTAAATTGCATTTTGTAAAATTATGAACATAATTTTTTTCGTTGATTTGCTGCTGCTTCAAAAATTACTGCAGATTCACCGTTCGTTTCTTCGCACTTATTGTGTCGTGCTGCCATCGCAACGTCGTCGCCTAACTGTTTAATTGGATTCGACAACTAAGACCACGTGGATACAGGGTGAAGTTAACATCACATTGGTATCGTTTCTCCCACAAATCGTCATCCAAATTATCAACAACCGAAAATACAACTACAACTACAAAAACAAAACGTGCTTCACACTCAGGCAACAAGCAAATAGAACATACCAACGCAACAATTGCAACAGCAGCCACAACAAATCAACGCGCAAGTACATAACATAATGAAAAGTTGACACCAACATTAATTATCAGCGAAATGGGAAATATTGGAAATTGTTTTATTTTGATTATCATTAAATAACACGTTGCAGCAAATAAATTATTGTAATTTGCTTGACACGTCTTCAGAAACACAAATGGAAGTTGCTTTAGCTTTCAAGTTCGTGAGATTTTGAGCTTATGTACGCAATTATTATTAGTCATTATTTGTATTTACTTATATAATCGTCAACACAACTCAGCGATCAATCGTTTAGGCAGCTCCTTCGACGAATTACGCTTTAAGCCAATCTACAAAAACAAGTCAATTTCATTTATATTTTATGTTTATTACCAAGTGAGAGTTACTCGAAGGTGGTAGGATAAAGCAAGAGAATTACAACTACTTGTCATTTAAGCAACTTGCTCAGAATTCTACTCTTTCAAAAAAAAAAAAAAAAAAATTGACTTTTATTTATGTATTTTGATTTTTTTTTTTCTTTTATGATTTATTTTTTTTTTCTTACACGTGATCTAATGAGTAAATTGAACAACTCATTACAGTAGGAAAAACTGTGCAAATAATGCTACCATTTAAGTTTTACATATGAATCTCGAAGAAATGCTCAAATTATCGAAATTAAGAGAAATTTTATATAGCCAGCAATTCATTTATTAATTGAAGCGATTAGAATCTAGAAAAAAAAAAAACTAAGAAAGAAAACAAACCAAAATATGAGTTAAATTAGACGTTTGGTTTCGAACTTGATACTAACTGAATATTAAAATGTAATTTTGTATTATCATTAAGGCAAAAGAAAATATCTTTACTACAAAATTTTTTTTTGTTATATAAATCTAAGGATTAATTGAGTAATTCCAGGTCGGACCTTCCCTCGCGGGCGCCTACGAAGAGGAGGACCATAACAGGTAATTCATTATAACATTGCCAAATTTGTTTGTACATTATTTTACTTGTTCAACTTTACTTACCTAAAATTTATATATGCAATTTTTTGTTATAATGCAACGCAAATCATCATTTGATCACACCTATGTAATTATTAACTTATTTACTACGTCGATATTGTAGAATACTGTTAGTTTAATAAAAAAAAAAAAAAAAAAAAAAAAAAAAAAAAATTATTGAGCAAAAATTCCTTGCGTGTAAAACAAAAATGGTTTGAATAATTAATTAGGTAAGCAGGTGAGTAAGCGGTTCCACCCCGCGCAGCCAGGCGACACACAAGGAAGGGGTTGGCGCACAAACGCACAACGCGCCAACCATGGTAGGGTGGGTAAAGAAAGGGGGAGGAAAATGACACCAACTCCTCCCCCCCCCTCCTCCTCTCACCTCTCTCTCCCCCCCCCCCGATCCTCCGCGTAATATCGCTTTGTTTTGGTGGATCTTTTTCTTTTTGGCCGCCACCAGTCTGGCATCGATCGCGAGGGGATGAGTCGTGTTAATAATTTTTATTCGGTCTGGTTTATGGCTGTAGAGCCACCGTAAGCCTCAGCTCATTTCCTTTTTTTTTGTAACTGGGGTTTCAAGTCACTGTCGGGGTTGTTTAAGAACCCCCCCACTTTCCCTGAGCACGGCCGGACGAGCTGAGCTGCCCTGACAGTGGTCAAATCTTCGTCGTCTTTGAAATTTTTTTTTATTGATTTAATTTATCGCGTGTTTCCACCACCACACCCCCCCCCACAACGTTACAGTGTATATTTTTATTGGAGATATACCATGGTGCACCAACAATTCTTCTAAGGGTTTTCGATTCGGGAAATCTGACTCGAAAGAACCATTCGGTCATTAGAAAAAAACATACAAATGTTAATAGTATTAAGATATCTTTTTTTTAAATTGGGGACTGAGTTGATTGAGTAATCGAAGGGTTTGCTTTTCCGAAACTTCATAAATGTACATCTTGCTGGGAATATTATTCTGCTATTGTGAATAAAAAAATTTCACAGTACGGTAAAAATTTCATAGATACTGTCTGATACATATTTTTATAAAACTTTTTAAAAATCGAAAAACGGAATGATTTGTCAAATTAATTTTAGATATTTTTTCAAGCAAGAAAATTATCAAATTTATTGTAAATCAAGAATATTTACCTAATTACTATTTTGAATAATATAATATACGATATTTAATCATGGAGAATATTTCGGAAAGGCCCCATAAAATTGAAGCAACTGAAAAAATAAAAGAAGAACAATGCGCCATTTCCGAGAAAAATGGCGAAGCCATTTCTTCACGGGGCAGAGCGGCCTCTAGAAAAGCTTGGAAAATTTGGACCGAAGCTATACTTTACGCCAAGTCTAAACCCGAAAGCTTCGACATTGAAGATGCCTCCACGCGTCCTAAACGGAAGCCACGACGCAGCTGCAGCCATGGGGGGAGCCGCAGCAGCGAGAGGAGTACCAGCAGGAGCCGCAGTAGAGGAAGAAGCCTCAAGCGGTCCTCCCAAAAGCGAAAAAAGGCGAGCTCCAAAGAACGGAAGAGGTCCAGCTCAAAAAATAGAAGTCGTGCGCGAACGTTTGCAAGAAGCCATAAGTCCTTATACTAACTTCCTTTTAATCTACATTTTATCGAAATTAAGAGAAAAAAAAATTTGTTAAAAAGGCTGACATCAAAAATTATTTGTAAAAAAAAATGTCAAAATTAAGGTAAAATTGCAAAAATTTAATTGGTAACATTTTTAAAACTAAAAAACGTTGGCAAAATATTTGATAAATTTAAAAACCCTTGAAGAAAAAATTTTGTAAATTCAAAAATACTTGTAAGAATTTATAAAATCTAAAAACGCTGGTACAAAAAAAAAAATTTAAATTCAAAAAATGTAATGAGAAAACTTTATACAATACAAAAACTGCAAAAAATTTTTATAAAATTAAAAACTGGCGAAAAAATTTCGTAACATTAAAAATATATGAGTTTTAATTTGATTATAATCAAGGAAAATGGAATTGGGAGAGGTAACTTGTACTTTACTCAAGTCTTTTAATCAACAGTATCAACTCTCTTAAATTCAATACTAACAATTCTAAAGACTCATTAAACACTGATCATTTCTTTCCATATTCAGTCTCTTCTATATATTATTTATATTAGTTTAGTGTTTATTTATTAATAGCATGAGCACGATAAGAGGTAAGGTCTTTTACTACTTAAAACACATTTATTAATTAATCAACAGTTGATTGAAAAGATCACCAGTCGTTGTGATTTGATTGTGTTTGTTGCTGTGCCGAATTTTTGGAATGTTATGAATTTTGCCGCTCTGAATGTCAGGTTTCTTTGAACATATCAAAACAACTGTCGTAACTACTTTAGTGATGTTTATTTGCTTGGCTTGGAATTGTTACTGCACTGACACGCATTCAAACAAAACGAATTAAATGCAAATGTCGCGTTTTAATATGATATAACATGACAAAACAATACGTTTTGTACAAAATGATTTTATTTTGGAGGCTAAGCTCAGAAGGGTTTCCAATTAAGCACTGCATTTTTTTTTCTTGATGTTAAGTTGCTTTTGCAAAGCTTTTACATGGCTACTCCACGTCAATCGTCTGTCCAAAATGAGACCCAAATATTTAGCTGTATTGTTTTGAGGTATTACGTTGCCATATATGTTGACTCCAGGACAATTTCCTCTTTTCATGCTAAATGTGGCATGAGTAGATTTTTCAGAATTAACAATAATGTTCCAATTTTTAAGCCATTTTTCCACTCTATCTAAGTGGTTTTGTACTAAAATTGATGCTTCAATTTCAGAGTCATGAGTAGCTAATATTGCCGTATCATCAGCATATGTTGCAATTTATCGTCAGAACGATTTCCAAATAACCACTGCATTTTTTGTCTTAATGTTAAGTTGCTTTTGCAAAGCTTTTACATAGCTACTCCACGTCAATCGTCTGTCCAAAATGAAACCCAAATATTTAGCTGTATTGTTTTGAGGTATTACGTTGCCATACATATATGTTGACTCCAGGACAATTTCCTCTTTTCATGCTAAATGTGGCATGAGTAGATTTTTCAGAATTAACAATAATGTTCCAATTTTTAAGCCATTTTTCCACTCTATCTAAGTGGTTTTGTACTAAAATTGATGCTTCAATTTCAGAGTCATGAGTAGCTAATATTGCCGTATCATCAGCATATGTTGCAATTACTACGTCATCATATATCGGCATGTCAGTAGTAAATAATGTGTATAACACTGGTCCTAGCACGCCACCTTGTGGTATACCTGCCTCTATATCTCATATTCTTGACTTTTCGTCTCCAATTTTAATATAAAATGAACGCCCCTTTAAGTATGAGCTGAAGAACAAAAAATATGGCGCTGGGAGAAGAGTTTTGATTTTAAACAAGAGTCCTTTGTGTCATACCCGATCAAAAGCCTGCCGTAAATCGAGAAACACTGCTGAGCAATATTTTTTATTTGAATATCTAATATGACTCGAAAATATTTCATCGAGCGCGTCGATATATATTTAATCAAACAACTGCTTCAGTTTTGTATTCCGCAAGTGTCAAACGAGCTGTTATATGGAGCTTCCATTTTGTAGTGCGCCTCCCCTTAACCTTTTTCATTACCACTTTGTAAGCATTACCACGGTTCAACGTTCACTTGGCTGCACAAATAACTAAAGATTTGTATTTTGCTATCTTTAATTTTCTTAGCCAAATGTAAGAGTAAGGCTTTGAATATAGCTTCATTCTCTTCGATTTCCGGGCTTCCCATGAAGCTCCGTTTTTGCTTCCTTGCACTAAAACATTCTACTCTCATAGAGCAAATATGCTGATTCCACCAACAGCATGGCTGTGTCATCAGGTTTTTTGACTTCTTTTGATAATAATTTCAGATATTAATATAATAATATATCCCGACAAGAAAGTTTCTCAGTGAACTTGTGGTTTCACTCAAGCTTCACACAATATCCAAGTAATATTTTTCTTTATACTTGTACAAACTTTCTTATAAACTACACAAAGCAAAGAAGAAGCTAATTCATAAGAAAAATTAATGAAAACGCAAAATTATATGTGCATTATTGCAATTATTATTGCTTAACTATATTCCGGCCATCCGACTCTCACTTTTATTGTTGAGACAGCTCCACTTACATTGTTTTCGTTCGGGATCTATCCCTAGCCTATGACAGTGCTGCTCAAATATCAGCTGCAATTAGGAACAAAGACGGGATGCATCCCTCATACTTATTTATACCTATGCCTTATTCATAGGTTAATTTACCATTTGGTGATTACGTTTCTTCCTACTACTAGTAAAATTACTAGACAACGTGTGTGTGGTAGGTAGGAAGGTTCCATCTCCTTCAGTCTAGGGCTGGGCAGCTACATAAGATATTTTAGACCGTGTCCTCCTCCTCTTATCTCTGCTATTAAAGTCATTTGAGAAAAATCCTAGCCTCCTATCATGAGCCCCAAAAAAGCAGTGACTTTCATCATTACCCCTATCTCTCCTCGAAGTCGTGCTTAACGAAAGGAGATCTTGCGAGTTCTTTCCGTGATCCTAAGCAATATTTGTCTGCAAGTCGCGTTCTCCTCTCATGTGCGTGTGACACATACAGAAAAAGCAAACGCATACAAAACTTCTATTACTCATTTCATAGGAAAAGAAACTTACAATTTAAGCTCTTATTTAAAGAAATAAGTCAAATAATATAGACTTCTATTTAAAAGCATTTAAAATGTTTATTCAATGCGTAATTTCGCTAATTCCCAACGTAATCTATTTTCACGCCTTTCATTTGTTTTGTGGAACAACAAAACTCTCTCGATCTCGCTAGCTTTGGCCTCTCCTTAAGTAATTGTAATTTCTAATTTCGCTGAAACGCGAGAAAGATTTCACCCACATGCTACCTTGTGACCGAGCGCAACATTAAAGACCGGTCGCTATTCACATGACGGTCTGCGAGCTTCAGGACAAAATCCTCGGCTGCACAAATGATTACTAGTTAATTAAGAATTTCTTGAAAGAGTAGGGAAGCCCTAGACACGCTTTTCCATCTCGCTTCGCCTTCCAGTTAGCATATCGCACTCATCTTTTCATGCACACAGCCACACAGATTATTCGGTGGCACTCTGACTTAATTAGCAGCACATCGTTAGCCACAACGACGGTCGTCCGACGCAACACACTTTCATCAAAGCAAACGTAATTAAGTTTGCATTCAATCAGTTGAGTGACATCGCATCACCGTGTAATAGATTATTATCCAATGCTTCAAACACGTTGCGTTTCGTGAAGCTGAGTTACCTTACGTTACGTCGCTTTCACATGCAGCACGTTGATTTCAAGCAGCAGTCATTCAAGCATTTCTTTGCGTCGTTCTAGTCGGCTGTCGAACTGCGGAACTTTCAACATTTATTACTACAAAGAGTTGCATTTAATGTGCTGTCTAAGAAGTGAACTCGAGAGCGGGAATCGAGAGGGAATCGAAGAGCGAAGGCGCCACACTTCCCAACTAAAGTTTTCTTTTGCTTCGCTTTTGCTGCTCCATTATTTAACATTCGCAAGTTTCCTGCCGACGCTCGTCTCGGAGTCGCGCTCTTTATTCACCCGGCATATCGACTCTCGTATTTATATCGGCCGCTCGATGTGATGTTCGCTCATCTAATTCTAAGCTCGCGCAGCGAGGAGCAGCCTTTGTTCGCAAGTTTCCAAAGTAGTCAATGGTTGAGACTCGCGTTAAAATAAGTTTGAGCGACTTGCCAAAGAGAGTTCTCCACTTTTCGATTTCAAAGATTTCTCTCAACTCGAAAGTAACGAATGCTGCGTTGGCTCATGACAGAGTCGATCGTCTGAGGACAGTTGCAATCGTCTCGATACCCTGTTAGCAATGCAGAACCGCTCGCGTGAGGCCGACCTCTTGCGTCGATATGCGTCTTGGGCAATGGCTATTTGAGCGCAGTGAATGCAATTCATATGCTGATTCAGCACTTATGAAACGAGGTTGTTGGCGAAGCACGGTGGCGTGGCGTAACTGGTCAAGCAGCTGAACTAAAGCGGGGCGCAAGAAGCCATCCTTGTAGTCACAGAGAAGACTGCAAGAGCCCATCATTGCTCTTCATACTCTTCTGTGGCACGGAATAGCTTTCAATCATTTGTCACTACGCATCGTGAATTCATTTCGTGCTTGTGTTGCTCTGAGCTCTGGCAATCAAATAGAAATGCGCCATGAATGGTTTCGTACAAGGAAAGATTGACGAGTAACTAAAACAGGAGAAGAACAGTTGAATGGCAATAAAAAGCATTGATTGAATTGTCAAAGGCTGGCAAGAACTCCGACATGCATTCAGCCAAATGGACAGCGAAGGAGCTTCGAACGGTGCTTCAGTCTGTCCAAACAGTCGATATGCATGAAATTGCATCATTCAAACGTTTACATGAGTCGCTGTTGAAATCGCAAATTTTCAATTTACAATTACGACGCTTCTTTTGAACGCGTCGTTTTTAATAACTGCTTTTGAAGTGCTTTTTCCCCAGAAACGAGTTACTCTCTCATTTCCACGACTCTCAGTCGCGGTGAGGTGAATTTGGTACTAATTCTTGTCTGATTCATTCAAATTTTGATTTGAACTTTTGTGTGCCTTTGAAGCAACTAAACGGCTTCAGTAAATCATTGCAACTTTCAATTGCCACGACTGACTAACCTTCAACTTTCAATAAACTTAACTGAAAGCTGAGCATCAGCATCAGCAGCACTGCAGCGCAACGCAACGAAAACTCGGTGCGGAACTTTTAATTTGTTCCCAGACAAAGTTTAACACTAGATTTACCAACAAATTTTTATACCTATTTATACCACCACCAGTCACTTTGACTGGAATTCAAAAATAAGTGTTTTGAATGTGTAAAATTTGTATCTGCTATAGTATTTCTGAGAATTAATAAACAGTATTGATAAAATATAAAATTAATAGAAGGTCAGGATCTGTATTTTAGTTTTTATTCATAATTGTTATGGTTTTTCACATTTTTTACAAATAGAAACTTTTTTTTCCGTGCATTTTCCACACACATATTTCTTGCACACGTCGCAATTTATTGTAGTCCTGTTGTTATTGCAAAAACCTATTTGGCACCATTTACGTATTGGACGGAAAGTTTTTGGAGGATGGGTTGTTGGACGGTCAGTGTCACTTGCTATCTCTTGGCTTGATGACTGATAGTCAAAAGTAAGTTGTTCAGCCAAACGAAACAAAAAATCCTTCCTCGAAATATTCGTTTTAGTTACTTTTTTATATAAAATCCAGGAATTTATTCCGGCTAAATCTAAAATATTGAAAAATACTTGAAGTGGCCACCTTCTAGATCCTGATTTCACGCTATATTTTCGTGCCATTTGATCTGTGACGTCGACACCAAATTTGGTTTTATTATAAAAAGTCACAGTTTCAGGAAGTTTTTTGTTGACCGTATCAATTTTTACGCCTTTGTGCTTAGTACTCAATAAAACAACTTTTTTGTTGGGCTTACTTTTATAAACTGTGAGCGTACATTCATTTGTTTCATATAGTAATGTTGAAAAACGAGCCATACCATCTTTCTTTTCTTTGCAAATTTTTGGAAGCTCCCGTTTGTTAGAACGTATTGTACCAACCATCGTAGTGTTTTTGGCTAATAATTTGGAAGCTAAAGAAAGACTGGTAAAAAAGTTATCGGTTGTTACAGTTCTACCTTTCATGGTATAAGGCTGCAATAGTCTGAGTACTACAGATTCACTAAGAGATGTTGCCGAATCTCGTGTCTCGTCTTTTCCTAGATAAGGAAAACCATTTACAACGTATTTCGTTTCAACGTCCGACGCGAGCCAGAATTTTATCCCAAACTTGTCTGGTTTGTTTGGCATATACTGCGTAAATCTACATCTGGCTTTCGTGGGAAACAATTGCTCATCTACAGTAATATTTGGTCCTGGTTTGAAACAGTTTTGGCTGTTGGCAATAAATTTATCCCAAACAGTTGACACTAACGCAAATTTATCAGTTCGCAAGCGTTGACTCCTTTCATTTCTTTTATCGAAACGAATAAAACGTAAAATTTCTGTAAAGCCATGCCTACTCATACTTTTAGAAAAAAATTCAGGACCCCATTTTTTGTTCCATAAATATGATAATTTCAAACCTTTCGCTTCGTATGCTCCACGTGCATACAATATTCCAATGAAAGCCTTCAATTTTTCTTCTGAAAGTGTCCACTTCTTCCCCAAAATTCTAGAGGCTTCTAATTCGGTGCAAGTTTTGATATGTTCTAATATATGGTGGTCAATCATTAGCAAGAAGGCACTGCTTACATCCTCGTCCATAATACTCCTCCTAGCATATGCTGTAGGCCCAGAAAAATCTTTGAATACGCAATGACTTGGTAACCTTCCAACAACGCCTCCTTCTTTTATTTTTTTCCAATTAGTTCCATTTGCGGAAACTTCAAATTGTGTATCTTTCCCACTTTCATTTTCCTCCTCAGAACTGGAACGAAACCGCATACACATTCGTTTTCGTAAATTATGCAAAGTAACATTGTCATCGCTCGATTCATCTCCGTAATTTTCACCAAGATTTTCATTATCACTCCTCTCGATATGGACACTTTGTTCACAATTATTGCTCGTATCGCTTTGGTTTCCTAAAAATTCATCTTCAATGTCCGAACATTCTGAAGGTATGTCTTGTATCTCTTGTAAATTCAAAGGAGCTGGTTTTGTCTGTTTTTCCATTTTTAGCAACTAAAGACTAATGAATATAATTTTACCAATGATATTTCTTTCCGTCCTGTTTATTCTTACCAATTAGTCCAATTTTGAAAACTTCAATATCAAAATAAATATTTATTTAGCTTTACTGAATAAATCTGTAATTTTCAACTGAATTGAACGACTAATCTGATTTTATTGCATCTTTTTTTCATTCAAGTTCATGCTATAGCAATATTCCCCTGTAAAAACGGATTTCCCCGGAAAAATTGTTATAGAACGTACATTACCTGAACAAAAATCTATCGCTGGCACAGATGAGCACATTTCTTATTTTATCGGTAATAGGGTAATTCCCGCAAAAGGTGCAGAACATGTTATATCTAAACAAAGATTGCATAGGAAAGCACCCCAGTCAAAATGACTGGCTTTGGTATAAGTACCAAAAACAAAAAATATTTTTTTTATTACGGACACAAAGTCAAAACAAGTTATCAAATTAATTGTATTTAGTTGTCGTTATAAAAATCATATAATAGTTTCGGAAAAATGTATTCACACAAAGTCAATATTTATAACAAATAAGGCAAAACCAGTCATTTTGACTGGTGCGGTAAATCTAGTGTTAAAGTTTATAGAGCAACTGCACTCCTTCAGCGCTTGTTGCGTTGTTGGTCTGTCGGTTGTGTGTATTTTTGGGACTTTGCGAGTACGTCTGCGGACCGACGAAAGTTTTTCAATTAAATTTATGTGCAAATACAATATTTACACTTCCAACTGGAAACGGATGAAGCGACAGGATGAAGAAAGGGAAACAGGTAGTGATCATGGAGAAGAATTTTTTTCTTTTCGGTTTAAAATTTTTCGAAATATTTTCATAAATTTTATTATTGTTATTGCATTAATTTTGCCAAATTTAATAATTGACACCCTAGATTTTTCTTCACTCCTACACACACAAACGCATCGATTACATTTTTAATGCAATATTTAACGATGCTGCTAACCTTTCCTCGACGTTTTAGCTCTTTGCGAATCAACTTGTCAATCAACTCCGCTGTCCCGAACGAGCTCCGTGTGACTTTCCGGTGCTTTCTCTCGCTCTGAGAGCGTGAATGACGATGGTTACTGCGATGAAGCAAGCATCGTGATATAAAACAGACGTTCAGCTCGTTCTTATTCCACCTTGTCGCATAGGCTTCAATTATATTCCATACATAATAAAATCCAATTCCACGTTCATTTGCACATGCAAATAGAACGTCTTATAACAAACGGCGCTCTCGCTGTGTGAGAAGATGACGATGACGACTTCTTCCTTTTCTCTTCGTGGTGAATTTGAATAGCGTCTTTTACAACGCTCGGAAAATTGCCTGTCGGAAAAAAGACGTCGTCGAAATGCTGCGTCTTCTTCTCAATTATCAATCTAGAATCTGAGAATGAGGTTGGTGCAGTTCAACAGCAACGCGTCGCGATTAGGAAAAAAAGCTAAGCAAAAAATAAGATAAAGATTTATAGGCGGCAATAGCGGCAAGGAACTGTTCGATATTCGGATAATTATAGGTGAACAAAGAGCGAAAAAGTCTATGAAGTTTATGATAAAAAGAAGAAGAGAGAAGTTTAAGAAAAGTAAAAACATTTTTCATACTTTTGTTGGTAATTTTTGGCCATTTCTATGTTCGAATTGTAATTTTTGAAGAATCCTCTGGACTGATTTTGATCATTTTAGACTCATAAACGAAAGAAATACTAATACTTTATAGTTATTTCAGTTTTTAAACGCTGTTTCGGTCTTAAAGGTCTCTTTTTTCTTGCGTCAAGCGGGTCAAGCGACAGATTTTGAGATCAATTCCTTCGTGCATATTCTAGGACAGGTTTGTTCGGACATGTTTTAGAAAAAATTCGTTGGGACTACAACTCATCAATTAACTTGTTTCATGTTAATAATTATATTTGTATTGTTTTCCACGCTTTATAATTAATATGTAAATTCAAAATATTAGAATTAAGCTAAAGGATTTTTAGTCTAAAGAAGTGTTTTTAAAAAGTGGCCGATTTTCTTATGGAATTCAGGGAGGAGACTTCGAAGATCTATTGACAAGGGTAAGCTTCTAATATGGAATAATAATACTTATTCTATATTCTCTTAAACCCAATAGTTGGCCCAAATTAAAAGATTTCTTGGAAATAACCTAATAAAATCCAATACTGGCAGAAGAATTTAACAATCTATTTTATTCTTACATATTTATGTAGATTATAAACCTAAGAAAGTGTAGAAACATTAAAAAATGGAGCCATTTTTATTACAAAAAATATTAAATAACACGTGAAATAATTCTAAGGATTTTTAAGTTTGTTTAATATAATAAATAAAATTTTATTGTATTTCCGCGGCTATAGTTACAACTAGATAATGCAAGCAATTGAAAAGATTTGCGTAAAAACATACAAAGCATAATACACAAGGAACAATAAGTTAACTGGCGGAATTATAAACATGTGTATAAAAAATATAATCCGCATGCAACGCCTACTTTGTACCCTTCCATCTCAAGAAAACCATCCGTCATGTACTCACGATTTCGTATGGGCCACACACTGCTAACACACGAACATCTACTTAATCGAGGCAGCCTCCACGGTGCAACTTCTGCAGCAATAGCCCGTTATCTATATCTACCCGCAGCAGTGTCCCGTTATAAAAACGACAAGAGAAAACCACAACTATACTCCTTTGGAAAAATTGCTCATACATGTACACTCAACAACAATAAAAACGTTTACTTAACTCTTAAAAACCTTAAAAATTATAAGACAAGATATAGAAACACAACCATAACCTTCCGGAAGCCGATGGCAGTGCTAGTGTCTGGAATTGTACAATTTTATTATATATTTATGTGTAAAAAATAATAATAATAATTTTATTATATATATCTGTCGATCTTTAAGACAGGTCCTGGGATTGGTTAAAAGTATCCAAAAGGTGTCAATTGACCCCGCCAAATGACAATCTATTGTAACAGTTACCGGTTGCTATCATATAAACTTCTACACGAAGTGGTAGAAGCGGAACCGGTTCTTATCCCTGCGTACCAGCTAAGTGACCTATCTTTCTTCGCTCACCTTTCCCGTAGAGTACTAACAAACAATTTATTTGTAGTTTATAATTTTTTCAACCTTCATCGTTGCAAAATAAATAGAAATTCTTTGTATATTTTACAGCACTTTCAGGAAAAAATGCAATAGAAAAACACAACAAATGATCGTCGGATAATTTCTTAAGTTTAGCTTTTATTTTTCCTGCGTTTATAATCTTTAATTTGGTGGCAAAAAAAAAAAAAAACCTATTTTACAAGATCAATAATATTTCAATATTACCATTTCAACATAGTTTTATATATAAATACAATGCAAAACTCAACAGCTGAGCAAACAATTTAAATGAAGGAGTCTACGACATAAGCGAAAGTCTATTCTAAGCTATAGACTTTGTGATAGCTGATTCTGAGTGGTTAACGACTCTTGAGAGACAACGCCATAGACTTTTGTGAAGATTTTCTGAATAAGGGCTTTATTTCCCTAATTTCCCTTTCCCGCCCTCAA
The DNA here is from genome assembly GCA_937620795.1 of Thecophora atra. Classification (NCBI taxonomy): domain Eukaryota; kingdom Metazoa; phylum Arthropoda; class Insecta; order Diptera; family Conopidae; genus Thecophora; species Thecophora atra. The sequence continues at coordinate 87,703,911 of OW569398.1, forward strand.
ACATGACACTTCATTCTGCATCTAATTGAATTTTTCGTCGTCTTCGGCCAATTAACGGGATTTTCCATGCACCACTCTGCAAAAAGTCGACATGTCGCATTTTCGTTGTAGAGGTCGTCCACGAAGAGACTCAGTGTGGAGTGGAAGGCGTGGTTAAAACTCACCACAGCACGTTTCCGGTGGGGGCGGAGGGGTTCGTGATGAAGCAGTCATCATATCAACAAACAACATTCTTAGAATTCACAAAAAATAATGTTTCGAGTGGAAACGCTCGGCTTTCAGTTGTGGGGGAAGTCAAGGGTGAAGGGGAGCGGGTGATTTCCCTTGATTACACAATAACAAATTAAACAAGGACCTAAACAAATATTACCGAATGGATAAAGGAGTCATTAAAGAAACTCGTATTTGCACACAAACGGCGAGAGGCGCCCCTGTGCCTGTCATCTTTCGATCAAACAGCGAGTCGAGCGCCCCGGGGCTCTCAGCAGAGGCCGGAAGAAAAGGAAGAAACCTCTGCTGCAGTCACTCGACGCAGAAAGGGCAAACAATTAAACGTCGCCGTAATTTACTCAAAAGGACACGAAATCCGTAATAAGAACAAAACAAGCGCAGAGCAGGCGGCTGCTGGAAGTCTATGAGGCTCATAATCGTCATCATCCGCAACGTTATAATCATCATCATCACTGCACCGGGTCACAATCGCAGCTTGGTAGTTGCTGAGTTGAAAGTCCGTCCGAGAGGCACTCGAAACGCTGCTGCATGTGAATGCAGATTCGTTCATTGTCCAGCCACAGTCGCCCGGCACCCCTCACTGGGAAAAGACTCGGTGGCTGCAGCCGTTTTCACGTCCTTTTTTCAGCTTATTTGCTCTTGTCTCTGAGAGGTACCACAACGAGTCCTAGCCGCAGTTTCTGTTCGACGCAGCGGCCAACTCGTAGCTTAAGTGGCCATCTTATGTCACTCGAGTGGCGAGTCGACTGGCAGTCAACCCGCCATGCATAAAAGCGCCCCCAGAAAGCCTTAAATTGTTTTATTTTATGCAATTTTAATTATTTGCAAAATTGTCGTTGTTTGGAACGCTTCCTTCCAGGCAGATCGTCCGACAGAACGCATTGAAAATGAAACGATTTTGTCATTTATCAGGTGATTTGTCATTAATCAGCTTTACTTTACGATTAATGCTGTAAACCAAAGACTACTACAAGAGTGGAAACTGATTTTTATCTTCAACTGTGTTAGTGAAAACATGCTTAGCTATAGTTTGAATTTTTGAAGTTTTGTTTACAAAAGTTTTTGAGAGAGCAATGGATCTCTTGTTCTTCTTCATAGCGCTAGGCCGAAATCTTCGTTTTCAAATATGCAAATAAAGCCAATGGGAGTGGACAGACGTCCTAATAAAGGTTGATAAAAGGTGGGAGAAGAAGGTGACGTGTAGTATTGCAACCATGACCTCGTTATCACCGTAAGAACTCGTAAGGTATCCTTACGTTAAGGCTAACATTCGGCAAGTGGTGGAGGTCATGATAGGCCTTTTTGGGGATTAAGCTAGGAGGATGTTTTTCCTCGAATGACTTTTGTAGCAGTTTCAGAGATGAGGAGGAAGAGGCATTACATAAGGCTGCTACCCGAAGGAAAAAGGCCCGCATGGAATCTATTTTCATAGGAATTTCTGTAATATGGATCCCTTTAAATTAAATCTCCTCGTCGCTACATAAATAGCACTTCGAAGGTAACGTAGTCAAGTGGTCGCGATCCACATGTCTTTACAAAGAAACCTTCTGGTATAAGTGCTTTATTTTGAACAGCCGTAGATACCTACGTACCTACCTATCTCTCGTGCACTTTGCTCTGGCCCTCTATCCACTTTGTTCTCTCATTTTTAAGGTGAATTTCCTGATAGGGTGATTATTTATATACTGCAGAGATACTTGTGAACTTTCGTCCGTTCACTGAGAAATTCGCCTGCGATCATTCGCATGGATTATTATTGAAATTTAATGGCAGTTGGTAGTCGTTGGCACGTCTTTTTCGCTCTTTGCAAGGATATCGTGGAATGGAACACCTTGTTTGCTGCATAAAAATCGTACGTGTCTTTTGATCAATCCTACGAGACACAAATTTCAATTAGATTTTAAAGTGGAACTCACACAGGAGACAAAAATCATGGCCGACGGAAAACGATAAAAATCCGCCTCTTTTCTCGTCTATGCACGGCATTCTTTCGTGGCTCTTCCGTTGACGCGAGAGAATTTCTGAGTGCGAATGCGGAAATAATTCATAACAGCTGAGACAAAATATCATCTGAGTGTGCGACGGGCGACTACTTTGCTCTCTCTCTCTCCAAGATTCTTCGGAGCAGCGTTCCTAATGACTTATATTCATGGGTAATAAAAAGTATGTTTGTAGTTTAATTTGTGCACAACAACAAAAACGTCCATAGACCTTTCTTTCGGAAACTGCAGATGCGGTTTTGTTTGCATAACACTTCTTCAATTTTATGTAGAATAAAAGCCGAAGCACCAGTACCTTACACAACCACGCCCTTGGTGCTACGAGCAACGCGTCGTAAGTTTGCAGCATGAGCCACAAGAAATTGCATTTTGCGGGTCTCGTAAAATGCGGGTTGACTTGAAAGTGATTCTCTGACTCAGTCAAGACAACAAAGGAAAGGTAATTCGAAACACGCTCTTGAGGAGAATTTCCAAGTGATTGTTTTGCAATAGACAAAAAAGCAACGAAAGAAACATAACATTGAAGCAAGTGGAGGCTCTCAAGGCACCCCCAAAATTCTACATTGGCCTTCGTTATTCTCATAAAAAACTTTCATTACTGAAGTACAGTGAGCCTTCGGTTGTCGCAACGCTCGACAATGTTACCACTTAAAGATGCGCTCAATACTTTATACCTCGTTTCCATAAAAATATTTAATCCCATTAAGGTGTTCGAAAATAGAGCTTGCTAGGGATTCCATAAATAATCCGCTCCGAACTGTCAAACCATTAAAATAAATAAGCAGCTGTGTGTTGTGCTCACATATGCATTGCGTTAACCGAGGTTCTACTTTATTATAAATGCGATCGGCGAGTGATGCCAGTCTAGTATAACAGCAGCCAATGATCCGGCTCTCGAGATTAGCGTAGTATACAATCCGCTTTTTGTGGGCGGAACACGTCGTCATTCGGCTGTAGTCTCACAAATATGTCAGCTGCCGCAAATATGTTTATCCATGGCGCTACTAAAAGTGAGTGAAAGGGAATTTTAAAATTGGATTGCAATTTAAATAACAGACCACGAAAATAAACATTTCTCGTTGTGCTGATTGAATCTCATTCAGCTCAAACGTGCATCCGTTCAATTATTCAATAATCAAACATGAAAACTGCGGAAAACAAAGAACAGAGATTAATTTATTTAATGCGTTGAGGGAGACAAAAAACGATTATGTAACTTTAATGGGCTTTGCTTGAGGTCTGCGTGTTGGCGGTGGGCCACGGGCCAATTAATTCCATTTACCACACCACGTTGTTGAGTCTTCTTCACCGCACACGCCTTTATCGTCTCACTTATCGAACCTTTCTTCCAAGGAAAGGAATAATAATCAAATATATTCAAAGAAAATAATGATGACGAATCAAAAGCAACATCTTAAAATCCTCAAACTCACCAATTTCTTCCTTTGTGCAGTTCTATTCTATTTCCGTCTTGTTTTCGTTCTCTATCCTCCGTCCGCTTCGCAAACTTTCGCTTGCACTCGCCTCTCGATATCCTTCATTCATAAGCAAGTCATTAAAAATTTCCGCTATTTTTATTACAACTCAAGTGGGAATTGGAAAAAAAACATAATTATTATTGAAAGCAGTTTGAGAGCAGCTAAAAGAAGTCTTTTCATTTCACGATCTCTATTTGTGAAAGAGGAGAACGGAAAAAACACGACGGAGACAATTTGAAAAGGGAGCCGCAAAACAGCTTAAAGTTGTTTGTGCATCAATAAATAACAATAACAAAAATAGTTCTGCCGAAAGAAGATTTAATCATATAAGAATTTAAATAGTTAGATAACCATGCGCGGGAGAAATATAATTGGAAGGTCACAAGCCATGAATTCAGTCTCATTTGTGACTCACTGAATATAGCAACAACAACAGCCAGACAACAAGCATAAAGAGATCGATTGAACTTTCCCAATATTTTCAATGAAGAAAGCCCTTCTTAGCAATCTGCAAATGTCTCTTTCAGATAGCTCGATATCTTAATGTAAACTGCTTTGCTCTGCATTTTAAAATGCAGAAGTTTTTAATTGTAATTTAGAATTATTCATTTCCCATTTCCACCATTCATGGTGAATCTCTTTTTAAGTCTGAACGTCGTTAAATATGCTTCCCTTTTTATAATTAACGGTAGGAGAGGAATGTATAAAAGAAAACTAAGGGCCATACAGACTAAAAGGTGTAGTTTGTTTAGTGTATTCACCGCACCAGTTTTTTTCACTAGACTAATACCGAATATGCAATAATCGGTCTAACAATAGTCACAAAGGCACAATAAGTAGTTTTGGGGCTAACTCCCCACTTCTTTCCCCAGAACGTGGTACAGCCAAAAATGCCTTTGTGGCTCTGCAGATAACACACCGAAGGAGCGAGCCCAAATTTAGGGTCTTATCTAGGATAACGCCTATACATTTCATCTCAGTAAAAAATTTGAGTTCAGGCGAGCTAACCTAACAAGGCGAGCTTGTTTGGACGGTTAAGTAAGTCCTATTTAGCTTCATTAAACTACTTGCTTATTTGTTTGTTTGTTTGTTTAGAAGGGAGTGTGGGCGCCCCAAAGACGTCAATGTCTACCTAGGCCTAAATGTCCCTCATTGAGTCGCGTGGGATTCTATTATTGTCCGTAAACATCTTCATTAGTGGCCTACCCGACATTAGTAATAGGTAAATGCTTTGTGAATGCGGCTTTAGAGACCCTTAACATCATTAGGATACCTTTTAGCGGCTGGTCTGCAAGTTCCGATAATTTGGGAAAGAAACCAAACCCGAACGAGTTCAGGCGTCAGTTTTCTAACGCTGGGCATCGGCAGAGCAGATGAGCCAAGGTCTCCTCCACCTGGCCCCTGGTTTTCATCTACATACGATGTCGCCAATGGGACTGTGCTCCGTGATCGCTCCAACAGTTAATTTTAGCTGTTCCCTTGATGAATTAAGTAACAGCCATGATTTACTCCAGTTTAGTTGACGCCATATGGTTTGCGTCGCCGCGCAATCTTTCCTGTTGACCAGTTACGATTGGTGTCATACGGCACTATGGACTCATGCATTCTTTTAACTATAGATATAGACGTGTGTACTACAGGTTCCGCCTCATGGAGTCTAAGTGAAGCACCACTACGCACTAACAGGTCCGCCTGCTCATTGCCGTCTATATTAGAGTGGCCAAGAACCCAGCAGGGCCTCTCGTTGTGGCTACTTCTTAGAACTCTCAACTTGCTTCTGCACCTCTGATTTTGTTTTAACACATCCCAGTCGACTCTATTGGGGAGCTCAATGGTAAATATCAATTCAAAGTCCAGCCTCGGGAGAATGAGATCCGTCTTGAAAGGTAAGATCTCCCGAGGAGCCGAGGTCCATTTTTCCAAAACAAAAGCTGAGTTCTCTTGGCTACGCCTCTAATACTTAGTGCCACTCATCTTTGCACCTTCGCTAATAGATTCAGGTTGCAACTCTCTCTAAAGAGTTTAAAACTCTTCAGGTTGTAAACTTTCTTTACCACGGTACGAAATATTTGACACTGTGTCTAGCCCAGCCGTCTTCCGCGTAGTCTAGCGAAGTGAGTTTCCTCCGATTTTCGGGTTATTGCGAGTCTCTATCCATCCGACATGCCGCAAAAACCTTCGGAACCTATCGAAGGCCGCGCTACATAAGGCTCGGCGCCCATTTCCGTCAAAGTCCTCATGACCAGGCACCTATCCCATCCCAAAATGACGGTGTTATTAATCCGCACTTCACCATCTGCCAAAGTAGGTGTTTAAAACAACCCCTTCAAAGATACTGAGATGGGGTTTTCAGGATTGGGACGTAAACCCTTTCGTGTACACGTTTAGATATTGTGCATGATGATCTGCTACCACACAGATGACTAGGACATCAGTATAATCCTGAATGCTGATACTACTGTAGTTGCCATTACTGGGAGTTCATCTACAGCGAAAGTTCTTCTCGGCAGCTTCTAGTGATCGTACCTCAGCGCTATGATCGAATTCCCTGGTGCTACAAGTCAAGAAGTGTTTTCGATCTTGTGATAATTGGTGGAATGTTTTTCTTGATGAAGGAGTTTCTGATATGCCCCCATATGTACACAGAGCGATTAGTTGTTGAAGAAAACACAGTTTAAAAATTAGGAGCCTATTGCGGATCTAAATCGGCGATTGATACGATTTAACGAGCATATATTATGCATAATGTATTATGTATATTTCTAAATTGTGTTAAAAGTTCTCTTTACGTTGGTCCTTTCTATATTATTAAAGATTTATAAATTGTTATAGAATTATATGAATAATTTCATTACATAAACATGCATTGTTTTACCTTACTATAAATGTAGGGCAGCAAATAGTTGCTTGAATGTAGGAAAAGGATGTCGATACCGGGATCCCGGGATTTCAAGAATTTTAGCGTCCCGAAATCCCAGTATTATTTTTCATAAGATCCCAGAAATTTTGTTTATTATATTTTTAATTTGGTTCTTTTCATCCATAATTTCTTGTTTTTTTTAATTTACATTTTTTACATTTACAATTTTTAATCCCGAAATGCCGGGAATGACAATTTTTATCTCGTTTGACATCCCTAATGCAGGACCCTTCATAGCGAAGGCCGGTCCTGTGCTGGACTCTGAACACAGAAGTAGGAGGAATTCATGCAGCGATGTAGTTGTTAATTTTCGGAAGCTGTAAGCAGCAGCTACTGTTTCTGTTTTCGTGTTTTCTTATAAGAAGCTAATCAGACGGAGCGTGTGGACCTCGTTTCCATGACTGTAATCGAATTTTATTCCTTTCATCCGCAATTGTTCATTAATGTGTCTGCGCTTGAGTTGATTTATTTCCGCTTGCAGCATTCGGGTGCCTTTTTGTCCGTTGTTGCTGCTGTTGTCCTGGGACACTCGGGAATTGCTGTCTGACCTACTGGACAACCGTAAATATGTTGCTGTTTTTCTGATGCATGTCAAAGTGTCATCGAAAGCAATTTCAGCATAACTCAGTGGTTGTGCGGGGTGGGGGTTGGGTGAGGGCTGCAAAGAGAAGTACAGAAATTCAAATGCATAATTCACATATTCAATGTTTTCGTTCAGATGGAGAGAGGAGGCGGGACAAAAAGTTTTCCCTAGACACAAATTGAAATTCCTCACAAACGTCTTTGAGACACTTCTAATTATCAAGAAGAAGAGTTTATGTAGTGGCAAATATAAGAGATATCTTAAATAATGTAAGAAATTCCATGTCGTTAAATCTAGTTACGAGAAAATAAAATAATTTTATCGATTTAAATAGAAAACGTTGAATTTTGGAATCTCTTCAAAGTTGTCCCTTCACATCCGGCCTACCACCCAATTACTTCAGCCCACCACTCACCTCATTCTCACCACAACTTCACTCAACAATGATAAAAGTTTTTTTGCTGGTCGCTTTCATTCGCTGGGTAAATTCTCAACTTGGCAACGTTTCTAACGCTGTTAAAAAAGAGTTCCGAAGCTAAATCGAATTCTTGATCCAATTTATTTGCAAATCATTTCATCTGCAACTCGCTGCTGTCCTTCGGCGTCTCCTTCCGGGCGTTCAACCATGAATCAATGGACGTTGCGCTGCCTGCGCCGGAGTCTTCATCGCATTAGCGATGTGGTTGGGTGCCACATCGAGTGGTGAGTTCTCTTCAGCATTCGCATTTACAAAATATGATTTCTCTGTGTAGTTGCTGTTGGTGTTGTGCATAACAACACACACAAATCGTGTTATTGCTTTTGTTTTTATTTGGTTTTTGGACCCCAGAGCTCGATTTATCATTTATAAAATGCAAAAACTTCGCGACTGCTTGACAAGGGCAAAGGATGGTCTAAAATGAAGGGTCCAAGTTGAAAAGTTGACATGATCTCACTTCGGCGAATCACTTTTGCAATTTGCACTCCCCACTCGAAGCTCGACGAATAGGCGCCATATATAAAATCCTAATAAACACGAACGCAATGAGGTGAATAACTGAATTTATCGCTTAAAAGAGAGAGAGTAAAAGGGAGAGAGAGACAGAGAGCGAGAGGGATAGATCGTCAAAGAGTGGATGACCATTTAACGAAATAAATACCGAAATCTGTCAAAGTAATGTAAATCTTCCTTTTCTTTCTCTTCCTCACACCTTTTCACCTTCGTGCTGCTTCTTTCCTTTTCCTAATCTCATTTATTTGCATTCCTTCTTTTCAACTTAAGAAAAGGTGTGGAAAAGTAGCTTCTCGTCACTTGAAGCCACTCATGGCACAGGGCGACGTGGGGAAAGTGAATCTGCGGCTTAAGTGCAGAGAAGAGTCGCACCATTAAGCAAATCGGATTGTGGAAGCGGCACAACTGCTTCCATGTCCACTATTTGAAATTCACGCTTGAATTTCGCTTTCCGCAAACACTCAACGCAACTCAGCTCAGTTATAAGCAAAGATAACATTTCAAAAATTCAAGAATTTTACCATTTCTAGTTGAAGTGAATGTATTTTATTCTGGAGAAGAAAGCTGCTTTGATTGTTCGTAATTTAAATTAGCGTCGTTCCCCAAGAATAATCAGCTTCGTGCGTTTCGATTGTTCGCCTTTGTCCTCCTCGTCTTTTTCCATGTCTTCATGCGGCGGCTGCAATAATAATTAATTTATATTGAGTAATTTATTTATATTGATGCTTTGTTCGAGCTGAGTTGAAGCTCTCATCTTGGACTAGGTTCTTCGGTTGTTATATGAAGCTGACTTCCTTAAGTATGTGTGTGTGCGGCTTCTAATGAGCACACAATAGAACACAGGATATCCTTAGTTATCCCAATTCCTCGCTCATCTGCATCAACGAGCTGACGTCCGTCCGACGTAAGAAAATCGACACACGTCTCGTGTGCATTGCAACTCATGTATAACAAAGGCCATCGTTATTTATGCGTTGTTCCCTTCCTTAATAAACAATCAGTGAATTCAATTAAAGAACAATGCAACTGAATTGAATTGAATGAGCGACGAACAGTTGCAGCTCCCGAATTAACGCAATTAATTACTCACAATTGCAAAATTCGTCTGGTTATGCCAAAAGTTAAACTAAACCCTTTTCAACAGTAGACGAAGGATAAAATCTCTCTCTCTCTCTCTCTCTCACATGACACATCATGATCGTTGATTCGTGTGTATCATGATACGGAATCATTGGTTGTACGAAGAGATGAAGTTGTATTGTGAAAGCAAAATATCTCTCTCTGTCGTATGAAATATTGTGATTGCTGTTAAATCGTGGCATCCCAGCCGTCTCGGTTTCCAAGGCTCCACGCTTTTATATGAAGGGGTATGCGCATACTCTTCATAGGATAAAGTGCTGCTGATGCAGCGCTGGATGTAATGCCGCGTTCATAGCGAAGAGAGGTGCAAGCAAAATAATATTTTTTAAACTTGAAAATATTTTTGTCGGAAAGGGCAATTTTAATAATTTTAATTCGTTTATTTGGAATTCGTAAGGTAAAGTTCTTCAAGAAAACATGGAATTGATTAATGATTTTTTTACACATGATATCCAGGGAATCCACAGAAGAATCATTACTAGCTGTTTTTATTTTTCTAGTCAATTAATGATAGTGCACATCTGAGCCTGCTGGGATGCGTAATCTTGGTGCATCGTTTATCGTTGTAGTTGTTCCTGATCTCACGGATGCTATAATGCGAAGTGTTGGTTGCTTCTTGCTCACTTTTCAATGGCTTCTAATTTGAAGAATCAGGTTAAGGATATTAGGTTTTCGTTCCTAATACAGTTATGCATTGCAGTTCATGGACATTAGCATGTGTGCGTGTGTATTTTATGCCATTGTTATGTCCATATAAATATGTGTTTTAATGTCGTTCGGAAATTGGCAACAACGTCGTCTTTGGAAACGTCGCCATGTCTGAAGTAGTGATACATATTTTCTACCAAAGACATCCGTAATAAAATATAAATGTTTGAATGCTTGTTTGTGCATGGAACTGTAATTGCTATGCGGTTTTTGGCCGGCTTCCTTCACATAGAATAACGAGCGGCCGAAGGAATTTGTTTTGTTGCTCACAAGGAAAAGTGGTCGATCGTCGGCTCTCATCGACAAACAACACAATTTAAATAACTTCATCCATCTCCTTCTAGCAACCGTTGCGAGCGAGTGTGAGCCTGTTGAGAGGAAGTGAGAGAAACTCCTCCATTGAACGCTTCTCAAAGGAACTCCCGCTTTCGCGACTCATCGTCTAGCAACTTATCTTGGCAAGCTTCTTGTCGCTCGGTCGGACGAATGGCGGCACGAATGCTGTCTGCATCCGAAGTCGATTCGAGTTGAATGCGTGCCAAGAATGAATGCTTCTCGGTTGCCACTTCTGATGATGCTTCTTCCTCTCCTTTCTGTGTTTTGGGCTGCTTCCTATCTGCAGTGTATCTTTTTCGAAATGGATTTGAATTTGAATCTCGTGCAACTCACCGACGGTGGAACCAGGCGTCCGAAGGACGTCCATCGACTGGAAATACAACGCGATTCGGCGGCGACACTGGCGCCACTTACGTCGTTATTTTAATCACTTTACGTGCTGCTGAACTTTGACCCGTCGTGCTTCTATTCCAGCGAACAAATCGTTCTAAATGAAAGGATTTATATCGATGTGTCACAAGAGAAGAGGAAGAAAACTCTGCAATAAAAATATCAATAAAAAATAACATATTAATAAAAGTTTTTAGCGTCTTTTCTGCTCCGTTTTCCTAATTCCTTTCCTTTCCTTCTTAAAACACTTGCATCCACGGCTGCAATAAATTCCAACAACATCTACAAAAAAAACTCATCTTCGGAAAAACCGGTGCAAGGCTCGCAAACGTTCCACACGCTTGCAACCATCCAGAGTTTTGATGATGACGATTCTTTTGCTCTCTGTTCGCCACGTGAGTGATTTTCGATTTAACCTTGGAGAATTTCTTCTGTGTACATTAAATTACGGTGCAGCCGTCACGTCAAAAGAATCAATAACGTGAAACTCAATCGTGCATCTCATGCGACTTTTGCTCTCACTAGCAGTCTTCTTCTTCCCCTTCGAACCGTTGGATAGAAATGAATGTTGAAGAAACTGTTTTGGAGGCGAAGTTGAAAGAGGAGCAGCATATAAATTACCTTAACTCCGCCTGCATTCAGTTTATATATTAAGGAATGGATTCTCCAATCGCTCGATTCGGTGAACATGGGTTTGAAAGCGCCTCGTCGCCGGTTGAATTCAATGGTTACGGCCGGAAGCGATGGCGAATTGCAGCAAATTTTCTGTTGACAGCGATCTGCCTTCATCTCAACTTGTATTTAATTTTGTCAATGCGACAATTTAAAATATTATACCTTTAAGAACGTTCAATGACTGCTGCTGATGCTTATCTGCTAAGAAGATTTCGATTCAACTCAAGATATCAACTTATCAACATCTAAATCCTCACTTAGCCTCAACTACGCCGAGTGACATTCAGTCGCAGAATCTTCAGAAGTAATCCGCTTCTTCAATGCATTAAAAGCCTTCATTTAAGCAGCTTTTCACGAAGATGGCCATCAAATGCTTCGTCTTCGCAAATTCAATGCGAATTCAGTCAACACTACATCACAAGAAAATGGATTCGCAAAGAAATTTCAGCAATTCCAGCAATATAATGCAATTTTAAGGTTAGTGCAGTCCTTAATTTTGCTCATTTATTTTATTATTCACTTAATATAATTTGTATAGAACAATAAAAGGCTAATTTGATATTTATTACGTGTGGTTTGTTAACTCTCTTTGATAGCAATGCATGTAAATGAGTTAGAAAGCGATTAACTCAGCCAAAGGAATTTTCGTTACCGCGTTTACTCAACGAAGGAAGCGTTTCGTTGTCACTTCTGCACTTCCATTCTTCCAAACAAAGTACCTAGAGCCGAGCGTCGTTAATTACAAATCGAACAGCAAGTAAAAATGCATCGAGGCTGTCGAGGAAGAAAGGGAAAATCAGTTACTGTTTCCCTACGTATGCAAATGCTTCAAGACTTCGTAAATCCGTCGAAAGACCAAATTTTGAAGTTATTGATTACGTTCGAGAAGGAAACATTTCATTGAATGCGGAGGATATTTTTATGTACCTCGTTCAATGTTCATGCGATCGAAATGCATTCACACAGCTTTTTGTTGCTTTGGTTGCTTTTTTAACAGTAAAACTGTTAAAGAAAAATATTAGAACAGAGGAAACACGGAGCACCTCCTCTGTAAACCCTTAAATAAATTCATCCTGTCCTTGGTAGGGTGCAGAGCACCTCACTTCTTGATCTCGTTTCGCAAGTGCATGCAGAACCTTCTTCACTTGATCTCTTTCTCAGTCAAAGCCCACAAACAAAATATTTGTAATCATAATTGTGATAAAAATTCTCATTTCTTGAATAACAATAGCCGAACTTTGAAAAATGGATTGAGAGCTTGAGCCAAGTGAATGCAGCTGAACAATCAGGAAAATATATTCAGTTCCACTTGGAACAAAATCCAATTGAGGCTACACAATGGTCGATGCCACACGACCTCCATAAGGCCGGCCTCACTCGAGTTGATATCCTCCTCCACTGCAATCGACATCGCACCTGCAGAGAGTGAATGGGGGCGACTTCATGCGCTGCAGTGTGGCAGCGGCCAATTGGATTTATTCCTGTTTGTTCAAACAAGCACAGAAACCTACAGCTGCATACGCTCAAACGAATGTCTTCACAAGGAACGGCTTTGTGTTTGACGGCTTTTTCATAGTCTGAAAGAGAAAAGAAGATAAACGGAAATGATTTTGTGAGTGCCATGAAAATGTAAATCATCATCTACTCCTGCATGCATGCCAATTCATTTATCAATTTATTTGGAGCAAAGAGAGTGCATTATGCAGAATGGCAAGAAGCTTACAGTTATGTATTTGTGTGTGTTTGCTGTCGCGGTGAGGTTTTTCGACAACGGCGGCGTTTTTAATGTTTTGAGGAAGCAGCAGTTTTTAATGTTTGGTAATCCTCAAACGACTTCTCTCCAAGCTCTTGTCCATTTGACGTAAAATAAGTACAAACATTAATCGAAAAGTTTGAATTAGTTTTATTAACAGAAATCTAGAATTTTGGCTGAGTTTTATTTAATTTTATATTTCACAAAACTCGATTATCGCTACTTGAAAGTGCTAATCTATAGAGATTATGGTATGGTTTCCTCTCAGCAGCGCGATTAATCTCATCCGCAGTCACAAACTTCACAAATTCAAACCACTCTTTTTATGCATATAAATCCAGAACTTTGCAAAAATCTCTGGTAACAGTTCAACAACAAATCACAAAAAAGCTCTTCGCATTTCCACCGTTTATAGTTAAACACATACATGTCCTTTGGCAGCTGGCGTCTCCTGGAAAAGCCGCTAAGTTCCAGTGATTAATTCTAACAATAGCGTATGGCAGCTGGCGTAAAGTGTCAAAAACTGGCAACGAAATAAATTAAGGTACACGCAATTGGTTCCGTGAAACATTTAACGAAAAGTGAAAGAATAAACATAACATAATAAAATATCAACATAATATAAACAATAAATATATAAAATATTTATAAATAATATTTAATAATTCAACATTATTTAATTTTATAATATTTATAATAATATTAAATAATATACTAATAATATTAATATTATATTATTTATAATAATATCAAATCAATATTGATATATTGAAAAACTCGGACAAAACTGTGCTGCGTGCGAACTCTATATATTATAATCTCTATGGTTAAACGGATCTTTCAAGCGCTGTGATTGGTGAAGAGTTGCTTTCATCGAGAGTTGCGTTAACCGAGGTCGCACTGTACTTAGCATTTATCCAGTTAATTGAGAAGCAGTTTCGAGTATAAAAAGTGTGCTGTAATGTGACGCCCGGAAGGACGCTATTTTGGTCCTTTTCCGTGGGCATTTGCGCTGAATTCCCTCCGCAACTGCTCCAAGTGCTACAAGAACAAAAAAAAAAAAACAAACCAAAGCAGCCGTGAAATAACGGTTCATTGTATTTCTCATTTTCAGATATGGACGATAAAAATTTAATACATTCTTCCTCTTTTATATTCCCATTACAACGCCGCACAACAACAACACAGCGAAAAACACAAGCGCAAACATTCGCTCAGTTCCATCGGCCTCGGGCAGGAACATCTTCTTCCAGCCCCCTCGAACAGAACCGCATGATTTTCAACTGAATTCACGAATAACAAGGAGGCCAGGATGACGATGACCTATTTTTGTAGCCATGATTTTGCTACACTTCACAATTCAGCAATCTTTGATTGCCCAAAGGCTAACAAATAATTTTCTTCTCCAGACCCTCCCACGCACACATGCCAACCACTCTGGCAGATAGCGGCAGCATTTTATGGCAATACAGAGATGCGGCCAATACTGAACATGAGTAACTGAACATTTGTGTTTTATGAAGAGCAAATTGCAGGATTCAATTTATGATGACGGCCCATCATCACAAAGGATCCGCCTTCATTTCAGGCAAATGCGACTTTTATACAACTTGATAATAAGAGCGTTTCTTCATATGCAGCTCATGTTATGGGGAATTGCACGATTTACCAAAAGTAACCCGCTTGGAATTAAAATGCCGATATCCACAATAAACAAATCGATTTTTTCGGTTTCGCTCTCGCTTGAATTGAATAAAAACCAAAAATCCTTTAATATTTAAAATCTAAATTATATTCAAGTACAAATTTCATGACATTTTTATTGGAAAAGCCTCAAGGCCTGATTAGCCAATGGTTACGTCCACAAATTTACGCCTTTAAATTAGTTAGGAGAGAATATATATTTCATGTTTGGGCAGTAGCTCTAACTGCCACATTGACAACATTCTGTTTTCCGATCTCAGAGGATTATCTTGGATCTATCAATACACTTACATACCTTTTTATGAAAGCCATCTCATGTTGTAAACAGAACACCATTTGGAGACCGACAACTACACGCACGAATTGTCAAATATTGACTGATTCTCGATCAAAATTTTGACCTTCGACCCAGATAGCTGAGGTTTTAGGTCTCGATTTTTTCTCTCATCTGGGTTTGCTGGCGGGTGATAAGCTGGCATGAATCTGCTCGTAACGTCTTCAGCGGTTGGATACAGTGAAACCTACTCATAATCTTCTGTTTGCGGTAGTGAACCAAATAAATATACAGCTAATACTTGAGATCGTTGTTTGCTGCTTGTAGGTTGTAGGAGCCCAAAAGGCTTTAGGTTTGTTGCTTTAAATTGTTGGCATTCAATACAGATTTGGACATAATTTGCGACTTCCGTACGCACTCCTGACAAAAAGTCTTCCGGCTATACGCGCAATTGTTTTTTCCACCCCATAATAGTCTGCACTACTTCCATATTGGTACCGTTTAAAAATACTTGAACGCTCATTATAAGGTAAAACAAGTTTATAAAAACAAGTACCTAGTGATACGATTATATCCATTAAATATGAAACGGGTCCATAAAATTGGAAGACACTGTGTCTTTAATGTCCTCATTATAATGTCGTCAATATATTTCCTCCAATTGCTGCAAATGATAACAATAATAAATTTGAAAATATTGTTGCTATTCCGGGAACTTCAGAAACTATTGCTGGCTCTTCATAATGGGAGGAAGTTGTCGGTAATTGAGCCAATGAAAACTATATTTATTTCTCGCTTTGCTTCTGAGACAACTAGAGATCACATCTGCGATCTCATCTATTCTCGCTTAGGGATTGTTGGCTCAAGTACACTGTTACTAAGTTCAACTTTGGAACTCGAAGATCATATTCCTCATTTAATGTGCGCTTACTTCATAAGTTAATAAACGTGACCCTGTTATAAGGAGGAAACTTTGTTTTTGCAGAGCAAATTTCGGTACTATCAGAACCAGTCTCCAAAATTTTAATTGGGATACTGTGCTTAACTATGGACTATTCAACTTCTGACACCGTGGATGAAGTGCGCTTGTTTAATAAATCAATAATTATTCATATAGTAGTTTGCCCACCTTCCTCACACAGTGACCGTTTTTTTTTAATATTTTCCATCCATTGACAAAATAAAGATTTCTCTTTCACGGAAAGGGGTACATACGGTAGCAAAATCTATAAAAGTAACGAAAGCTGCAGAAAAGTAACGCCGTTAAAGTTTTTAGTTATTTCGTTAATTCAACTAGTTACTGATCAACTTCGTTACATTAACTTTAACTTAAATTTCAACTATCTCATTTTCGTTAATTTCGTTACATTAACTTTAACGAAAATTTCAACCATATCATTTTCGTTACATTAACTTTAACTAAATGAAATCAACTTCGTTAATTTAACTTTGACGAAAATTTCTAAAAAGTAACGAAGTTGAATTAACTTTACCTTTACGTTAACTAGTTAACGATTTAACTAGTTAATGCCCAACTCTGGTAGATACCAGAAGCTGTGAAATACAGCTTACATTAATTATGTAATTAATGTAAAATCCAATTTGCACTCTGCTCTGGTCTTTTTGGAATTTTGTAAATATAAAAGGAAGGTTTCTATTTACCCATCAGTCATGAAATTTGACCAGTTTGAACCTGCTGATTCTGATTTGATTTCCCTTACGAACTGGTTATTTTGAAAGAGTATAGAAACCTTCCTTTATTATTCCTTTTCTAAGAGGTGGCAATAGATGTGATATTGCCAAAGTTAGTGCATTACTTAAACTGTTTGGGAAGATAATTACTGACCAGTTTGGTTTGCGATCTTGACGCGAATAGTTAGTGTTTTTCTGCGGAAAAAATCTCGAACTGTGCTTCTATCAATATTTTTCGTATTTTGAACCACACATTATTGAGACGTGGTGGTCATAAACAGTTATTCCCATTGTTTAAACATTTCAATAATTAACTACTAAATTAATAAGGACAAAGACGTAAACACTCGTCACGATATGCCAGCGTGCTTTAAAAATCCGCGATTAACAACAAAATAGTATTGCAACTTCCTTTTGCGTCTGGTCTAAGAAAACCTGTCTCCAGTACATCAGCTGCCTCCAGGTAAATCCTGATAACTACAATCAACACAAAGAATACATTTACCCGCTCGCGATATCGACTTTAGCGACAAAGGTGAACTTTCATCAGCAAATGCCAAGCAAATACTCCACGCCAACAAGAACTTACCAATTCAAACCTCAAACCAATTCAAAGGTTTCTAAACCGATTCAGACAGATTGTCATCCTCCATTGCTTAGCAAATAATCTTTAATGAGTTTTTTCCGCTGGAATATACTTTGCAGCTCTTTTGGTAGTCGGTTAAGCATCATGGGAACTAAGACATTAAGGGTGTTTTTTCCATAATCGTTGTGATATTGCTTTACTCTTAGTCTACCATCAGTTCTCCTTCTGGTCTCGTACGCGTGTTGAAATTCATTCCTGAATCTGTGTTCTCCATAAAATTCTGTCAGCACTGTATAAATACTTCATGACAAACAGAACTAGTAAGGGTACCTTCGGTCAGACCGAAGCTTATATACCCTACATCCCAGCAACCTTTATTATACATATTTATACATATTTCCGATTTATTTAAATAGTCCGATTTTCTTAAATTTCCGTATCAAGAATTTGTTATAAAAAGTAGGCGTGTCACTCCGCCGATTTTCCCCATTTTCAATACAGAGTTATCTATGATGGCAGAGAATATTCGTACCGAATTTCAAGTCAATTCTTCCAACCGTTATTCTGGAATTGCGGTTTATATCAATGTCATATGTTCGTGGGCGGACACGCCCATTTTTTTTAAAAATTTAATCTACCTGTACCGATGTATTCGGAAACAAAATTGAAGCTCAAAACTAAGTCTACAAGTTGAAATATTGTTAAAAGAATTAGTATTTGTTAAAAAAGTAGGCGTGGCGCTGCACCGATTTATCCCATTTTCAATCCCACAGAGTTTCGGATGACAAAGAATATACGTGCAAAATTTCATCGCGATAGCTTCATTCTTTCTCCTGTAATCGTGATTTCCACAGACAGACAGACAGACAGACAGACAGACAGACAGACAGACAGACAGACAGACAGACAGACAGACAGACAGACAGACAGACAGACTACGGACATGGCTAAATCGACTCAGGAGGTGACACTGATCAAGAATATATATACTTTTCCATACCTGCCACGCCTCCTTTAATGCGTTACACACGGAAGCACAAAGTGAATATACCCTCATTCCTTCGGATGTAGGGTATAAAAATAATAGTACGTACTGCCAAACAGACATCTCTCAGCCAAGCAATTCACAAAGGGATAACCCAAGCCTCCCCCTGTCAGTAATAATCTTCCTCATTGCTGCTTAAGAATAAGCTCTGCCAAATCATTGAATACCACAACAAGATGAATTTCTGCGCATATGCGGATGATTTTAAATTAATTATACAATCCGACAAAACAAAGAATCCATCCCTCGACCTCTCAAATATATTTCTTAAAATCGCCCAATGGTGCGACTACTCCGGCGCAACCCTTTCCTCCTCTAAATGCAAATTCATACACTTCTGCCGAAAACACAATTGCAAATGTACTGGAATTGCAAATAATGTCATTCTACGAGAAGTCGACTATAAAAACATTCTAGGCTTACGCTTAAATAAGACATACAGGTGGAATATTCAAATTAACTCCCCCCTTTGAACAAGACCCCTTTTGAACAGACAAAAACTACACTTAACGCGGCTATCAGGGGTGCCATGGGCACATTTCGTTCTACCGCAATTCTAAACATGCTTCACGAAGCTAACATACTTGTTATTGAAAACTACAGACAATTACAGCTCAACAAACTAAGAAACCAATTCGGCATTCTGATCACACACCGTTGTTTGTGAATATATTGAATATTAAACGTATCCAAACTTAGCCACAAGTTGTCAATATCCCATACAGCATTGTCGAATATTGTACACATCTGTGCAGAAATTGGCATCCCATTTGCCCCTCTGAAGATCAAAACCACTGATTACCAACAGTGAAATGAGAAGAAAATTTAGTGGCCTGTGATAATGTAGCTCGATTTTTGTTTAATCTGCGACGCTTTAACAGCATATCCTCTTTTAAGTGTCTTTTATATAATTGTTCCCCAATCAAATTACTTCAACTACGTTCGCTAATCCTCTTGCATAATATAATTTTCAATCTTTTCAAACATTTGCTATTCTTTCGGGCGCGTAGAAGTCTCACATTATTCCACGGTTTTCTGTCTTGCCATCCAAACGTCAGTTCTTTGTGAGTGTTACTCGTATTTGGAATTCCTGATGCGTTCTCTTTTTTCTCTGATGCTTTCGTTTCTTCTTAAGAAATAAGGCCCATTTCGGGCGCCAATAAAACCAATCTGTTGTTTTTGTATGTAGTTTATTAATTTATTATGGCCAGCTATCGCTGTTCAACAATAATATTCCTATTAGCAAGCAATAATGTTCCTATTAGCAAGCGCCGTTCCAGCCTACGCCATTACAAAATATTTGTAAACAAAACCTTACCTCGCTGAGGGATTTCTAAAACTGACGATGCTTAGCAAATGCATCGGCTTTTCTAGACAGCGAGCTTTCGAACTTCTATATATGTATGTAAATCGAGCTTAGAACTTTTCTATGAAAATTACATAACTTATTTACGATGCAATACTGAAAACCATTTGTGCAGGCGGAAGATTATATTAACACTTTTACAACTATAACATGCAGGAAATACTGCAATTTATGGCAGAATCAATAATATTAAAAATAAATAACGAGCAGAAAAATAATGTCTTTTTTGAAAGGTTTTGGAAAAGGAAGGGTTATTGCTTTGAAACAATAATGATAGAGATAAAATTTTGCTGTTTTCCACTATTTACAGTTCAGTAACACACGTATGGTTAGGAATTCTACGCCACTCTCGGTTTGGTCAAAATATAATGGGTGATCAGTTGCCACTGCCTGCAGATCTTCTCTTGTTGCTACAGAACCAATAAAAGTTGCCATTTTCTTCGTTGGTGATGCGGCGTTTCCGTTCAGGGAAAATTTGATGCGGCCTTATCCCAGTTCCAATCTGAATGAGAAAAGAAAGTTTTTAACTATAGGCTGTCTAGAGCTCGCCGGACGATCGAGAAAAGGTTTTGGCATATTAACCGCATGTTTGCATGTTCTTTGGCCAATGATTGAATGCAGGCCGGAAGTCGAGCACAATTTCCTATTGCTTCCCCAAACGTTGGTGCCACATATGCCGATTGGGAAAATTTACACCACGAAATTCAAAACGACGGATGGATTTGGTGCACGAATGGAGTCAAGAAGCGCTGAATCGTCCTTTGCCACTTGATGTCTTCTTTACCATTCCTTGTCTGACGACGGAAAACACTTTCGGTAAAAATATAATGAAAAGAAGTCATGGTTTCAGCAAATGGCTATTTCACCTGATTGCTGAAAGTTTGTAGTTTCAGGAAGCTGGTTGAATGCAACAACGAAAGATATTAAAAATTTTGATTTAATTTTTAGACTTTTTAACATAGACCCTAACATCTTAAATCAAAATATCAACATGTCAAATTATGAAAATTCACTTTGCAAATAATCGATGAGGTGGTGACTCCGCGGTTACGGAAAATACAGTACAGACCGCATGAATAATGAATATTTGAAAAAATATCAATACGTGCGAAATGCTATCGCAAATACACGAAGTGATATAAATGTTTATATATATAACTTAACAAAAAAAAGTCATAATTTTAAAATTATTTATAAATGGTTCATGTTTCCGACGACATTCTCAATCAATACAAAATGCTATCTCCCCGAAGTGTAGATCCAGCAATAGTCATGTAATCTGATATTATTAAATACGTCGTTATCGATCGTTTTATGTACATCAGAATTTCGAGTCTGAGTCCGTATTAAGTAAAAAGTCGTCGGAAGTGTTGATGAGAACCAAGTCAAGTGTAGTATCGGTGCCAGTTACTGACGAAAACGAATTGCCATTTTCAATGCAGGCAACTTGTCTATAAAGACGAGAGGGAGAGAAAATTAATTAATAATAGTAAAAAATGTCACATAATGGCTAACCTTTGGTTTCCGCCGAATGATGGATCCGCAGAGCCAAACCCAACACTGCATCGAGTTCCACATACAATCGGGCTCCTTTGACATGAGAGTATTGAGCCTGTATATTTTCCCCATTTTCTTGGCAATATGCATGCAAATCATATCATATATTTAAAACTACCAGAATAGCCGAGAAAATTGTTAAAAATTCGATGTGCGACATCTATCAGCGAAAGATCCAGAATGTACTCGATATTTCTACAACACAGCATACAAAATATAACATGGTTCATGGCTAAAGCAAACAGTTCATGGAAATGGTAGTTTCTCGACAAACCAGTAAGATCTCGAATAGTCGCGCCATAACGTAGTGCAGTATAAATAGCCACAAACCATAGCAGCAGACACCGTTTGATTTTGGAACCCTACCAAGTTACATCGTGGACATTACAACCTAAAAGTTTGAAAAGTGTTATAAGTCATAACAAAGTTGACTAAGGCTAGAACAGTTGAAGATCTTAGATAAGAATTCCTTTGATGAGTTTACGTGTATAAGTTAGAAACAGCAGTAGTAAGGGAGTCTTAAAATAAGAGCAAGCAATAATAAATTTCAGTTTTATTATTTCAAACTAACGACTTCTTATTACTCGAATTTACGATTGTTCACAATCCAGTAATCGGACCTGAAGAGAGCAAAAAGAACTAATTTTGGAAATTACGTAAGAATATTAACACAATAATACCAAGTACAAGTCATTTTTGAACAAAATGTTAATTTCTATAAACACAATAACGAATTTCTGATAGCATAGATTTTTTTCTCTATTACAATTCAAAAGCGGTAAATAATTTGCCTGCATTCTATATCCCATATAATGGTCGAATGGCCTCACTTTTCTAGCCAATGAGCAGTTCTCCTTCCGACAACTACAATCTCCGTGGTATCCAACCCTACCCCAAGCAGTATTTTCAAAATGATAAATTTCCTCAAATCCTGGAAATTATACAGTTTATATTAATATTGCAAATACATATATGTATACGAACAGGAAACTCATTTAATTCATTTAGAAAAGATATACTAACCCATAGTATTCGAAATACTTCCATTTACCTCAGCTGAAGGCCTTAGATGCTATTGCTGTTAAGCTAGCCTATAATTCTAATCATAAGATAGTTGTGTAAATAAATAATAAATAAATTCCTCCTCAGCCAAAATGGGTGCATTTCATACTCGAATTCCAGCCCCCACAGAGTCGCACTCTGTCCAGTCGCTGGTTATCCATTTGTACGTGACTTCCGGCTGTTCCGTGTGTGGATCGTAATCCTGGACGAAGTTGTTGTCGTCGTTGCTTTGTTGTCTCTGTGCTGATTTGGGTGCTGTTTCTTGTGTTGTTGCTGTGGGTGAAGTTGTGAGCTTGTCCTGGGAGAAGCGCGGAACGACATGTACGGACGTCACTGTTAAATCTTTGGTGACATTTTTCATCGGCTTCGCCGTCTCGTCCTTTTCGTGGCGTGTCGGAACTGCGGCGTGTCGTGTCATCAGCTTCGAAAGTGACCAACGCTAGCCGACAGAGAAAGAGAGAGAATGAAAACACATTATAATCGGATCCATGTGATGTGAGCTTCATTTTATTAACATCGATTTCAAGTGGGGAGCAAAACGAAATGGAAACAAAGCAAAGCGCAGTAGTGATATGAATTCATGCATGATGGCGGGAAGAGGATGGCATGCAGTGAGCGCAATGGAGCAACTCGTTTAGCTGCTCGTTGATATGAAAAGCGTCATTCGCAATTAAAAGAAATACTGCATCTGGCAATGCAGTTACTTTTCAACATGAACGATGGACTTCAAATACCAGTCCATCGTAGCGTTGTTGGTTTGGTTTTGTCAGAATTCATGTTTAATAACAAAGGAATGGTATATTCTTGAAATCTTGCACGAATATATTCTGCCATCAGAGGTTGTATCGTAGTGAAAATGAGGAAAATCGGAGCAATGAGTTTGAAGCTAAAATTTTATTTTCGAATCTACCAAAACACAAAATAAAATAATTTCTCGAAAATATGGGTGTCAACCTATATTTGGCAGCATTATTTTAACTGAGATTTATACACGGAAAAAATAATTCAGGAAATCGGTGTAGTTGAATAAATTGGACATAATGAAAAGGCTTGACGGATGTAGGATATATCAGTTTCAGTCGGGCTGGATGATACCTTTGCATACGAGGAGTTACATACAAGAACACGAATGTTCGCTTGTTGTTGCTTCCTCTTCGCCTCACTCTTTCTCAACACAACAGTCCTTGCGAGTGGGAGACAAGTGAGAGTAGCTCTGTTTGAGTTCGTATTGTTTCGATCGACGAAGATGCGGCAGTGGGGTCGCCGAATGCTCAGCTACTCTTTTGGCTGCCGCCCCCGTTCGGCCGCTTTTATTTTGCTCGCTTTATGGTCACGGTTGCAAAATGAAATGATTTCCCGAGTGGCACTTACTTTTGTTGTCATTGTGTATAAACCTGGGCTTTATTATTACTCTTCTTCTTGTCGTTGTTTTGAAGATCTTTGTTTTATAAAATGTTTAAATTTTATTTTTGCACCTGCTTGAATAAAATCAGCACAATGATCACTCTATATTACGAGAGAAGTTTCATGTGTCTAATGAGACTTTTTTCCATGTTACGTTACTGCGATACAGCTTCGGACTCCATGAGCACGACACGAACTTGCATAGAGCAACAATGCTTCACTCTCAACTTTTTACGACGCAAGCTGCCAACAAAACTCCGATGAATAGCGTACGAACAGAGCAACTCTCGACGTCGACACCACCAGCGACGCATACAAATTTAATTACTGAATAAACAAAGGAGCAACGAGTACCGAACAATATCCGTGATTTGCCGAAGCTTGAAAACCGCGCCAGTTACACGACGTGTCTTTTCGCCACTGAATGAGCTTCAAGTATTTGTTAAACATGTTTAAATGAGTATAAAACTCACGCTAAACACATCTTGTGTCGTGTTAATGTCCAGGAGAGTGAAAAGCAACAGCGTTGGGAGCCTCTCTTCGCCGTCATCTCGATACAATTCGCTTTCGTAATTCAGTGATGCAATGCTCATTTTCCCCAGGAAGAGTTTTCATCCTCTTCTTCCGGCGATTTCCAAGCGATGAGGCGAATGTGCCTTTGTACAACTTCGCAGCTCGACTTTTTTCTATTCCTAGTTAAGCCTTAATTAATGCAACTCGTCGCCGTGGTTCTGGCGTGAAAATGAGGACCTCTTCCCCTTTCTTTTTGCGTTAAAAGCACAGTTACTAATGACTGCAACATCGCACGTTGAATTTCGAAGGGTGCAAAGTTTTTATGATGAGAAGAAACCAAGTTTCGCCTAAAGAACAGCGTTTAATTTCGACTCTTTTGCGCTCTTTTCGACTATTAAAGAACGAGTTTGAAGTTACTATTTTCACTGACAGTGATAAAGAGCCGGCTGGAGGACGCGGTGGCTGTTGAACGGAGGCGTGCTGCTTAATCGTAGCTGCAGACAGACACGAAGTAAGCAGGAAATTAAATTATTGATGCTTGTTGGCTATTCACATTTCAGCCAGAGCATGAGGAGTAGAGTGCGATGTACGTCGCCCCGCACAGAGCGGAGTTTCGATGCTTGCAGGACATCGAGGCAGTCGCCAATAAACAGCAGACACACGCAGAGCAATTGACACGGTCAACTGATTGCGGAATGGACAGTCGGTTGGCTGCTGCTTCAACATGGACCTGATGGCGCTGGTTGATGAGGGGAGCGGTGGAGAAGGTTGAGGAAGAAACTAAAACTGTCAGTTCTCGGTCCATTTGCATAATAAAGGATTGAATAAACTTTACGGTATGCAGTCAAATGCAGTGAAAAGATCCATTAAGAGTTTAAAATACCCTTTATTTCGAAATTAAGTCATCAAGGATGTTATTTAGTGTTAGAGATTTTTAATTTTGCTTTTGCTGCGAAGGATTTTAATGGGTGCTTTGGACGTTTTCCGGGTTTTTTGAGCTTAGGTGGGGTTTTCTTCGACGTTTTTCGTTCCTTGTTCGGTGTTCATCGGAGTTTTACGACGTTTTTTGACGCTTTTTGCTTTTTAGGATTCTTGGGTGTTTCTTTGGTTTACTTGATTTTTTTCTGGAGTGGTTAGTTAGTGGGTGTTTGGCGGTTTTTTGGTGTAGATCGAGGTTTTTTGAGGGGTTTTAGTAGTTTTCTTGGAGTTTCGGTATTTTGCGGGGCTTTTCACAGGTTTGTATTGGTTTATATAGAGGCTTTGGAGATTTATCGTAGGTTTTTTTGTTTTTATTGCTGTTTTTTCGGCGGATTTATAGGATTTTTGGGATTCTTTTAACTTCTTCTGGGTTTTTCTGTATTCATCAGGTGGGTTTTTCACAAATTGTCATGGGGTAATCGGTGGTTTTTGGAATTTCTTCTGGTTTTTTGAAGTATTTTCAGAAGTTAATAGCAGTTTTTTTATTTTTTTGCAATTTTCCAGGATTCTGGTTATTTTTAAAGATGCGGTTTCGGGATTCCTCGATAGTATTTTGAAAGTTTTAATGCGCTTCTATGGTTTTTTGTGTATATGTATTAGGGTTTGCCGGTTTTTTAAAAACCGGTTTTAAAAACCGGGTATTTGAAGAAAATTATCGTATTCGAAAACCGGTTTTTTCAGCAAAACCGTGCCGGTTTTTATTGCATATATTAATTTGCTATAATAATATCGATATACCACACGAGAACGCGCGTCTTTTTTTACATATGTAAAGAAACGTGAGTTGGCTTCCCTTTAATTACTTGACGTTTTCGACTAACGGTAGATTATTGCGAGGCACAGAAAAAGCTAGAATAATACAGAGAGTAGAAAGATTTGTACACCTAAAAGAATGTGTTGTTGTAGCTCTAAATGACCTTAATTCTTCTAACATGTGGAATCAAGATGAAAATGAAGATTTTAAAATTATAGAGCTTCTTAAAGTGTTAAGTCTGCATTAGGTAGATTGTATTGATTGATAGTATAAAGATTGCTCTACAGAAAACAACGACTCAGTAAAAAGTAATGAAAGAGATAATCAAGAACATTGTATATCAATGATGAAAGAAGCTATGGAAGTGGCAATAAATAAATATTTACAAGAACCTAAAGAAGTAACTTCTTCTACAATTCAAACATTAAGGAAAGAGTTTTTGGCCCTGGAGGCAACAAATCAAAGAACGAAAAATTTAGATTTATTATTTAATTCTTTAAAGACAATTAAGCCCAGTTCAGTGGCGAGTGAGCGGGTCTTTTCCATTTCTGGAAATTTTGTGTCGAACGAAAGGACAAGATTAACCCTTTCATGCCCGATGTTGCCTATAGGCAACATTGTACATTCGTGGTTATAAAACTGTTAAAATAAATTTTTATTCTCATATATTTATTTTTACCCATTATTTAATATATCTTGCCCACTTACTGAGAAATATACCGTTATACGCAAAACCGATAGTCATTTACATGCGTTCTTGTGGTATGATTCACACGTGTTGTGAAAATTTGTGCAAAAGTGAGTGCCCTCTAATTTAGTTTAAAAGTTAATAAAAACCGAAATCTACACATTATTGTATACATTGCATAAAGTATATATCAGGTAAGCTTAATATTAACTTTTTGTGGACAAATTGCTTTTAGTAATTTCCCACGATTTTTTGGAAATTAAATGTTGCCTACAGGCAACATTGGGCAGAAGTGAACTAAAAATTTTTCATATGCAGGTATTTTGTGTACGTTAGCAATGCGACCAAAAGGTTTAACGGAAAGTGAGATTGAAAATATCTTGAATTTTGATTGGGAGTGTTCCGATGAGGAAGATATGGAGGAATTGGAGATGGAAGTGACTTTAGAAAATGTTAATAATTATATAGAACAAAGCCATTCTGGAGCTCGCCAAGAAAATATAGTTTTGAACATTTTGGAGGAGATAAGAACTGAACCGATGCAGGATATTTGTGAGAAAATAAATTTGTCGAGTCTGAGGTGGAGAAATACAGAGTTGGATTATGGGGATATATTGTGGAAGGATGAGATCAAACCAAATGAAGCTAAAGATCCGTATTATTATTTCAGTAATTTTTTCGACGATGAGATAATCAAAAAAATTTGCGACGAAACAAATATTTATGCTTTGCAACAAGGGGATTATGAATTAAAATGTCAGCCATTTGAAATAAGACGATTTATAGGAATATTGCTATATCTTGGTGTGGTCAACATTCCAAATTTGCGAATGGCTTGGTCCAAAAAATTTCGTCTTTCAGCTGTTGCAGATTCTATGTCACGGAATAGATTTGAAAAAATTAAAGAAAATTTCCACTGCAATGACAATAATAAGCAAGCCCAAAGAGGTCAAGAGAATTATGATAAGCTGTATAAAATACGTCCTTTGATCGATAAGCTAAAAGAAAGATTTAATAAAATATTACCTGAAGAATATCAAAGCATTGATGAGCAAGTAATTTCATTTAAAGGTAAGCATTCACTCTAAAAGACTAAATGAATCTAAATTTTTTTCATGCAGGCCATCACAGCATGAAACAATACCTGCCAAAAAAACCGCACAAGTGGGGCTTTAAGGTATTCACAAGAGCAGGCGTATCTGGGATCATATACGATTTTGCCTTATATGTTGGAGACGGAACATGCGCAACATATGGTTTAGGTATATCATCCGATATAGTCCTATACCTTTCAAAAACACTTCCATGTGCTAAAAACTTTAAGCTCTTTTTCGATAACTGGTTTACATCTATAAGTCTTATGATAGCATTGAAGGAAAAAGGTATACGAGTACATAGTTTAGAAGCTGATTTCTATACAAATGTTTTTGGTAATTTCGTTTAAAATAGGAATCCTTGTAATAAATCAATTGACGTTCTTTGTTTTTTAAACTCGTATTTTATTAAACAGAAAAAAACAAGTAATTATTAATTTCACGAATATAAATATAAAATATCTGATGTGGGCAACACATAACTTCCTTGTATGACGGCAATTGTATGGTTTTATTTCAAGAGTGGTTGATATATTTTATTTATATTTTAAAATTGAAGTTTTAAAAATTTTAAATATTTTTACTTCCATAATGAAAAAAATTTCATAGGCTTCTCTTAATTTAAATAATTTAAATAGTAGTAAGTAAAAACAAGGAAGTACAAATTAGTTTCCACACAGCTTTAACTATCAATCGTAATAATTTTGATTTCCCTGTTTAGTTCTGTAAGGGTACAACCAATTTTTGTAAAAGATATAGCAGCATAACATTCATTTATCATTATCACTTATGTAATTCGGATAATGCATGCTTCGTGTTCCTTTGGCGAAGAGTCCTTTTGGTGCGAACCATCATTAAAATTGGAGCTACAAAATTGTGTCTTATGTAAGGCCCAATATACTTTCTAGGAGTGTTTGTTTTTGAGTAATGTATGAAATTTGAAAAAAACTATATGAGAAGTGTCCTTTTCGCGCAACCGATTGCATCCAAAAAGGGGGGTGCACAACTAGGTCTTATAAGAGTCTCAAATACCAAATTTCAAGTTTTTACGATTCTCCGTTTTTAAGTTATTGAGGATACGTACATACGTACATACGTACATACGTACAGACGTACATACGTACATACGTACATACGTACACACGTCACGACCAAACTAGTCAAAATGGACTCCGCGATGGTCAAAATGTGTGTTACCATCAAAATCTCAATATCGAAATTTTTCATGATTACAATACTTTCTTGTATTTACTACGTATACAAGGAAGTAAAAACAATAAAAACAAAACAAAAACTCTAAATTATATGGGTTCTGTATAAATTTTATATACGAATATATGTATAATAAGTAATTGTATACATATTAAATTCTATATATTACAGAAAAATGAAATTAAGCCACTTGAATAATCAGTTGTAATCTTTGGATATTTTGGGAGCTCTTTTTTGTATTTTTTCTTTTTTATCAGTGAAAACCGAAAACCGGTTTAAACCGGTTTTTTGGAAAAGTTAAAACTCGAAAACCGGTTTCCTAAAAAGTCGGTTTTTGTCCAAACCCTAATATGTATGTTGACAGTTGTTCTAGTCTTTTCAGGAAGGTTTTCGGACTTTTTTCTTCTCTATGGGCTTTTTTTGTGGTTTAGTGATGGTTTTGTGTTTGTCGGCAATTTGAGAATTCTATGGTTGTTTTGATTCTCTGAATTTTTTTTGGTGTTTTTTCGAGGTTTCTTGTTATTTTGATTGAATATCCGCATAATTGCAGTTGTGTGATTTTTTTTCATTCTATCAAGTTCGATTTTTAAATATCTCTTCAATATCTTAAGTTTATGTAAATTCTTGGTATGTTTTGCTTCTTCTGTGTTTTATATTTGCATGTATGTAAATAACTAGAATTATTCTTTTGTTTCAGTCTCTACTTTGAGTGCTGCTGGGGTAGAGAGGAATGAGCAGCCTTCGCCTCGTATTTATGTTCAGAGTTTTTTGATGTTTCTCATCTGATGTTTCGCAATGCAAGTTGAGTGCAAATGCTGCGGTGTCTGACGAATCTTAACACGTTTATGGACGATAATGAAAACTTTTTAAAAAGTGACTACAAGTCACACAATACACGTTAGTAGGGAGTGTTATGGAGTATGGGAGCGCATGTGTAGGGCTGGCTTCGCTATTGTATTTGTAGTAATAAATTTGCTTCGGTGCCCGACTCTCGAAACTATTTTTTTTTTGTTTGTTTGCAAGATCTTATTTGCTCATGGTTTTTATAAATATTAAGGTAAGCAAAATCGCAATTGGAATCTTTAAACGAATCATGCTATTTACAAAAATTTATTAATTTAATTAAAAATTTTATTTACTAGAATTAAAAAAAAGCGCAGTATGAATCTGATCGAGTGAGTTTTTGCGCTTCCTTGTCCTACGTCTACAAGGCGATTTTATTGCCTAACGAGATGCACTGGAATGAAGTTTTGTGGGATGAGGTGAGGTGCACCAAAACAACAGCCATCGTTAATGGAGCACATATGCTGCGCTATAAAGGATTAAAGCTCGTTGTGTGCCACTGAGTGCATTGCACTCAGTTGCGCTCGGCTTCGAGTTGCTGTTTTATTTAAAATGGCGACTATTTCCGCAAAATATCCGCTCTGAATATTAGTGACTGGATGAACAGCGTGACGACTAAACAAAGCCGCGCCCACTCTCACTTACGTTCATTTGCTAATCGAGTGGAGATGTTGTTGGCGTTATTATTCCCCAAGTTTGGCCCCCTAACAATGGCCTAGTAATAGGTTCTGTAAAGCTTTACGTTTGTTCAGTCACCATTTAAATTAAACATTTTCCTCATGAAATCCCATTGTAGTTATTTTTCGGCAAACTTTAAACTTTTCACCTCATCTTAGGTTTACACCTAACACTATTCACTTGTTGGGATCAGTGTGGCCATATTAGCCTATTTAAGATTAAATTTAGCTTTTTTTTACTTTTACTTTACCTTTTTTGAAATCGAGAAAAGGTATAGTAAGTTATGTAAAACACATTAAGAAAACCTCTTACATAATACTTTAATAATTTAAATTTTAAATGATATATACACAAATTAGTTGTTTACTTCTTTATATACGTAGTACATACAAGAACGTATTAAATTGCGAAAAAATGTCGATATTGAGATTTTGATGGTAACACACATTTTCACCATCCCTGAGTCCATTTTGACTAGTTTGGTCGTGACGTGACGTCCTCAATAACTCAAAAACTGAGAGACGAAAAAAGTTTAAATTTGGTATTTGAGACTCTTCTAAGACGTAGTTGTGCACCTTTCTTTTTGGATGCAAGCGGTTGCGCCAAAAGGACACTTCTCTTGAGGGATTTTTCAAATTTCATGCATAAGAAAGTAGATATTCGGTATTTAGGGCTGCTATAACATCCAAATATAATCTACTTTTTGGGTAGATCGCTAGCGCCAAGAAGACCCTTCTCTCGAAGGATTCTATATTATTCATAACTAAGCTACAAATTTTTTTATTTAAAATTATTTCACGCACAAGGAATTCATGTGTTGGCCACATAGATATTTTCATATTTAACTTTCTTTCTATAAAATTTCTGGCCACACTAGTGGGGAATGGTGTAAAACATGTGTGTGTGTGGTTACTGAAGCGAACAATGAGCATCAATGGATACTTAATTTTACGTTAAAATTTAATTGAAATGCCGATATAGTTGTAATTCCAGGCGAGTATTTTTTTGTATTGTGTATTTATTAAGTCATTGAAACAACAGGTTCTTACAGACTAGAAAAATTAAGTATATTTAAACTAATATTAGAAAATAAAGCTCTGATATTAGAAATAAACAGTGGACAAAAGCTGAGTAAGCACTCGAAGGACCGCTTGGCGAAAGTTGAAAATGTATTTAAGAAATTTAAAATGGAAATTGGCTGTCCTATAAATCCGACATACATTGACTGCCCTTTCGCCACCCACACTTAATGAGAACAGAAAAGCATTGAGTGTGCAATAAATTGCGGTTTCTTGGGTTTCTATCTTCGCTCTTGAAACCACAGGAAGTGAGCGTGACGTGTTTGGGTGGATATGAGTCCGCCGCTGAGGTGAGAAACAAATATTATAATAAACATATATTGAAATTTCCACAACAAAATGAGTTTGCTTTAATAGGTTATGGGCCCAGAGGGTAATTTCACCAACATGAACTATGATACAGTGTAAACCACATTTAAGTAAAACGATCGCTGAAAAACTATTGCCTGGGAAGAAGCGTATGAAAAGGCGTTGGCAGAATTCAAACTCCACCAACTCAACGAATCTGAAGGCCCGACCCATAAAATAGGTTTAACAGAAGACATGCGTGATCATATATCAATAATTTTCGATACAGTTAATAAGGTGGAAGCAGCCTTCCTGTCAAGGCTCCTAAATTCATACGAGCCGTCACAGTGGCCATCAAATCTAGAAAAGAATTGCCGACTCCGGAAGATCTCAAAATGAAATTGTTAGACGAATATCAACTTTGGCAGCGCCCAATAAATGCCAAAAATTTGGAAGCTAAAACCATCGCCAAAACATTGGCAAAAGTGCATCGATAAAAAAACGAGGAATACATGTAAGCCTTATAGGCTGGAACGGCGCCCGGTGTCGTCATGAAAACAAGAATTATTGTAGACTGCGAAAGATACACGACTGCGTTTATGTTTTTCTCTCAAACAATGATGCCTACTTTTGGGTTCAAATTCTCACTTGTTCTATAAAACTAAAGCACAACGAAACATATTTTTTTTACATTCTGACCTTTGGTGCTGAGTTGATACGTTTTGAAAATTATTTTCAAAAAAATGTTGAGGTAATAGCAGAATTAGCGAAATATGCTTGCTTTTAGAATAAACTATGAAAACGTGCTGGATAAGGGGAGGCTGATTATCAAATTTAATTAAACTACTATGCTCGAATTTTATAAGCCAATAACAATGCAAACAATGCTATTCTCAACCGTACTCAAAAAGTGACAATTCGCCGCTGCGACGTCCCTGCTCCATTGTGTGCCAAGTGCGCTAATGAGAGAAACTCAGTCGCAGTCACAGCGCCTATATGTTCAAGCTCTAAAAGTGTGATTGAAAATGTAAAACTCGCAAACAAACAATGGCAAAATGCAAACAAATAAAACAATGACAAAATTCGGAAAAAAACAAAATTCGGAACATTTTAGAAGCAAAGTTAAACACAAAATAATCCCAAGAAAAAGAAACATAAAAATATCACTAGAAGCAAAAGCACATAACAGACACAAACAGCCTTTGGAGTTAAAAATCCAATAATCAGCAACAACATAATCAAATGGTGCCAGGATTCCTCTCCGGAAAATTGCAAAACAGCGCCTGGAAGTACGGCAACGCGAGGAGGTTCGTGGTGGGGTTGCTGTCGCTCGAAGATTGCGGCGTGGAAGAGAGGAAACAACACCTGAGAGTAAAATAAATAATTAATCGAGATGTGGAAATATTAAAACCTGGCGCAAGCAAAAGAACGGCAGGAGAAGCGAACAACATAAATATTTAACTAAAAATGTACTCAATGGCACAGAAAAGGAGACGATGAAATGCCAGCGATGATAGAAGATTTTTCGAAAGAGTCGAGTGCTGTTTTTGAACATTCGTAGTCATGTCACCGGCTTGAAGGCATCTAAAACCATCGCAGGTCGCTGCTAGAAGCTACAATCGCCAGTGCAATCAACTTGCAACGAAAAAAACTAGATAATTCAAGCTAAAATAAGGGAGAGCACAGAGGAGAAATTGTATTTATTTTATGCGAGTCTTTGAGTCCATAGTCATATTTCTTGTCTTCAACTGGATTTCAAAGCTTCTTTTATTTTCCTTCTTGGAACAACAAACATATTTGCTTGACTCCATTAACGTCGATGGACTTGGTTTCAGCGCATAATTGAGACTATTCTTCCATTTCAAATTTAAAACGTAATTAAAAACCTACTTCGTAGCGAGTTTTTCATTTGGAAATCCTTTATTTTTCTAAACTCACTGAAGTGAGCCAGAATAAATACGAGCACAAGTCCAAGTTTTTCCAATTTCGGGCTACAATTTGGTTGCGTTTAAGTTCTCCCTTCGCTCCCAAACTTCTACTTCAATTCCAGTCTTCGTTGGAACTGATTGCGGGCGATGGAGACTCCAGCAGCCTCACAGAGAGTCGATTGTCCACACACTCGCATTCGCAAATGCAATAAACTCTCAAATTGAGTAAACGGCGCAACGGGAAATGGAAACCCACACTCGTCCTCCGAAAACATTTACGTTAGCCGTTCGTTGTTCGGCTCTGCACTTACCTCATCCTTCATGACGCTGCTGTCCGCATGCTGCACTTCGTCGGTTGTCGGTCGTCGACTGCGCTCTCGACTGCTCTGCACCTTGCGACGTGTGGTCTGCGAACTGCAATAGAAACAGAAAGAACAGCGTCATCATCGAGCGAACGGTAAAAGCAAGAACAACAAACACAAACTTATTACACTGCAAAGCGGAGAAAAAACATTTAAAGGAAGAAAATTACAAATTTGCAAGTCCCTAATATCGAGAAACGTTGAAGGCGATTCTAGTGACAGACTCACGATACACTGTTTCCGTTTCTATCCGTTGGTATGTTTGTCATTTGGTTGCTTTTTCGGGCGTCCTTGCTTCAGGTCAGAGGTCAGACGATTTTCCTTTTCGCAAAAGGCTGCCAGTCAACCGAAGAGTTGATTTTCACTTGGTCTCTTTCGATCTTGATCCGAGCAACACTCATTGAAAATCTACTGACTCGCTTCTTGTATGTGTGTGTCTGTTTACCAGACTCACGAGCGAGTGAGTGCGAAGGAAAAAGTAAATTCCAAATGCCACGAAGTCAAATTAAAATCTGCCGCAACAGTTTTCGTTTTCAAAACGAATTGTTACTTCACACCCACACACCCACACACCCACACATGCTCTACCTTCCTTCGTTTTATAGCGTTATTAAGTTCTTCAGAGAGACGAGAGAAAGCTTTTCAGGAAGCAAGAGCAACTAAACACTTGACGTAAAAGATTTTTGCTTTTTCTGTTCGTCGTTTATTGCTGTGCTTTATCGTTGCTGATTTCAGTGTAGATTCGCAAAGTTGTGTTTGCATGTTCTCACCAGCCGCATGGGTGACCCCGCTCTTTAATCGTATTGTATAATGTTTGAATTGTGCGCCTTCCACCGATGGCGTCCGTGTGTGTGCTTTATCTGAGCAATTGTACACTATTTTTGCACTTTTCTACTTCCGTTGGCCCAAAGTTGCACTTATTGCCATTGTGCTTATCAATTAATAAAGTCGTGTGAGCAGATTGTGATTGGACTCCATCAAAACTCCAACATCGCAGTTCACAAAATATCTAGAATCCTTAATCCGCCTACGATATCTGAACGTATTCAACCTGGGAAACACTCCTGAATACATGTCTTGGTATCAATGCCTCGGTTCCGCTTCTCTAGACTAGACAATTGTAATCATCGATCAGGCAGACGACTGTTAAATAATGTAAAAGTTAACGGTTCCATCGTTGCCGAAATATTGCTTTTCATTCGAAATAAAAGGAAAGGGAAATACAGTGTTTGGTCGCGTCAGGATGTCGCCTATCGGCGTCACCGCGTCTTCTTTCTGAGGCCAGCGACTTAGCAGATAAACCCGCCAAGACACGCTGCCATCAGAGAGAGAAACGAGCCTCTGTCAGAAGAAAGCACCACCCAGTCATTCTCTGCTGCTCAACCCGATGCTGTTTGTCCTTTTGTGGTTCATGTTATTATTTCGTGCGTCGTCGGCGACCTACTTGCTGCCCAAATACAGCAGGTGGGATGAGGGAGTGAAGAGCAGAGTCTTCGCTGTCGACAAACATTGCCAGCCAAGTGGAAGACGAGTGTGAGTATGGCACCGAAAAACATCGCTACTCGGAAACCAAAATAAATTCCGCATTTGTATTTGTATACGCTCGGCGCCTGCGAAGCGAATTCGAAGCAGCAACGACACAAACACAAACACTTGAACATGTCCACCGCACACATTCTTTGTGTGGTTTCAATAGCTGAACAATTCAAATGTCGCCGCGACCACAACTGATCTCAGGCATGAATAATAGACGAACTCAATTGTGTGGACGATTGGTTGTGGGCGGCACGGGGACGGGGAATGCGGTGCTTATGCCGCCCATAAATCAACCGAGTACATTTGTTGTTTTTACTCCGCAATAAAAAAGGAATCGAATCGTGGCTTCAACTTTTATGAACGTATTTCGCTTGTCAATTAGTCCAGTTCAGTGCCATTTTCATAAATTATGGAGCTTAGGGTGGCTACGTCGTAGAAACCCATCGGGAAAACAATCATCAGCGAACCGTTCAAGGTCAATGTAACTATTAGAGATCACGATGAGGGGGTCAAGGTAAAGGAATACATCTTAATAACCTAGACGTCGTTAAACTCCTCATATTTCTTTGTGAAAGTCGAATTTCTCCCACAGCGACACTCGACCTGCGAACTTATTTTGTTTTTCTACTTACGTGGGTTCTGCTAAAGGCTGCTCTGTTTACGATGACGGAGTGATGAGCGTACATCGACCGATGATCGTGTCACGAAAAAAGTTGACCTTAATCCCGGGTGTCGTCACAACCGCCAGCATAAGAACTTTCATCGCCTGACTTCTCATCATCGTCGTCGTCACCAAGACCATGATCGTCTGATACAGCACCAGTTCCCAGCTCTTTGGGAAGAAGCGGAAAACAATAAGCGAATGAATAAGGTTGCCTGGAGCTTGGAGCACGTTTGAAGCAAATTGTA
Organism: Thecophora atra; assembly: GCA_937620795.1. Lineage (NCBI taxonomy): Eukaryota > Metazoa > Arthropoda > Insecta > Diptera > Conopidae > Thecophora > Thecophora atra. Next base: position 87,740,668 of record OW569398.1, read on the forward strand.
AAGCGTGCAACACTTAAAGTGGCGCAGATAAATTGTGGGAAACAAATGCCAGACTGTGGTACTCACTTTGTGTGGCGCACTGCTTTTGCCAACAATGATGGAGCCAACGCCACCTCCTCCTCCTAAACGACCGTCATCGCTGACTGTGCCCGAGCTGCACTGAAATACGTCGGGCGGCTTAGGGAGTGGATTGCACTTGGCACTGAGCTTGCCGTCAACACTTGACACCCGTATTTGCAAGCCGTGTCTACGAGACACCGAGCACTGCTGCAATCACCGAGCGAAGCGAAAGCCAGTTCGGGTCGGGGCGCGTGGAGTCGGGCAGGCAACAAATTTAATTTGAAGCAGAGAGATACTCAGATACAGACAGATAAGGA